>CM054377.1:107845530-109045530 GCA_028858755.1 Ara ararauna | reverse complement strand
GTTGAAATGAAAGTTGTTAAGAAAAGACTCTCTGCATGGTGCTCTATGCACAGTATTGCATTCTTTTTTCAATGGATGAATATATAAGAACAATTTTCTGCTGTGGAAACACCTATGCCAGTTTAAAAGATTGTATCTGGTAATACTTACACAGGTTATAGGAATACACCATTTATATTAGTGTGTTTATAGAAGGGATCAATTAACTATAATTAAAATGCAGGTAGATAAGCGTGAGCCATTTTTAATGCCATTAGATATATATAATCGTATTTAACAAGAATGATGCAAAGATATTCAGGATACAAACTGTTGATGTGTGTTTGTGCTCATGCATGCATACAGTTATTTCAAGACAAGTAATCACTCTTACACATACACACACAGTGTTCCTGGCTTTGTAGAAGATGCAAGAAGAACACCACCACAAAAGTAAACATTGCAGACACTGTTTATATTCTGTGTCTGCCTAAATAGATGCATGTCAGCTGACTTGTTGCCAGCTAAAATAACTGAAAGTACTTTCATCTTGCACAGGCTACGCTAACAAATGGCAAGTGACCATTTGGCTCATCTCTCCTACCTTCGTGCAGACTCCCGTGGTGGCATCGCATAGTGTCAGGATAGACACGTTCTGGGCCCTGTTCAGCCAGTTTACTGCCACCTTGGTGCTGGTTGCCCATTTCACCATGGTTATGTAGTAGTCCCTGCAAACATAGGCATACATAAATCACAGTAGTGACATCCTAATGAATTGAAACATAGCAGACAGAGGCTGCTGCAGGCAAATGGTCCAGGAGCAATCACTCCTTATTAAGAATGTTGCAACTTGATGTCTCTAGGCTGCCTTATGTATGGATTTCAAGCCTCAAAAATGACATTTTTAGGGCTGTGCAGGTGTTTTATCTGCCACTTCAGAAAGTAATTTTCAAAGAAGAGACAAATGCGGAGATAAAGAATCTTTCAAGCTATACCGTCTTCCAAGAAGGATTGAAAAGCCTGGAGCTACAAATTTATGCACAGGTGGAAAAGAAATTGCAAACGATTTCCATTCTAAGCACACTAACTGGCTGACTCAGACCCATCACTGCCAGGGTTGGATTCTTTATGCTTATGAAGAGTTAATGGCCTCTAAATATGCCTACTACACACCAAAATATCCATGAGTGTTACACAGAAAAGAAAATAGCAAGAAGGATACAGTTTAGAGAAACACATGATTTCTGTAAAGCAGATACGTCTGTTGCCTTAAAGATGTCAGCAGAGATATGACTGTTTGCATCGGCAAATCCAACATCCCACACCCCCTGTACCATCCTCTACTGCTGAACATATTCAGGTTGTGATAATACTTAGAATAAATCAGCAGTGTGGGCTGCACAGTCCTGTAATCAATATCGTTAGGAAAAGTCCTCTGCTACAGTGAGCAATGGAACCATTTAGGCTGGGCTGAGCTGCAAAATACAGAATCATGAGTAAGTACGTGGATGGCCACCTCTTCAGAGCCAGTATGTAGAGGTACTCGCAGATGTCCACCTCTGCAGCAATTCAGGGCTTTGCCACTTTATCTGTAGGGTAAAACTTTGGCTAAGCTGACAAAGTTGGTGATGTTATAAGATACTGCTGGGCTATGTGGGCCAAAGACATCCTTAAATTATAATATGACTTTTCACAGCATACAGTCTATAAAAAAATTATTAGTTCATTTGTTTGCTATAAAATATACATAAGGAATTGTTGCTCTCATTGGAATTAATGTGGTGTGTCACTGGAGAGTACTTTATGTTCTGGCAAGCACTCCTACGTATACTGAAGAGAAAGGGCAAAAGCAACAAAGACCCATTTGTCTAGCAAAATAACAAGTTGGAAATTGATTTTGTAGTTTTCAGTAGTATTTAGTGCCTGAATTTGGCTGGGGAAAAATAAAGGACCTCAATGATTGCATCCACTGCACTGGAAGGAAGGATACTTCCAGGTGAGACAACAACAATCTGAATTTTCCAGCCTGAAATAAAACTGTAATTTTACTCTTTATCAGTAACAACATAGGTCCTAAGAGGAAAAAAGCAACAAAGCAAAATTAAACTGCATAACCGTCTCTTCTTTCTCTCCAGAATTAACTGAGCAGATTCAGACTCCCCAGAAAAGGAGTGTGAACTTAGTACATATTGTGGCTTGGAGCATTTTTTCCATAAATCCAATTTAAAGTTTGAAGGACTTAGATTCAATTTTTTACATCCCTCTCGCTGTTTGAGCACAGGAGCCACAGTTCTTTCTCAGGAACTTTTAATTATTGTTTTAGGTCAAACATTAAGTTCCCTACCACCCCAGAGATGGGCATGAAGTCTCTATTTCTCTCTGAAGCCTCTCTCAACCATCAAGCCCACGGATACCCTAACCAGCAGACAACTGCAATACTTTCATGGTTATTATTATAGTCTCACACTAGTGTGGAATCTTCAATTCACTTTACACCTCTTCTGTAGGACAAACAGGTTTTATGTTTCCCATTTTGCAGAACCGAATAAGACAATAAGGTGTGATTGATCTCAGTTAATTTTAAACAGCTCTGCCAGCTGCACTGGTTGAGCAGCCAGAGGTGAGAAATGGGGAGCCAGTGCATTTCCCAAGCCCTCTTCGCCTGTCCTGCCCTAGATTTTATATGGAGCTGATATATGGAGAATTAATTTCTTCCCACAGAGCAAAATCTAGACCAGCAGGCACCTGACCACATAGACATCCACATCAAAGTGGATTACTTCCTCCAAAAGGAAAGGCATAACTCGTCTGAGCCCCTTCAGGAAGGGTGCACTTATGTTGAGCTGTGCAATCTATTTCCCCATTCCAGTAAAGATGTTGCAATCGTCTTGAGACTGGTTATTTTTCAGCACCATTATTTAAACCCTAATTTCACCTGGCTGCTTTCTGGAGCTATGAATCTAAATTATGAAGCATGAGTCTACAATATGAATACCTGAACTATGACAACAGTAATAAAGCCATAAACACCACAAAAACAGACAGTGATATATTACATGGCAAAGTCACAGGCAGCAGCCCAGCCTGTGGTCCCTAGGATACCGCTGGCTCCTGCTTCATGTCCAGACTCACGTTGTCTGAGTTCCTCCATTATTAATCTGCTCAAGACCTATGCAAGGACCAATGCTGATTTCTGCATTCAGGGCAGATAACCTTTTACTTTAATTTTCCACCTGGGATGCAAATATGATGTGAGAAATAAGCTGGATCATGGTCCAATTCTAAGAACCTGCTGGTGTAACTCTCGGAGTGCAAAGGTTTGCACAAAAATAAAAAATGCCTGAGACGCATTAAATGTTCTAATACATCTCCTCCCCTTTCCCTTCCCCTCCTGAAATTTTCACCTCTTCCCTTCACTTTCTTTTTCTCACAATAAAGCATGGCATTAGAGAAGATGTGGCAAAAATGCTGATAAAGAAATATTTTTAAAAGGAAAAATCAAAATTGTACATTTTCCCCCAAAATATGTTTTCTTACCATCAGCTTTGCTTTTTTTTTTTTTTAATTGAAAAATATTCCAACCCTGTGGAAAATCTCCACTATATTCTCAGCTTTATTAATTGTACTGAACCACTTTGCTCCAGATGAAAAGGACACCAAGGAGTACTGCTCTGTCCATGTATCATCCGCGTGAACAGATTGAGCACATTGAAATGCTTCAGATAGGACTACTCTGCTTGAAGATTCTTATCACCAGCTTCCCCTGCTTCTTTGAAACTCCCTTCTGTAACTAACTGTACAGTATATCCCTCTTGTCTATTTTAATGAAATGTTATCACACTAATCCTCTCATTTCAGAAAACATATGCATAATGAAAATGCACCCCTATTGCTCTAGCAGCACTACTTATATCATGCCCTAGGGATGGTAATTGCTATGGTTTTGATGAAATATATGGAGACTGATTAATGATGATATATTTTGCATCATTTTGCAATATTGATTGCAACTAAATAAATTACAGCCACCCATAACCATATAGAACAAATTTATTAACAACACTTGGATCCTGCAGTCTGAAGTTATTTCTATAATTAAAATATTTCTGAGTCTCTGTTTACAGAGTAAGCTAGCAACAGAAAAATGGCATTGTCCAGTAGCTGCAGCTCTGGTACCGTGATTGGGATACTGTGATGCTGAATTGCTGCCCGCTGTATACAGATCTGATGCTGAATTTTTGAAAGGCAAGTGCATTTATGCCCATTAGGTTTGGTCACAGGTCATGTATCTTTTGTTGCATAAATGGATTTGAAATATTTTAGAGTTATCCAGTGAAAATATGTTCTGAGACTGACACTAGCTTTCCCAGCAAAGAAAGGCAGCTCCCACCGGAATGATCCCACTGGTTTAGTACCCTCTTGTCAGATGGCTAAATAGCCTATCCACACACCTAATGTATTTATCACGCATAAAGAAGATCACCCCTGCACCCTTCCCTGCCCTGTGTCATTAGCTCTGTGCTGCATATCTATCTTTGTTGGCAGTGGAATTGCAGAACCAGCAATCCAATTTAGCGATCAGTAAAAAAAGGTTAGCACGCATGTTGGTTGGACACTCCTACATGAACAAGTGATGTGCTCGGGAATGATTACCTTTCATTTGTAGGGAACTTAAACAGGAGAAGTTCAGGTTACAGATAAGGAATAAGTTCTTTACTGTGAGGGTGGTGAGGCACTGGAACAGGTGGCCCAGAGAAGTTGTGAATGCTCCATCCCTGGCACTGTTCAAGGCCAGGTTGGACAGAGCCTTGGGTGACATGGTCTAGTGTGAAGCATCCCTGCCCATGGCAGGTGGGTGGGAACTAGATGATCTTAAGTTCCTTTCCAACCCAGACCTTTCTATGATTTTATGATCTAAAGCTGCTTCTCTTCTGAACAAGTTAAATGTAGCTTAATGGAAACATAAATGTAAACCACAATGTAACATAAACACACATAATGTAAACATCAGCGTAGCTCAAGCTTTCACCATATGCTGACGTCCAAGCCAAACTTTTAATCCCTTGCTGGATGCACTTAAGCACTTACATAATTAGAAATGGCTCTCTAAGTATTTGGCCGAATTGCAGACCAACTTCTAACATATACTTGCTCTAAAAACAGCAAAGGTCTTTCCTTTTCATTTTTAATGAAGACTAGGCAATGTATCTGTAGAATGTTCACCTGGTTTCATTCACCTGTTCACATCATGAAGCAGTGAGCTCACATTTGCTGCGTTGTAGGGCTGCCCTGTTTCTGCCTCATGGTCTTTCATACAGGCTGAAAACAATATCCCTCCTACAATGCCTCTGATTACATGTTAAATGGATGTGTTTTTATGGATTTGGAGACATTTTGCCAAGTTCTCTAAAAATAGCCCTATTCTAAAGTCAGTCTGTCACAGCGATTTCAAGTAAAAAGCTAATAATGTTGTATAAAATACATGCAAAAATGAAAATAATTTGAAAAATTTGAAGCAGATGTACACAAAATAAAATTATTTCATAATAGCAGATAAAAGTATTGTAAAATGATCATGAAA
The DNA here is from genome assembly GCA_028858755.1 of Ara ararauna. NCBI lineage: Eukaryota > Metazoa > Chordata > Aves > Psittaciformes > Psittacidae > Ara > Ara ararauna. The sequence goes on along the minus strand of CM054377.1, from coordinate 109,039,970 downwards.
AGAGTCAGAGTCTGATTTAAAACCACAGGAGAACTGGGGTCCAGCATCCCAGGGTGAGAAAGCACCTACCTCATTCTCTGATCGTCTGGGGGAGTCATCTCCAGGTCATGGGTAGGTCCATTCAGACCAATCACATGCAAAGAAATAGTTGGATTTTCCGTTCCAGCCTGGATTTTAAAATAAGAATAAATTATCATATCTTATACAACACTGATTGGTTTTGATTTATTATACCCCCATGGATTATAAAATGATTCCATTGTATGTGGTTACACACTGGACTGCTGTAGTTGTTCACAGCGAAATTGCAACTGTAGTGATGTAGTGGCATGGAGGTGAGGAAAGACTGGCAGGCTCAACCAAGGGGTAATTTTACTTAGGACACCTTTAGTCCTTTACCTTGGTAAAAAAACCCTACTTTTCCAGGGTGACTGGAAATACCTCTATTTTAATGTATCTTTTCATAAAAGGTTGTTTAACAGGGTGATGGTAAATATAATAAAATACTGATTCATTTTGTGTTGTAGGAAAGGGCACCCCTTAGTGAATCATTTGTTACTTTCCACAAAACCTGCATGTATGTAGGTATCTCTCCTGTTAAATTATGGTTCAATTTGGAACAACATGTGAGGTCTTAGGTAACCAGTACATAAAGCAAGACTCCCAGAAGAAATGATTGCAGCACAGCACACTCCTGTACTGTCTTACAATAGAGAATTTCAATAGTAACAGCAGCAGTGTATCAATACTGGGAGAGATAACTATTTGTTTTATTTTCCCTTACCTTTGGATAATGATATGTTTTAACAGTAGGGTAAAGGCTGCCAGTGTATACCGGGATCTCCATAGTGGGGACTCTGGAGGCATTAATTGTTGCATACGCTAACCTGGTGCCATCAGGGGACCACCAGTGAGCAATATGAGTCTTTAAGATCTCCTCTAATTAGGAAAAAAAAGAAAGGAAAGAACAGGAAAAAAGGCTATTAGACATAAATTACTAATTAGTAATAAATGAAACTGCAGATATGGAAATCCCAGTCTAATCACAGCACGGGGAGGATGCCACAGGAATATAAATTAAAAACACTCATTAAATTACTCCATCTACACAAATGAACACAATTGATAACAATTACTCTGTATATATATAGGTTATTGAGCATAATTACCTTGCTCAAGAAACATCATATTATTCATATTAGTACACACATTCATGACAGCATAAAAGGCCCTGCTACTCCTACAGTGCATCCTGCATATAGGAATAAGTATCCTATCACACAGGATATATATGAACACATATCTATGCACGTGTTGGTGGTGCTTGGGTTCCTACTTGTCTGACGGTAACATAACCAAGGCTCCCCCGGTGCTAATCAAGAACTATAATGACTGAGGTTTAGTTTTCCTTCATAAGGAGTTCACAAAGTCATACTAGGCACATATCAATGGTTTATAGTTAGATAAAAATGCTTCCGTTACAATTTAAATCTTCCTAAGCTGTGTTGCCAGTTGGGAATAAACAAAAATAGCAATTTTCTGTAACTTACATAATGCTGGAACTTGGAAACAATTTACAAGATACCAGGCTGTAGAGTCTGTGGCTTGGATACCATCTTGACTTCTATCCCTATTTCATTTTTAAAATCCCTTTTGCAAACAAATTTTCCATAAATAGCCAGAGTCAGAGACTGGTTCTTTTTGCCACTGAATTTTGAGATTACAGATATTTTTGTGATTGGAATAATGCAGTTGTCGTTGAAAAGGTACTCAGAAAGATACGAATACAAACATGTCAGAGTTCAAGTATGTAAGGAGAAAAAAGATTGCCATCATAAGAAATCATTTTGTAGACTGTGAGAAGCTAATTCTCATCAAACACAAATTCAAAGGACTTCTAATTTCTAAAGCTTTTCCTGTATCATTTAATATCCTTCCCTGTGAAGATGACTTCGGCTTATAGATACCCAGAAAAGCTCTAAAATTCACTCTTTGTCCAAAGTGTCTCCAGTTACTGACATTTGGAAGACACTAACATGGATTTTTAAACCTCCCATTTTTTGAAAGGCAATAATGTAATGCATTTTCAATAAGAGTCTTAATATCATGAGTCATTCCTATTTAAACCATAGCAGAAGGGCTTGCACATACTGTACAGATTGATGGGCAGGAAGACAGGTCCCATTACTGTAATGTGAGAATAAAAATTAAAGAGGCTGCAGAGTGTTTCTAAGCCTTTGTCATGAAGCCCTGTGTTGTGGTTTAAGCCAGTTCACTCACTCACTCCCCCCTCTTTCTTCCCCCCACCTCCCAGGGGGATGGGAAGGAGAATCGAAAGAATGCAACTCCCACAGGTTGAGATAAGAACAGTTTAGTAATTAAGGTATAACACAAATCACTACTGCTACCTCCAGTAATAATAATGACAAGAGAAATACAAGGGAAGAGAATACAATTGCTCGTCACCCGATACCAAGCCTGACCCAGCAGCGAATCCCCCAGCAGCAAGCCCCACCCTTCTGGGTCTCTGCCCGCCATTTTTACATCCTGGGCATGACGTGCTGTGGTATGGAATACCTCTTTGGTCAGTTTGGGTCAGGTGTCCTGTCTCTGCTTCCTCCCTGCTTCCCCTCCTCCCTGGCAGAGTATCAGACTCAGAAAGTCCTTGGACAGGCCAAAACATCACTAAGCAGTAACTGAAACAGTGGTGTTATCAGTGCTGTTTCCAGGCTGAAAGTCAAAAACACAGCACTGCACCAGTGACCAAGATGGAGAAAAATGACTGCTACTGCCGAACCCAGAACACCTTGCTACACAAGTCCAAAGAGTTCCAATATCTGCTGTTCTTACTGGTCATTGGAAAAATGAGGATTTTCAGAGTTCAGACCCACCATGTTTGGACATCACCTTATAGTGACCCCTCAATCAAACGAGGATATTGCTCTGGCCTGAAGAGTGGAAACTCACCAAAGACTGCTTTATTTCTTAAAAAAAAATCTTGGATGAGCAATCCTTGGAAAATAGACAGGCGATTATATTCATCATGGAGAAAATGAGCAACTTGGTTAATCCAGGCTTGCATATGGCTTGAGATGAAACTTAAGGTACCATTAGAAACAGTACAAGGGAAAATCATCCTAAATAGCTATGCTTTCTACAAATAAAAACTTCATGAATCAATACTGAATGGCACCATGTAAGTAAGGTTTCGGAAAGGCATCTATGAAGTTGCAATTATTACATGGGAAAGCATGTCTGGCAAATTTGCCTTGCTGCATTGTTGTACCTGTTGTATGTACATCTGAAAGATGCTGCTTTTGACTTTTAGATTGGTTGCTCATTGAAGTGATAATTAAAAGCATAAAGGAAAAGGAGTAAAAATGGATGGCAGATGAATCCTTGACATTTTAACTTTAATTACGAACGACTTTATTCAGCAAATATTTTCTCCAGGATCTCAGACTTAATGAAGCAGTTCTGTTGAAGGTCACATGCCAAGAAAGGCTTTAGAGCAGGTTTTGTAGTCCTCTGTTAATGAGATTTAATTGTGTGAACCTTTGCCTTGAAACAAAGCCAGGACCTTACCACTATTAGAGAAATGAGTTAGCTTCAGCAAGCCAGAGAACATTCTTATAAAGTACAAAATGCATTAGTACCAGAATGTTTCAGTTGAAATTGCAACATTATTTGCAGACAAACTGCTCTTGGGGACACTTTATTCCTTGCACTTTCATTCACCACATGCTCAGAAAATCAGTTGCACTCAACACGGCTCAGTCTTTCTGAAGTTAGTTCAGATCCTACCTCTCGTACAGGAGAAACCAGGTTCTCCTGAAAGACCAACCCCCCACTCCACATATAGCTCATGACTGCCTCGCTAAGAGTATAAAGCAATAATTGGTCACAACTTAAGCTCTTTTCCTCAAAGCTTGCAGTTGCTGGGTGCTACATGATGTAGGGATGCTGTGGCTGTGCTGCAGAGATTTTTCTCAGTTAGTTGCTGGTGACTTTGCACTCCTTTCTCCACACCTTTGCTTGCCAGCCACCACACTGAGGCACCCAAATTCTAGGAATAGTGAGAATGAAGTGTGCAGTTCTTTAACTGAAAAAGGACTGCTTAGACTTGGTGGCTGGGCTAAAGCACAGTGTCTGAGGCAAATCAGTGCTTATACCACGGTACCACATTTAATATCAAACCTCTCTGAAACAGCTGGATGACCTCGTTTATAAGTAGTGACTTTTTGGTAGGAACATATAGTGGCCAGCTGGCAATCCAGTGTGTTCTGGGTTCAGCAGTTGCAGTCATTTTTCTCCATCTTGGTCACTGGTGCAGGGCTGTGTTTTTGACTTTCGGTCTGGGAACAGCGTTGATAACACCGATGTTTTCAGTTGCTGCTCAGTAATGTTTAGTCTGACCAAGGACTTTCTGAGTCTCATGCTCTGCCAGGGAGGAGGGGAAGCCAGGAGGAAGCAGAGACAGGACACCTGACCCAAACTAGCCAAAGAGGTATTCCATACCACAGCACGTCATGCCCACTACATAAACTGGGGGCAGTTACCCGAAAGGGTTAGATCACTGCTCAGTCGGGCTGGATATCTGTCAGCGGGTGGTGAGCGGTTGTATTCTCTTCCCTTGTTATTTCTCTTATCATCATTATTATTGGTGGTAGCAGTAGTGGTTTGTGTTATACCTTAGTTACTGGACTGTTACATTCTTCTGATTCTCCTCCCCATCCCTCAGGAGCAGGGGGGAGGAAGGCGGGAAGTGAGAGAGTGGCTGCGTGGCTGACTGAGCTTAAACCACGACACAGTGAAATTCCCATATTCAAGGAGTGTTACACGATGTGCATTTTAATCCCCCTTCTAGCTGAATAAGATGTAATTAGCTGATCATTTCAAAGCTGTGTGGAACAAAGAATTGTCTAAGCTAACAGACCCTCAGGAGGAGTATTTGAAGTCCTAGGTCAGAGTATATTCAGTGACATGAAGCAGAAAAGAAGTCCCTTGCTGCAGTTCTCAGTTTCCAAGTAACAAGACGTGATGAGTTTGGGTTTGGATGTAGCATTTGGCCATGATACGATAAGGGCAACACCTGAATTGACTGCATAGTGGATGGACATTTTTATTAAGTGTGTTTATCCAAAAGTAGCCCAGTATGTGTATAAAAAGAAAGGAATCATTTGCTTGTTGCAAGCTTTGAGTTAATGCGAGCAGTACTTCCAAGAGCAATGAAACAGCAGACTTGTATCTTACATTAGGTAAGAAACTTCCCAAGGAATCACAGGAAATAGGGCTGCAAGGGATTTAAAAAATTATCTGGCTTCTTCCTCCATGGGCACTATCCACTCTGTTCCTGTAAAGAATCTTCACAAGTGGATTTTGCTATTCCTTTTGATACTGGTATAGCACCTTTGGCAGAGGTTTGGCCACAGAAATCAAACAGTTTCTATTTTTTACCTAAGCAGTGAACAGTCCCACTGAAGTGCACCTAGACCTCTGCCTTCTTTGCCAGAATCAATGTGGGGAAAAGCATCAGGACTTTATCTTTTGCAACCTCAGTGGCAACCAGCAGATTCCACCTATCATATGGACGACATCTGGAAATATACACATATGGCTTTAATGTTATGACCCATAATCTGCCATTGTGTTTTTTCTCCAGACATCTTCACAACAAATCCACTGCCCATGCTTGCACAGAGTTCTAGATTGGCAGAGCTCCTCTTTGTTAATGGGTGCATCTAAATGCAATGGCCATGGGTGTTTCTTCATACATTTCTAAAAGTCTAACTAGTTCTGCAGCCTTTGTCCCTCCTCAGTCATATCTGTGAGTTATGACACTCTGTTGAAAGTGGCAAAGTTCTGTCTTACTCTTAGGGAAAGGATGAAGCCTTCACCAATGACTGGATGGGAAATCCATTGGTAGCTTAAAGGTTTATTACAATTTTGGTGTCTTAGAGTTTTCTTCCAATTTTTGAAGCCTCAGCAAGTAACTTCGAATTTCCAAGTGTGAATTAACAGAAACAGAGACTTGCACAAGAAGACAAAGATGCTTGGACAGTCCTCTGACAGGTACCATTGCAACCAATTCTTGGTTTTCTGTCATCACAGTCACCCGAGGCATATAGCTGTGTTAGTGTATAATCTACTTGCTGAGGCTATGCATACTACAAGCATCAATACCCCAGTTCCCATGTACAGTGAAAACAGCTGAAGAAACCACCCTGATCAGCCACTTTCCTTTGGCTGCCCACGTTTTTACTCTGTGCAAGGCAGGATCCTGTCACCCCACAGCCATCCTCCAGATATGCCTGTGCCCATGCGTCCACATTGCTACCCCTCATTGTGAGCGCAGTGAAAGCCATACCAACACAGCTCTGCTGGTCATGGCACAAAAAGCCCTTCTACAGGAGTGAGCAAGTCAGTGAAAGACTGTTCCTAAGAGCTTTTTAATCTTTAACTGCTAACATGTTCAGTGAGAAGGCTCAGAAAGTCTATTACAACGAATGCAAAGAAACTGACCTTTTCTCTTCTAGGAAAAAATTACAGATCTGTACTGCAGTTAAACAAGAGATCTGCTGGAAAGCGAAATGGTGTGTTTACCCTTGGTGAAGCCTATCATGTAATACTGATGTGTGGCAGTTAACAACCACAATGGCATTGACTTCAAAAAGGTAACTTACGTTTATTACAGTGGAGGAGGTTGGAGACAGAGCAGGAAGAGTTTTTTAACTGCATTTAGAAAAGTAGAGGCTTTCTGCATCTCAAGAGGTCAAAACAAGGGTGCAATGGGTAGAGGCACCTAGCAGGCTTTAGCTATTAAATAAATCAATTTCTTTTATACAATAAAAATTCTCTTCTTGTTCAGGACATTTCATTTTCTTCTTCAGTTGGAAATCAAAACAGTATTATGAGTGTTGTGCTCACAGAGGACAAAGATAATAAACAGCTCGATTCTCCTTTGAATAGATACAGAGATGCACACACACATACACAAACATATCTAGTTTTCTGTCAACAGACCCATTGATTTCTGAATATTTCAATTTTTACACAAAGTATTACACAAGATTTTGTCTGACAGAGGGAACGTCCCCTTCTATGTTAATTATTACAGATGTGGTAAAGTGCAGCAATTCCAGGAAGCATAATCAATGGGTTTGTTTGTGCAATGTATTGTTGCTGGTGTTAAGATCATTAAGTATTTGGTGTGCTGAAGATATTTTGCTGCTTTATTAAAACTGTTAATAAAAAGGAATTTTAAACAAAATGAAATTAAAGCCCAACATAAAGGCCATGGCTTGCACTAGGAAAGAAAGCTCAAAAGAATTTGTCAGTAGAAAGCATCAAAAGAACATGAGAGGAAGAGAGATCAGAGAACAGAAAGGGGGTCTAGAAAAGGAGAAAACAAAGACTTCTGAGACAGCAAAACCCCCAGGGTTCTCATAAAAACATCAAATAAATACAAATGCTTATTTGACAGCTGCCATCTGTTTTAAAATCAATTACTAGATCATCTCAAAGCATCAACCACACATCAAAACTGATTACTATTGTATAGTTTGAAAGCAAGTATTTTTACCCAGTTAGGGAAAATTCATTGTTCACATTGGCCTTCACTGACATGTGTTTCAGGAAAGGCTTTAGAAGGCCACTGTGACATCTTTCATACACACACAAGCAAATTCTAAAAAAGTTGCTATAGTGTAGATCTATACCAACTTCCATTAAGTCATTGTAATAGGTATAAAATGGGTGTAAAAGCAGCTGTGTGCATGCCAATAGTATAAAACTGCTTTATATTACTATATCCAACCTATATTTTCCTGTGTTAACATTATTTTATGCTGATGTCAGCAACAGCCCTGAAGCATTATTGATTTCAGTGCATTTACTCCTCTTTCACAGTTATCTAATTGAGTCAGGTGGAAAACCCTATCATTTTGCAGGGGCACTGAACAATTCAACCACCTTTTGTAGAAAGAAGAATTGTCTCACAGTCCCTGTATGCAGCCAACAAAGATTCTCAAGGTGCTTGGGCCACTGTGCAAGAGATCCTTAAGAAAACCTGAGCTGCAGTGCTCACCCCACTGACCCTTTATTCCTACTCAAAATACACGGTCTCCTCCACCACTGACAGGCAACAAGCTCATGTAGAATAAAATACTACTTGCCTTCATGGTGATTTTGAGGACTTGCTTTAGAAAGCATGCTGTAAACATCAAACCCTTGATCGAAGAAACTCACCACCTGATGGCAGCAGCATTATGCAGGTATGGAGGTGAACAGACATGGATAAGGGGCTCCCATGAGTTTGGCAGTTGCAGGAATGTGGCAGCCCCTCATCTCAGGGAAAGGAGCCCAGCTGGCTACCTGAGGAGATGATCTGTATCTTCTCAAGCACAAGGAAGGTGTAGGCTGCAAGTGCTATTAATTTCCCCTTAGTCGTGCAGTTTAATTGCTCAAGCATGTTTTCCACTTGCTCAGTCTTGCAAGCCCTTGTTCCTGCAGAACATTGTATTGAGACAGTGGGTGAGGGTTAGACCAGAGCTTTCTGCCTTGCTGCGCCCAGATGCCAAGGACCTGGAGAGAAGCTCATTTCAGTAGGGTGGTTCATGCTGGGTCCTGAGGACAACCGTATGGGATAATTCATGCGTTCTGCATGGTCAACAAGGTTGTATCTTGCCTTCACATCTCTTACGTGGGCCCCAGAGGTGCTGCATGGCCTGAGCTAAGCCCAAGCTTGGCAAACAGGCAAAGCCCACAAAATCTGAGGGCAAATGGACCATGATCCACCTTTACTTCTGCGAGATGAAGGTGGCTCTGTGTAACACCATCACAATCTGCTGTGTTCCAAAATAAGGTATGTCACTTCTATGTGCTCTCTAATACCTGGCAAAGACTCTTGAGGGAATGACACAGCAATGAAGAGCAAACAGCATCCAGCAGAGCCAGAGTGTGAACATCGGAGGCAACTCTGCCTGACACCATAGCCAGATCCTAATGACTCCAGCCTGGGCTCCTTATCCATAATCCCAACTAACTAGTGATACTAGTGGGGTGGGGTTTTTTTGTTGCTTTTTTTTCCTTTTTGTTTGTTTGTTTGTTTCCTTTTTCCCTGGTCCATTGATTCTCCTGATTTATTGTGTTCTGAACACTAAAGGATCCTGTAGTTATAAGAGTCAGGGCATTAGGGTGTTGATTACAAGGTTATTGGCAAGTAGCTGCCAGACCTTTGCTGTCTGAGTGCTTGGGGGCTTCAAAATACGGGTGGTATTGATTATGGGCCTGATTCCCTCCTCAGATATATCTCTGCAGCTCCTACCAGAACACATGAAGGAGGCCAGGCTCAGTAATAACTAAGAAATCAGTATTTAAAGTCTTCCTCATTAGTACAAATAGATTTGTTGAAAAAACAAAAAACAAACAACCAAACCTAACAAAACAAATGCACATAAGTGTGTGTTGTCAACTGAGAAGTACAGGTGGATTCTCACAATTAAGAATTCAGCTATTTGGAAATAGCCAGAGACGCTGGGGGCTCCTCCAGGCCATCTTCACGTCTCAACATACCAAGCACACTCAGCTGTACAAACCCCACTTGGGATGCAAAAAACCGTGGAGAGGACCTGTCCTTTGGATCTCTCCTGTGTCTGGACCCTGTGTCTCCCGTGGGCCTTCCAGCTCCCCAGGAGGTCTAGGACTCCCTCTAGAGCAGCCATGTCAGGTAGGCAGGGTTACCAGACTTCAGACAAAATGCCATACTACCCTGTGGTCACATCAGTATTTCAGGGTCTTCTTTGCCATAAACACTGTTCTCTTTGGGCAAACATGGCAGAACGACTCCATACCCTCCTACTGCTGTCTTCAGAAGTTTCCTTTTCTGTACTTCTGGCTTTTTCTCCCCTGTGCATCACCCTTAGCAATCCTTAGATTTTTTCTTTCGGAAGCATTAATAATTAACACTCAGAATAGCTCCTAACAATTGGCAGGTTTCCTCCTTCAGTGGTGTGAGTCAGTCTCAGCCATAGCAAAAAACTCTTGGACCATCCTGGCTAGACAGGCACGTAGGCATTTCATCAACGCAGGCAAGTCTGTGATCTGTTAGATGTCGAGATATAATAATGAAAATAGGACTGAATTATGAAAGTAGAAATATTACTTAGAGATCAGATCATCATATATTCCTGTTTCTCACTCACTCCAAAGAGCAAACGTATCTAGAAAACCCATCCACAGCAGCACATTGCTGTATGCCGTGAAGGCATAATAAGAATGTATTTTTCCATCACCTGGTATAAACATAAACCCACTGCCTGTTGTCAGCTCTCCATGAAAGCTTGTTAGTTAGAGGCACTAAATCTGTAGAAGCTTTGCCTGGCAAAAGTCTTCTGAGTCATTTGCACTGCAGCTCATTGCTGTGGGTAAATGTTCATCGCCAGGTCGTATCATACCCTTTCAGTTAATAAGGACCTAGACAAGGCAGAATTCATGTTGCCCAACTGACTGGATGCAGTAGGGCTTTCTATAGGCAAATCCTTTTTTTTTTTTTTTTTTTTAATCTCCTTTTTTTGTTTTCTTTCTTTTTCTTCCTCCCCCACCACTGCCACTTAACAGGTTGCTATGGCTGGAAATACAATTTGCTTATCTGTGCAATGCAGTGAGACAAATCAAGGCTTTCATTACGTGCTGCATATTACTCTATTCAAACCTGCTCAAGTAGCTTCCACTTCACCTTTCCTTTAAATTAAAAGTTACAGGTTCTTCCCAACTAATCCATGGGGTTTATGATAGGAGGAAGATGGACAGCCAAGGTTGACACGGGGGATCCATTTCAATAGCTACAGACATATCAAGAAAGTTAGTGATCACAAACCCCTCTGAATTTGACTATCAAAAATTCATTAGACGATTGCAATAGTTCAAGAACACAAGTGCCCAAAAGCAATCTCTTTTAATGTTTCATAAAGAAATACGAGAGATAAGAAGACTGAACACCCTGACATTGCTATTAAAGGACTTGATTCTTCAACCCCATGGACTTTTATCAGCACTTGCGCAAGCTGTCATTTATGTGAATCACTTGCATGATTTATTCACCCTGAGCAGACCCGCTAGTCACCTAGCAGGAGTGCCAGCAAATGTCAGTTAATATTGCAAAATACAGCCCTGCTTCATAAAATGGGAACTGTAGCACATTGGCTGAATCAAGTTTAGCTCTAAATTTCTTACCCAGTTTAAACTGCTACAGTCATTGAACAGCTATTAAAAACCCACTCAGAGTTTATATTGCCCTACTATGGCAATATTCAGAGGTTTCAACCTGAACAGTGATTCAGGATCTGGATAACAAAGAGATTTAGCTTAATAATGACTCAGAGAATGAATTTGATTTTACAGTACTGAATAACCAGAGATCAATAGAGTTATCCAGGAATAATAAAAAAGAGAGCAGGATAAAAACAGGATTCAAATAGGCTTACAGCAATATTTCAGAAAAAATACTCTTATTAAATAACAAAACCATTTATTATTAATGAAGCTAATGGCATGTAATGAGGTTATACCACTGATGGATCAGTGTGGTTTGACTGTGTTTATCAGAATGGTGGCATTTGCATGTTGCACAGAAATAATGTTTTTCCTACGTGCAAGTCTCAGGTAAGTGCACAGAAAAGACAAACAAACCCATAGTACAGTGTTCACCTATCAAAATATCTTTCATCTCTACCCCCAGGAAATACTTATTTTCAATATTATTGAGCTGTGGACTATTACTGCATAGTAATTCTAAATTTACTAGCAAAATCTTACATAGTCACCTTCTTTGGACATATTGGAGTTACCAGGGAGCTGCAGACCTCAGTCTAAACCCCACTAATGCCCAGAAGATTCTTAGAGATGCTCTGGGTACAGGTGATGCCTTTAGCTGCATGTGACAAGAGGGAAAGCAGTGTAGTACCCTGCACCAAGGGCAAGGGCACTAAGACTGTGTAATTCTGATTGACATCCACATCCCAGAAACTCCCATAAGAAAATGAGATAGTAAATAAAATACCATGTTTTACATATGCAGAATGCCATCAGGGAAATGCTGGCAAAGCATAAATCGGTTTGCAGCAAACAACATTTCTGCCACTAATACTTAGAAGCCCGTTATAGTAATGGAATAAGCACATGCCCAGACAAAGACAGAAAATTAGGGAACACGTTTAGGAGGTAGAAATAAAGATACTATGAGTGTTTTTATTCATATTTGTATAAAGGCCTCCAAGGGCACTGCTTGAGTGAGCAAGGTGGTGTCGCCCATGTCTTGCTTCCAAGAGGGCATCTGCTACTCAGCGCGTTGCCCAGTGAAGGTCTGGTCCATGACACACTTCTCATCGCAGGCATTACCCCCACATATGTCTATATTCACTATTTTTCTTTTTCAATTTATGACCATTCTAATTTCCTTGGAGAGTCCAAAGTTTATGTCTCTAACAACTACTGGTTTTACTTTAAGGCTACAAGAATTAGACTCTTCTAATGAGAGATTTAATTGCATAGTGAATTAGATACCAGATGAGGGGAACTATTCATATTGTCGATAGAATTCCAGAGATTTAGATTTATTTTTTTTTATTTTGTTGTATTGATTTTTCTATTCCCTGCTGCATCTTTTTTCTATAGTTGTACATTGATTCCATTATTTTCAACATTTTAATTTCAGTTTACAAAACCCCCAACCATAAACCACCACATAAAAATTGCAGAAAAAAATTAACAAAATGCATAGAAATGTACAAATAAACACACACACACACACACACAGCCATGCAGTAACAGCAAGGGGAAATTGTCTGCATAATTCAATCTAAAACTGGTAGGAATAAACGCATTGAAAATGAATACCATAGGCAATTAAGAACTTTAAGGAAAAAAAATCCTGATTAATTAACTGCAAATTATAAGTATTACTTTGAATGGCGTTGTACAGAACAATATCAAATTACTAATTATCCTTGCCCACTTTGTTCAAAGATCATGAATGTGCATTTTAATTTACGCTGGAGTAAGCTAAATATCCTGAGAACCAGCATGCAGAATTCTGCAGAAATCACTGGGGATGAGGGGAAACTCCCCCATTATCATATAAATGACATTCACAGAGTTATAAATGACACACACTAGATCCACCTCGTATTGTTCCTTCAGATGTAGCAGGCAAATACCGGAAATTAAAATAAAGCTTATAATCTACCAGATAATAAATGTAACCAATACCCCACAAATCCCCATCTACCAAAGATAATTTTGCCTCCTGTTTTTTGCTGATTAAGGGTGGCTTTGGAAAAAAAATACCCTTCACTTTCCCCTCTTTATCTGTTGCATTTATTGGCAGGATGGAGATGGCTCCATTTTTATCTACCTAACAGCTTACAATATCTAAGGTAGACTAATCTTCATTTCCAAGGCCCTCACAGCCTGCTCTACCCTTAAACACTTCCTATTTAGTATTAAGGACAATTCCCACACAAAAAAAGACTCATTATATCAGCTCCTTTTTCCACCGGTATATTTTCTCCATGACACCCATGATGTTAGCAGCACTTGTTGAGTGCTCATTATTCCCTGAAGCAGTCTGGGGACTGGGTCCGGTTTTGGGGGTGTTTGTGTAGCACTAGGCACAGACAGGCCAGCAATTTTCTAAATCATGTTATTCCTGAAGTATTTGGAATGGGATACACTCAGAAATGACAATTTTAATACATATTGCCCTTCATTTCTAAGGCTTCCTTGGATGCCTTTCATCTTTCCATGGTAACTTTCCTACTGGAAAACACAGCAGCTTGGAGCTGGCTAAACATCCTTTCCCACGGATGACCTATGGCTGAGTCAGTCCCTGATGCAGGTACTGTGCTCTACTCCTGTGTGTGGGAACATTCATCTGAGAGGGTGGCGGTGATTTACTCTTCAGGCTTCTTCAGAGTGGTATTTCTTTGTCATTCATGCCAACCCCTGAAGATTGTGTGCTCCAGTCTGCAGTCATAAATGCCAATTACATTGTTGGCATGTTAGGTGTGAGGTTTCCTCTTCATCAGGCTTAGCGGATTCCACCAGTACATGAAAATGCTCAAACCATGGTTACATCAGGATTACATAGATTTTTATTAGTTTTCAGTGTGAAGAGCATTTCTTTAAGGAGTGCTAACAGAATATCTGTTTTCTGTTTCACAGATCTGTGCTCATAAACTGCAAAAGCAACAGTGATATACTGCTATAAACACCAGCACCTGGTTGACTAATAGTCTGTAAATTATCTTTCTGTGTCTTATGTACTCAGAGTGCTGGCTGACTGCAGGTTTAAGTGCAAAAGTATAACTGATATAAATAATATATCTAGTGATACATACTAAATTAGTATCCAGTTCTTGTTTTTCAATGTAATATAAAGAAATGTAACAGTGTTATGCCTGGCCACTTTTGTGTTTGAAGGAGCCAAATTCACTTCTTTCATACCTGTGAATGCACAACATGATTCATTATTTTCCACTTAAAAAGTAGACATCTATTCTGGAAAAAACTGCAACTATTTTATGCTTTCTTTCTTTTTTTCAAGTGGTCAGCAGAGTGCACAGTGTTTCCACTTATCTAAACTACAAACTTAAAATGAAGTCAAGTCAGCCAGAAGTGACTCTTCATCTTCAAGCTATTTTAGCTGCTGCATTGAAGACAAAGGGCTAGTTTCATCTCTAAATCATATTTCAGCTGTGCTTTCAAATCCATACTGTCTCCTAGAAGAGAACTGGAAAACAGGGGGCAGTGCTGGTCAGCGACAGCCTCCAGATGACCTAGGAATGCTATTTTGCCAAAGCCAAATGCTTTGTGATCTGCCATTTACCATCAAGCACTTGGTGGACTTGCATTTGTAATTTCTACACAGGCCAAGCCAATAATTCATGCAAGTGAGCATCAGTTCTGGGAGGGGAACAGAAAGGTTGGCTGCATTAATCATAATATGCTTAGTCAGGGACAGTGCTTGGGCTTTGAGCAACGTGGCTACATCCAGCCTGTTCCCACTTTCCTCCTTTCCCAGAGAAAGTAGCTGGCCCTTTTGAAGACTTGATGGAATGGAGGAAAACATACCTCTTGGCTTCTCCACTCTTCTTGCAACTTCCCTTCAGGCTGAGGTGCCATACAGCAGTGCTGTGCTGTGTAATCTGCTCATTAAAGATAACCTTGGGCCTCAGTAATGAGTAGATCATGTACGGTAACACTTCCAAATGGCAGCTCACACTAGAAAAAAATTGTTGTTACGTCTGCATCTCTGTCTTACTACTCCCACCTCCCATCTGGCACTGCATACTCTCTGCTAATGGAGCCAAAACAACCCCGATAAAGTTACTGTTTCTCCTGTTTGGGGTTATTATTCTCTCTTGCATCATTTTAAATCTCACAAAAGCACTGAAACATTTCTGATGCATTTCCTGGTTCTGCATTTGCCAGGTCAGCGTCCGGTTCAAATTCTTCTCACCAGCAAGGTCAAAACCATACCCAAAATTCATAGGCAGGTTTTTAAACAAGAGCTACCCCATCACAGCATTGTGATGTTCTTACTCACACAACATTTTGACACAATTCAGCATTCCCAAGATAGGGGTTCTTAGAAGAATCCTGAGTTCATGAGTGGGCAGAATTGAACTTTTTGTTTGTGTTAATCTGTTGTCACAAGCCGTACAAACAGATGCCAACTTCTTCCACTGTTGCTCTGGGTCTGGTGTTTACCAGTGGTGCCCATGAGCCAGAGCAGCAGCTCCACTCACAAACCTGGCTAAAACAAGGAAATTCCCAAACCTACTCCGTGTTCCACAGTGCCAGACAATAGCCACATTAACTCCCTGAATCTTCTCCTAACACTCCAATCCCATAATTTTTTTTCATCCTCAAGAGCTGATGAGACCTCCACAGTTATACCAGATGCCAAATATTAAAGAAAAGAGATGAGAAGCAGGAAAGGCTTCTACAATATCTAGGTTTGTCTGGAAAATGATTTCTCCCATGTACCATTGCACATGATACAATCTGGGCAAGACGTGCTAAATCAAGAGCCTCCAACATACAGACCTTCGGGCAACACACAGGGTGTTGTGGGGAGAAGGGTAGAGAGGAGGGAGAGAGAAAAAACAAGATGACTTTGAAGCCCCGTAATTCATCCTTTCCCTTCTCATGTACTGCAACTTCGTGCTGTGCCTCCGAGGGGCAGCACAGCCTCAGTTATCTCACGTCAAATGGTTAAGCTACTGGGCAAACAGCTCTTGCCTCCCATCCTGTTCCCACTATTTCTAGCCTGCTGGTGATACTCCAGGATAACACGTAACAGTCTCTGGGTTAGTATGGGTCAGTTCAATAATCAAGTGAACTTTAATTTTTAAAATGAGATACTGAATCTTTTAAATAATCTCTGTGCCTACAGGCAGGGCCTGGAAAATCAGAACAAATACAATAGATACAATGATCTCCAGATAATTCCCATCGAGTAAGATTTATATTGATGCCTGTTTTCAGACTGTTGCCTTAAATTTTAAAAGCACAATAGCATGAAAACATAATGTTTTGCTTTTAGGAGATGTTTTACTTTGGTTCTATTTCTTGCCAGTTTCTCAAATCTTTAATCTAGCTGTCTTGAAAGCCTCCTTTAAAGAATTGCTTTTGATCTAGTCTTATGCAGTAGCAACCGATGCTGATTTTTTTTTTTTTGCTGCTATTGTTGTTAAATCAAATACAAGACAATGACTCAACTTTGAGGAAAAGCAAAACTAATGTAGGAGGCAAATGCTTGTGAGTCATATGTGTAAAAAGGGAAGGACTGAAGAGATTTGCTCCTATTTTCTGGGATTTGCAAATCAGGTAAGAGTCCATCAGCCCCTTCACCATGCAGAACAGAAGTAGTAGCGTGGCACAGCTGGGGCAGCATTAACAGCAGGCGTTAGCCTTCTGCTTGTAAGATACCTTAGGGATTGGAAAGGCTTCCGCTCTTGATGAAATCCCGTGAGACCTGCCCAGCCTTTCTGCACAGTGACTCACATAGACACATCTCTCCAGTTGTGCATCCATCATGCCCTGTGACCAAACCTGAAGGGGACCTTCCAAGGGTCTGTACTGGTGGTGATCCCAGGAACATTTTGGAAACAGCCAGATATGGGTTTTTGTGTGGTGCTCTGTGCCCAGAAGCAAGGTGAGATTCTCACCTTAGTTTTGTGTCCTAATTTCTCTCATCTCATCTAAAATCAGGTCAATAATTGTGTCTCAGTTTGTCTGTTTCTAAAAAGATGGTAATAATTCATGTTCTACTAGGACATGATGTGAAGGTTTATTAATTGATGGTTGCAAAAGACGTTAAGATCAAGGCAGAATAATTGCCTCAGTGAAGGTCATAATTAGATGTGCATCAAGAGATACAGCTGACTGTCATCTGTGATGCTTATTTAATCTCATTCTTGCATTTTAGCTACAAGTGTGTGGGTGCTAAGGGGGAGAGCTGTTCTCACGAAGGCGACCACTGTATTTAGCATGAAGTTTAAACACTTTGCTACACTCGCACCCGAATAACCCCGTGAAAATAATGTTATACACATTAGAGACAAGAGAGAGGCTCATACTACAGTCAAGACAAGAAACAGACTTTGCAGTGGAGCAGGATGGACCTCTCCAAAAGGAAAGCAAGGGACAACATCAGCAATCCCTGGCCTTGGAGGAGAGGCTCACCTGGCTCTCCTTGGCTGCGGGTCAGCTCAGGGGCCAGCCTTAATCTGATCAAAAAGGGGATTATGAAAAGCTCATCTGACTCAGGCTGTGAAATCATGCTCTTGAATCCTAATAATGTCTACACCAACCAGTTGTCATATCATGAAGAATTATGATCTAAAGTCGGGGGGGGGGGGGGGGGGGGAAGGTGAAGAACAAGCTGACACACTTTCGTGAATCCCAAATCCTGCTGTAGGCAGAACTGGAAGACTTCCCACTTGAAAAATAATTATGTTTCCATATAGTACGCTCTAAAAAGTCCTTTGTGAAACACTAAGGCTCATATTTCTAAATGTGATAGAACTGGGAAGTATCCCATGATTATCAGACGAATTTGAGAAAATCAAAATTAACACTGAAACTTCGGAGATGATTTCAAGAAGACAAGCATCAGAATGATGGATTTTTGTACTCATAAAAGCTTATAAATGACCTCATTTTAAAAAGAGAACCTTAAAAAAAAAAAAAATCTTTTCTGCACTCCGCTCACTTTTCTGTTCAATATTTTATGTATCAGGGTTTTGAATTAAAATTCAAGTAACACCCTCCCCCCAAACACACCACCAACGAACCAGCCGTACACACTAATCAAAAGGAAAATGGGATTTCATCTCTCATTGCTTATTCCTCATCAGGATGCTATTTGCATACTATATTTTTTCCAGCAAATCCTGTGGATATCTTACTGTTTGAAGCAGTCCTACAGAATCCTGACAGCGAGCAGCTGCTCCTAGTCCTGCATAGTCTTACCACATGGTGGCAACATAACCTCCACCTTCCTGCTAAGGAGTTGAGTTGCCTCTGATTTCCTCCTTCATTACTTCTTGCTCTAATTATTATATTTGCAGGTGGCAATTACAGTCTTCTGAGTTTCTGCTTTCCATTTCCTTTATAAATTTAATAGACTATTGTTGGGTTTATTTTTCAAATAAACTCTGCAACATTTCCAAGGATATTAAACCCTGTTCTATAGTAGTTTTTCTTTCAGATAATGCAACATTGCATGTTTCTCTGATCTCTAATGAAGTTTTGAGGACCACTCTGGAATTATTCCTTTTTACCAACAAGCATTCACATGCCCTTCAGTATTAACTCTTTCCCTCCAAGTACCTCTCTCCTTTAGATTATGCTGCTTGTGTTGTCACGCTAGATTTGGGGGAGTGGGGGGGAAGGAAGGGGAATCTCAAATTCAGAACACACGCGTGCACACACACACACACACACACATAGATTTATGTACATAACAACAACAACAATAAAAAACAGTAAAAGATTCAGCCTTGAAAGGAATTACAGATGCATAAGAAAAAGTGACCCATGAGAGCTCAGGCCTTTGTAAACCACACTAAGGAGTACATTCAGTTGCAAAAACATCTAGGAGACCCAACTACATCACAGGAAATTCTGAAAATAAAAGCACAGGGCACTTGATAGTTTGCTTTGGTACGATGCTTCCACTCTCATTTAATATCTCAGAAATCATTTAAAAGTGACATGAGATTCCTTCAAAATGTACAACTAAGGAATTTGACAATAAGAAGCATTTTAAATAATTATGAACAAATTACAGTATTTAGGCCTTAGGAGCATTTTGTGTTGCCGTACCCTTTGATGTATTTTCCAGTGCAGAGTGACATGCAAGAACTTTTATGGTCTTAAAACTTCTTATGATTGGAGAATAAGGCACAAAAGATTTTCAGTCATTATTCCAAAAAAAAAACCCAAAAAATCAAAACCCCAAAAGTAGTCTAATCATAATTTTCTGGTATGAAAATAACAGCTTGTCAAGCTGGTAGCACAAGCTGGCTGAAAGTGTGATCATTCAGGACCAAGATGACACAGGTAAACACAGAAATGGCTAACTACCCTTTAGAAGAAAAGAACTAGGAAGAACTGCATCAAATCCAGCTCTACGTGACCCAGCTGTGCCATGGAAATATTTCTCCAAGCAGGAAATCCAGTTTGCAATGGAAAGAGGGGAAAGCAGGCAAAGAGGCTGGGAAAACAAGCAGTTGGTGGTGCTCTTGCTGGAGGCTGCAGACCTGAGCAGATGTAGAAACACTGGTTTATTCCTCAGTCTTATCTCCAGTGCAGAAGCTATGGTCTAGCTCTGCCTTGGTGGGCAATGAAACGTAGCTTGTGATGCGTCACTCCACTCCATGTTTGCCATGGATTTGAAGAAAACATCCACTGGTTACAGCATTGCTCAGTCCTTGCAGTCCCCAGCCTGCATCCCAGGATACCAGAATGTGATTAAAGGTTTCTGCCATGCACCTGGATGTGGTTCCTTCTGTCAGTCAGAACATGGCTGCACCACTGCACACCAGAAGCAGCTGCCGCATCTGCAACCTGTTCTGCTGCCAACACATTGCATTTGCAGGCACCTGGTGTCCCCAACAGCGCACACCACAGACAATCCATTCCGGGCCACTCGTATTTTACTACTTACCCCTCTGAAAGTTTTAAGATCATCTTTAAAATATGCCATTTTCTCCACTTTCCTAATTACTGCTAACTCTGTGGCATAGTTTCCCCTGTAGACCTGTACCCATTGAAGACTGGAAAACAGCTGGTGCAGAAGCTACGCCATATGGTAGCTACTAATAGGAACATAAACTAATTGAGTCTGGTACAATCCCTGGATGCTTTATCTTTTAGAAATTGACAGTATGTCAATATGATCGCTTTAAAGATCTGTTCTAATTCTTTATTTATTATTATAGAATTATATCATTTAGAAATATATTATTATAGAATTATTATTCATAATTCTAATCCTGATGCAGAGCAAAATCCAGGTAGTCACCCCCATATCCTGGTTGATATCAACACCGTAGTCACCACTGAGCTTCTATGACCCAGTCTGAAAAATACCTTGTACTGTAACATGCATGGCCCTCATGTACTAAAGGTCTGAGGTCCAGTGGAGAGCAGGTAACTCGAATCACTGGTGTGAAAAACCCATTTTGTTTTCCCAGTACCAGGATCTGAGCATGCTGTTTCTCATGCCTCATGCAACATCAAGCACATGCAGCACAGTTCAGAATATTGAAGGTTGTTTTTCAGGTACAAAGGTTTAACCTTCTGCCTGTTCTCCTGGAGGAAATAGTGGACTCCAGCTCTTCAGGGGCACCCCTCGTCCCCAGTCAGCCCTCGGCAGTAACTCACCCTTTTGTGTTTCACAGGTCATTACCTCCTTTGCTCCTCCAGTCAAAGACCCTCTCTGACCTCTGACTGTTTCCAGCTGGTATTAGATTTGTAGCTGTAGTTTTTGACTTTTTTTGATTTAGGTATTTTTTTTCCCCATTAGGAGAGCTGACATTCACAAATTATGAGCTCACTTCTGTCATTATTTCTGATATACTTTTGATTTCCCTACTATTATACAATGGATAGCCCAACTCTCTAGTGAGAATCACATATCTCATCAGAATTTGCACCCTTTCATGTAGCTTTCACTTGTTCTGATTCAGACGCAGTACATTTATTTTTGCTTTTTTATTTCCTATGGCAGATACTCTTTATTCAGGCCAAGGAGCAGTGAGACAAAGAGGCTAGCTATAGCCTGGAAGACTCTTACATGTGTCACAGACCCCCAGCTCAATTCCACTGACACAGAAAGGATGGATTTTTTTGTTTTATCTGCAGTGAAACTGATCAGCTAAATGTATTCTCTGTGTTTTATCATATCAAACCACAGGTTTGATTTCACGGCGGAAAATCATATCTCTCAAATTGGAGTGAATTTGCAAATACTTTTTAACATTGACACTCTTTTTTTTTTTTTCTTCTTGGAATAACATCAGTTTAAGATATTTCCTTTGCAACCCTGATAGTGGGCATAAAGCAAGACCTTTGCATTCAGCACCATGGTGCAGATCCAGAGCACCACTGTTAGCTTCCGTGGAGTCATTTCAGACTTCAGCTAAGCACGACATAGGTCAAAATCTACGCAATATTTAAAGTGCTAGTATACTAACTAGTTATTAAAAATACCAGCAAAATCAGAAAATGGGGACACAGTTTTCTGATAGAATATTTTACCCAAGGCTACTGTAAATGAATTTGGTGCAGAGAAGTAGAACTCATGTACAAACAGAAAACCATAATAGCTCTGTTATGCAACTTTAAATATGCCACTTTTTGGAAATACTTCATTTAGTGATACAATATCTATTTTCAGATACTTACCAGTGCTTCAGGGCAAACACAAACAACTTCACTTTCTGGATACCTCTTGACTTAAGAGCACTGGCAGCTGCTGGCTGACCAGTGAGATCAGGATGGACACTGGCTTCCTTCCATGGCCCCAAGGAGACCACTGACCACAGTAAATAGTATTGTCTTTTCCTTCCAAAAGCCTGAATGATGGTGATCCAAAAATTAGAGGATGACAGGTGCTGGGTTTGGCTTGCAGCCCCCTTCCAAACAACCTTCTGCAGAAAGGGAAGGTTAAAGACCGGGCTAAAGTTGGCAAGGTTTATCACGATGCGGTGCCGCATTTTGAAGCCAGTCCAGATAACAGTGTATTTTAAAGTTCTCAGGAGCTTGCTGATTTCTAGGCAGGCATTCATAATGTGCACTGTAAATGGTTCAATTTTCCCTGACCTTAGCCAACTGAGAAGGGCCAGCAGCCTGTTTCTGGTGATGCAATCTGTAATTCAGGCTTCCTTACGACAGGGGGAACCCTGACCAAAGCAAGAAGGTGAGGGAACTTGTACCAAACCTTTCATGACATGATCTGGCGAAATTTAAGGCTCTTGTCTTCTGCCTTAGCATAAATAAGGCAAAACAATGTTGCATCTAGTTCATCATCCTTGCAACAAAATTACGTACAGTGGAAGTTATGTACAGCGGAAATTCCCACTTTAACCACATGGCTGAGGCCAAGAGCTGCTCTTCATTCTTACTTTGGCTGCAACTGAAATGGTCAGGTTTTATGCCCATTTGGTATAAATGAGGAGGGAAATAAAGGTGCACTAAAAAACAGTCACCCTTATTTTCAAGAAGCAGCTAAATAATAGCTAAATGGGAATTGTTTGGCCCCGAGTGTTGCACAATAGCTGCGTGTACTGAATGGGCAACATTGAGTGATGTCCAATGTGCAAAACAGAGGAAAGCTGTCTATTTTTATATGGTAACAATGTCACTGGAGCACCGCACCGGCTTTGCTATCTCACCTAAACCAGCAAACAAATAAGGGAACAAATTCCACACAGCTTCCACAACAGCCCTGAATAACATCAGCACATACTTGAGGACAAACTAGTGATTTTTAGTCTTGGGGTGCATCTGATGCCATTTCCCAGTTCCAAGTGTTTCCCTTGGCCCCATTTACCCCGTTTTATTTATCTGGAGTATCTTAAGAAATTCTATGATGACGCAGTCTAATTCTTCATATCATCCTCCCCTACCAGGTCTTGTAGCTACTAATTACTGGGAAAGATTAGCCTTACACTGTGAAATATTAGGATATCTCAATTCCTTCTCTGGTAACAGAACAGGAATTTTAGGATTTATTTTCTTTCAGCCTCATTATGAATGTCTCTTTTCAAATTTGGGTACAATTCAATCACCAAAGTTCCTGTTTCTAAGCATAAATTCAGCATTCTCATATTATACCATGAAAAATAGTGCATACAGACAAATTAGACAAGGCACTGCTACGGCAGACTTATCTAGCATTTTCCCAATATTAATACCACTTCCAGTGTCCCAGGATTAATACCTCTAAACTTTAGAAATATACCTACTTCACTTGCTTCTAATATTATAAGAATGAAAGATACTGCTCAAAATAATTGCTACTTGATTTGGCAGCTGCTACCAGGCACTGTATTTCTGAGACCAGCCATACACACTCTAAATATACCCTCTGATTTTTGTGAGATGCCGATTAAATTATGGAAAAGATTTTTCTTTATTACTGTGTTCTCTTTCCCCTCTTTATAAAGTCTAGAAAAGGAACAGAAACACTATTAGCATGAATCAGTCCGTAGCTTTGGATGTGTAGTTCCCATAAGCTCAGAATGAGAGTTTCGGGAAAAGGTATGTGAGAGGGAATTTGGAGCTTTTACTAGATCTTGCAGCAAAAAATTCTGCAGTTTCATGGTCTTAATGATGATGACATCCTGGCCTCTCCCACCAGGTGTCACTGCGAAGTCACATAAACGGATCTCTTACTGATAACGTAAGGCACAGGCAGAATGAAGATGCATAAGCCATACGAATCATTGCTGAAAAAAGTATTTTTTCACTGCTCCTCTTGCTCCCTAGCCAAAAATAAAGCACAGCAACACCGCTGTACATTAAGTTCAACACCTCAGAATATCAATTTTAAATGATGGATGCATACAGCTCATATTGCATAAGAGATTTCAATGCATGCCATGTGAGCTAGGGTTGGTGCTTAGCTGTCAATGTGATTCTCTCTGACATGAGCATGAGAAGATGTCCAGATGAGACATTACAACCACAGTGTCAGGACTAAGTCTGGAATGGGAATGCTCACTTTGAGAGGATCTTTAAAGACTTCCAGGACAAGCCCTTCTCACTGCTCACATAGTGACATGAGATGGAGTAACTCACACACAATTCTTCCTTTTGTAACCAAAGTCCCTAAAACCCCAAAATATGTCCTGCAGACCAAGTTGCAAAATAGCTTCTAAGAGACCATTCTTACATCTTACACATGCAGAAAACCACAAGAAAAACCCTTGGCTTCACACTCTATGGATGGGATAGGCCCATCTATAGGTGAAAATCCTTCCTTCCCCTCCCACCGGTGACAGGAGCACACACCAAAGTACCCTATCTCACATCCACATGGTTTCCATAACTCCAGAAGCTGTTCACCCTTATCTGTGAACACAGACATGCCCAAAGGAGGTCATGCTAGGACTTCATAACAGTGTAGCCCAGAAAAGGCCCTGTCCTGCTCAGCAAAGCCAAGTTTAGCGACCCAGAATTACCCTTCTGGGGTGTCCCCGGTCTAGTAGCAGCATGCCAGCATAGAGGGATATCATCCCACCCCATTCCCCAGGATTCGGCATCACAGTCCCAAACTCAGTGAGCTTCCAAACCGCAACACAGGGGACACCACAACCTTGTCTTTGTGACTAAGCAGGATCACACAGGTGACCTCTGGCAGAGCATCTTGCCACCCTTTCTCACAACACCTGAGCACTCTCCAAGTGCTTGGTAACACATGAAGATACTTTAAATTACACCATGAGAGAAAACATTTCTTTTGAAGAGTGCTCTAACAAATTGTTTAAATGAAATGAATTTTATCTGCACTTTACTTTTAAAAATGTACATTACTTTTGTTAAAGCCCTATATATGTAATGTACATATGCATGCTCTTCTATCGCTTTGGAAGCATAAAGTACTTTGTGCTATAACACCACTTGTTTTAAAATTATCTTTAAGACTCATTGTTGCTATAATATATTCTCAAACCAATAGCAATCATATAGCAAACTGAAATATAAAACATTCTTTGCTACTGCTATGCATTTAAATGCTTAGCTGGTTTCAGCTGCAGAACTTTAAACTCTCTTTTATAGGATCTCACTCCATTTTAGTATAAGCATCTATCAGGCACAGCTCTGAAAATGTTAGGTCAGACTATGAAAACATTGTCAGTACTTATTTTAGTAATAAACCCTATGTTTAATCTATGCTTCCATGTTACAGTAATCTATGTATCAACCTATAACCTTCCAGCTGAATGCACTAAGTAGATTAAGCTCTGATTGATTTGCAATGTTTTTCACTATATTATCAAAAGTCTACAGATCAGCATAAATACCTTGAAGAATTTTTTCCCCTTTGGCAGATTTACAAAAGCAGAGCTTAACTTGAATTGAAATGAGCTTCTGCATTTTTCCAGGGCAAAAAGCCTGTCAAATCTCCTCTAGATCTGCTCTACTTCCAGGCTTAGAAAAAACCTGTGATTAATAGTACAGTACATCTATTCTGTCGTGACAAAAAGCACGACAGAAGAAAAGTGATTCCCTCTGGGACTACCATTCATATGAAGTGTCAGGAATTACCCCAAGCTGTGGCACTGCTGGGACTGCCATATGCATAATGTGCTGTGCAAACAGCTCTCAGAAAATGGTGGGGGGGGATATTTGTGGATGTGCTCTTGTGGATTATGGTAAGAGATCTTAAAAATTTGCTTCCTCAATTCAAAACACCAAGTTGTTTTTCGTGGGGTTTTATGTGGTGTGTTTAAGGGAGCTGAGAAGCGGGTTGTGAGCTGCCACAGTAACCCAGCAGGCGCTGTGGGGAGGGCTCAGCTGCCACTGCTGGAGGTGGTGAACTTCAGCAACAAAAAGAGCATGCGAGGGAAGAGCAGTGCGCTGAACTCCCTGTGATCCTGTCTCAGTGTTTCTCACAGCTCCTTTGCAGACTATCTGCTGGAGATGGCTGCACAGATGGAACGAGATTTCTACATATGCTCAGCTCCATCCTGGTAGCTCACTGAGATGGCAGCAGTGCCAACAAACATTGGTCTGAGTACCCCACCCAGCCTCATTAGGGAGATGGGAAAAACACATCTACAAATGCCTGTGGTAATGGAGGAAGAGGGAAAATAGCCCTGAGGTAGTAAATTTCAATCTTTGCCCAGATTTCAAGCAACTCCGGTCTGCTGAATTTGGATTTAAAATGTTCCAGCTTATCCCACTGAAGAGGAGGCATCCATGAAAAGGAGAAAATTTAAAAAAAGGAAGGTGCCAGTAACAGTGTGTTGGCAGAGCACCCCAGCTGCTGCTATGGTAAAACTTCAGCCTCATTGACAATAATACCTCAATTCCCATGGCCTCTGGTAGGGAGGTGTCATCCATCTCCCAGTGGTGGGAGAAATTCCAGTTTCTTCTGGGATCCTGCTCCATCCATCCATGCATGCAGAGACCTGACATTTGAACACTGCAGATCTATCTGATCCCATGGCCCCACAGCTTGTTCAAGCATTTGCCATGAACCCTCAGTCCTGACTCTGGTCGCAGGTTTACCTCCATCAGGACTGCACAAGTTGATGTGATGCAAGTGAAGCAGCTTGGATCACACAGGCTAGCTCTATTAGATTATATATTCATTCCTTTTCCAAGTACATTAACATAAAGTTACCAAGAAAGTTCATAGAATCATAGAATCAATTAGGTTGGAAAAGACCTTTAAGATCATCAAGTCCAACCTTCACCCCAGGACTGCCAAGTCCACCACTAAACCATGTCACTGAGGGCCTCATTTTCTTGAACACTTCCAGGGACAGTGATTCCACCACTTCCCTGGGAAGCCTGTTCCAATATCTGATCACCTTAGTGAAGATATAGTTCCTAATATCTAACCTAAACCTCCCCTGGCATAGCTTGACACCATTACCCCTTGCCCTATCACTCACTACTTGGGAGAAGAGACCAACCAGTGCCTCACTACAACCTCCTTTCAGGTAGTTGTAGAGCGCGATAAGATTCCCCCGGAGCCTTCTGTTCTCCAGACTGAACAACCCCAGTTCCCTCAGCCGTTCCTCATCATACTTGTGCTCAAGACCCTTCACCAGCTCCACTGCACTTCTCTGGACCCACTCCAGCACCTCAATGTCTCTCTTGTAGTGAGTGCTCCAGAACTAAACACAGCACTCAAGTTGCAGCCTCACCAGTGCTGAGTACAGGAGGACGATCACTTCCCTGGTCCTGCTGGCTACACTATTTCTGATACAGGCCAGGATGCCATTCTTGGGTGCCTGGGCACAAGCTGGCTTAAGTTCAGTGGCTGTCAATCAGCATCCCCAGAACCTTACATTAATCTGAAGATAAAAGTCCACATATTTAACATACAGCAGACTGAAATGCACCACATACAGTATCGTTCTCGCTTTTTTTCTGTGTATCATCCCAGTATATGTTTAACGTTACCACACAAGCAGGATCCCTGAGCTTGCAAATCCAACATCTGTACAGTCACACTGTACATTAACACCAGCATGACATAAGTTAGAGTTCTGTAAATATAGAGGACAAACCTGAAAGTCAATGTCAGCCAAGAAATTGCCTGAGCAATCCCATAATTGAATAAAAGTATGTGTCGGCAAAACAAGTGTCATCACGGGCTTGCTGGTGTGCTTGGATTTCACTGGCTTGACAAACGCCTCTCAGCATGGTGCTGTGTTCAAGGCTCTACAAGAAGACCTCATGTACTAAATGATGTTTATCAGCAAAATACAGATACTAATATGCACATTTGACCTACAAACAGCCCTGCCCACAACTTTAGAAATGAAATTGATAAATAATGAAAAGTAAAAGAAAATAAGCATCTTGTAACTTCTTAGCCACTCCTCTGTTACTTCTGTGCTTCACAAAGAGGGCATTTACTTGCAAATATTCTGTGGTACAGTGCAAACACATTTAAATATCAAAAGTAATCTAAACCACTATCAGATTTTTCTGCTGATGTGTTTGATAAGTTTGTACAATGATTTATGGGACCAGCTTATGTTGGAGTGGCAAGCAAAACAATTTAATTTCATTCACTCATTTTTGAGTCCAACAGCCCCAGCTTAGCTGTGATACAGAGTAACTTAAGGAGTAATTGATATTTTTTACAGCAATTAATAGTGAACAGCATTTTGTAAACTATTCTGTTCCATTAAGCCTCAAGGAAACTGGGAGCAGCCCGTAGGACACAGTTAATAGATGTATCTGGACAATTCTTTCTATAGAGATAAGAAAACTTAGGGACAGTTCTGGTGCCTGAAGGAGACAGTGCGACTTTAGAGGAAAATTGTGACAGGAAGGATACAGTGACAGGTCCCAAGCCCAGGATCCTTGTGAAAAGGAACTGATGGCAGCATTAGCCAGCAACAGAGAGAGGCATGCATGTTGTGTGCATGTTATGTAATTATATATATGTAAAAACCTTAATTCTGACAAAATATTAGCTTAAAAGCCTGTAACATCCCCAAAAGAACTGGGGATTGATGAGATCTTTTCCTGAGCTAGTGAGCAGGTGAGATTATTTTGCAAGCAACTGCTCACAGACACCTAAATGGCCATTTGCCAGCTGAAAGGACCAAAGTAAAATGGTGCTCCAGTGGTGACCCTCTACTCCAACAGGCCCATTTTCAATAGAAAGAAGCCAATTACTGTGAGGACCTGTCTGCTTTTAGAAATTTTTTAGGTAGCAAGATCTGGGCAGCCTCCAGAGCTCACCTGGTGCTGTGGAAAACAACTGATCATGTAAAATTGTTTCCTCTGTCTTCCTTTAAAATAAAACCCCTTTCCCTTCCCATTTCTGTCCTTTTCTGTGATTTGAAGTCATGGCACGTCTATGAGTGATTGCAGGTGCCATTAAATAATGAAGCAGCTCTGTTCATTAAAGTCTGGTGATTTATTACCTTTGGACTAAAGGAAAGAAAAAACAGCCTGAAAACAGAATTCTTACATCATTTCACATTATTTCCAGTCCAGCACTTCAGACAACTGTTAGAATAGCAGATTTTCAGCTCTGTGGTCCACCAGTCACCAGAAATGTAATTCCGAAGGTCTAATTCCAGCCAGTTCTGTAAATCTAGAGTGTGACTTAAACTCATAACTAACTGCTGCCCTAAATGTCATGTCCTACCTTCATACAGCCAGTCGCTGAGCCCATTGAAAATAACACCTTCCTTTCCTGTGGAGACCACTCGGATGGCTTGTTTCCCCACATGGGCACAGTAATAGATGTTATTCTCAAAGATAAATATCTGATTTGAAGGGAAAAAGAAAAAGAGAACAACAGTGAGCAGTGGCTCCATTATACAATCTCGCATTTTGCTTTTACAATAATTGGCAGTACAAAATCACATATCACAGTTTTATAGCATCTTTTGTCAAAAAAGGATTTCCACAGCTTGCTTCCAATGCCTAATCTATCTATTAGCTAACAGAAAAATGCTAATTCACAACAAACTGAAGCCTTGGTCCTTTGATACAAGCTTTACTTCTCTCACTCCTGTCATAATTTCAGAAACTGAACAGTTCAGTTAGAGGGCATGAAATGAAGAATGCCATGGCTCGGGATTTTGAAAAAGTGGTCTGGGGCACAGTAGCATTTTTCAGAACTGATATTGATGCTATGCCATAACTGATTTGGCTATTGGAAATGGCTCCCTGCTTGTTTCCAGCTCCTTCTGCTTCCTTAATACACGGCTGTGTGGATTCCAGTTTTTAATGCAGATCCAACAGGACAACGTGCATTGAATAGGCGGCAGCCTAGGTGGCTGCAGCATGCTAGCCAACAAAGCATGAGGTTGATGTTCTGGCTGGGGAGCAAGTGCACATGCTACAAGGACCCAAAGGGGTGTGCTAGACCTCCCGCGCTGCCCCAGTCCTCAGGTTACCCTCCTATGGAAGCCTATGGAGTGGAACATTTATATACATAAACATAAAACTCTTACCAATAATAAAAAATTCAATTCAAGATTGCCAGGAAAGGTGCCTAAGATAAGACTCCCAAATGAGTTGCCTTTTTTTTAAAAGCTGATTTCATATGAGTCATTAGATTCCCTTGTGACCAGCTGCCAACTGGATCTAACTCCATTCACTACCCCTCTTAGGGCTTGGCTATCCAGCCAGAATTTTTACCCAGTGAAGTGTATGCTTGTCTAAGCTGTGAGTAGTCGGTTTCTCCATGAGAATGCTGTGGGAAACGGTGTCAAAGGCTCTACTAAAGTCTAGGTAAACAACATCCACAGCTTTTCCTGCATCCACTAAGCAGGTCACTTTGCCATAGAAGGAGATCAGGTTAGTCAAGCATTTCATAAGCCTGTGCTGACCGGGCCTGATCACCTGGTTTTCCAGTACATGCTGTGTGATAGCACTCAAGATGATCTGCTCCATAACCACCCCGAGCTCTGAGGTCAGACTAGTGCCCTGGATCCTCCTGGCCCTTCTTGTAGATGGGCATCACATTTACTAACTTCCAGTTAACTGGGACCTCACCAGTGAGCCAGGACTGCTGATAAATGATTGAAAGCGTCTCAGTGAATGCTTCTGCCAGCTCCCTCAGTAAACTTGGATGGATCACATCCAGGAACAATAGACTTGTGTGTGACCATTATGGGGGCTTCATTCTGCTCCCTATCCCTGCCTTTAAAATATTTTTAAACTTCATTCAGATTGCAGAGATGTACTGAAGAGGGTATAAGAAAGCCATTTAGACTGAAAGACAAACTGTTAACGTAATTTAGAAGACATTTACAGATGGGTTTTTATACACCTGACGATACTGGAATAAATGTTAGGTATCTTAAACACAATATTAGAATGCAATTTCTCATGTTACACTCATGAAAAGACAGAATTGGGAACAATATTTGCTTTCAGCTTCTGTTTCATATCCTATGTGTTTCACCTAAAGATGAGCCGGAAAGTTTCCAGAAGACAGTATAGATCCTAATTTAATTTCAGCAGCAGTTACAGTGAGTTTGCCTAAAGGTAAAAAGTATGACTAAAACTGTAGCTTGCTTTTATTCCTTTTAAACTAAGAAAAGCTGCATCCAATATTTTCTGAAAGCAAAAAAATATTGTGGAAAATACTACATTCCCTTTTCTACCTTGATTTTTAATGAGCAGAGGAGCCAGATGAGGGATGCTAAGTAACGAATTCAATGTGTTAGCTAGTCTGCATACAGGAGGGTTGCTGAAACTTAAAATGTACATAAATATCAGAAAGACTAAGCAGAATAAGGTACTTTGCACCCAAATAAATCCAAATCTCTGTGCCCAAGAGCTAAACGAGTCTGGGGCACTTGGGTGGGGGCTCTTCTACAACAGGCATACAGTCAAGTTATTCAGGCAATACAACCTTTCCCTTGCCCAGATTCTCCCAGCAAACGAAGGTTTTACAATATTTTGTACTGTATTAAATCTTAAATGAATTTACAGTAAAGATAAAGAAGGTGGATTGACAACCTGCTCCTGCCCTTCACTCTGTAAAGCATGGTAATGTTTTCCGTCATCACTGTTTTGTCTTTCAAAGCTTCATTGCACTAATCAGGCTGCATGAGGTATCCAGTAGCTGCAATGGAAAAATAATATAGTACTCTGACTTCAAACTGTCTCCGATATCATTCAGAGCCAAACTGCAGCACCTCACAGAGAATATAAAATTATCCTCCTAACTACAGTGCCTTGTACCCTAAAAATGTCAGCCATAATCAAGATAAAAGATAACTGAAGCAGCCCAAGGAAGATTTCTGTGTAATGTATCGTATAAATTAGGAAAAAGCTTTTGAACTTTCGTTATTCATCAAAACGAAATGTCTTTGGATTACCTCATATTCTGTGTTAGAAATCTATTAGACAGTATTACAAAATACCTATACAATACTTTCTTACTCTTGGCTCTGTGATATCAAAGCAGTGCTTTGTATCAAATGATCACAACCTTCTCTGCTAATGAGAGAATAAGAAATTCTAGTAAAGAAAAAAAAACCCAAAAAATATATGGATATCACACATTATTTTATACTTGCTTTACATAACAGTTCTAGAGCAATACTGAATGGCAACAGAATGGGTTAAGCTCAGTTTTATGCCTCTCTGTACAGGAAACAAAGAACAGACCCAAATTTTCTGGTGTCTTTTCTTTTGATGTGCCTATTTGAGCAAGACTTTGCCCCTGGCATTCTTGCAATATATATGACTTTTATCATGGACAGCACATGAAGTCCAGCACTGCGCACAACTAATGGCATGGACAGTAAGCTTGTTCTATGTCAGGAATGCATCCCCATGTTGAATACCATGTCTATCTGCATCATGACAGCCCAGAGGAAAGAGAAGATATTCTGAAAGAATAAGAATGGAAACACCCATACTTAGACCAAAGAAACTGAAACCACTAACTCTATAGAATAAACAAGGAAGACATAATAATGGAGAGGATGCAGAAGAAAGGAAAAGCACGTTTCCCCCTTTCCATTTCTCCAAAACAACAGGGAAACCAATGAAACCTAGAAGTGTTTTGCAAGTGGATAAAAATAGTTTTCCTGCTGAAATCAGAAGGAATTTACGGAACTCCTGTCCACTGGATGCAACAGAAGATGAGAACTTAATTCTCTTCCTGCTAGGTATTAGAATAGATGCTCAAAAGATGAAGTTATCTTAACAAAGATAACTGGAACATCCAGGAGGACTAAGATAAAGGTGGTTTGGAGGTTTTGTCTTGCATTTGTTTGTTTAAATGCATTCACTTAATCCCAGACTAACAAAAATCATTGGGGATTTTGCTGTTCACTTTATGTAGCTCAGGATGTCACCTGAAATTTTCAGCATAAGATATAACGTGCCTCTGGTATCAGTACACCACAAACTCATGTGAGCTGGGAAGAAATCTCTGCCTTTTTGCAACTTGTATTTGTACTGATTACGTCAAACTATTTGACATCCTTGTGTGACACAACTAATATTGGAGGAAAAATACTAGACTGATTGGACCACAAACCTGAGACAGTAGGAGATCAAAGATTAAGTATTCATCCAATAAGATAAATTTACACTGTAAGGTAAACGTTCAAACTAATAACAAAATAAAATTTAATCCACTTAAAACATAGAAGAGCCTTAACAGCACGGACTGATTTAAGGAGGAGTAATTTAAAATGTTTTTGCAACTGCTTAAGGGCTGCTGAAGTAATGTTCTCTACCAAAGTGAACCAGAGCGGTATTAAGTAATTATGCTGCAGTAATTAAAATACTGGTACTTTTAAATGGATTAATTTCTGCACCTTTTCAGGAATCTAATGAAAATGATCTTTTTAAGACCACTGCAAAAATCACAGTGACCAAATATTCTGATCAGATTAATACTACACCTCCTTTAATGGTTCAACCCAACTTCCTTCCAGCCAAAGAGGTGAGTGAAGCTCCTGTTTCTTCATAGACCAAGAGAAAATAAAACCATACGCATTAATCTGCATTTTTACTGCTTCTATTTATTTTCCAACTGTAGAGTGGCAGTCTAAGTTTATGTTCTCTTTACCCCATCGTTTCTAACATGTATAGCTTGTCAACTCAATGAGCGACATCACTCAAATTTATCATCTGCAAGCATAAAGTTAATGCCTGGTTGCATATTACTTTAAATTATTAGCATATTGTAGAAGTGTGAATCTTTCCCTCACATTAGAAGGCAGCCCTCCACACTGCAAGGCCAGCCCACAGGATTTAACTGTGAAGAATAGTCAACATGGAAAGGTTGGCCACTTAATATGGAGAGTTTGGTCAATAAGAACTGGCCTTCATGTATAGACAAGCACAAAGTCTTGTCTTGATGCTGTTTTAAATTTCAAATCAGTCCAAACTTCCTTCAAGACTGAAAAAAACAGTCACAAAATGGAAGGCTCAGTGAGAGTGAGGATATAAATGCAAATCAACATGCTACTCTCTTCTCATCAAACATAATGTACTTCATTGTTTACTGTTTTAAAATGTTAAAGCCTTCTTTTATTTTTTTCTCCCCATGTAGAAATATGCCCCAGTTTACCTGAGGGCATATTCTGCTGAATAAATAACAGATTCATTTTATAATTCTGCGCATCTCCCAAAAATGCTTGTACTTATTTTGCAGAATCACTAAAAAATATCTGTGTAAAGGTAATTATCCATGGACTTCACTGTTTAGATGTTGAACAAATGCACAAGAAAAGCACTTCCTACCCCAACAGCATATCATTTTAATATAGAAATACTTTTGTTCACATTCTACTTGCAAAAAAAAGAGACAGGGACACCAAAGACACGACTCAGTTGCCCAAACATAAGCATTTAGAGCCACTTTAAGCCCCTTCATGCATCTAAAACACCTAGCAGATATGACAGAGGACATATGGGAAACAACTGCTCTCGCAAAGTAGCATCTAGAGACCACATACTTTTAACACTATTCAGCTGAGGTACTCTAGGAACCTATGTTTAAACAGGCAAATCCTATTTATTTTAAATGTTGCACAGGAAGACTGCAAAACCATGAGTCCAACTTGGGTAGCTTGAGCTCTATTCCAATCCATCAACCATAAAATCACTGTTACTGTAATTATTTTACATCAGGAAGACAATTATAAGCCTGTGAACACTGTGAGAGAAAAGATCCAAAATGTCATTGTCCTACCATGAAGTGCATGTCTATAACTATTTATTGGCAGAGTGATGGTCAGCTTCAACATGATACACTTGAACTCATACTTCTTTTTTCAAAGACAGACCTATGGCTACTGCAAAATCCCTTTTACTGAATAATAAGGAAAAAGTTCTTGCATGTATCTTGCTCTGTACTCTGCCGTTGTAGATTGCCAGTATTGGTGGGATTCAGTACTGTGCAGGACTTAGTGGATTTTTGTAGATGGCATGATCTAGTCTGCCTTAGACAGATGCCGAGTAGAGCCAGCAGAGAAGTGCTGGTACCAATGAAGACATAAAGGAGAATAAAATCTGCTTCACTTCAGGGATTATGCTCCAGCAGCTTTTATGGTTTGCTGGATGTGCCCAAGTCCAAACAAAATCAATGCAATTTGTATAAGTTAGTTATCTACCACTTTGACATAGTACAAACGGCCAACATCAGATGCCTTCATCCACTCAAGCTGTGGACCATTAGCTCTGAGAGTAACGACAGCAAAAACATGAATTTAAATTAGACTATTAGTAGATTAATATGGGAATAAAAAAAAAAACCTAAAAAACAAAACCAAAAAGCACAGTAAAAAGATGAAATCAATCCCAGAGAAAAGACCATCCTACCTCCCAGCCCTACTGATAAAGCAGACTCTGGCTTCCTTGTACACAAGTTTTAAAGTCTCCGAAAGCCCTCTCCAACAGCAGCAGGGCAGCTCAGACTCAAAAGGACTGTAGCAAATGTTTAATGACTATTGCCTCAATGTTGCTGCTCATAGTCCTAATCACATCCAGGTCCTTGGGCTCTTCTACCTAAACCCCAATCACAACAAATCTCTTAAGCAACAGCCACCCATTTCACCATGTAAGTCCTATCAGAATACATGGGAGCAAATTCAGTTAATAATTTTAGGTAAAACCAGCCATCTGTAAAGTTAGACAGTCCTTGAATGGCATGAATGGTACAGAACCACATCCCTTTCAGTATATAATTTGGGAATCAACTGCCTGAAATAAATCTACATGCAATTTAAGGTTCCTACCTACTATCAATTACCCCTTCAATCAAGAGTGCATGTGAACTTTTGTATTGAGTTTGCATGGCAACTTTTTGGTAGCAGCAAGTGAAAGTGGGATGCAGGAGTGGCTTCTGTGAGAAGACACCAGGAGCTGACCCCATAGCAGACAGAGCCAGTTCTAGACAGCTCCAAGGCAGACTCACGGCTGGTCAAAGCTGAGCCCATCAGTAACTTTGGTAGTGCCTCTGTGACAATATGTTTATAAAAGGGTAAAAACACTGTGCAGCATATGTGAGAGAGGTGTGAGAAAATGTGAGAGGAACAGCTCTGCAGACACCAAGATAAGTATGGAAGGAAGGGAGGAGGTGTTCCAGGCACAGGAGCAGAGATTCCCCTGCAGTCCTTGGTTCAGACCATGGTGAGGCAGGCTGTGCCCCCAGACCCCACGGGGCTCCATGGTGGAACAGATACCGACCTGCAGCAGGGGGATGCCCGAAGGAGGCTGTGACCCCTGGGAAGCCCATGCTGGAGCAGGCTTCTGGCAGGACCTGTGGTCCCATGGGGAGAGAAGCCTGAGCTGGAGCAGGTTTGGTGACAGGTGCTGTGACCCCTAAGGGGACTCACTCTGGAGCAGCCTGTTCCTGAAAGACTGCACCCTGTGGAAGGGACCCACGCTGGAGCAGTTTGTGAAGGACTGTCTCCCATGGGAGGGACTCCAAGCTGGAGCAGGGAAGAGTGTGAGGTGGAAGGAGCAGCAAAGACGAAGCATTATGAACTGACTGCAATCTCCATTCCCTGTCCCACAGTGCCACTGGCAGAGAGGAGGCAGAGAAATGGAAAGTGAATTTGAGCTTGAGAAGAAGGGAAGGTAAGGGAAAGGAAAGGTGTTTTTAGTTTTGTTTTATTTCTCACTATCTCAAACTGTTACAATATATTGGCAATAAATTAAATTAATTTCCCCAAGCTGAGTCTGTTTTCCCCATGAAGGTCATTACTAAATGGTCCTGCATAGTATTTTCTCACTCAATCCCATTGAAGAAGGGGTGTGACAGAATAGCTTGGTGGGCATCTGGCATCAATCAAGGTCAACCCACCACAACAGTCCCACAGTTTAACCAAGCGTGCAGCTTGTTTTTCAGACTTTTCAGTATAAGATACTTCCTTAAAATTTCTTAACTTCTGTTCTTTTTTTTTTTTTCGGGGGGCGGGGAGGGGATGTCAATGATAAGAATGTTT
The DNA here is from genome assembly GCA_028858755.1 of Ara ararauna. Taxonomy (NCBI): domain Eukaryota; kingdom Metazoa; phylum Chordata; class Aves; order Psittaciformes; family Psittacidae; genus Ara; species Ara ararauna. The sequence goes on along the minus strand of CM054377.1, from coordinate 109,002,762 downwards.
TGTGCAGAACTCTGCATTAACTAGTTACATATTTATATGATTTTGCAAGTGCACACTTGCAAAATGGCTTATGCTCATTTTTTCATCGACCAACACCCCCAGGTCCTTCTCCGCAGGGCTGCTCTGAATCTCTTCTCTGCCCAACCTGTAGCTGTGCCTGGGATTGCTCCCACCCTGGTGTAGGGCCTTGCACATGGCATGGTTAAACTTCATAAGGTTGACATCAGCCCACCTCACAAGCATCCCTCTGGATGGCATTCCTTCCCTCCAACTTATCAACCGAACCACACAGCTTGGTGTCATTGGCAAACTTGCTGAGGGCACACTCAATCCCACTGTCTATGTCACTGACAAAGATGTTGACCAGAAAGCCAACTGTATCCTGGGCTGCACCAAAAGGAGCGTGACCAGCAGGTCGAGGGAGGTGATCCTGCCCCTCTACTCTGCTCTCGTGAGACCTCACTTGGAGTACTGTGTGCAGTTCTGGTGTCCTCAACATAAAAAGGACATGGAACTGTTGGAACAAGTGCAGAGGAGGGCCACGAGGATGATCAGGGGACTGGAGCACCTCCCATACGAAGATAGGATGAGAAAGTTGGGACTGTTCAGCCTGGAGAAGAGAAGGCTCTGTGGAGACCTCATAGCAGCCTTACAGTGTCTGAAGGGGGCCAATAAGGATGCTGGGGAGGGACTCTTCATTAGGGACTGTAGTGATAGGACAAGGGGTAACGGGTTCAAACTTAAACAGGGAAAGTTTAGATTAGATATAAGGAGGAAGTTCTTTACTGTGAGGGTGGTGAGGCACTGGAATGGGTTGCCCAGGGAAGTTGTGAATGCTCCATTGCTGGCAGTGTTCAAGGCCAGGTTGGACAGAGCCTTGGGTGACATGGTTTAGTGTGAGGTGTCCCTGCCCTTGGCAGGGGGGTTGGAACTAGGTGATCTTAAGGTCCTTTCCAACCCTAACTATTCTATGATTTATGATTCTATGATACATATCACATTGGCGTGAAAGCCTCAGGAAGATACACAGATTTAGCTTCCCAATATGTCCAGGAAGTAGAAAAGTATTACCTCTTTATTCACAGGCAAAGCAACGGGTTGAGGTCTGTACCAAAGTCACAGCACATAACTGGGGTTTGAAAATGTCAGATTACAAACACAGATAGTTTTGAGCTTGATCAAGCTCTTCCTGGAAATGAGCTCACAGAAAGACCTGTCCATTCTTCCCTCCATTTCTAGTGCTCTCCAATTCCATTTGAGTATTTTGGAGCTCCACAGCAGGGGGGTTGGAACTAGATGATCTTAAGGTCCTTTCCAACCTTAACTATTCTATAATTCTATGATTCTATGAGTTAGCCCTACTTAAGCCAGCTTTTTTTTTTTTCCACTGACATATGAAACCTGGAAGCTGAGGACCATGAAAATGAAAAACCGTAAAGAAAGGAAGATTTCCTGCTGTGTTACCCAAGCTAAAACTTGCCCTTATTACACAGAATCAGCATGCCCATCCTTGCCCATGCAGCATTTTGAAACAGAATGATAATTGTGTTTTCATTTTGGGATATGAAGGAAATCTGATGAGCACAGTACCTGAAAAGGTTTTGTCATTTTCCAGTTATCATACATCAACTGCAGCAGAAAAATGTGTGATCTATTCAAAATCAGTTCTAAAGCTTGTTGCTGATTGTCTATGCATTATTTAATGAATATTCTGCCAATTTCTTCTTTAAACCTCGTAAAATACAAACTTTGATTTTCAAATAGCTTCCATTAATGCATTGTCGTGAGTGTAGCTCTTAATGTATAAGACATGATTACACCAGCTCTTATCAATTCTTCAAAAAGGGTGATAAAACCATAAACTGATCAACAGTGAGTTTATATAATAAGAGCTATTATTTTAATTAGGCTTTTCTTGTTGCCATTTATTATTCTTGTTGCCATAGCTTGATAGCAGGAGAGAAACAAGACATAGGATAAAAAGCTAAAAAATATTTTCATTCTCTCCATCAAATGGTTAGCGTTTGCAATTTAGGAAGAAGAGAGATAACAGATATGATGGAGAAGTGAGATAAAGAATTTTTGAATAAACTTCTATTTACAAAACCAAAATGTCATTATTAAACCCAGTGATGAACCAATTAAATTCTTCCACACAGTCAACACATTGGAGAGAATCATATCTTGATAAATTATTGACAGAAAAGGCTACAGGTTCAGGTTTTTATACCAGGGTTTATCTTTGCTTTAATTCAATGTAAGAAGCTAACTCCTGACCAAGCCAAGGATTTAGAAGACATAGCAAATAGATAAGGCTTACTTTAATTCAGCTCCCCTCCCCAGAGATGGGCAATGGTGACATTTAGACCAAAGTGAGGTCTATACCAGTTTTAAAATGATTCTGTGGGAAGGCTTTCAGGACAGAGAAGCTGAGAACACCCCAGGAGGCCACTAAAACTGGTAGTACAGATTAATGCACATAAGAATTGTGCTGATCCATAAACCCATCAAAACCAGTATTTATGACTTCTCTTTGGAGAGTGAAGGCTTGTTTGCATCTGATATCAGTAGTGTAAGACATTAACTGAATAGAAATCAATGCAATGAAAGGAAATGTAATTGATTCTGCATAGGAAATCTGTCAGAGTTACTGTAAATGACAAATGAAAAATCTACTGCCTTCACTGTCTTCAATTACATATCCAGGAAGGGTAGTGCAGAAGAGTCACCATGTGAAAATTGTGTAAATACCCTGATTTGAGCTCTGTATCTTGGAAATTGTTAATACCCCATGTAAATTAAATATTTAAGACCTTAATTTTGCTTTCATTGCACATGATCAACTAAGAGACTAAGTCGGAGAGAATGGAAAGGCATCCTCCATGTCTTCAAATAAAGAAGTATTTTCCATTTCTATGAACAGTGTCTAAGCCCCTTTAAGAGCTCCTGAGAGAGGATGTGGCCCTCCAGCTCTGGGGTGGAATTCTCTCTGGGGCTGAGGGACATGATCGCTTTCTCTGTAGGGGGTGGAGTAAGTGAAGGAACAGTGGGAGAAAGTCAGAAGACTGCAACATCAGAGGTGTCAAAAAAGATCCTGGAGGATCTTAGAGACCCTGCACAGAAGAAGGAGCAAGCAGAACCTGAGTTCATAGGGCTAGTAAATGGAGACTCCTGTGAATGCAAAGGCTGGAAGCTGGTGACTTCAAGCACCATGAGGAAGAGTCCCCACCGCAGAAGAAGCTGAGCACACCAGTCCATGGGGTAAAGCTTTCATACTTTCCCTGGGAAACTGTCATAGCTGCGTGAAAAATACAGATCTGCTGCAAGTGATATTATTTAGTTATTAAGCATTTTCTAGAAAGCCTATATATTGCAATACCTTGCTAGTAACAGTTAAGTTTTTTCTAAGATCATCATTCTTACTAAATCACATTTGTGGTGTATCTACAGTATTCAGTAACATCTGGAGACATTTTCTCCAAGAAATGTTAAAGCTCCCTTTTGAAAGCAGAAGAGTTTGTAAGATCCTGTGGTTTTTAAAGTCTTTAGAGACAATCCAAAAGTGGTAAAATCAATATTCTAAAGTCCCATATAATGGGCTATAGGAATAAAGACTGAATTCTATAATCTGGAGATACATTCCCAAACTTTTTTCCTTTTGAATTCATCACAGAAGAGATTTTTTTGTATTCTCACAGCTTAGGTTCTTAAGAGCATTAATATTCTTCTCAGGTTTCTGCAAGCTTCTTTACATTTTGACATTGCATCATTACAAACGCTGTGCATTTCCATTTGTATTCTGTGAGCAGGCTAGTCCACAACATGTACGCATTCTAATCATACCTAGAATCTGCCAGAGTGCAGCCAAATAAGCAATTATCATGACTCTGGAGATTTTCAAATATATGTTTCAAGAAAAATAGATTGTCCTATTTTCTGCTTTTCAGGGAAGAAAACTAGTTTATTTCACTTCAACAAAGAGCATGTCTGCTCAGATTTCCTTGCCCTGGATTCTAATGGGGTTATTTTAATTTATAACTGCCTTGTTATATTAAAGAATGTATCAGTAAATGTACCATTTAGTATGGACTCTGATTCTGCTTTTAAGTTCAGCTTGATGGATTATCTTGTATTCTGTAACCTAATATCGTTGACGGTTATGTAGGGCATCACTATAAATTAGATTATTTCATGTGAGATGATACAGTGTTTCATTTTAAATATTTTATTGTGTTATAGAATGAATATCTGGCCAAGGAAAGCATAGATATTACTTGTCAGCATAAAGAAACTGGGGTTCAGGGTTCCTTCAGGTACACATCTGACCTTGGAAAGCGAGCTAGAGAGTGTAATGTTCCTCTTTAATACAGTGTTTAGTAATAGAAATGATAAACATCTATTCCAGCAGCTGCAGAGTAGAGCTAACAGAACTGACCCTGGAGCTTTCTTATGCCTCTGATGAATGGCAGTTTCTGGGGAAGGAGAGACCACCACAACACAGGTGAGCTACTCCACAGTCCTTTAGATGGCACTGCTTAGTCTTGATTGTGGCACCCTAACATCTTTCACTTGATTTTACTCTCACCAATGAAAGCTGCTATATAAAGTAAGAGGTAACTATTTTCAGGGCACAAAACAGCAGCTTTCCGAGAACACTTTTCAGAAGTATTTATTTCAATGGGCATCATTTACCAACCATGGTTTTGCAAAATGCCAGAAATCCTTATGCACAGACTTAAAGTAGATATCTAGCTGTTAGAACTCTGAAATGAAAAATGCCTCTAACAAAAAAGACATATCCAATATCCATAAAGCACAACTGAAATTAAAGATACATAAACACTTTAGATCTCTGTAACATAAGACAATTTTCAGTGAGACTGACTGTGCTAGAGTTGCACTGTTAGGAATTTTGCACTACTATTACACTTAAGTCACAGAGGAAGCCTATGGCAGTGTCTCACCGCTGGTGGTGATGCCATAAACACTGTATCGTCCTAAGTCTCATACTTGAATGTAAGAGCTGTAACTTCTTTTCTGATTTATTGGTAAAACTTCCCTGGCAAAGAACCAATTTAATTTTTTTCCACCGAAACCTTTCACGCCCACAAAAAGAGCAACATCTTATTTACAATAAAATCACCTGTATCTTCTTTCAGTAACATTTATTGTAGCATCTTCAATTATCCTAAATATCTTGCTCTTTTGCCACTGATGAAAATGCAGTATGAAGAATGCTGAGATGGGAAGGGACACAACCATTCTCAGCAGAGCTCATAACACTGACTGTGCCAAAGCTTCCCTTTGGTGTATGAGGACTGAATACACCAAGCCCACTGATGTCAAAGGAAATTACAATGATGTGAAAAAATCAAAATAGGACACTATTGCTACTATAATCAAAGAGACCAAAGAGCAGAGAACTCAAAGGAAAATAAACACTTTTGCAATGAAATTTTTTGAATGGGGGGGGGTGTGTGTGTGTGAGGTCATGGGGGGAGAGAGAGGAAGGAGAACCCCCCCAACCAGATTAACTTGTCTAGTTATTCACTGTACTTGCGATACATTTTACTTGGATTTCACTAAAAAACCCCAACAAAGCCCCAACAAAAACCCAAACCAATCCAAACCATATTCTGACACTAGATAAGAGGAAGAAGAAGGGGAGACAGCACATCATTTTTCTGAAACTTTTTTTTCCAGAATGCAGGGGCCATATAAAAAGATACCAGAATATCCCTCACCATGCTTAAATAGGGCTTATATAAACATTAGGAAGCGGAGGGAGGGAATGGGGAAGCTTTTCTTCCTTGCAACTAGCAAGATAACCAAGGCAGAATAATTACACACGCCTAAGTATTGATACAGGTGTCACTGCAAAAAGAGATGGTAAGAGAAAAGCAGCTTGCAAATAATGATGTAAAAATCTATGAAATAATGGTGCACAAATAGACATACAGCAATTATACACACAGCAGTTCAAAAGCCCTGCTGGATTAGGAACAACAGCAGATGGTTCCATACTTCCTATGGAAATTGTTCTCTTCACTTGGTATCTGCAGACCTTCTACCTGGAACTAAACTGGCATGACAGACACAAATTCAGGCAAGGAAAAACCTGCTAATCAGAGGAGTTACTCCAGTTTAGCTCCCAGTGTCATCACTTCTCCAGCACTTTTTGCATCTAGGCACCCTAGTCGGGAAAACACTGTGCTACAGTGTTAAAACAAATTGATAACAACAAATGAGATGGATAGGTTCAGGCTGGTGCAGCAGGATCCATCATTCAAACGTTTCAATATTTCTCTTACTTGCATTACACTTTAAAAACAGCAATATATATCAAAATAAGTGTTTACCAGCATTAGTATTCACTGTTTGAGGACATCTGCAAACCCCCAACATGGCAGGGGCTGAAAAACTTGCTCCTCTTTTTTTTTTCCCTGGCATTAGCATTTCACTGAAACTTCTGCACCTGCTGTGAAACATAACTTCTATTACTTTAGAACCAATTATACACTTGATTGCTGCACAATCTACAAGAATAAAAGTTAGTTCCTGCTCCAAAAAAGTTGACACTGGAAAAAGTTTATTGACTGTGAATGCTGCAGAAACCAATTTTAACCATTCTGTGGGGCTGCAGTAAGTTCAAGGACATGCAAAACTTCCAGCAACTATAATCCCCTTCCTGTATTTTTTGGTACTTGAAAGAAACAGTGAACATAGTAAAGAACTGGCCAGGAGAACCTCAAAAAAACCCTTTCTTTTTTCTGAAGAATAAATACTATGATCTATGAGAGAGGTTTTCTTGAATTATCACTGCTGCCGCCAAAGTTGCACAGACCTGCTTCCCCCAGCGTCTGATGTGTCACCGTTATCATTAGTATATGTCAGGGCTGCTATAGATTCTGATTTAAAAAAGTAAAAAGGAAAATAGCAGCACAGCATTAGTTCTCCTGCTTTTGAAATTGGAATTCAACAGCTCCTGAGAAATATACTTCAGTGTTGTTAACACAGGCAAATATTGACTACACATTGTTAGAGTGGGCCTACTGCTTGCTCCTTCCTTTTGACAACAGGTCCGTATTGCCACATACCTGTGTATACCTGGCTTGTATTTCCTTAAAGCAAATATTTTGAACCTGAATGTGCTTATTTTGGGATAACTTAGATTAAAGCCTCCTGAAATCTTAAAGTTTTTTGGATTCCTTTAGCACCTTAGCTACAAATATCCACTAGACTGTCTCTTGCTCCTGAAGCAGTCCTTGACTTTAGCCATGCTGCCAAGCATATCAGCAAAGGAACCATCTTCACATCTTCACGCTCTGTTTTTTTCTTGGTTTTGTGGGTTTTTTGTTTGTTTGTTTGTTTTCAGTAAATAAATAGAGGGGTCCAAGCCTGTCAGCCACACAGGTTTTACGAAAACTGGGTTCATGGTCAGTGACTACTGAACCTTGCATAGATATTACTGGGGGAAATGTACCACAAAAACCTTGAGCTCTCTGCATGTGGGCAGAACCTCACTCTAAAAGATGTAACATGATGAAACTGATAAAATATTCCAGTGAGATCAATTAGCAGAAGCTTTTTATTTGTGGCAGAATTGAAATTCAAAAGTGGGTAGCTGTTGAGTCATAGATCAGAAAAAGAGAAGAAATCTAAGGAGTGAAGATTTTAACAAGGGATAAACTTATAGAGAAAAGGGCAAATGTACAGCCTAACACTTTTTATGCAGTCCTATGATGTCATCCACATCCCCATATTTCTAGAAAGCATCACACAAACTGAAGATAATACAGCCTATTCACTGGAAACCATCAAGGCCAGTGGGCTGATATTTAAGGGGGACTTGGGGCTGCTGGGTGCACCATGAAAATGGTAGATTGTATTCATAGACATTTTGCATAGTCATTTGCACCCACAAATAGTGAATATATCACACTGCTGTTCCAATTTAACAGCATTTTTCATTCATTCTACAAAGGCGTAAATGATAGCTTTTGTAGGGCAAGTGAGGAGTGACCCCTTTAATAATAGCCACATCAGGGAATTCTGTCTCCTCTTGCACTGAAGTTAGCGGCTCTCTTTCTGTTGACTCAGGAGCTTATATTGGGAAAGGCCCAGTTCTTCCAACAGCTTTGGATGACTTAATTTGTTAAGACTGGCTGAGCTCTGAGAAAGGCTGAAACATTTTTCCAAGGTGCCAGAAGCAAGAGCTTTTTTGCATTCTGATCTTTTGACATAGATTTTCTCAGATCCAATTTCTGCCATTATTTATGCAGTTTGTTGGCATGTGTGGCATTCTACAGGCTACTAAGAAGTTAAGAACCATGCTCTGAGGAGTTCATCATCTAAAAACTGGCATATCATTTAATGAGTAAGGACAAAAGAAAACAAGATAAATAGAAAATTGCTCCTGGGAAAGTTCCACTGTTTATTTTTAATCGCAAAGAATACAGATGATTCAGGCTGCTTCTGTTTCAGCTTTGTTTCTTCTCTTTTGAATGATTAGACATACAAGAGAGAAAGGGGTCATACACAGCCACCAAAAGTTCCCCTAGGAAAGATGTAATAGAAGCTACAAAGGGAATAATAAATTTCAGAACCAAACCCTCCTGCCCTACCTCTCCTTTGTGTTGCCAAGGAACAAACCAGGAGATTTCAAGGGGAAAGCTTTTTATCCCCTGAAAATTGGGGTATCTTCAAGGTGATGCAAAACCCAGCCACCCACCCTTTGCTCCCACCTTTCCTGGGAAATGCAGCATGAAGTCAGGTTGCAGACTGTGCACAGAGGGGTGCTGCTCTGAGCAGCACTGGGGCTGGCACACACTCAGGTACCTTAGCACAGTTGCAGTACCACCCTCAAGTACTCTACCATGATTTGGTCCTGTAACTACCCAGAACCAGGAGAGGTGACATGTACTTCTCAGTTACTACTTTTCATCTCACTTCACATTTTTCCTCTCCTTCTCCTTCAACACAGCCCAGCCTACATTTAGCAAACACATTCACATGATCAAGTTTAAATAGACTTTGATTTCCCTCTGCCTTTGTGCTTGATGCTGTCCCCACAGAAGGAGACATGAATTTCAATGGCAATTCTATTCTGAGTAACTCAGTCCTGAAATACAGAATAGTGAGCATTGTATATGTTCTCTATCAATCACATTTATAATGCTTGTAGATTTTTTTTTAAAACCAACTTTCTTCTTTTCCCCTGGCAATTCTGTGCTGATCATTAGTTATAAATAGATTATATTGATGCATATAAAAGCCTGCTTATTTTATAAATAACTGCTATAATTTTAAGGTAAATGACTGTCAAGGAAAAGAGCAAAAAGGCAGATTTGTTAGAGATATGCAAGATAATGCTTAAACTACCAGTGAGGCTCTCCTCACCCACCCTGATTCCAGATGCAAGAGCAGGGAATACAGCTGAATTAAAGGCCAACAGATTTACATATTTGGAAGTCAACCCATCCCCTTATTTCTCATGCCCCCTCCTCCAACCTTATTTCTCAACCCCCCCCCCCCAACAAGAAACAAAAGAACAAAATCCACTGGTGCAAGATAATTCCAAGATTTACATGAAATTCAGTAGTAACAGGAATATTTGAAGGTATTGAAAAAAAATCTGCCATATGACCCAAAGAAGGGATATGTGTTAAAACTTGATATCTTTGGGAATTCTTAGGGAATTAAGTTTTCAATGTGTATTTCTTAATAAAAGTTAGTGGCAAATGATAACAATTATTTCAGCAAAAAAGGATAAAGCTGGATGTACAGAAGACTTTTATTCTGGGCTGTATATACTGTCCTGCTGTATATATAATTTATGCATGCATGTATAATTTGTATGTATAATTTATATGTATGTATTTTACATTATATGTATTTTTATATATGTATGTATAATTTATCCATTTTGATATGAATATTTTTCCTTTCTTATGTTACTTTGGTAGAAAAGGCAATGGACAAAGTAAACTGGTCATCTTGACTTTGGTATGAAAACAAAGTTAAACCTTATTTCCAAAGTGGAAGTTAAGTACACCCATTCAGCTGGGTAAAACTAACATGAATGTGAACCGATAACATTCTGTGACTCGAGGTGCTGAAGGCACGCAAGTTCACAGCAAAAATACATTGAAGAAAGGAAGATACACTTGTGAAACAGAGGAAATCACTGACTCAACTCAGTATTAGCTTTTAGTTAGTAGATGTAGCTTTTGCTATACAGTGTGAAGCTCATTTCATTAGACTTAAAATAGAAAGAGCTAGTGAACACCAAATAAAAAGTTGCTGGTCTGCTTTTGATTTCTTTGCCAGGTCCTAGAGGTATTCTCCAGTTTTAACCATAATGGGTTATCAATTGATTGTTCATCGTCATCAGCTGGCCAGAAGCCCAATGATCAGGTCCCATTGGTCTTCACCAACAAATATAAGAGTTTTGTCATGATTAGACCCCAATCTCTGTGAACTGGTACAAACTGCTCAGCAGTGATATGCAGCAGACTAATGAATTTGAAATGGCACATGTTAAAGGATGAAAGTGGGGCATGTACATGGTGTGCAATGAAAAAAATGAACTCCTCAGAAGTCATTCTGCATAGAGGTAAAGGCTGCTACCCCTCGATTCCTATCAGATTTGAGGCCGATGACTGTCAAACTTGATTTTCCTGATAGAGCAGAGGAGATGCTTTCCTGTTCCTGTATCTGTTATGTTTCTGCCCCGCCTGATTTGCAGACTGGAAATTATAATGTCTCCTATTGATGTTTTTTAAATCACAAAATTCAAAAACAATCTAGTTAAGGACACAGACAAAAAATCCCCAAGAGAGGACTGGGGACAGGAGACATATGCCAGATTTTCTCAGATAATGAGCTTTTATAGCTCATTTCTTGGTATAAAAATTCCATACCAAAAAAGAAGTTGTCACTTTTTCTTTTCTTGTTACAGTAAAAAGAGAGTGTTTGGAATATTTGATTTGCATCAGGAAATGAAGCCAGGGGATCTGGCCAGGAAATACGTGCTTTAAAACTGGGCACACCCAAGATGGCAGTGGCTGAAGGACAAAACACTGGAGATTCCAGGATTTTTCCAGTATGCAAGGCTCTATACATCACAATGAATCCCTGACAAGTGGTAGTAGTATTAAAAAAAAAAAAAAAAAAGAAAGAAAACACTGAAAATTTTCCAGAATACACTTCTCTCTATTTTGCAAGCAACTACAGGGCAAATTCAGGGCAATCCATTCTAGACAGATACATTCTCCAAACAGGGAAGCTAATATTAACATATCCCTAGTGCCAAGTTTGTAAGTCTGAAGACACCCTTGTGAACCAATGATATGCTAACTAAATCATACTGCCTATTATGTCTATAATCTGTCCTGTGTCCAACACTGGGAGAAGCAGGTGCATCCTCTCAAAGAGCTTTCATAAAGTGTTCTTTCTGTGCATTTTTAGACACAATTACTTTTCAGTAAATGTATATATTTGGGAATTTTATAAATAAATTACGTGATAAAACAATCCCCACAACAAAACTAACCGCAGAGGTTTCAAAAAAACTAGTCGATAAAGAATTATTCTTTCTGTACTTTCAAACAACAGCAGCATGGTCTCTAAATTCATTTGCACACTTATTCTTTCTCTTACCAGCTGTTGCCCTTTTGGACCCCAACCAGCATACTGAAGCTTTGCATTGCTGACCTCGGGGGGATACAAATTCTGGGGATCCCTGCAAAAAGAGAAAAGTAAGATTTCAGCTTCAGAAACGTCCTTAGTTAAGCTGGTGCAACCCTGCTTTGGAAATTCACCATGACCTCGTGAAGTGTCTTTCAGCTGAAATAATTTAATATTTAGTTGCAGATTTCAGCAGATTATTTTTTACTGTAAGGTAAGCACTATACCACTTGCAAGCACTGGCAAGATCAAGTATTCAAATGACAATTTCTGTTTCTTATATGAAGTTTAACATATTAGTTCCACTGCTGACTTGCCTAAGCCTCAAGAATTAGTCAAGGGATGGCAAACAAAGTAATTGTATTTATCAACACTTATGATGTCCACAAAGGATAAACAATAATTATATTTTTGAATCGCATTGCTACAAGAAAAATAAATTTCATCTTCTTCACCCCATAGCTTTTCTGCCTAATAATTTTCCTTTGAACATGATGGCAGAAAAGTTCAGCAACTGTATAACAACTGATATGTAGCCTGGCTTCGAGGGGAAAAGCTCCCATTAATACCAAATACCTAATTATTTTTAGAAAATAAAATCTAAACACTTTTCTTGCTCTTTCATCCATTACCTTCATTTTGTAGCAGAACATCAGTGCTGCATAGCAAATGCAATATAGAAAAAGGAGGGGTTTTTTGGTAAATGTCAAAACAGCATAATGTCTTTTTATCACAGCACAGACAGTATTGCCTTGGCGGTATTTATACTCAGCACAAATAATGACATTGTATATTCTGAAGTCACATTGCTACCACTCTGTATATAGTAATAGTCTACAAACAAGAACAGCAATAAAGCCTGTATACAGTATGCCTCATTAGCAGATCTCAAACTGCTTTAAAAAGGGTATTACCATCAGTGGTCTATGGATAGGAATAACAAGGCAATTGTAGGGCATCACCACCTAAAATCAGCAAAAAGAACCAAAGCCTTCCTTGCCTTTAAGAAAAAGTCCTTCTCTTCTTGTACAGAGTTCATTTCTTCATTAAAGGCAATATTTTCCAGACCATATTTTCAAAACAGAACAAAACTGAATGCAATAATTTGACACCAAGTGAATTCTCTTTATTGTCTCTTTTGTGACCTTCTGCTGTACCACTGTTACACTCCGGCTCTGCCCTTTCAGTCAAGAACTCCCTTGGCTGCACATTCCCACTGCAGTTGGTATAGCAACTTCTGCTCTCCTGCTGGAAGGTGTTTATCAGTGGTTACAAATGATAATCAATAATGTCTGCAAGGCCCCTCGGAAGAGGTCTGCAGAGCCGATTAAATTGCTCAAGATGACAAGTTTATTGTAGATGGGATCCACGAGGAATGTGGAGGAGGAAGAGTGGTTTGTTGACACACTGACCCTTCAAGCCTCAGTGTACTGCAGGGTGCCCAGATAGCCTTTGGCTCTATGGCCCAAGTGTCATCCACAACTGCTTTTGGCAGAGTAAAATTTTACCCTTTCTTCTCATGGTTTTCAAGCAGAAGGTGTCATTGTAAGGTATGGATAAGAGAACACATAATTCTCATACTGAACTCCTGCTAACAGCAGCTACAAAATTCCCATTCCAGTAAGAAGAATAAGCATACATACAACTTCTTCTGGATCTTTCCATACTTGTATGCATTAGCTACTTAAGTTTCAAGTCAGCTATTTCTGTTAAGACTCATTCTCTTTGGTTAGCTATCTTGATTATCTTAACAGAGAGCAACTGCTGAGTGTAGAGAAAGAGAAAAAAATAGAGAATCAAATAAAAACCTCTTATGGAAGAAGAAAAAACAAGTTTTTCACTATTTGCCAGACAATCTAGTTGTTGTGGGTTTTTTTTTAACCATGGTGAGGAGAGAAGCAAGATATTACAGATAGAGGAGGAAATATCATCCCTAAATAGATTATACAAGCTGTAAGAAGTCAAACCTGTAACACTTCAGGTGGAGCTAAGGGACAGATATACCAATTACAGCCAATAACTCAGACAAAAGCCCAGACAAGTAGTGTCAGTTCTGCTCATTGCATCACCTTTTAGAAGAGGAAAACTAACACTATGAGAAATGATGCATAAACCAGCTTTGGTAGCTGATAAGTCAGAAGGAAAAGCACTCCATATGACCTACCCACAAAGAAATCTGTTACAGACAAAAAGACAAAGCCATCTTCTCTTTTTTTTCTTTGGCATCATGGAGAAAAAACAGAATTGCATCTCTTGAGTTCACTTGTAAGTTCTTCAGACTGGCTGGAAAACTTCCTTTCGTAGCAAAATCTTGTTTGCTTGCCTTAACACATTTTGATAAATATGTGGATAAAAGGGCTGACTGATGGAATTGCATGTTGTCTGTAGGTGCCTGATTTACAAACCTAGTTACTGTAAACCACCTCTACAATCAGCACATAACAGCATGCATGTCCAGGTTGTGATGTAGGGCAGTGAAGATAGGTGGTAGCCAGGCATCCATCCTCATGCTGTGAGATATTCTTTTCTACCACAGGCTATGAAAGCAGTCTAAGATCCTAGTTTCCCTCCACAAACATTCTGAAGAGATGGACATTTTCTTCTTGGTAGATTTTGGCTTGTTCCTCATCTCTTCTGAAGAGAATCCTCTTCCCCAGTGTTGCAATATTCACTTTCTCACCTACAGGAAACATCAGCATCATTTGCAAGGGGATTGAGAAGACATCCTTCCTTGCCAAGCCTGATCTAGCAGGCGTCAGAGAAACTGCAGGAATGATCTGGAAATGGGCTGTGCTAGCAGTGCCCAAGGGAGACTGGCTCACCTGTGAACCTCACCATGAAAGACCAGATATCCACACACTTACTTGGGCCACATTAGGTGCATGGACTGCAGTGGAATACACATGGAATCCCTCCCTGGCATTCCCAAAAGTGAAAATCACTTAAGGGATTCAGACCAAATGCACACCAACATGGCAGAAGCACTTGCCCATTTTCCAACCACTGCATAAATGGGTTCTCACACAGGTCAGCTCCTTCTGTGAGGCATGTTATTGCTGATAAGCTACAGTCTTCCTTAGCTACACCCTTGTTTTTCCTCCAAACAGCCCGCTTAAAATTTCCGGGTATTTTTTTGTTGAATCAATCAATATTATGGGTCATCTCAGCATCTCCAAAGAGCCAGTGCTCCTCACAGACCCTCATAATTTGGGCTTGTTTGGATCTGAGCCTTCCCCTTGTGAGCTCATTTGTGTAGGATGCTGGCTTGGAAATGGGCTATTCTGAAAGCAGGCTGTATATGTCCTGTTAGTGGTTTGGATAAAGGATTAGGTTCATTGCACCCTCACACCGTTTTCATAATTTCCTTATGAAAAAGAACCTTAACCTTCATTTCCCACCAAAGAAATGGCAAGGCCTTATTAGTTTTTTCATCTCTTAGAATGACTGATTCTAAAGTTCAGGAAAGAAGGGAATAATAATGTTATTTTAGGCCAGACAGAAGATGAAGCAAGTGCTGG
Source organism: Ara ararauna (assembly GCA_028858755.1). NCBI lineage: Eukaryota > Metazoa > Chordata > Aves > Psittaciformes > Psittacidae > Ara > Ara ararauna. The sequence goes on along the minus strand of CM054377.1, from coordinate 108,987,556 downwards.
ATAAGCTCTTCCTTGTTAAGATGACATTGTCTGTCCCATAGACTCCTAAATTGCTCCAGACATGGGCATGATTTCAGCACAATGTTCAAAAAACATCACTAAAGTAGTAAATTGTAGTAAATTTGCTCATTTAGATGAAACTTTCTGCCAAAAATTCTCCCTTCAAAATTTCAGAATAAGGAAAACTCCTGAGTGCAATTAGTGTGCTGTCTGCCAAATAATTTTTGCTTGTAATTAAGCTTAGAACATATATGTAGAATAAAAGAAACTAACCAATCATATCAGGTTGCCTGGTTTTGACCTTAAAGAATATTATGATTAATGAGGAACTAATTTTAAAGAGATTATGTTGGTTTTGGTGAAATTTTTACATCCATGTGTTCAATTTTCTGACAGTTTCTCCTATTCTAAAGATCAATTTCCCTCAGAGACTTCATGGCACAGTCTGCTGATGAGCACAAAGACAAACTGTTCTATATAAAGTTCTTCAAAAAGCATCTTAAAAAACAACAGAAATTTTCCACTGTAATTGAGGGAGAGGCTCCTTTTATTTTAAGAAAAATGTTTTACAATGACTGAAAAAGTCTGAAACTGAAAAAAGCAGTTAAGGACTGGAGTATGTTATAGGCTGTTTTTCTAGGGTCTGATTTAATAACTATTTTAATTTTAAATACAGAACAGTAGAATTTGTACAGAAATTCTTTGCACATGCTGCCAATATGAGCAAAAATGCAACAATTTGTACCAAAGGCTGCTCTACACATGTCCATCCCCTGAACTAATAACTAAAACTATGTATATGAGCTGGAGTGCATTCTCAAGAACAACTTTAGAACTCCTTGCTTAACTGTGCCATAATTTTGGAAAATATAGGAAATACATTAAGATTCAGTAGAATATGTAAATAAGTTGAAGAAATCAAGACAGTTAAATAAAGTGTGGGGAAGGCTGAAATATCTGCTCTTGTTATTTGCCTCAAGCAAGCACTGAATATTTTGAAAGACAGCAGCCCTAAGCACATCAGCTTACAATAATTTAAGAATTTTTCATGGTTAACTGTAAAAATCTATCTACCTACCTACCTATCCACCTACCTACCTATCTATGTATCTAAACTATCTGCCTTAGCACCAGAACTTAGTGTCTTCACATCTACTTCTAACAGCATAAAATCAGACAGCAGCTTGGATTTCTTCTTCCTTAGAAAGAAGGAAAGAAAAAATGAGGTATAAACCACCATTAGATAAGAAACCTAGAAAGGTTATAAACACCTGGAAACTTCATAATATTTAAGAAGTTTGATGCATTATGAGAAAAAAGTGCACTTTTAGAAATAAAAAGAAATAAAGAAAGAAAAAAAATAAAAGCATGCAAAACATATGTGCTCATAAACGTACAAAGAACCATAGATAAGGACTCAAAGAGGGAAAGATTTCCAAGAAATAAGAATGCGATTTTTTGAGAAGCAAAAAGGCATTGTTAAACAAATGACTTGTTTACTTCAGTATTCACCAAGGAGAAGAGCAGACAGGTGCCATTAAGAAAATTGCTTCCCAGGAGATACTCAGCCCTGCAGAGACTTGCAGTGAAACAGAATAAAATGATACAAATGGGAATCAAAGACTTGCCAGAACAGATAATCGAGAAAGCAGACTGTCAGAAGATGCAACTAAGAGAATCCTCCTGGAATTGTAATAAAAGTGCTTAAATAGATAGGGAAGGCTCTCCCATTCATCTAGGCTCATCTGCTATTCACTGTTTAATGCACATCTGCACACATACACATATTCTCCTTACAGCACTTTTCACAGAACAAAAGTAGAAGGAGGCAATGAAAGAAATTTGAATTTATTAATTACAACTACAGATACACATCAGATCATTCAGTTGTTCTTAAAAACCGCTGAGCTCACCAACCATCTTGTCCAAGATGAATTAATTCTATGAATGTAAAACATAAAAGATAAAAAGCAAGGGAATCTAAAACATTTGTTTGCAATTTGGCAATCCAATCAGGTTCAAGCCAACAATGTGAGCTCAGAGGTCTTTTTGATTATAGTCTACCTGTGCTGGTAAAGCATCCATCAACATAATATTTGGTACTGCGCTTGCAAAATCTTGCACAATACTAATGCTGCTTTAAAATCAATCACTTGTCCGAAAAGAAGCTACCAAATTCTGTTAGGTATTATGTGAAAAGATGTCACAGGCTTGCTTTTCTAGAGAAGATCTACAAAAACTGATTTTAAAATGCATCAGAGACTGGTACACAGCAAGATGTCATGGTAATGCAGGCTGGAGGACTGAGAGCCATTGATCCAAATCTCTAGGTTTCCCTGAGTAAGCAAACAGCGGAAATAGTCCTTAGAAACTAGTAGCATTACTTTAAAAATTATGACATTATCGTGTTTCCCATGTGACCCCTCTAAATCATAGATGACAGAGTGAATTTTTATACATTTTTTAAAAGAACTTTAGTTCCTGCAGTCATATTTTGTCACCTAAAGAGACAATGAGAGGTGATAGCATTCAGGTGATAAACACAACTGCTTAAAAGTAATTTTCTTTCACTCATGCAATTTTATCTTACTCTATAGAAAGTTTCTCAGCCAGCTCTGATCTTAAAGCTATACGAGGCATAAAGAAAGACACTGGATTTATTCACGATTTCAACTTTATTCATCTATAACAGTGGCATGGAAAAATGAAAATCTGAATATTTTAATGCTGTCAAGGCTACTCAGAATTACAGCTAGCCAAAGATTCAAAATACTGGTAAAAAAAATACAGGCTGAGGACAAACAACCCAGTAAGCACTGAGATATTTAAGGACAAACTGAAAGATCTCAACAATGAAGGGGGCCTATAGGGATGCTGGGGAGGGACTCTTCATTAGGGACTGTAGTGATAGGACAAGGGGTAACGGGTTCAAACTTAAACAGGGAAAGTTTAGATTAGATATAAGGAGGAAGTTCTTTACTGTGAGGGTGGTGAGGCACTGGAATGGGTTGCCCAGGGAAGTTGTGAATGCTCCATTGCTGGCAGTGTTCAAGGCCAGGTTGGACAGAGCCTTGGGTGGCATGGTTTAGTGTGAGGTGTCCCTGCCCATGGCAGGGGGGTTGGAACTAGATGACCTTGAGGTCTTTTCCAACCCTAACTATTCTATGATTCTATGACGAGCATAGGATGAATGTACATGGTCCTTCAGAACAACTCTATGAGTCTTCAGGAAATGATGTTTGTGATGAAACCTTAGCATTTCCTATCCATCTGACCTTGTCTGACTTCCAAACCATGATAAAAATATAGCACCATGATGTGATGCCTGCAGAGAGCAATATGGGTTTATTAGTACATAAAATGAGATACAGCTGTGATCTACTACTACCAGAGCCAGCGGAAGTGCCTCGCTACAATATGACTTCACTGGATGCTGGGTAACACTTTGAATTAGGCCAAGAGATTGATTCTTGTGTTTGTGCTCTAGACTCATCTATCAGTTTGTGTTACTGGGTTTCAGGCAAAACCAGAACGACTCAGTATTCTCCACATCTTTTAAGAGTCTTTGAGCAAATCTTATTTCTTCTCACATCAACAGGATAAGGAGATCTTGGAGTTTTGTGCATAGGTTCTCAGGAATATTGAAACACATTATTCTTCTAAACAGCCTCTCCCCATACAGACCAGATCATCATCAGTTAAAATAAGCAAGGCATATACTTAATAGAGCCATTATTTCAATTTCTTATCAACAGTGATATGATCACTTTTAAGCAATACCACAACTAGCCTGCTTTCAGATTAATTTCAAAAGTGGACTGCAAAATACTCTCCTTATTTAAAGGATCAAAATACCACTCTAGCCCTACAGCTCTGCCTCATAGCAGACATGTATAAACCTTATATGTGCAAGAGAAATGCTCCATTTGAAGTGGGGTGTAACTTTTGCCTTCACAACTCTACGTACAAAAGGTCCTTTCATTCCTCTATCTCCTCTTCATGTGTGACATGGAAAACAAGCTTTTCTATTCCTGTCTGATCTCAAATTCTTAATGGAGCATTCCATAAATGGAGCATTAGGGTAATGGGTGAAGAGACATCGGGCTGGTGGGACACAATCTGGGCTACCAGCCTGGGATTTTATCACCTGTGCCATAAAGAGACTTTCTCAGTGGTTATGGTATCAAGGAAAGCCCTGGATGTATCATCCTTTCTTCAGCCAATGGTCTTTTCTCGCATTTCCTGAATTTCACCCTATGTTCTGAACTCCCTTAGGGGGCAGGATGCCTATTTTAAACCCCATGGCAGCAAGGAAATGCCCATAATCTTGCAGGTTTTGGTCTTCAAAACTGGCTTTTTCCCAGGCTCCCACATGCAGTAACATGCAGCGCACATTCTTTGTGCCGTGTAATCAAACAATACCGCACTGACAGTTTAAGTAGGCTAAAAGAGTTTATCACCCAGCCATGGCAACAAATAATCAAGGCCCAGGCTGCAGGGTGTCTCCATAGCCCGACAGCAGCAGAGCAAAAGCAGCCCCCCTGGGGCAATACATGTTTCTCACTCCTAATTTAGTGGACCCCCTCCCAGAACCTTCAACATTAGGACAAAAATGCAAACAAAGACGTCCCAGTCGCCACTATGAAAATCCACACACAGAACAATTTTATTTCTGTGAAGGTGATGCATAGAAACAGCAATTGTAGGGGCTGTGGTTAGTTGCCTGTTCAGTGCTCTGCACCACCAATTTACACGTTCTCTGTTATCCACCTTTTTTCTCTTTTCTGGCAAGACTCTATGTACTAGTTCAACCTTGCTGAGTATAAATACAGAAGAAAATCCCTGCCAACATGCCAAGTTTTGGTGGTGGTTAGGGTTAGGGTTGTGTGTGTACCCTGAGGTATGCTTTGGAGGCTGACCACAACCTAAGGACTGGAGAAGGTTCATTTGCACTGACACACAAACATTTCTAAAACCAGATAAGCTGCGCACCAATGAAGCACATTTTGTTCAATAATATAATTTAATAGGAGCCCTGCCTCCATTTCAGGGTGCCTCCTCAGACTAACACTAAGGAAGAGTTTGCTTCAAACCCTTTTATTTTTCTTCCTGATGAGCCATAAGCTCTTGACCTTTTTGTAACATAAGGAGGTTGGTTGCTGGGCTTTTCTCTGCTAAATGCTAACATCTGCATCTAACTATTAATTACCAAGATCTTCTTCGGTTCTTTTAGTCTCAGTAGTCATTGCTCTAATCCTTAATAACAAGTCCTCCCATCAGGGGACTATTCGTTGTTATTATCGCTATACATGGTTTCTAAGGTGTCCACCCACATCACAACTGATTCTGGAAGAGAGAAGCATGTGGTAAGAATTGCTTTGCCTACACAGGAAAGGAACATTTACATGAAAACTGCTATACAGTGACCAACATGGGCAAGCAAATGGCAAATCCCCTCGAGAAATGATATGTTGCTGAGCTGCTAAAGTGTATTTCCTCCCACCAGCACAGCCAAGAGTCCTGCCTGAACTGCCTTCTGAGGCTGAGCTGCTTTCAACCTGCCACTGCTTGGAAGTGAGTGATGCTCAAATAACGGCTTTGCTTAATAAAATGCTGGCTCACTCTTTTTAAAGAGGTACAAAATGTATTCCTAAGCAATAAGCTGGTATGTGATTTAACCAATGTTCCAGTGATTTAAAGAGTGTTTAATTCAGATGATTATAAAAAGCAAGAAGTCCAACAGCTCCATCAGGGCTTGAGCCAAATGCCAGTAAACTCAACTGAAGGATCTCTATCCACAGAGGATTTAAGGTCAGGCTCCACAATCAAGTCATCAAGTTTAACCATTTCGAGGGTCAGTTTTTTGTTGTCAAAATACAACTGAAACAGCATGTCATATTATCAGGATGGTGCTATTTCTAGTCTGGCATAAAAGCCACCACACTGTAAATCAGAGGTGTCTTAATTAACTATATAAGGTATCTCAAAAAGACAATAAAAACTATGGAATGATAATTGTTAGAGAGAGGAGAGAAAAGTAGCAATAACAGATTCTTCACAAACTGTAGAATGAATATTTCTACTTTAAAAAATTTCACATTGTTATTTGGTTTTACATATCTTTTTTATAAGAGTTTATTTCAACCTCCTCATAGCATTGTGGAAGGAAAATATTCAGCTCCTTTAGGTAAAATTTGATTAGCTGAAATCAGACTATTAAATGCAGTACTTTTTCCTCTTAAGATAAAATGGGGCTCTAGTACAAGTTTATAAATATTAAAAAGTTAAATTGTACAGCACTCTCTACAGTAATTATCTGACATCGCTTCTGTCAGGTAAGCAATGTTTCTCTCCTTGCTTTGCAGATGGGAACACTGAGGCACAAGAAATTTCTTTAATGCTACAGAAAAGGTGCATAACAGGCAAGAACAAAATACAGTAGAACAGTCTTGGTCAAATGGACAGATGTCTGCAGCCAAGCCTGAAGCTTAACCATGATTTTAAACAATGAAACATTTTCCTTTTGCTGTGAACATGGAAATTTGAGCTTTTGGAAGGAAAACCTTGTCTTTCAAAATATTTTATGATAGGGTATGCACAAATCTGATTAAGATGTATTTAATTAACTTTACCTCTTTCCTTCCAGTAGCTTGTACAGGAACATCAGTGAGAGCTCTGCAGAGAGATCTACAGACATCACTTTGAAGCACAGGTTTGGCTCCTCCTCCTGTTATCACTTCTGTGGATCTCCAATGCATATTTTGCATTCATTCCACTCAGAAGACTTCTCTTGAAGTCACTGGGAGTTCAGTGTGGGGGATGTGTGCAGTATTTTACAGACCCTCAGCAGTGTAGGCAGGAAGAGCTGACCTCAGCTCCGCTATTGGCTCTGTGATCTACTCACTGTGCTCCTCTGATTACACCATATACATTTGGTAAGAAATATGGATTCTGCTTAGGCATAAGTGTGTACAATTCCCTCTGACCTATACACAAAATCAGTGAGGAATGTGAATAACTTTCTCACTGATCCCTATATTTAGACTCTCCCACTGACATGCCCCAGCTGGATGTGCTAACACTGTGCTGAGAGCTTATACAAGGGGCTCTGCACTAATCCCTGTCACTTAGCTCTGCTGAGAGGGATACAGTTCATGCAGGAGTGGATGAGTACTAGAAGGTCTGAGGAAATATATGTTATATGCTGGGCTTCAATTTGGGGAATGCATACATGACGCAGAACTGTGAAAAAGTGTAACATTTCTGCTGGCCACAGCAAGAAGTTAAAGGCTCCTTGGGTACTCATCCAAAATCAGCTCTTGCTTAGGACCTGCAGTGCCAGATCAAACTAGCTGTCCAGAAGCACACACTGGTGTGAAATGACTTTAACAATGCTTAGAATTAGGGGAACACTATGGTCAGCCATGGCCTTACCATAAAGCCCTGAACTTTTTTATTAGTTTAGTGAAGGTTGTGAATGACCAAGATCACTCGTATTGGACTCAGTAGGAGCAACATTATTGAAACTCATAAAAGAATAAAATTATTTTTAGTGGCTGGATTTCACAAGTAGGTTGTTGTCTATACTGTATTGCTAAATTTTTATTTTCCAAAGCTAGGAAAAATAATATTACGAAATAACTGTATATGGTATTTGTGTTCCATCTTTTCCCAGCCCCTTGCATAAGAGCTCCCTGTTTCACATCCAGATCTGCAGATGCTACTGTAGCACCTATAAATTACAACTAGCTGGCAATTACCATGTGGCAAGTGCAACTGCGAGGTTACGAGAGGAGGACTGCAAAAATATTTATAATGCAGACAGCTGTAAGCAGTTACCGGCAGATACGTCTGAGCATCGTTCAGAGGAAAGCAGATGGGACGGTATGGAGGGTACCAGGGAACATGAGCATCAAGCACAGAGGCTTGTTCCACTAGATGGCAGCCGGCGCCAGCATCTCAATTTTGGGTGAACCGCAGAATAAAAATGGGTGTCATGCAGGAAAGCTGAACTGAACATAACCTCCCTACACACCTTAGCCCAGGAAAATGAGAACTATGGATTCTAGCTGGTTCCCCCTGTGAAAACTGAAAACCACGGGCCACTGAAAACAGAAGGTAAATGTTGCAAAACCAGTAGGGATTTCTATCCTGAGTTTACCAAGAGGCTGTGAGGAGGCTGGAATAACAAAACAAAGATATATTAAACCTGTGCAGTAAATATCTCTGCAGAGATATTAATTCTTTCTTCTACATTGGGCTTACTTTAATTTTTAAGTAAGAGCCTTTGAGTCTATGTCATGGTTTATATTAGTTGTCCTATAGAGAGCAAAATTGTGCTGCTGCTCTTTACTGGGAATTAACTTCCACAACAGCTCTCACGGAAAAAATGTTGTAGTCCCACACTCTGTATAAAATACCATTTGTGAACATATATGTTAAGGATGTGCCCAAATTGACTTGTCAAACTTATGGAAAGCTTAGAATAATATCTGGAAAATGCTGGTATTAGCCTCTTTTGACTTCAGACACAGCCTGAATCTGGAGAGTCTGCAGAACACAGCAAAAATAATTAGAAATTGCTCTTTAAAAAGCAATTTATGCTGGCAAATTAATGTCACTTTATTTAAAAGTGATGCCACAGATTAGATTAATTGGCTTCCTTATTAGTTAGCCTCAGCAGGGGTGTAGCAAGGGCATGAGTGCGTAAAAAGCGTGAACTGTCTGTCCTTCCTGATGAGGCAGATCGCAGCTGAGGATGAGGAACAGCATAGAGAGAGCACAGGGAAAGCCACGCTATCACAGCCTGGTTCCAGGAGTGTCTAATGAGAAGGACGGATACTGTGGAGGGTAGAGAGTGTGTTCAGCAGCAGTCACTACCTCGGCTGTTCATTTAGAGATATGCTAACGTGACAGTGGCACACACCAACAGGGCACAAAGCTGGTGCCTACTTGCAGAAGAGGACTAAGGCATGAAAAGAGTTTGTAGAAACGGCAAAGGGGTTGCTGGTCAGTGCCAAAAGCTTTTATCACTCATGTTACCATCAGGTAGAGGTCAAGGGTGCTGCCTGAGGGTTGTAAATTTTGTCATGATGTTTGACAACGTCAGACTGAACTGAACTTTGTGCTGTGTTGGTGCGCTTCGTCCTGCTCTCAACAATCTTCATCCACACAAACCCATCAGAGAAATATTCCTGTGTTAAACATGAAATACGTGCTAAAGAGATTACCTATTCATCCAACAGAGGCTCTACTTTCAGTTGATGTATTTCATCGCCTGTTACATCATGTTCACCTACCCATGTTCCAGGGAAATGGCAATGCGCCACCCCTTCCACCACTTACATGTTCAATGATCACCTGAAAGATCAATGCAGTTATTGCTCTACAGTATGGTTTTCAATGCCTGTAAAGGCACCTACAGCCTGTACCAAAGCTGTACCAAAACAGAAAGTGTGATACTGTCAACTCTTCTCCAGCCTGTGGTTGCCTGAGCCATCACTATATCATGCTGTAGGGACACTGATGCCTGAAACACCTGTGTGCCTTTTGGCACCCTCTCACTTTCCAAATCTTCCTCTTATACTGGATATTTCTTCTTTGACACATCCAACCCTGCAACTGCCTGCACCACTACTCAACCAACATGGAGACAACCAAGCTGAAACACAGCTGAGCGTGTAATGTAGTTGAAGCTGAGGGACCAAGAAGTTGGTTATCAGGGATGAAGAAAGGTCATGCAGCAGCAGCAAACTGCCTGGACCCCTGTGTTGTTAATTTTTAGCAGTTTTAATGCTACTATGCATGATACTTCTATTTTTTCCACCTTTACTTTGTCTAGAGCAGAACTGTGTTGCCAGTCAAATGCTTTTGTTCTTAGTCAGGTTTACTGCAGATACAAAGCTTATGTGCTCATGCTGTGAGTTCATCCTGTTGCTCAACACCATTTCAGCCCACAGGCTAATTTTAGATATATTGCCAGAAAGATGGAACTTTCAAAACCTAAATAAATCCAGTCAGTTCCCGGAGGAAAAAAAAAAAAAGGAAAAAAAGAAAAGCAAAACCAAAGATCACATACAGGCAGGGAAGGAAAGAGACTGAAGCAATCTGTGGCGTGTCACACTGGGACACCAGATTTGACATGGACAATGGTGAGAATCCTCCTAATTCCCATGTTCCAACTGTACACAGAAACAACTTAACCTCAAGCTCATGATTTTTTTGTGGTGAGTCAATCACAAGACACAAGCTGTAGGGAAGCAGGCCTCACAAGCTCCTGGGCTCATAGATTTTAAAACATATATGTCTCCCTTGTACAGACTTTTTTACACAAAGTACTGTTTCTCTGTTGCTAGATAGAAGCCAAAGAAAGTTATTTCAGAGTTATTTCATCTTTGTTGTTTGTGGTTCTGGGTTTTTTTTCTTTTTCTCTGTTTTTGCTTTGTTTTCTTTTTTTTTCTGGTTTTGGGATTTTTTTTTTTTTTTTTTTGGTGTGTGTGGGTAAGTGTGTGGGACAAATCCTTGAGGAACACTTGAATGCAACAGGTATTTTCATGGTGAAAAAGTACTGAGAGATGTGTTCGTATCTTGCTATTGAATCTGTACTTCTCTATTGTTAAACCCACTGGTTACTGTGCCAAGGAAATTGTATAGGATGTAGGTGTTGCAATGTCTGACTAACATCATTCTAGGGTTAAACAGTGAGGTCCCCTGAGGACCATCCAGTTGAAGGCTGCTGATCCACTGTACACAGGCATAGTGGGAGCTGCTTACAAAAAGCATTGGGAAACACTCAGCACACAGGCATGGCCAAGATCCTGCCTTCTCTCAGCGGCAGGCACCTGGCCTATTGATGCAGAAATTAACAGGACTTTAGGACCTGCTCCAGTGCTTTCCTAAAGCAGAGACACAATAGTTTGTTTAATACAGTAGTATGAGTGGGAGAGTAGATATAAACTGAGAGGGAAGGTTAATAAGGGATATAAGGAGACAATTTCTCCCCACGAGCACAGCCAGGCAGTGGGACTGGTTGCCCAGCAATGCAGTCCCCATCTCTCCAGGTTTTCAAAATCCAGCTGGATAAAGCTTTGAGTAATCTGCTTTGAGCAGCAGGTTGGAATTTGGAGGAGCCTGAGTTATTTGGTGATCCTGTGATCACCCTGTACATAAACCAGGCGGGTTTTTTTTAATTTTGCAGGTTCTGTCAGTCATTGCAAGAATCCAAAACATCTACTACCTGTTTAGCCATAATGTATAGAAATGAGCTGCAGGGTGGCAGAGTTGGAGCCGCAGGTAACTTGAAGTGTCACAAAGACGAAGCTGAGAAAGGGGGATTTAAAAAACTGCAACTAATCAAAGCTAAAGAAGGATCCCCTCAAGCTAACTGATGCCCATGTTAAACACTGAGCCCACCTCAGGACCTCCAGTGAATGGGGGCCTAAAGGAAAACGCATTGCAGGATGAAAGTTTATTACTTGTAATGATACATACCTTCTACAGCACATGTGCTTTAGGTAAAGTGATATGTTTTCATTAAGCTTAGAAATGCTGTGCAAAGCCTGTGTGCCATACCTATTTGTCTGCACTTACCTCACACTCTCTGAAAACGTAAACTATAAACCTGAAGGCTCGTAGCTTCAGTATAATTGTGAGTACATGTGTCTAAGCAGCATCGGGAGCCTGGGAACAAACTACTGGTCTATCTGCCTTCGGATGGGATGCAAGAGAGAGAATTTGTATTAAGGGAATATGCCAAGAGACACAAATGAAGGGCAATGACTCAATTCTGACCAAATACAAGGAACTAAACAGCCCTGGATAGGTTCTTGGACAGTGCTCTAATGAGGGGACAACTGCAGCTCTCAGCCAGACATCAACACATCTATATTGTAGCCAAAAAACTTGAAAACTGCAATATAAAATTCATATAGTCTGACCCTCTGGGGAAGCTGAGTACTTCTGTCATCTTTTGTACGACACACAGCTCAGTGGATGATGCAGCTGAATGCCAGACTGTTGTAAACGGCTGTCACGGGAAACTATTTGTCACAATACACATTATTTTGCAGAATTCTTAATGGCTGAGTTTTAAAATGTAGACATTGAAAAATTGCTTACCCATGAGGTATTTTGCTGAGGACATAATATGCCGTATATGAATGTTGATACACCTGCAAAATGAAATTAAAAAACAAAACAAAACAGGAAATTAGTAATTGTCCCCTGTGTTAACAGGGCTCTTTTTCTGCAAAAACAGTCAAGCATTTGGCTAGGGAGCTCTTATAAACACTTCAAAATCAGTAGTAGAAAGGAACAATACATTAATTCACCTAGTGCTGTTGTGTGCTCTTTTAATCTTGTACTGTATTACAGTGTTTGGCAAATCGTATACATCCAGATGCTCTGTGTTGTTACCATGACTACCAGGTCTTTGATTAAACTGGGGGCACATGGTCTCTGCAAGGGCTAAACATAGAACAATCATTAATGAGGACACCTTGGTCAGCTGGAGACATTCTCCATCATTATAACTAGACACAACAGGGGTAGAATATATATTTTGTTGCTTTATACCCACACGAACAAAACAGGGAGTGATGCTGAGTGATCTCAGAGAGGGTTGTAGGACTCCTGTCAGTCAGCAAACAAACCTTATTGACTTAGGGAGTAAAGCTGACCTCACGTTTGTTTGACTGACATTCTAAGTTGCATCTTCATACTAATTTACACTCCAGGCCTTGGGAAAGAGCCTGTCAGCAGTTCATCTCAGAAGAGAGAGTTTATTACTTATTTTTTAAGTAGTACATAATAATACCAGAGTTAAGGTCAACAGTTTAAGAGTTGGTGACTTTCTGTTAGTGACACACAATCACTAACAGTGATCTGTGGTTGCCCAAGTTGAGCAGCACAGAGCAACACAAGTGAGGGCACTAGTGTCAAAGGTCAAATATGAATGATTTTATACACATTTGTAGAGTCACTCATTTTTGCAATTCTGTCCTCTTACTGTATGCTACTAAATAAAAAAAAGTGTCTTAACAATCATTTCATTTGACTTCCATTTAACTGTTTCAGGCACTTGCTCTGCAATAGCTCTCATAAGCCATCCTGTCCCAGAGGAAGAAGGAGGAGCTTCTTGAACATTTGTTTCACCAATCAAGCTTGTATGATCAAAATTATTTTTCCTGGGTACCTCTGGTTTTGTACAATTATTTTTTTTTAACTTATGCCAAGAAATCATGAGATGTCCTGGATAGTGCTGCTACCTCAGCAGTGGCCATTCCAAGCACACTGCTAGCATCAGACAAGTAAGCATGACTTGCTACCCATCTCTCTTGAGGGTAAGCCTGCATAGCGGTGTCTGTAGCAGGCTTACATATTTTGAGCATTCTGTAGAGAGACAGGAAAACACATGGCACATCATTGTAGATGTAGATATTAAACCAAACTTCTCTGCTACAATTGGAATCTGAACATTAAATCCTTACACTGCTGCATGAACCCCATGAAAAAAAAGCTACCACCAGAGCAGAGAGGTCAAAGCATTGGATTTCTGCCTATGAAATACAGAGATTGATGATAGATTGACTTGATTTCCTTCTTCCTCTGTGCAATTCACTCCCTTCATTACAAGGACATCATAAGGTTATATCCTGAAATCATATCTCCTTTTAGGCATTCAGATACATAAAGACCCCTCCAGCAAGGTGAGTCTGTAGCGTATTGGTATCAGGGAAGGTCTAGGAACACAAATGAATTCACTGCAAACTAGCATTTATCATAGTACAGGTGTCCTTTTTAGATGCACCTCTTTCAGATAATGTCAGTTAAATTACCATTATCTCATCTACATCCAATCAGACCAAAGAGCTCTTTAATCTTATAATGCTGATATTGGAGACTTGCCTGACGTATGTTGCTTAGATTTTATTCCAGCTTTGGTGAAGTTCTAAACCTGCTAAAATTCCTTAAAGAAAATGCACTGGAAGACTAAATTTGTCTATAGAGCTGAAAAACCTAACTATACATTGCCATTAAATACTGAGCAACTTTTGTCTTCAAATACCCTGGCAGTAGAATGTAGAAAATGATGTAGACATACAAATTGTGATCAGAGGCAAGGGCTGCGGTTCAAGCTAATAAGCCATGCTCTTTTGTCAGCTTTCAGAGGCAGAAGCCAGCCCCCAGAATGAGAATGAAGAGATGTCTTCAGGGGAAAACAGAGAAGTGTGGCAGGCTGGACAAAGAAGAAACAGCCAGGAAAGGTTTGAGCAGGACCTATGTGATGTCCCCGCTTGAAAGTACAGAGTCCCATATGGACTAGCCATGCCGGACTTTAGAGCCATTAATGGAGACTGAGGTAAAACACTGTCTTTGCCAAGACAGCTTAGCAGTGGGGAAAACAAAAGTTATGGTGCTTTCAAAGAACTTCTTTATTTTCTGAACATCATTTTTCATCCTCTTGGGTCTTTGACCAGACTCTAAAATATCTTACATCAGCTGTGCCTGTAGCATATAGTCTTCAAATGCTTGCAGCTGGCAGAGTTCATTCACAGCAGCAATCCTTTCTCAAACAAATCCTTAAAGTCAGTAGGTTTGCTCACGTAAACAACTACTTATATGATCAAAGATTTCAGGATCAGACATTTGTTATTATTACAGTTCTTAAGGACAAGAGCACATGCAGATCAAAAGCCCTTCTAATCTCTATTTTAAACCTTTTTGAAAGCACACTGTAAGCAACCCTCCCAAGCAGACAAGAATCCAAGAGAAATATCACTTAATGTCTTTTTGAGAAATTAGATGGTTGTTTTGCTTTTACATATGCAAACCAAATGAAGTTATTTTAACTTTCTGAAATGATGATGATGATGTCTGCTTTATGTCTCAACTAAAATTTCTGCTGGGGTCTAGCTCAATTAGGCTATTCACTCACGAGGAAAACTCCACACCAGGGAAAAGTGCAGGAATGATATGAGCATTCATTTGAAATTTATAGCTAAGCTTCAGACACTGGACAGTGCTTAAAAGTCAGTATTCATTTCATTTAACCTCCAACATTTCTGATGCTTAGCTAACAAAAATAACTGTATTAACTCTCCACGCTCTCCTCTACCCAAGTGGCTTGACAAAAGCCATTGCACTGATTTGATGCACTTAGCCCAGATTTTTGGCTGGATCCCAGAAGCACACAGCTCCTCTCAGTAGAGAGGCATATTTGAAAGTAGCAGAGATTTTGGCAACTCTTGTGCTCTGCAGACCCTATATGCCAAGATATACAGCAAAAGTTAGTACATGCTTGCGACTGCTCTGAAGGGTTCTAGGCATTACCAAAATTGGGTCATATAAGCTCCCATGCCAGCTGCGACCAATGAATGCTGTAAAAGTCATTATACTAAACCCACCATGTCAGAAACAGTCTCCCACTGGGCTTCTCATCCCAGGTCACAGCATAGATCTTGCTTACTTTCAATCTACATTTATCTTCTGTAACACGTGTATTTATACTGGAATCATAAAGGGTTTAACAGACAGGTGTATCTGTTTCCACTTAAGTTTTTGAAAGACAATTATCTTTCCAAAATTCAGAAAAATACAGAACTGATGACAACTTTGTTGTGAAGCCACTGACCCCATGTTAAGTAATCAACAAAAGAAACCTGGACCTGACCAGATGACAGCAGAAATGTAAACACTGCAGCATGTATAGCAGAAGAAAAGAGCATCTGTTTTTCCCTGCCTCCAGATTCCAAAATAAAAAGTAAACTCTAGTTCCCATGAGTTACAGAAACAAAACAGAGGCAATTTTTGTGCCACAGTGCTGCAAAGTACAGCGTGAATGGTAAAGCAGCATCACCTTGAAAGTGCTTGCTTCATCTCCAGGATACAGGTCCTAGTCCAGCAGGGCTTACTTAAATAGATGTTATATACGTTATTTAAGAATAGACTGGATTTTGACTCATTTATTCATTGTGACTATTCAAATACTTTAATTTAGAATCCATTGCTCTTGTTCTTGCCCCAAAGTAGCTGCACAAATACTTAGAATCATAGAATAGTTAGGACTGGAAAGGACCTCAAGATCATCAAGTTCCAACACCCCTGCCATGGGCAGGGACACCTCTCACTAAACCATGTCACCCAAGGGTCTGTCTAACCTGGCCTTGAACATCACCAGGGATGGAGCATTCACAGCTTCCCTGGGCAATCCATTCCAGTGCCTCACCACCCTTACAGTAAAGAACTTCCTCTTTATATCCAATCTGGGATCTCTGCTGAGTCCGCAGGTAACTAGCTAAGGAAAGGGAACATGAGAGTTTAAGTTTGAACCCGTTACCCCCTGTATTGTCACTACAGTCCCTAACGAAGAGTCTCTTCCCAGCATCCTTATAGGCCCCCTACTTGACATGAGTCCAAAAAGACAAATGGAATCCTGGTTATCTCCCTACATTTTACCTAATTTGTCACACAGACACAAGCTGAATATGTAAAGCTTTCACCTTCATTAACTTCTTGTTAAAAGTTTGAAATTGTCACCATTATTTTCAGTTTGGCACTGCCTGCACAACTCAAGAGATTAGGAAAAGAGATTAGATGTAAATGAAGCAATTTTTAGAAGGAGAATGTGAAATGTGTTTTCAGTGTATTTTGGCTGATATGAAAGATTACACTACCCACTGAGGATTTTTCACTAGCAACAGGAAAAAAGGAAGAGTTTAGTTTACACTTCCATCTTCTGTGCTGGTCTCTGTCACACTTTGTGGGCTGATACCATGCTAGTACCAGCAGTAACCAGCATTTAACTGAAAGGCTTTCTTTTATGTTTGTATGTCACGGTGCTGAATCAATACAAACAAGAGGCACATCCAGACTTTCTTTTAAGAAGGTTTACAAACAAAGAAGGGTGAAAACCCCCTTAGAAGAAGACTCCCCAAATCAGCCAAATCCTCTCATCTTCTAACTGGCTGTTCTATTAAAACAGATCATTTAGGGTCCTACCATTCAGCATATTAAACAATTCATGAACCTGAGATCAAACCCAGGTGGACTGGCTGCCAAAATATCACGATTATTATTTACTGGATAAATGCAGGAATAAACCATCAATTTTCTAAATGACTCCACAGAGCCACCTAGTCCTTCATGCAGTAGTGTTATTTACATTAAAGAATTAGAAAACTCACAAAAAAATCCCATAAAATTTAGAGTTTCAAAGAGAAGAAGTACAGGGCAGGTGCAAGCTGTGTTATAAAGCAGTTTGCAAGGCTTAAAACAAAATCTGTAGTATTTAGTGTCTTCTTTTTCAGGAATCACATGTTTCATCCAAAAAATCATACCAGTACCCCCAAATTAAAATGAACCCTCTAAATAGTTATTGGAAATAAAACTGTTCAATGGTTGGCTAAGTCTGAAAATAGCACAAATATACGTAAATGTAATTAATTATAAAGTACTTAGTAGTTACCTGGGTGAAAGGAACCACTTTTTATTTTGTAACCATGAAGTATAATTCCAAATAATACATCTCCTCAGGATTCTTAGCAGACCCAAATTGTCTTTACTGTCTTACTGTACAGTGAGATAGTAAGAATACAGCACAAGTGGCTAGAGGAACGTGAACTGCCAGATCCGTTAAAAGTGTTTCCCACAGAGAATTTCTAAAAAGACATTTGCTGGAAGTAAATTAGTATCCTGTTTTCCTACTTGTGCTATGAGCAGAAAAATCCCCAAATGCACATATGAATGTCAAACTGGTTGAATAATCCCAAATATTTGAAATAATTACATACTCCACCTTTCAAAATGGTCCTAGCACCCTTAAACAGTAACTCATAGAATCATAGAATAGTTAGGGTTGGAAAGGACCTTAAGGTCATCTAGTTCCAACCCCCCTGCCATTGTCAGGGACACGTCACACTAAACCATGTCACCCACGGCTCTGTCCAACACAGCCTTGAACACCACCAGCGATGGAGCATTCACAACTTCCCTGGGCAACCCATTCCAGTGCCTCACCACCCTCACAGTAAAGAATTTCTTCCTCATATCCAATCTAAACTTCCCCTGTTTAAGTTTGAACCCGTTACCTCTTGTCCCATCACTACAGTCCCTCATGAAGAGTCCCTCCCCACCATCCCTATAGGCCCCCTTCAGATATTGGAAGGATGCTATGAGGTCTCCATGCAGCCTTCTCTTCTCCAGGCTGAACAGACCCAACTTTCGCAGCCTATCTTCATACAGGAGGTGCTCCAGTCCCCTGATCATCCTCGTGGCCCTCCTCTGGACTTGTTCCAACAGTTCCATGTCCTTTTTATGTTGAGGACACCAGAACTGCACACAATACTCCAAGTGAGGTCTCACAAGAGTAGAGTAGAAGGGCAGGATTCACCTCCCTCGACCTGCTGGTCAAGCTCCTTTTGATGCAGCTCAGGATACGGTTGGCTTTCTGGGCTGCAAGCGCACACTGCAAAATATGCAGGTAAAAGATGATTTTCCATTTGGCCTTTAATATCTGTAATATTTAACCAAGCTCTGAAGTTGACAAATTAAGAGGGAAAAGAGAATAAAGTAGAATGCAGGAAGGCTGCTGCTCTGCATTGGCAAACAGCTCATGTATTTGGTACCCTGTTATTTAATGATGACGTGAAAGAGAGTGAAAATCAGGTTCAGAATAAAATCACAAAAGAAAACTTTATTCAGAGGTTGCTTCCTTCTCCTGTGCACAGTAAAGGATGACCCAAGTCACTATCACAATGTCATACTGATTCTTCTATTGGTCAGTCACCAAGAAGCAAATATTGTGTTATCTTCACAAGGTAACTATGTCATTTGTACAAATCTTCCAGTAGAGAAAAAAAAAAAATTGTCTGACTGTCGTGGTTTAAGCCCCTCATGCACTTCGCTCACTCACTCCCCCCTCTTTCTTCCCCCAGTCACGGGGGGATGGGGAGGAGAATCGACAGAATGCAACTCCCACAGGTTGAGATAAAAACAGTTTAGTAACTAAGGTATAACACAAACCACTACTGCTACCACCAATAACAATAATGACAAGGCAAACACAAGGGACAAGAATACAATCACTCACCACCTATGCCCAGCCTGACCAAACAGTGCACCCCCACCCTTCTGGGTCTCTGCTCTCTGTTTTACATCCTGGGCATGACGTGCTGTGGCATGGAATACCTCTTTGGTCAGTTTGGGTCAGGTGTCCTGTCTCTGCTTCCTCCCGGCTTTCCCTCCTCCCTGGCAGAGTATGAGCCTCAGAAAGTCCTTGGTCAAACGAAAACATTACAAAGCAGTAACTGAAAACACTGGTGTTATCAGCGCTGTTCCCAGGCCCAAAATCAAAAACACAGCGCTGCACCAGCTATCAAGAAGGAGAAAAATGTCTGCTACTGCTGAACCCATGACACTGACCAAAAATATCATAGAACCATAGAACAGCATGGGTTGGAAGAGACCTTCAAAGGTCATCTAGTCCAACCCCCATATCTCGCTGCCATACTTCTGTACTGTATTCTGTGGAGAATTAAAGCATCTCATTGTACCTGTCTGCAGAACTTTCTGTATTTTTTACGGAAGTCAACATTAAAGACTAAATTTTTACTTAATAAGTCAACATCATTTGCCTTGATCAAAATTGTTTATGATAGCATTGGTTTCATTGGTGCCATACAACCTGAAAACTGAACTAAGGGTCCATAACTTGAACCCTTCTGTTCTGTTGAGAAGAAATCCTTCTTTCCCATTGTGTGTTGCACTGGCCCTCTGAAGGGATGGAAAATCCATTCCTGTAATTGACCACCAACTTCTTGGTAATGTTTTGTTCAATTTCTTAGCCTTCATTCCCCCATGTATTTGTGATTTGGAGCACAACAGATTATCTCTGGCTGAGGCATGGTTTGTGGGCAGTTAGGTAGTGGCCTTTTCATTGTTTTCTATCACTGGAGACAGACTGGTCAGTGATATCCTCCCAGCCCAACTATTTTAGCAAAGTATTACCACCATTTTATTGCTAATGGGCACTCCATAGTAACCAGCCTGGAATTAGGTTCTCCCAAAACCCACATGCTATCTATTCCTTTTGTATCAGTGTAATAAAATAAAATAAAAAACCAACCAAACCAAAAAAACACACCAAAATCCATATTGGTATTTTGTACCCTACGCTCAGTGAAGCTCAACTGCTAGCAAGAAGTAAATGAATCAATAAAGCCATATAATTTGAGGTCTCTTCAACATTCTCACCTTTCAAATTCATTGTGATACTGACCTATTTTGTTTTCTTCTGAGACAGCATATTCTTTTTTGTCTCTACACTGAATTATCCCTTTATACTTTATCACTTCCCAAGTAATACAGTCTCATGCTGTGTGCCAACCTTTTTCTATAGCCATCCAAGGAACACTGTCTATTTCTCTTTGTCCCTCTAATAGATTAGGAAAACCATAATAAAATGCTATCAATGAGCATTTCCTGTGCATTGGTTCAGCTGGCAGCCAAATAACCCACAGCTGTTATCAAATACTTGATTTGGTATGCTCTCACCCACTGCACTGTATTCAGTTCATCAGGCACATGTGTAATGTGGTCGCAGCCACAGAAAGTGCACACCGAGAGTGCTATGCCACTTCAGGACAGACAGGAAAGGACAGTCAGGAAAGGACAGAGATGGGGGAAAAAAGACCTTGAGCAGGAAAGGAGGTAAGAAGAAAGGGTCTCTGTATCAATCGACATACAGAGCATTTGGCAACTTGTTGCCTTTGCTGTAACTGTCTCTGTATTCCAGAGGAACTAACTTAAATTAATGTTTCAGCAAAAGGAACAAGCTACATACACAGGGAAGGCATGTATTTAAGAGTTGACTTATGGGAGGAAATAATTTTTCCTGGAAAGAGGAGGGGACAATCCCCTCCTGTGAAATGGGTGAAATGACACGGCCAACACTAAGCGGCCAGTGTCTCAGAGAGACCCAATGGGTCAGCACCTCAGCTCAGCCACACTGGTGTGAATAAGGAGCTGCTCCACTACTACCCAATGTCATAGGAAATCGAGGATCAGTGGTTAGGTAGCTAAAGAACCAGGAACAAGTTTTAGCAATAAATTTGGAAGAACAGAATAAAATGCTATGTACAAGGGATGAAGAGTAGGAGAATGCAAGAGGAAATATTGGGAAAAGTCTTTGCATGGTTCTGTTTTTCAAATCTTTAAACAAATCAAGCTCTAGGACTGAAAATTAAATCACTGCAATAGGAACCTGAAGGAGCTTTTCTCTATAAGCTTGCCCTTGGTGCATAGAGGACAATGAGAATAGCTCTCCACTCACATGGTGCTATGAATGCCCTGTCACACACACTGGAGAGGCTTCCTTGGGGCAGCAACAATCTCACATCAAGATGACATCAGGAAGGGACAGCACATTCATGCCTTCAGGACTTGCATTTAGAAGCATTTGTAACTCAGGCTCAAGTCGATTGTATTAGGGTCATGGCTGCAGGCAACACACACAGTTAATATGTAAATCTCCCCCACAAACATGCAGTGGGAGTGCTGGATTAGAAGCTGATTTTCCAGCCACCAAACCAAAGGTCTCTGAACCAGCAAAGCCAAGGAGTTACTCCTTCGTAAATAGTGTCGTCTCTAGTTTGCAAGATAACCATAAATAAAGTGTGATAGTAACATCCACAACAGTAATAGTAGGACTGAAGTTTTGTAAGACAATGCTGTTACTTCATGTTCCACAAACTGATTATCTCAGTTGTGTCATGATAATAATTCTTTATTAAAAGATTTGTTTCCAAATTACACGTTTGAGAGTCGTCTACTGCTGATGATGCCAAAAGGGAATTTAAAGGCCAGCTTTAGGATTTATGACTTTGTGACATGGTGGAGGCAAAGTGGATGCTCTTCCTGTGACAAATGTAGCTCCAGAAGCAACTTAGGCTACAGGTATTAACACAAAGCTCGTGTGCCAGATCTCACCCCTAGGAGAACGTTAATCCAATCTGCCAACTGCTGCTGCACCCTCATACAGCTCTGCCCTGCCAAGCAATTACAAAAGCCTCTTTTTGCTCCCGAGCCACCTGTCCCACACAGTGCTCTATTGGCACCATCAAGCGCTTGCAGTCACTGGCTTAAAGGACAACTGCTCCATTTTTAGTTAGGAAATAAAATGGCAGCTACAACGCATGCAGTAGGATTTCTGCAGCAGCCTTTGTGGACTTGCTGTTGCTCAGGTTATTGGGAAGCATCTAGAATCAAGTTACTAGAATTACAAGTGAGTGTTATGAATAATTAGCTCACTTTGTTGTTGATGCTGTTTTTAAACTTTTATCAGTATTCACATCACAAGGTATAAGCTCCCAGGTTCCCGACCCACTCTGCAGAATGTATAGTGCAAGACTGGATGGAAATTTTCCAAGTGCTGCACTTGCCTGTTGTATAGTCCTGTTCAGAAACTTGGAAATGAGAATTAAATTATCTAGTACACAGTTAATGTTATGATTTGAACATACCAAACAATATATCAAAGGAAAAGAAGTAAAAGATAAACATTGTTACCCAATAAGAGTACAAAAGTAGCCTGGGGCCAAATAATATTTTTAGAAGGAAATAAAAACTAGCCCAAACCCAGGAAACACAGAAAACCTTCAAATCCATTCACACGCATACATACACACCACCACCACCATCCCAATTGTGACTCACTCATAATATCTGTGGTCATAATAACATCTGTATTATGTCAGACCCGAAGTCCACTTATTCTCTATCCTGGTTCAGACAGTATTGTAGAACCACAGAATGGTTAGATTTGGAAGGGACCTTAAAGATCATCCTGTTCCAACCTCCCACCACTGGCAGGGACACCTTCCACTAGACCAGGTTGCTCAAAGCCCTATCCAACCTTGCCTTGAACACTCCAAGGCAGCCACAGCTTCTCTGAACAGTCTGTTCCACTGCCTTGTCACTCTCATAGTAAATAATTTCTTCCTAATATCTAATCTAAACCTCTACTCTTTAAGTATGAAACCATTTGTTTCAGTTTAAAACCCCTTGTCATGTCCCTACATGCCCCTGTAAAAAGTCCTTCTCCAGATTTCTTGTAGGCTCCTTTACATACTGGAAGACTGTTATAAAGTCTCCCCTGAGCCTTCTTTTTTCCAGGCTGAACAATTCCAACTCTCTCAGCCGTAACCCAAAGCTGATCCAGAAAGAAGACTAGAGTTAGCTTATTTATAGTCATCCTTCCCCAAAATACTTTCGCAGATTCTCACAGCTTGGAGCCACTCTCTTTGCAGCTGTTTACTTTGACGGATGTCCCTGCCATTGACCTCCCCAGTCATTCTTTACAGCCATTTACCTTTTTTTGCACCTACAACCTCATGTAGCAACACCTTCTTGCCTCACAATGGTGCTAAAATCCTGTTTGGGGTACGATTCTTCTGACCAGTCTTTGGTGTCTATTTTGGCCTTAGATTTACACCCTGGAGTACACTGCTTATAAAGGCAGCCCAGGGTAGCTGACGTAGATAGGGAGTTTACATTGTTCACATCTACATTGACTTGACTGACACTCACTCACCTTCACTGGAGTTACAAGCCTGAGTACTGAAGGACAGCATGAGAAATCAATGCTTAATTATGCTTTGAATGAAACATTAGATAATGACTTCTTTAAATGAAAAAAAAATCTTGAGCTGAACAGACTGAACGTGGAAAGATTCTAAAAAGCTCTTTTTTGTGAAGTTTACAATGCAAATAGTGCAGCTTTGTAGCAATTATGTGAGAACCTAGCCATGAAAATGGGCTGAATGCTTAGTACATCTAATTAATTTATTCACTTTTAAATAATTCACTTTACTGGCAGAAATTAGCAACTACAGAACCACAGCATGTGTTCTTTCTATTAAAATTTACTCTTAGCATATAAAAATTGCTTTTTCTTCTATAACAGTTGAAAAGGTGAATGCTACAAAGAAGGTAGCCCTGTCTGAAATATTTTACGATGGTCATAAGATCAGGGTACTCTTTGAAGGCTCAGAGAAAGGAATACAAGACAAGAAAGATGGGACCTTCAAAAAGCGTTAGAGAGAAGCAGTTTAAGAGCACTGAAGTGGATGTGAAAGGAGAATGAAAGTATTCAGATACCTGCCAGGGACTTAGTAAAAAATGCTCTCTCTGTTCAGTGAAAGGTTTATTTTCCAGTTCCATATGAGATCAGAAGATTCTGAGCTGTATCATGATGTGCACGTAGATCTAATTCACTGGAAGTGGCATTTCTATTTTCTGACATAAGGAAAAATAAACTGAAATCATATGCGAGACAGTGGGACATCTCATGTGTCATCTTTGTGATGCTGTGGACACCTTCCAAGGGGGAAATGGACTGTGGTGATGATGGACATATCTTCAGAAAGTGGGAAGAGAGCAAATGGGACAGGAAGAAGCACATAGCAGTTTCTTTACCTGCTCCACAACCCTTTACAGCACCAAAATTAACAACATTGCTGTACAGGTACGCTTCCACATAGGACTCATGCTTTTAAAGACCGGACTAAAGCCCCATGATTCTTTTCTCTTTTCAAGGAAAAGCTTTTTATGGGCAAAGAATAGAAGATTCCATTTTCAAATCTGGGTCATTAGCTGCTCAAGAAGGAACATTAATTGTTGATTTTAACATAGCCCTGATAAAACCAGAGTTCTGCAGGCAGTTAAGAAGACAAAAGGCATTTGTTCAGGATAAACAGAGCCACATACTATTTCGATTTATGCACATAACTCAGCTAAAGAGAACATTTGCATCAGAGGATTTGCATTTCTGAGTGTAGGAATTTCACTGGGGTGCTCTGAATAGTAACATAGTAAGATCTCATCTTCGAGAAGAGGGCACTAAATATATCTAATTTTTTTTTCCTATTTCAGTGATTAAAAATAAATAAATGAGACTGGAAATCAGAAGAATTAGATTATAAACTCCTGGAGGCTGGGACTGCTTCCTACGTTCCTGTACAGACACCAGAATTAAATTCTTTCTGATCTCACTTTCTAATGCCTTTCAAATAACTGTTTTTTCCCATTTGGCATCCTAGTCTTACTGTATTTCTTTCCTCAACATTCTAAAATAACTGTCTGTACTTATCACAATTCACATTTTGGATAAAAAATTCAAAATGGGATTTTTTGTCCCTAAAAATTTAAGAAGCAAAATTATGCTAAAGACAGGAATTCACCTTAAATGTAATTCTGAAGCCTCTGTATGTTCCAAGGGCACTAGTTCTTTATTAAGTTTTGGGTTTTTTTTTTTTCCCAATAGTTACATTTATTTCATTCCTCTTGATGCAAAGAAAGTTCCCCTGTTTCACTAGATGGATTCCCATACAAGTGCAAAGAAGAAAACTGCAGTGACTATATTGCTGACTCCCTGAGTTTGACTATCTGGGAGACCCTGTACAATTATCTTACCTATGTTTGTTAAAAAATGAATTGCATATTATTTTTAAGATATTTTGTGAATTTTGTTAGAACATTCATCTCTACGTTTGTCTCTTCAAGTTAGCTCATCTGTACACTCAGAAAAGGAAGTGGAATGAAAAATCTAATCTTATCTATGCAAAGAGAAATTGGTTATTTTTGTATCACAGTGTTTTGCCTTGAGTCTTTTTATTTTCCCTTCTCTGTTTGATGAAAATCTCATTTGCTAAAGAAAATATTTACAGAGGAAAACTGCTGATAGCTGATGCTGATACATAATACACCTATGTATTCTTGCATGACAGGTTAATTATTTCTGACTTTTGATATTACTCCGGTCTTCCCTGGAACTGTGGATTTGCTTTTCAGTTTACTGATGTATATCTGTGCCTGTGAATAAATGTAGGATACAGTTTGTTGACCTCTGCTACATGAGAAAGGCTGTCCAACTTAGCTTGAAATATTATTTTGCACTCAGTCATGCCTGTGCAGTTCAAGTTGAAGTCTCCCAGTTCAAATCAGGAGGCCTAAAGTTTAGTCCTAACTCCATTTATCTACATTATTAGAAGAACAGAAAGAGTTTAATCCTTTGTTTTTAAGAGAAAATAGTTAAAGCTCAGGAGTGGCACAGCAGCTGAAGTCAGCACACTCAGTTTTTACTGCTCTCCTTTTCATGCAGTTTTGTTGCAATAATCACACTAAACAACGCTCCCTGGAATGGAAACTCAGTAAGAAATTGAGATTTGGTGCAGTTTTATTAAAATCATTGCTAGCACATGAGGAAGCCGGCACTAGCAAAACTGGAATGCGGGGATGCAGGAAAACCAGTTGGGCGGAGCTTCACTTTCCAGCTCAGTCAAACACATCATATTGTTATTATGAATGCATCTAGATCATCATTTCAGAAGCACAAACTTCATGCTGAATACAACCCCCAGTAAGAGGGAGCAACAGAGCTGAAAAACTGGGATCCCAATGTGGTTTTATTTTATGTTTCTTCCAGGAAAGAACTGCAGGCCACAAGTAACCATAGAGACCCAATAAAAAGAGGACCTCCAGCAGTTCCTTCAGAGTTGAGATGATCCCACTCCTAGGGTATACTTGCTGAGGACGTGATGCTGGGGTGAGCACCCTTTCCTTGCCTTTAAGGGGTGCAAACATATTTTCTGTGGGTAATAGGCACAAGCAGGCTCCACCTACCCATTCCTCTTTGCTGAGATTCAGTGCCTATTACTTCTCCTTATTAAGATTGGAAAACGAAGGAAAAGTACGCAGATTTGGGATATGCCATTTTACTACACTTTTTTTTTTTCCCCTGCAGAATTGCTATGACAGACACTTAATTTTAACTAGAAACCCCCTGCCCCATGGCCCAAGGAATTTAGCTACCAAGATGTGGTTGCAGTTCATGCATTAGAGTACCTGAGCCCACTCTAACTCCTTGTTTAAGCTGGAAATTTTTCTGTAATGAAACTGAGCAGTGCCAAAGCAGAAGGATGCTGTTAAGAGCAAAGAGCCATTCAGGCTACATAAAAGAACACATTTTCTGCTAGAGGTTTATAGAGGTTTGAAATGAACCATGAGGGTCCTCCAAAACAAACAAAACAAAGAACAGGTTTAACCTCTTTTCTTTCCCTGGGTTAGTCCAAAATTGGTACTGAAAGTTGGCAATATGAAATCAGTTTCTGTAGTTCCTCCTTCAAAAGGCAGCTCTAGGATTAAACTTGTCACTAACTATTGCTCCACCATCCTGTGCCTGTGTCTAGAAATTTCTATTCTAAACAGACAACGTGACAGAAATTGGACAGTGATGACTGCTGAGCAGTGAGAACAAATATTCCCACCACCTGATAACATGTTTACTCGATTAAAATGGGTACCCCCCTCCCATAGCCAGAATTTTAAATTTTGTAAGCATGCACAGCAGAAAAGCTTTGGCACTGAAAGGGCTCTGCTGCCAAAGGCACAACTAAGAACATCTGAGAAAACAGTGTTTGCACAACACTGTAATAGAGTTTTGAAAACCCATAAATCCCTCAAGAGTTGTGTGGCAAACTTCCCTCTCTCTCTGTGCCGCTGCAGATATCAAATATTAATTGAGCTGAACCAATTACTGATACCAACACATGTCAGAAAACCTCAGCATATTGGTATATCTTACAAGGATATCGCTACTTCTGCCTGAAATAAGATTCATCAATAGGAAAATCTCCCAGTTGCTCAGACTGCATTTATTAGCAGCTCTGGATTATTTAATGCAAGGTGACCACAATGTGCTGATGTCCTGGGTGAGATGCCCACCTCCAGATCTGACAGAAGAGCAAACACATATGTAGAAATGGTTTTGGATCAACCTTCTCTGATGCCTTTGAAAATCCTCTTTTGTCTGTCTTGTTGCTGTTCAGCCTGCACTGAAAACAGCAGATTAGGGAATTTATTCACAGTGGGTTTGAGATTAGAAAAGATAGGTAGTCTTTCACAAAGGGTATTTTAAGTAGACGAGACTCATAAATAAAAAGCCCTACAACACTCTCCTTTTAAAATAAATGACTGCCTCTAAATTTTGTGAAATAATAGCCGCTCCTTCAGTTTCAAATCCAAAGTAAACTATCACTCACAAATTAACCTCCCCTATGTTCTCAGCACTTTCTTGTTAACATAATACTTCTGGACACACAAGCCTTAGCTTTTGTTATGTAAATGTAGCTGGAGCACTTCTCCTTATCACTACAAACAGGTTAAGAAGCACATTATTAAACAAAGATATTTATTCTACTGATCCTGGCTGTTGAAATAATATGACTGAAAACAGCACGCAAGAATATGTAACAAGAAGGAGAAATAAGACAGCCTCCACTTTCATTCCTGGAGCTCCAAAGTCACCTCGCTAAAACCCCACACAGACACACTCATAAAAAAGGCTGTAATTTTCAGAAGTTGTAAGCATTTCACTTAAATACTAAAAAAATCAGCTGAACTACATTAGTAATACTCATTGTATGGACAGCAACTGAAGATACTGTTTTCTTAAAAAAGACCCCAAATTTAGCAAATCATTAGATTTGGTGAGTGACTGGTCCATGTGGTTCTGCTAATGCATTAACAATTTGACTTCTGCTCATAACAGAAGCATTGACCAAGTCCTCAAATGAACAAACAAAAGAGAAGATAGTTTGCTTGAAGATACATACATAGAGAGATGTAAAAACAGAAAAGTATTTTTAACTCCATATATAAATACTATGGAGCTAAAATATAAACTCCAAATCAAACTCCACAGTATTAGGACTGATTTTTTTTTTCTTCTTCTTATGTAGGAAGTGAAACTATGGTTAATTACCCTAATAACAGGTAATTAATTCTCAGAAGTAAACAAATTTACAGTGCTTTAGGCTTGAAAATGTTGGGAAAATAGTTTTAGCCACTAGCCTTTGATAATAGTCAAGTATGCTTATATTGTGTAGCTTTACAATAGAGGGGTCCTTCTGGTTTATGAGCAGCAAAGATTCAAAACTGCATTCATATGATAAAAAGGATATGAAAATTATAAACATAAGCTTTTTGCTTCAAATGCTCCACTCAGAAATTCTACTGATTTACAACAAACACCAAAAAGTAAACAAATCACTACACTAGCTAGCATTATTTTATGTTCTGTGTTCACTTTACAGAGTGTAATCACTATACATTTTTATTGTTTCTGAACAACATTGGCTAGGAATAAAGAAAAAAGTAAATTTGAAATATATTTATTGTCACAGTAAGAAAACAAGTTTATGTAAATCCATATCTACCACTGGCAAATCCATTTCAATTAAGTAATAAATATCATAGCTACAAGATTAGCAGTATTACTGGTGATAGTTATGACAGTGTCTAATTTTCAGAGACATATTTATCTTAATAATAGTTCTCAGCTGAAAAGGATGTTATGAGGATTCATTAATATTTATACCCATTAGTGTTTTGGAAAATAACGAGCATTATAGTATTTTAATTTCTACACAACTAATTAAAGCAGGATGAGGTTGTAATTGGAGTCATAAGCACAAACCCTGTTAATTCCACATACCAACTGGACTTGGACAAATAATAAAAAAAAAGTAACAACAACAATAATAATATGCTGCTTTCTATAAATAATGCTTTTTTACTTCTTTCATCTTCTAAATACAAAGTCCAGGGTTTGGACTATGTCTCTCCAAGGTCTCTTTGGTCCCAGCACTCCCATGAGTTCTATGGCAACATGCAGGGAGAAAAGAAACATAGAAATCACCACACTAATCCAAGTAAAAAAACAACCCAAACTTGGCCTGCTCTAATTACAATGATGATTAATTCTTTGCAGCTTTCAGCATTATAAAAATGCATTCTTTTAGCTGCTAAAAAAGGTAATAGTGTCTTTTGTATCAGCTATAAAAGTATCTAAGTCCTAATTGCTGTTTAGAAGACTTAGCAGTTTTGTCTGTATTAATCAGCCAGAATTTCCTGTGTGTAATTGCTCTTAACTAGCTCAAACATAGTAATGGACTGGTAAATTGGAAATGAAGAACAAATAGCTGTAAGAAAATTCTTAGCCACTTTACTTCCTCTCTTGCATTATGACAGTTATTCATAATAAAGGCAATTAAATATTCTCTATTTAATGTTTCACCACATCACTTGAGAAAATAAGTTTTCTTCTCATTTACATTCCTCTATTTTTTTTATCACCATTGCACAAACTCCACTGGTTAATTCTGACTATGACAGAAAGCTACGCAGGCCCATGCGGTTTGGTTACTCATCATTACTCTTACACCATCATTCTCCCAGTCACAGCAATGCTACTGAATGCAAGAGGCGGTTTGTCACTTGGCTATTTAGGAGTTCCTTTCTGGAACTATAGACACCCATAAATGGGATTCCAGCCCAAACACCATAGAGATCTCTATGTCTCCCCAGGGACATGGAGCTCGCCCAGCAATTTGAGTGGAGCCATGTCCTGGGCAAAAGTGGCTTTGACCTCACACCAAGAGAGAGAGACTTGAACCTCTGCAACCTGTTTGCTGAGATGCCGCAGCTAAATTTCCATGTGCCTATGTGTTTGGGGTTATTGAACTCTATAGCCAGATCCCCACACACTTGTTTTGTGAAGCATGATTTGAAATCAAAGTTTTTGTACGGTTGTATTTATTCCCCAATGCTTTCCCAAAACTTCACCTTGTGGTTTCAGCCCAAGGTTGGACCTTTCATTAGTGTAAAGAAATAAAAACCCAAACAAACAAAAAAAAAAAATTGCAAGAGTATTTTAAAGACAAAGAAGCCTGGCATCTTCCATATGACCTTTCCAGAAAAAGAACAAATCTTCTGCATTCGAGGTTAGAAAAGCTCCCTATTAGCACAAGGCTTACCTAAAATATTGCTGCCTGAAAGATTACACTTCTGTAAATACAAGCACTGCAAAAAAGCATTTACAATGAAATCTGACAGCCCGACTAGCCACAATGTACCCATGCCAGTCTCACAACAGCCTGCCAAGCTTGCTGGGAGAAATATGTTTTAAGGAACATGCTTTAATTCATCATCCTCTAAGATGATGAAGTGATACAACAGGAAAACACACCAGTCACCTCAATATCTTTGCAAAAGAGGTGCCTGCCAGTTCAGGCCATGTTATTCCAATGTGGATGTCAGCGCCATTACGCAGACCAACACTGAGCAGTCGTTTCTGTTCAAATAAAGAAAAAAAGACTTGGATGGAACCATTACTGGCAGGAAAAGATATTGTAGCATTAAAAAAAAAAAAAAGTATTTCACTTAATTGGAGTGACAGACTATGCTTTTCTATTTTGATGCTTATTGCTATCTGGTATTAAAAATAGGGGCTGAAGCTATTAATAGCAGAATTCTCATAAATGATTAATTCATATTATGGACTGATCTGTAGGGACTAGAGCAAGTCTGTTGTTGAAGCTGCCACTGGGACATCAAGTGATGGAACATCTTTACAGTGAGGGTGGTAAAACACAGGCACGGGTTGCCCAGAGAAGTGGTAGATGCACCATCCCTGGAAGCATTCAAGGCCAAGCTGGATGTGGTTCTGGGCAACCTGATCTAGTTGAAGATGTCCCTGCTCATTGCAGGGGGGTTGGGCTAGGTGAGCTTTGAAGGTCCCTTCCAACCTAAACTATTCCATGAGTCTATGTATATTAAGATATTGTACACATATATAAATGCAGCACAATGGTATTGTGTAAAAAAATTGATGAAAACATCTATACTCACAATTAAAAGGCAGCACATCACACTTTCAAAAGGAAAAAAATAAAGAAGCACTTTCTGACACTTATAAGTACACAGTAATTTCAAGAAGTCACCTTTCTGAAAGTATTTGTAGACTTAAACTTCAAACAAATGTCCTCTGCAATTACATAACCTGAAATTTCCTTTTGACTTTGCAACAAGGGCAAATTGCCCAAGGCTTTGCTAATCAATTTTCTGTGTTGCAGAAAACAACAGAATTTGAATTTTGTCCAAGAATACAGTTTGAAATACAGAAAATGTGGAAAGCTAAAAAACATGCAATTATTTGTAGCCACAGTCTGCATGTCAAGTGAAAAGAAACCTGCATTAGTAATTTCACAGGTACTGCAACTTTAATACATAGAGCCACCCATCACGGTTTAAGGATGCAATACTCAAGAACAAATTTTTACTAGCCCTCTTTTAGCAGGTTTCCTATTAAAAAATATATTTGTATTCTTCATAAGCATGGATCTTGAAGGTAAAAGGAGAGGGGGTTGTTCTGGGTTTTGTTCTGTTTTGTTTCAGAAGACTATTTCAGAAACTCATGCTATCATAAACTCATATATATGAATACTTGCATAATTTGCAACGCTCTCTTATACCAAATATATTTCACATCCTGAAATCTTCCCAAGGGTCATGTTTTTAGCTCGCCACCCTGGGTTTTCCTTTCTGGAAGATGACGTGGTGTGAGGAAGTAAGCACCTGGCTGTATGCTGCTCTCTCTTCCCCAGCCAGGCACTTTAAGCACCACAAATCAGAGTTTTGCCCATACCTCAAATCCAGAGACCTGGAAACACTGAAATACAGAGAGGAGGATGCAGAGGGAACATGTCCAGCCTAGCCCATCCCTTTCTATCCCCATCCTCCTCCTCCTTTACTGCCTACATCAAATGGTCCTCTGCAGGCTGAATACAGAGTCTGGGCTGCAAAAGCCTGTGTAACTTTGCATCTTGCAGATCTTCTGAGTATGCAGTCCTTTCAGTGGATAAAGGTTGAGAATAAAAAGCGAATTTCTCAGTACTGCTTTTAAGGAATGACTTTTCTTTTTCTCTTATTATATTTTTGTCATTATGGACATTTTTCTCTCGTTCTTAGAGGAACTGAGGAACCCTTTCCCCTCAGGGCTCTTCCAGCTTGCACAATGCATCTGAGCATTGCTGACACAGGACATACACGGCCAAAGGCCAATCTCCACTAAAAGAACTGAATTTTACAGAACACCTCTGGCACACAAGGCAAGGGGGCTTTCAGGCAAAGGCTTTGCTTGCTCAAGGGCCATTAGGCTGTCTTCTCCGTATTTAGATTTAATTTAATGCTTCCACATCCATCTCTGTTCAGAGCTCTGCTAAGCTTCGGGTAAGTGAAGTTGCACCAGCAATGTTTTCCCAGGAAGAAGTTATTATGAATTATCCCTAAAGTTTCTGAAACAGTTTTATTTGAACTTTTTCTAACAGCAGCCATGGTTTTCCTGACTTTTATAGCACTGTGAGTGAGGAATAACTCCAAAGATGACAGCAGAGAAGTCAGATGAACAACAGAGCCGCAACCTCTACAGCCTAAAGGACCAACAAATTTCCTTTGTTAGCAGCTGAAACTTGATTTATTTTATGGAAGAAGAATTACTGTTACTAGTGAATGAATTATTTTCTTTTTGAGGAAGTGGTGCAATTCTAGATTATGGAAACAATATATCTAGGGCTTATATCTTATCCAAGTAGTACAACAGAGCTATCATTCAACCATTTCAGGTCTTATACCAGCAGAATTTAAAAAGAAAATAAAAATTCTTCATGCCAAAGAACTGCTTCTCATGTATTTGATTCTTTAGTCATCATTTAAAACCGAGTCATTACATTTTTCTCTTTTGATCTTCAGTAGAAAATTAGCCCTAATTTAAAACTTAGTAGCAACCCAATGGTGATTTCTTACAAATGATTTATATCTAAACCTCTGAAGAAAAGGATTTATAATGAAAGTGATAGCTCAACCCTAACTGCAGCCCTGGGAATGGTGACACTATAATTAATGTATTATTTCAGTTGTGGGAATGGTGACAGTTGTTTTTTGTTCTGGGGAAGAAATTTATAGCGTGACTGAAAAGGCACCACAGAAAAAAATATCACAGAAGAGAAACGGATCTCCTTTTAGCAAAGACATGCATTTGCAATCCCCCTCCCAGACTATAAAACCCTGGCAATGACAGTGTTTCCTCTAGTGTAATTTATACCATTCTCCTCTACTAGATGGCAGTATAACATGCTCTCAGAATATCTAAGTTAAGTGAGGGTTTTTTTTCTTTGTTACATAGGAAACAATTAATTTTAAATACCATCTTACTGGCATAGAAATTGAAGGAAATAAGAAAACAAACCAAAAACTTCCCAGTGGATGTGTATATTGAATTCAAATCTATTTACTTACTGGTTCAACATTAAAAGCAAAAAGTGCATATTCCCGGTCAGGTGACACTTCATATCGAATAGCCTTTAAAGAGACCTAGAAAATAAATAGAACATTGAAATAAGTATTTTTTTCGATTACATCTAGAGCCAATTGTTATGACATCTTTCTAACATTGAAGAATACTGACAGACCAGGAAAAATAATGCATCACATCTCTTTTCAAACCTAGAAATATAATGTGGGTGCTGACATACCTCCCTAACAGAAAGAATAACTGCATCGTTGTGACTCTGAGCAAGCAGCTATCAAAAAAAAAAATAAATCTGAATTTTCCTTACGAACAGTGCACCACAGCTGCTGGGGTAGCTGTGGGCAGCAGGTAGTATTAATTCCCTCTCATCACCTGCAGTCACTGGCCAAAGTGAAGGAGATAACAGTAAACACCTGCTGGAGCAAATCAGTATAAAGAAACACCACTACCTCTCCTGGTTAAGACAACAGTGGGAAAATTATCCTATTTTCCCCAGTTAAAAAAATTCTTTGGGATGCTGCGGTGATAGAGCTTTCCAGGTGCACCCTGACCTGGGCTTCGGAAAAACCTGAGCTTCAAGGCTTGCTGACAAGAAAAAATGCCAAAATAGCTCAGACTTGTCAGGATTTACCTTTTTTCTGTTCCACTCATTATTTGCATAGTGCAGGTATTTCTCCTTTCTGGTGTGTTTCAACATGATACATTACTGGCACACATGACATCAAGGTCAGAGAGAGGTACCACACACACACCCCTCATCCACTGCTCTTTAAATCTCACCTTCTCACCTAACAAATTAGATGCAAACTCTTGGAAGATTCCCATTGAGCAAAATGGAAGGGGTTATTTGGGCTGCTGTCCTACTGGAAGAGAGCTCCCCAAGGCTAGTGGGGTTGCAGGCAGTGCATGAGGAACCCATGAGACAGGCAGAGGGGACTGATTATAAAATTATAGAATGCTTTGGGTTGGAATGAACCTTTAAAGGTCATCTAGTTCAACCCCTTTGCAAGGAGCAAGTTCATCTTCAACTAGATCAGGTTGCTCAGAGCCCTGTCCAGCCTGATCTTGAATGTTTCCAGGTATAGGGCATCTATCTTTAAGGCAACCTAATGGGCTGATGGGCCAGCATGGATCAGAAGGAGGAGTACCAGGGGAGCCTGAGAGCCAGCAGTGTCATCATGAAGACAGATTTTATTTACTGTTATAACACAGCGAAAGTAAAACATGCCAAGGCAGCAAAAGTTTTTCTGACCCAGTGCTGGGAAGAAAGAGGACAAAGACAATGTGCCTGGATGAGGTGTAACAGCAGCTTTGTATCAGGATTTTGTGGATAAATGTGGAGGTGATGTTTTGCAGATTTATTTACTGAGAAGGCAGAGGAGCAAGGGTAGAATAGGCAGTAGAGTGGCCATGCCATGAAAAATAGGATTACATGTAACACTGTGTTTTTCTTACAAAAATTAAAAACCAGCGAAATAAAGAGGACAAACGGAAGCAGTTTTACTTCAACAGACTTTGACATTAAAGGAAGCTAGCCCATTCCTTTAGCCTTAGCAGAAAGAAAGGGGTTACAGTCTAGTAAAAGAGGATTGCTTATGTGGTGTAGGTTGAAGGTTAAATGGCAATATGTGAAGTTCAAAGTTGGGTCCAGCAGTAATAATTCAGTGATAAATTCTTTGTCTCATTAAAAAGAATTAATACTGTTCTTGAGATCTGTATGAGTCATATACAGAAAAATAAAATCAACCTGGAATGTAGTTTTATAGTTTTCTTGTGGATCTACTTTTAGCTTTTGAGTTTTTAAAGCTGTTTTCTGCAAATCTTGGGTTATTAAGATAAGTCTCTGTTAGCCATCCTCTACCTTTGTAGTTTTACAAAGACACAGTACAACAAAACCATCCCGAGTTAATCAAACCCTTAGAGAGGTACTGCAGAAGTGACATTTTTTACCAGGATGACATGATCCATATCTCATTGTCGAAACACACATAATTTACTTTAGAAGTTAACTTCTTGCTGGAAATATTAAAAACACTCTGACATTTGATGTACTAACTTCTGCCACAATGCTGGCTTCATCTACTACAAAAAAAACAACGCTAAAACCCACTTTCATCAGTATAAATAATGCTCTGTATCAGCTGTGAATTTATTTTCTTTTCATTCATTTTAATAGCCAACTACTAACTTCTTTTCCCAGTAATTTCTTAGGGTTCACATGCAACTCCACTTCCATTCATCATGACTACTCATTAACAACACTGAAATTACATTTCAACTATTAGGCAAGAAAAATCAGCAAACTCACAAATTAAAAAATAAGCATTTGCATGAAGGAATGTGGAGAATGCTACCAACACACAGTATATTATACCAATTGTCTTTTCTATTAAGCATGCAAAGATGAGAATTATGCATCTTTCAATTATATCCTGTACGCAAGACTAGCTTCAAATATCTATATGATACTTTCCTGTATGAAAGAAACTGAGTTTGCAGAATGATAACAAAAGCTGGAGTTCAATTTCACATTATGAGTCATTGAGTAGCCCATAGCATTACCAGTGTATTGCTTCTTCTTGACAATACACAAAGTTGAACCCCAAGTCATTTTCTGCTTTACTGATCAAACTGCAAAAGAACTGTGAAATTCTGCTACTCATTACAGAAAATACTTACAATTTTTTTGTTTTCTATTAATATTGTTGAATTGTTAGTTTCGACATTCCTCAGAATCACTGTGCCATTCTGGTTTCTATAAATGAATTCATTATCTATAAAGAAGAAAAGAGAAGAACATTAAAGAGATTTGGAATCATCCAATTGTGTAGAAGCCAGTTATGGACTTGAACCAAAAGTACTGCTGAGAACTTCCCTCTAAAGAACACACGTTTTTTTAACACAGCCATTACTGTGATGTTAAAGTGGCTTCCAGGCTAGTCATTAAATAATACGGTTAGTGTCTGTCAAATGTTTATTCTGTCACACTTTCCCAGAGCTGAATGCAAGAGGGTGACTTTTTCTGAAAGTACATACACAGCTTGCTATATTATTAGGGTAGAAAAAAAAGAAGGTTGAAAAACATTCCTAATGCTTAAAGTTTTCCAAGATCCTCAGTCTCCATAGGAGTTTAATAATCCAGATGCCTGGAAAGTCTCTGAAAGGTAAAGGCAAATCCCCCTCTAACAAAGCACATTCTGGAACCTTATATTGTGCAGATCTTCCAACTCCACCATTTGTTCTGCAAACTTATACCAGAAGGAGATGCATGCAAAGAAACTGCAATTTCCACATGGAACAAGACAAAAAAGCTTGTTCCTATAGCACTTTGGGACTACTACAGCACTCAGGACATCTGGACAAGGACAAGAATCCCTTCCAGTGCCTGCTGCACAGACAGAAGATAGCCTCCAGCTCTCAAAGTTCAAAGCTTACTTGACAGAGAGGTTGGAGTAGACATATGAAAGAAATTCCAAATGAGGGTTGGATAGCAGGTCAAAGGTTCAGGATGAAAAAACATGACAACAATAAATGGCTGTCATCTTGTCAGATGTCATAAACTGAAGTTCAAGTCTGATTAGTGCTTACATGCACTGCCCCACAGATAAAACATAAGATGTTAAGTCCGTCCCAAGCATGCTACAAGAGTAGGGTTACTAGTTTTTTGCAATCTCGCTAAAGGAAGATTGAGAACTGATGGATCTCACCAAACTTCTGCCTCCAGTTTTAGTTAAGGAAACAATTCTTCACTGCCTACCCTCCCTGTGTTTACCCTGGGGTGGCTATCACAGTGCATCCTACAAGTGTTAGGGACACACGAATGGTTAAACATTATCCATGGGTTGTGCTGGGATAAGTCAAAGGTAAGTTTAAATCCTACAGGATTCATATAAGCACGGACCCAACTTACTGTAACCACAAATATGTGCACTGATCAGCTCGGGGTAACTTGCTGAAGACACAACTGGGTCTAGAGTCACAGACTCTCAAAACTTTGGTGTACAGACCTAGCATACTCCTTCCTTATCCATGTTTCAGTCTTCTTTCTAAGCTGGCAATGACAATTCTCTTCACAGTCATTAACCACCTTTGAAAAATGCTCTGAGAGTGCAGATGAAAAGCTTCAACACTCTACTTACTACTATCAATAAAACCAGTCATCTCCTACATATCAGTTTTACATGTAAGTGTAGGGAGAAAAAAATCTTTCCTGAGATTGGGATGAATCAGATTCTGTGAGACCAAATGGTTGCTGCAACACAGATGATCCTCTGCAAACAACATGATTTTAGAGACTTCAGTTTCTCAGTGTCCAGATCACAGCAGGAGCCCTTCAGACTCATGGGCAAATTTCTGAAAGCACCTCTTTATTTTAATTACGGAATAAACTTTATTAATACCTTGGGTCATCAGTAAAAACATGAATTAGATAATTTGAGACCAGAATAATGAAGAGAGCTCCTGTTTGGATTTGACAGTATTAAAATTTTGTCATTAGTTCTGGGGTGTTGTCCAAGAGCATGGCATTTTCATGCCCGATGATATTTTGGACCTTAAAATACTGCTTCATACAATTTATGACTGAACAAACTAAGATTCTTAAACCTGGGAAAGAACTGATTGAACAGAACTACAGCATAAATCAAAAGAGTCATAGGCAGCATAAAGAAGACAAATAATGAATGCTTTTTCCTTGCCTTTTCCAAAACAAATACTGGAGGCATTAAACTACACCAGCCAGTGACAGATCCAACAAAAGTAAAAGGGATTATTTCTTCATGCATAAAGTAAACAGTCTGTGGAAGTCACAGTCACAGAGTAGAGACAGTGTCAGGACTGCATGTGGGTCCAAACAAGAATTAGAAAAATGGAAGAAAAATCCATTGAAGATCGTGGGTCTTGAGGAGAGACACTTTTCAGAAAGCCCTTGAACCTGTGATTCTGAGGGACTCAAAGCATATCCTGAATTATTACCCTGAGAAATTCACCCGCTTTTTAAATTCTTCCCTAAGCATTTGCCCTTGTCCTGAGCCAGACACCAGAAGAGATGATGCAAATGATCTCTGGGGTCTGATCCAGCAGCGACTTATTTACAACTTTTATCTTCCAGCTTCTAGATCCCTAAAAATGCCTCTATGCTAACAATCTGGGAAGTGATACAATAAAAGGTATTAATGCTTCCTCCACACCTCGCCTTTATATCTTTATGCCATTAAGGATGGAGTTATATGAGGAAAGTATATAGTCCAAATTTTAATTTTCAGGTATTCCAGAAATAACTGGAATAACTAAACTGAGACAAAGAATATTATGCAATTATGAGACATTTTGAAAAAGATTAATGCTTTAATTGTCACCCTATGTCAACAACACAGAATGGTGTCTAATTGCATACTAAGTTCAGACAGAGAAACTACATTTTAAATATGGCCAGCGAATCATCTAGATAATTGTAAGCCTCTTAGGATATTTTCTAATTGCAGAAAAAAATAGCAATGAAAAGTTCAGTACACAGGTAAGTAGCTTATTAATCTAATGAGTCTGTGGGGCTGTTAATATTTGGTAGCTGTTTCTGGAGCATTGCACGAACTGATGGAAGTTACATTACTGCTCATAACGACATTGCTACTGAAATTTTATTGCTCCCTATGCTCCAAAAAACCTAACATTTTAATAAACTGTGAAATTTCAAGATGATTACATTGAAGTTGCTCTACACTTGGAAATAGGAGATGAAAGACTTTCCATTATTTGTTAAAGTGTAACAAGTTTAAAATCAAGTGCGAATCTGCTGCTTGTACTTCTGGCACAAATAAGGAAGAATAAATGAAGCAGCGCTGATTTGTTAGGTCTGTAAATCTTGCTATTATATTCAATACAAGCCATCAACACAGCATCTGAATTAATGAACAGAAAATTGGTCTGCTTAAGAGAAGAACAAATTGATCTGCGTTATATTCCAAGCAAAACACTACAAGGTTTAGCTGGTCTGTATGTCATACTACCTTAGTCCTCAAAAGAATCAATGAATAATATTCCTGGATTTCTGTTTGAAACACGTGATTTGTTCCAGCACAAGAGCATTTATTTAAACGGGACAAACCTCAATCAAAGACAAAAAGCAATGCAGTCACCTCTGTCTGTAATGAATTCTGTCCACCAAGCCGATGAGAATTTCAAGCCTGATTTATAGTTGTCACCACAGCTGATAAAGGTCATTGCTGCATCTCATTTTTTATATGCCTTTCTTTGGGGCTGGTTTTTAGTGTCAGTGATGCTGAAAATTGTAACTTTCAGGCATAAAGCCATGTATTCCATTTCTTTAACAGCAGAGTTCACTTGACCAACTTCTTGCCACTCTTTCAACTTCCAGGAGATTGTGTGGTTGGTAGAATATATTATGTGCCTGTGAGTGTAGACACAGGTATGTAGTCAGGCTTACGGATGTGACTGATTCCAGAAAGTACTGATTATTAGAAATAATGGTACAGAGTCAGTGTAGAGGAATGGGGGAACTTTGGCAGAAAGTCTTAAAAACCTGCTAAGCAGAACAGGTGAAATGAGAAAAGCCAAGACCAAAGATGTATCTGCAGTGTCAGAGTTTCCCAGCTTCTCTGTATACATCTGTCTCAAATTCAGTCAGGAATATACACACAGAACAAAAAGATCTAGTGACAGGGAGCTCATGTCCCTTGAAGTAGCTCTTGCCCCTTCCTCACGAGGAACAGCACACACGTGAGTTTGCTTAGCCTGGCAGCTCTGCTCACTGGCCTCTTGTTTAGGCTGAAACAAGACAAAATGATGGGATTTTTTCTTAACAGAATAATGCTCTCAAAAATATTTTAATGAAGCTGTAATTTGTTATCAGTTTAGCAAGTGACCTGAAAAGCATTAAGAAAAAAAAAAGGTATGAAATTCTGATGCAGCGAGTCAGCAGTAAGAGTTAGCGAAAGGCAGAAGGGAGCATCAGGACTGTTAGGACAGATCCAGTTGTTTAGAGCCACAGACTTAGAGGAAAAGGCAACTTCTCAAGTCCTGCAGTTTCAGATGAACAGACATGAAAGATAATTGAATGAGTCTCAGTCTGATGAAAGTCAGTGCTGAGGGAATTATCGTTCTCAATCCCTAAGATTAAGGAAGATCGGTGAATAAAGGAAATTTAAGTCCTGAAGTTGTTCTGAACCATTTCAGATAAATGAGTCTCCAGATACCAGCAGGACCATCAAGTCTGGCAAACAATTATGCTGTGTCAAGAGAGCAGAGGGCAGCACGCCCTGCGGGAATGAGCCTGCATCGCTCCCTGGGGCCAGAGGTCACGTTGCACTGGGCCATATATGCTGCTGGGTTGGAGCTCTGTACTGGCACGGCAAATGTCACAGGGCTGCCGAGGGAGGACTCGCACTCTTTCTCACCCCTGCTCCTGTAGGAAGGTCCTTGAAAGGTGTGACCTGTGGCGTGCCGCACAGCAGCTAGCAGGTACCTTGCATCTAATGGGCTCTACAGTGGTGTCAGAAATCCTGAAGGAGTCCTCGGAGCTTTGCAAGAAGTGAAAACACCACATCCTATTCAAACCAACGAAGCCAATTACTGCAGCTGAAAACAAGGCAAAAGCCCGATGTTATCACCTTCTCTCTTCCAAAAACCGAAAAGCTGTTGTGAGCTTTTTAATGATCCAAAGCAGTCAGGTCTTCAGAATTTTACTTTACCTCTGAAGGACAAGCCTTCCACCAGCCCTGCAGCACTGCCCACAGCAATGCAGGGCAGCACTCAGCAGTCAGCCAGCCTGACCCCCCCTGTGCTGATGTGACAGCAATGCCTGAACCAGCCAAGGCTTTCTTGGAGTCCTCCCAGGCGGGTATCGATCAGACACAACTGGTTAGCACTTACAATCTAACAAGACAACAGGCAGGAAGGTTGCAACAGTAGGACAGACATTTTTTCAGACAGAATTGGTATTTTCAGACTGGCAACAGCATGTACTACAGTTGTATTCATTTGGAAAAATCCATGAGGATGAGGCAGTGGAATTAGAATAAAAAAAAAAAAATTTTCTTCTTTTGTAGCATCCTAACAAGTTTTTTGAAGGGCCAGGTGAGCCCCAGCACAGCAGATGGAGACCACAGGTGGGGAACGGAGTGATGTGGCCTTGGACATGCCACAGCCCTCACCCCCAGCGCACACACACCAGGGCGAAAGAGAAGGGTCCAGCTGAAGAAAGCAAACTTAGACTACCCACAGCTAACCTGCAGCACACGGGATGAAAATACTGGCTTGTAGTGATTACCCACATTCGCAGGACTGGTGGAGGCTTCCAGTTTACACTGAAATACAGTCTGTCTCCATGGGAATGGCATCATGACCAAACCAGGCACTTGGGCAGGCTGTGGGCTGGGCAGCAGGGAGTGTTCACTGCTGTGACTATCGGCATCCGCACCCCCAAGCCAGCCCATGTGCAGCAGAGCTGAGGAGAGAGTGGCCATCAGCACCAGGCACTGGATCAGTACAGTCATCCCCACAGCTCACAGAAGCATCCTGCATGGAAAGTAGACCGGGGTGACTTAGGATTTCCTGTAAAAAAATACTGCTTTCTAAGGGACACAGGGAAGGGAAAAGGACAAGCTGCAGTTAACAGGCTACTGTGTATGGGGCCAAGACCTTAAAAAACCTCTTAATCCTGCCAGATGCAGCAGAAGCATGGGCCTGTTATCTTCAGAGAGTGATTCTGGAAGAAAAAAGCTGAGGTTTTGGGAAATAATGGAAGCAGAGAGGAAACTAATACAACAAGGTAAATTCACAGAGGAAATAAAAACTGCCAAAAAAAATCTAGCAAACATCAACAAGAAGCACCAAGCAAGAGGAAGAGGGTGAAGCCTGATATGAGCAGGGAGAAGTATGAATATAGATGATCTTAGGAAAATACTTATTTCACTTTGCTTTCATGTATTTAGTAGGCCTGCAGGATTATTGACCCACTCAGGATAATATCTGCAAAGCAGGAGTCATGTAGGTCAGTGGCTCCCCCCAGGATCTGCACTCCCTGGGTCAGGTGTGGTTTACTCCTCAGAATAGCATGGGGAATCGATGTTCAACAAACACTAGGACCATGCATGCTCGCTCACTGCTGTAAAACTGAACCACTTAGAACATAATGCAAAATAAAAGCACAATCAGTACCCGATGGAAGCCTATTCATGTGTCCAGACAGATGCAATCCCAAATTCAGGTGGAAAAGAAGACTGTTGTGATGATGCATTTAATGTTACGATCTGTTGTTCTTTCGAGACATACTGCAGTGCATCTATTTGATATTTATAGCGTGTACCCATAAGCAACCGAATCTGAAATTCCCTCCCCAAAACAGAAGCCAAGCTTGCTTTGATACTAAGCTGCTTTCCAGAGAGAAAATGCAGAGACGGCTTCCTATCCCCTGTCCCCTGGTGCTGCAGCAAGTTGGCTCTGGAGTAACAGAGAGAGAAGGAAGCAAGGATCACAACTAGTGAACAGCATTTATAGACTCACAGCTTTACCTCACCCACAGTGAGAGCTGGTCCCTGAGGAACTTGGCACTTGTAACTCTTCACAGCCCCCAGCTACCACCCTGCCTTTTGTCTTCAATCTGCCTGCCCCCACCAGCAACTCATTTTTCTTTAGCCTCACTAATCTTCAGTGCAGAAGTAAGAGTCTGTTATACTTAGTGATGGTTATGCAAGGGAGCAACAGGGGACAGAGAACAGCTTGTCTTTAACAACATCGCTACAGCCTTAAATTCCAGGAGGCAACTGAAATCCCATTTTTATCTTTCTGGCATTATGGGTCATTATTCTTTTACTGTTTCCAGCTTTTTTTTTTTTTTTTCACATGAGAGACTGAAAGGAAAACTGCTTTAGATAGGTGATTTACTGCAATTTAGCTAAATGCTGTATAACACATTGCAGTGGTATATTAAGTAAGTGCAACATGATAGAATGTGCTTTATTATGCAAGAAGTGGTTTTAATTGCTCATCATCTCAATGCAGTTGCACTTGGTGCACCAATATACTGCTTTTACAGTAGTAACAGTAATAGCTCATGGAAATTCCCATATCAATGTGCAGGCTTTTAAATTAATGTGTCAGACGCTCGAAGGAGGCCAAGTTCTGGAAAAACTTAAAACTATAAAAATAAGTAATGCCAGTCTGTCTCTTTTGTGTTTAATCCCAAATCTTTCAAGATCCGAACTCAAAAACCCCACCTTATTCAATCACATTGAGAGAAGACCTCAGCACCTGAAATCCAGGCAGAGCACACCTTTGAAATTTCAGTCCCAAATCTGAAACCAGGTACAATTCTGCTTCTGCTTCTCATTTGTGAGACTGAACTCCACTTCAAAGACCCCTAATCGGGGAACTCTATAGGCTCATATCATGGCTTAGTGGCACAGGCATGAAAAGCTGAGCACCATGAGA
Source organism: Ara ararauna (assembly GCA_028858755.1). Classification (NCBI taxonomy): domain Eukaryota; kingdom Metazoa; phylum Chordata; class Aves; order Psittaciformes; family Psittacidae; genus Ara; species Ara ararauna. The sequence goes on along the minus strand of CM054377.1, from coordinate 108,942,909 downwards.
GAAACAGAGAACTTGTTTCAACTTCAAATAGCTCCTCTTTCCTTCTTCTACCTGCTTTTATAACACGTGGGGAGGGAGAGGGGAGGGAAAGAGGGACACTACAATTAGGAAAAAAATGAATGAGAGATCCTCTGGAGTAAATCCATTTTGACTCTATCAGGGCAAATCATCCCAATCACAAAATTGCTGCAAAATCCTAACAACAGAAAAATATGCATCTTGCTGCTTGCTGCTCTCAGTTTATCTCCCTGTAATGAATGACAGAAACACGGGGACTTTCAGCACACTGAACTGACTTTGCTGCATTTCAGAGCTGAAAAAACTTCCTCAAAAATTCTCTGCCATCCTTTTTCCCTGTTCAGTTGTGCTCACGCCATGTGCTCTTCAAACCCTAGATGTTACAGCAGGAAAACTGCAGATAACCCCTAGGTTACCCAAGTCCAGACAGCTAGAGATACACTCATCCCTTGGATCCCCTGCCACAAACTTCCTACATTCAGCACAATTGTCAAAAGCAATTAAACCACAAATTTTCCAGGAAATGATCCCTTGATGCCTTTATCCACGCCCCACATATTTTTCATGGTCTCACCATGTGTCAAAACAAAGTGTGGACAGCAGGTAGCATGTATCAGCTTATCCCAGCTCCTCAATGTGGCTGGAGTGGGTGGCGCAGCCACAAACACACAGTGGTACAGATTTTAATGTGAGTACAAAAAAAATACCCTCCAGGGCTTTTGTCATAGTTTTTGCAAGCTCATAAAATCATAGAATCATAGAATAGTTAGGGTTGGAAAGGACCTTAAGATCATCTAGTTCCAACCCCCCTGCCAGGGGCAGGGACACCTCCCACTAAACCATGCCACCCAAGGCTCTGTCCAACCTGGCCCTGAACACTGCCAGCAATGGAGCATTCACAACTCCCTTGGTCAACCCCTTCCAGTGCCTCACCACCCTTACAGTAAAGAACTTCCTCCTCATATCCAATCTAAACTCCCCCTGTTTAAGTTTTAACCTGTTACCCCTTGTCCTCTCACTACAGTCCCTAACGAAGAGTCCCTCCCCAGCATCCTTATAAGCCCCCTTCAGACACTGGAAGGCTGCTATGAGGTCTCCATGCAGCTCATGTGAGAGCCTAAGCTACCATTCCTGCTTGGTTGTCCTCACCTTGCCTGCTCCATGCAGGTACTCTTGCTCCAAGCACCTCCTGCTTGCCACAGCCCAGTGCAGCATGGCTCTGCCTCATTTAGTTTGGCTTCATGCAGGGAGTGCATAACCGAATGTGTTACACGCAAATGTAATAATCTATTTGACACTGAGGAAAAAAAGGAATCCATGAATAAATTTTCATTAGAATGTGATCCCACAGGTTGCTTTCTTGATTCCTCTGTGCATTTCCTTGCCTACTTCTCTTTGCCACCAACCAAATTACACTTGTTAGTGGCCATGACAGACAGAATGAACATATAAAAGGGCTTATTTTCCTTTTCATTAGTATTATTGTGGGCGGAGTAGTGAAATGTCAGTAGAGACTGAATGAGATCTTTGTATATTAACAAGAAAATTTGCTGTGTATACAGCTCTGGATAATATTTCAATTATCTTGGTGTGATTTATTGCATGAGACTTTTTAGGCTACCCTATCATTTCAGATAGGGTAAATCTGTCTGGTGAAGTATGACTGCGTTGAAGTTTAGTTGTAAAAGAAGTCTGGCAGAGACATGGCCATCATCTTGACTTCAGATTTGTGAAAATCAAGGCAGGTAAGACATGAAATCCAACATTCAGCGCATTTTGGTTACCAGTCCATGTTTACTCGGTTTGGGCTGGACACAAGAGGGCACCATATTACACAGCCGATAGAAACACTTTCAACACTTGCAAGGAACCATCAGTAAATAATTGGACACAGTGATGAGCAGTGGATCAGGCAAGGAACTGAACCTGAACGAGAACAGAGAATTCTCGCACCCAAACACAGGGAAACTGCTATTGGAAAATCAGTTTGCAACTATACATACAATCCCACTGTTTTTAAACTAAGTGATAATGGAATGAAAAACTTAGTGTCAACTAAAATAAAAACTGTTAAATAAAATAAAAACTAAAAAGTAAATAGCTTTCCCTTAACATCTCACATCAGTTTGCCCACTGTGACTGGGCCAGCTCCTGCAGGGACCCCCATGCTGAACCCAAGAAATTATTCCTGGATTTCTTGTATCACTTATTCTTGTCCCTGTTCCTCTTTCCACCAAGGAACCAACATCATTTACTGCCTTGTTTGATGTTGGTCTTGAGCCAGTTGTGGTTTGCTGGTAAAAGGTCAAACATGCTGATGCAGGTGCTGAAGTGAAGGAGCCAATATGAACACCTGGTTTAAGCACAATGGCTAAAAATTGGTTATGCCAAAAGAATGACTGGTCCTTTCCTGAATCCTGGTCAACCTTTCATCCAAAAATATCTTCGTAATGGGTTCTCTGTGGATTAAAAACTTTCAGCAGGTGGCATTAAACTCAAAGGATACCCTTATTCAATGAACATGACTTCTTCATATTTTTCTTTATTTTCTGTCCTTACATAATTTATTTGTTACTCAGGGCAACTCTTCTTTTTATTATGCATTTCCATGATTCTGTCATGGTCTTTGTCCTCTTCTGAACCATGTCTATTCCCATTAGAATCTATCTGCTTTGGATAGAGCAACTCAAATTCACTGTAGCGATCAAGGTAATAATGTCCCTCAAAGTGGATAAACCCATGCTATTTTCAGTATTGTTCTCCTCTGAATATAGTCCAATGTTGTTTCCCCTAGAAAATGTTGTTTTCAACAGAAAAATGATTATATATTCTTAGTTTCCTGCCCTGGAGAAGGAAAGCAAATATAAAATATGCAATTCTAATAAACTCTTTCATGTTTTTCATACTCATACTATTCTGGCTTGATAATTTAGCTGCATTAGCTATTCTGTGCCCATTAGGAAAAAAATAAGGCATATTACAATCATTGGCATATAATTCTACTTATAAAACTATCTTTGTTTGTGAGGCATTAAAAATAGAGAAGAAATAAAGAATAAACGTTAAAGGTTAATTTGTTTTAAGGCCATATCTTATTCATGCTACCAAGATTGGTATCAGCTAAATGCTTCAAGGTAAAAGGTTTCAGTAAATTCTCACAAATGCTTCCCCTGAGATTAAACCTGGAATTAAACCCTGGAAGAAGTAAAGTAGAGAACACATGGAACAAATATATATATATATATGTACATTTATATAAATGCACAAATTGTGATATTTTAAAAAAAGGCTTTATGACATTTTTTTATGTCACAATTCACAGCGCACACTCCCACTGAGAAGGTGAATAAGGAAGTAAAAGATACCTCTAAATTATTAATAAGGGTCCTGGCTTATGCACAAGTCTTCCAAGAAACATGTCTTGTAAAATGAGTCAGTTCATCAACCCAAGCAACAGTAAACAGCAATAAAAACAGCTTCGCATGGCCCAGAGTATGTGCATTAACCCCATCATGGGGCAGATGGGCCAGCTCTAGCCTTTGCTGGCTCTGCTCTCCGTTACTGCTGCCAGACGGCTGAGAAAGCAGAGCCAGCTGCAGGAGCAGGTTTGGGGCATGGGCTCTTGCCTACTAGGAAATAGGAAAATTGACTGCTGAGCAAAGAACAAGTGTTTATTAGAGTGACAGTAAATTACACTATTGGAAAACTTTCTGGACACTTGATCCAGGCAGAACTGATGGACAGTAAATGTTTGTCCCAAGTTTTGCTGGTTCTTCTCAGCCTGCCTGAAGGTACCACAGTATTCAGATATTTCTACACTGCAGGTATGGCAAGGCCAATGCTTTCAAGCAGCATAAAAGACCACATTGAACATAACTGCAATGAGCCCAGAGTCTCTTTAAACTGCTAGATTTACCACCCCTGTAATGTACAGCTGATTTTTACAAGGTCCCATGCATGCCAACATAACCATCATTTATCCAGTGGATCCAAAATTTTGCCCTTTATGGGGAAATGGTTTCTGAGCTGAAACATTTTTTTCCCTCTTCTTGGCTTGAGCATTGAAATTTCCAACTGCCTTTTTACTAGACCTTGCTTATGCTTTCTCCATTCATGCCACTGTAATCTGCTTTCCTTGGAAAGTGAAAATGCTTTGAAGCCAATTATCCAGTCTGAATTATTACAAATCTTAAGAATTAACAAATCAGGTATAAGACTTCAAAAGAACCTCATATCTTTAAAATATATTTTCTAATGAAATTAAACATTGCATTCTTTTCATTAACATGTTTACATTTTGAAAGGCCATGCAGATATAATTTTAATAATGTTTTTGAGTGCTAAAAATTTTAAGATTAATTTCATTTTCTTTCTGAATCAAAGTAAATGTTTTTGTAAGTCATCTGTCCCTAGAAGCTGGGACTTTAAGTCAAGTTACAAAATGAAAATTAGGCATCATATGCAGCTGTCAGCATTCTGAAGGCAAACACCTTGCCCAGTCATACACAGATCTGGTGGCTACATGTTCAGATCTTTCTCTCAATCAATCAAATGTTCTAGCGAGTTGTTTCTCACTCTCCTTTTCATTGCATTTTTTTTTCTTATTTCATCTTTTCATACCTGTGTTCTTACCTTGCTAAGTGTGAGACTAGAAGTGGATTTTAAGAGGTGTTACACTCTGACGATAACGGATCATTTCTCAGCATTTCTGTCTCAGGATCACTTACAGGACCACCTTATTTTCTGTCAGGGATTATTTCTCATTACTGGCAATGGAAAGAGATGTCCACAAAGTAATCAGATTTAAAACGCAGGAGTATGTGTATAGACCCAGCCCTGGTTTCACACAAAGCTGGGCAAGTCTTGCTGGGGACCTCTATCGCATGATTCTATGGCATCGTGATCACTCAGTATGGTAAAAAATGGTACCAGGACATACAGATTTTAACTCTAACAGAGTGACATTAGGGGGGAGGGCCAAATAAATTGTATTACATGCATGCGTTTGCCTTTCAGTGCCATGAAACTCAAATAATTTGAACACACTTGAAAAGCCAACCCCAGTACTTCTATGCAATCCTTGTATGTAGCTCCCATCCTCTCTAAAATTATATATTAGAGATGGAAAACATTCAAGAAATGACAAGGATGGTACTAGGTCCTGATCCAAGGCCCATCAAGCAAATAAGAGCAAGATTCCAAGTAAGCAAAAGGAAGAAGTTCCTGATGTGACAGATCTTAGGCCAGTGAAACTAGTTGACAAAGGACGTGGTGGATGCAAGAGTGTCTGGAGGACATCTGTCAAATGACTTAGAGGAGAAAAACATTTTGGGTTATGAAATAGAAAAACTACAATAGGGTTTGGTAATTCCTTCACCTAAAAAGTGTGTGATGTTTGCTGCCCTCTCACTCATCCTTGTGCACACATATTGACTGTCATGGAAACAGAATTTTGGGTTGTGCAAATCTTTGGTCTCTTCCGTTCTTAATTGAATTTTCAATGATGTAAGATTTGTATATCTACATTTTAAAGTATAATTATATTCCCTTGATCACTGATAATTATCTCACTCTAAATTTTGTCTAATGAATTATATAAGTCTGGTACTATTTTGTGTAAGAAAACAAGAAATAGTACTGCTTCTTGTATGTTTAACAGCTTAATACAGTCAGAAGATCCACCCTTATGAGGGACTTCCTTTCTTAGATATGTAAATCTTTGCCTGAAAAATTTTCAGTTATAAATATCTGAGATAAAATTTAATTACCAGAAATACAGCATTTCCTGTCTCCAAATGATGACATTTTCATATGTCAGCATATATATATTTAATATTCATTAAAAGGAACAAGTGAAAGAATACACACTGATCTAATTAATCCTTGGTAAACACTCCATGTTTCAACAAGTGTCCAAGAGCAGTAGAGAGAGCTCAGGGAAAGCTACTGACTTAGGAAAATGTGCTCTGCACGAAGTAGAAATCTCCAAGAAGGAAGCAAAGTTGTACAGGGCAGTGTGAAAAATGGAAAATTGCCTTGGTTAAAAAAAAGGAAGAAGGAAAGTTGCCTTCTACAGAATAGAGGTCACCTAAAGGTGGACTGTATGAAAAGACATAAACCTTTCTGGAAATCACTATTGAAGGCACCAGCAGTACATAGTAATCAGGATCAGCTGCTTAACAAGAGGCCCAAACACTCTGAAGATCTCTCCCCTCACCATCATCCCTTTACCATCCTCCCTTGAATGTGCTTCTTGCCCAGCATCTCCTGCAATTATGTACCTCATTTCTTCCCTTTGTTTTTCCCTAGGTGCTCATCTCCCAGGTGATCCTTTCACAAAATGTTTCCACCCTTACACCAGACCAATTGTTAGGCAAACTTTCAGAAAATTCATGTAAACCCTCATTCATGATCTCCCCTACCTACAGTTCAAAACTGAGTTCCCCACCTATCTACCCAGATTTTCTTAGCAGTGCCAGACCTAAACGAAATATATTCCTTACTCTTTCTCAAAGCAATCCTCATGATGAGACACTGAAAGCCTCTTAGGCATGGGAGAAGACCATCATCCTTTCCTGAGTTCAGCTTGCTTCATCACCCAGAAGTACAGCTTTCCTTATTTCTCTCCCTCCTCTTTCCTGAGTTACCCTCTTTTGAAGAGGAAAATGAAACAAAGCAAAATAAAACAAACCCACCACGAATTTATTTTAATAGAAATCCAACCATCCAGCCTGCAATTATGACCATTCTTTAAAAAGTTTATTGAAGACAATTTTTGACACAGCAGTCCCCCCTTCCCTGGGCTGGGGACAACTGGGAGCTCACCACTACCCACTTGGCAGGTGTCAACTTAGAAGCATATCTATCAGTGTCACACTGTACCTCTGGTTGTTCATTTGGATTTTTAACTAATACCCGCTGAGACAACACAGAAGCCCTTTCCCAGTTAAACCCCTGTGAAACCAGTGCTTTTCCTTTAGCTCTGAGAACAGCAAGTTTTGACTTCAAACCACTCTGAACCACATGAAAAAAACTGATCCTTTTTTTAACTGGATTCAAACTGTTAAGCACGTAGGCAGAACTGCCATGTGCTTTTCTCTTCTTCCAGCAGCAGAAACACTGCTGATGTGAGCCGCATCTTCAAAAGTCCCCCACAGATGCAGCCACTCCCTGTAGCAGAGTGCCGTTTCCTTCCTATTTCCATTCCTGCTGTTCTCCTGGGTTTTTTTAATCAAAAAGTTCCCCTCTGTGAACTTGGTGCAGCTGCAGTAGTCTGCCTGGCTGTCACGGTAAAAGGACCCAGCACAGAATTCAGCAGCATTGCCTTCACCACCAGCAACACAGAGCACAGAAATGCCATTGTGCACCAGGTGTGACATAAAAATATGAAGATGGGAAGGAGAGAAAAGAGGGCAGCTTCAATCTAATTCCCATGGATTTTTACCTCCAATCTGCAAACAAATATTACACACAAAGCAGCCCAAGTGGTCCTAGTTTTCACACACCTGTTCAAATTATTCCCCAAAGCTGCTCCTCACTAGCAGACATGGTCACGGCAGGAGGCACCGCTTTGCTTCTCAGATAATTGAGATAAAAGCACTAATTTTAGTGGAGCTGGGCTTGAAAGGGAAATGGGGAATCTGTTTCAGCTAATGGCTACAAAAAGTACAGGAAATTAGCTTGCTGGTCCAACATGTGAGAGTGTGACCATCTCATTGCCTGTCAGGGAGATGCTTATTTTTTCTGCTTTGTTTAAAAAAATTAGTGGGAACAGAATTAGGTGGTTATGGGGAGCAGGTATTAGTAGAATCCAGACAAGAAGGAGAAGTGAGTACAAGGACATCTCCTGCCTCTCCCAGCCATCTTCTATTTGCTAATTGTTCCTTTTGATACTACCCTTCCAACTGAATGTATTTTCCAGCTCTTCGTCTTAAGTCATTAAGCCATTTCTCAAGCAATATGACCGTACTGACTTCCAGGCTCATTTTCACCCTCTGCACAACTCCGGCTCCTGCTTCTCCCTGTACACCCCAAGATCCTCCCTGCTTGCCTGGGCTTCTTCCCTGACTGACTGTGCAGCCTGTCCTCCCTGTCCAGCATCACTCTGCCAATGCCCTCCTCGTCACTTGTTCCCTTTCATCTCACGTCTCCCAGGCGACCTTCATGCCACTGGTCTTGTCCCTGGGCCATGCTCTTTGCTCAGTCTGGCAAGATGCGGAGACATATAGCAAATATAAGCTAGCACATTGAACATTTTAGGTGATGCCTGCGAGTATTTAGATGTTCAGTAGCTAAAGCCCAATTCCGGTACCTCAAGAGGACATTGACTCAGAGGATCAACAGCAGTCAGTGACACACAGGAGTATGGTTAGAATTTAGTAGGCTTTAGAAAAATTAGGTTAGCTATGGAGGCTACTAAATATAAGGATAAGCACATATGAGAATCTTGATCTCCTCAAGATATTAAACTATTCAAGAAACCCACAAACAACTCTCCCCCATTTGACCATCACAGCATTACTTCTGCTTTTCAAAGGTGCATGATTTTTCACAAACAGGACTTTCTCCAGTACATTTCTCCCTCTAAATTTGGAAGTCACTGTACATACCAAAAGGTTATTTTTCCCATGTAACATCAGTGCATGTGCCCCAGCAGCACCCCAGCACTGCAGAGAAGCTGGGCACTGAGGCACTGGTGAAGCCACAGTACAGAGCTTCTCTTCAGCTTGCTCCTGCAGACCGTATTAATTTTTAAAAGAGCCAAATTGATTTCTCATTTCATTCTCTCAAGCAGTAACGAACAAAACAGCTACATGGCAGAAGTAGTCTCCTCCACAGCCTATTACAGTACCTTAAAAAGCCATTAATTCCTGGGTTTCCTGTCTTTAGTGAATAGGTTACTGTCACCACTGAACTTAGGCAATTGCCCAGCAGCTGAAAGACGGGAGTAGGGCAACTTTTCTGCAGTGCTCTCAGAGCACAGATCCACAGAAATCCCTGAATAAGATGATCCAGGATGGGATCTAAAATAAAAATTATGGTTCAAATGGAATAACATATGCTTTTCTTCTTTTTCATTGTAGCAGTTGTGACAGAGCATGATTTCTTATCTCTTCTGCTGTGGCAACATAGGATGTCACTTTATGAAGGCATTTAAATGAATAAGAGTAATCAAACATCTCTAAAGTGCATGGACACTTCCACTGACACCAACACTACCTAAAAGCTCACTGTGTGATCCCTCTACTCACACTGATATCATCATGAATCACAACAGAGAGCTCCTGAAGGCCGTCCCCAGTAAAATCTCTGCAAGGGGAGTGTGTGAACAGTACCGCCACACATTTCTGTGAAGTGCTAGGCCAGAAGAGCCTTCTTCAGTGCTTCCCCTGTATCCATGCAGCATTTTCCTTTAGTGACATGCCAGCACCTCAGGATAAGGTAATTCTCACAGCTCCTCAGGGTTGTGGGACTCTTTGCAATTGAGGCTGGAATTTCACTGAAACCGTAAACACCACAAACCAATTGGTTTGTGCTGAGCTTTAGGTAGCTTGCTTTGTGTCCCAGAAAATATTTCCAGAACATTTGAAAGGCCAGGGCACTCACAAAAAATTGCTGCCATGAGGTAGGATATGAATTTTAGCACACCAGAATAGAGAATGAGACACATTTTCTTTGAACTATTAAGACCAGTAACTGCATTCATGTAAACCTTTTTAACACATATATAAAACACATTAAAATTAGTTAACTAGTATTGCTGTTTAACTAGGTGGGCAACAAAGCAAATATCCCAATACAGTAACCCAATTTTCTTTATGCCTTCACCAGAGTTACACTAACAATAGCTGTGAGCAGTTTCTAGTTTACATCCATTTAACATAAGACAGGTGCTGGGGCAAGTGTGTTGGCCTCATCTGGCAGCACCTGGGTTCAAGGGTACCAGCAAGGAGAAGCAGCTCCTTCCTAAACACAGACCCCAAACATGCGTGAGACTGCAACTGCACGGCCCAAGGGAGACCTTACAACAGCCATCCAATACCTAAAGAGGGCTTACAAGAAATCTGGAGAGGGACTTTTACAAGGGCATGTAGAGATGGGACAAGGGGGAATGACTTTAAACTGACAGAAGCTAGATCAAGATTAGATGTTATGAAGCAATTCTTTACTATGAGAGTGGTGAGACAGGTTGCCCAGAGAAGCTGTGGCTGTCCCATCCCTGGCAGTGTTCATGCCAGGTTGGACGGGCAACCTGGTCTCCTTTGAGCAACCTGGTCTTGTGGAAAGTGACCCTGCCCAGGGCAAGGGGGGGTGGAACTAGATGATCTCTAAGTTCCCTTCCAACTCTCACCATTCTATGATTCTATGAAGACAGCTTTGTTCTTCCACTTACAACCTGAAAGACGAGTCTTTCTTCCATGCCGACAGCCCAACCTTGCCAAGGGAAAGGCTCTGCTGCCTTACAATTTGGGTGATCGCTAAGAAGCGGTCAAACTTTTGGCCTGTGGATGAGTAGCCCAGAGAAGACTGCACTCTAGCTAACTCGTGTTTTAGCTCTTTAGCAGGGCAATTTTAGTCTGAAGGGATGTCAAAGCAGTACCTGAATGCAAATCTTTTTCACAATATAAAATATTAGCACTTACAAAGTTTTTAATATGTATGCAAAGCAAACTATAAATAATTCATTTATTCCACAGGCATCTGCATCATTTGAAATGCATCAATGCTTTTATCAATACAGTGCAATGGATTTACAGTGCACAGAATAGACTTGGGGGCATTTGGGCTATACAAGTATTGTTGATCTGAGAATTATTACTATAGGTAAACTGAAATAAATTCCTTCAGTTACTACCTGATTATTTTTTAAGCATGGTAAATAAAACTTATTAGTTCTAGGTCATTAAATTTAATATTAAACTTTAAAAGACCCTAGAGATTCTATGATGCTATTAGTACAACACGCGACAAAACATATGTGCTTCAGCAATAAAGATAAAAGAATTACTCTATTATATTTAGATATCAGTTACTGGTACATTTTTTATAAGGAGTTTTGAGATAGAAGCTGAGCTGCTGTTCTCAGACGTGAGGTAGGCACACAGTGGTTCTGGCTCTCACTGAGTGGCAGGATTCCAAGTAACTGAGCCATTTCTAAAAATGCAATTCAGAGCCTTTTGCTGATTTACCCACTGTTCCTTTCCGGATAAGAATAAATGCAATTTTGCCAGCGTTTCAGGTGAAGCGAGTGGGCAGGGACCTCAGAGGGAAGGGCTTGATTTTCACATTTTTTTAAGTCAACTTCCTATGACCCTGAATGTGTCCTTTGGTGTCCTGCGCCTCAGTGCTCCTCACTGCTTGAATACATTGTGCTCTTCATTTCAACCTTTATTATTCTCATGTGGCTACAACCTCTCTGCAAGGACTGCCTCGCCATGTCTGGGCAGCGTCTAGCACAAAGAAGATGCACTCCTGGTTGGAGCTTCCAGTCACTAACATGCAGCCAAAAATCCTGGCAACAGCCACTGCTATATACACTCTGTCTTGCAAGATGCCAACAGCAAGGCTGGAAACACATCATTCAGGAAGTAAGTAATGATGGCACGTTGCATCCAATCAATAGCAATAACCATGGGCAGTATATTAAAGGCTGCTATTATGTTTTTCTAATAACAACGGCAGCCAAGTACTTTTGATGTGGGAAAATGTATTTGCCATTAAGTACAAAGACAGAAGATGAGCATAAGCCTCTGAAAGTGATAATATGATTCACTCCCTACTGCTTTCTTTGACATTGGCCACGATGCTGCCTCCCTGTGAAAAAGGAGGAGTAACAAATTCACAGCTGATAGGAATCACTGCAGCTCCATAGAGCCACAAAGACAGCAAAGACAGCACTCATAACCCGACCAGCTTCTCAGGCGAGGTCCCTGACTACGTGGCTACAACAACTACAAATTACTGACTTCAGGTGACTGAGCTGCTCTTCAGCAGGAAATGCTGCCACCTTTCCTTATCCCATTTTTTATGCACCATTACAGGAACACTGCAGCATCCCATGGAGCTTTTCAGAAACATGAGATAAAATCCTGTGTGGGATGAATTACAGGAAAAGCCTGGTAATGGTGAAGCCTAATTACAAAGTAATGCAGAGCTTGAGAGCAGAACTGCTAAGCAGTTAGAGACTGAACTAACGAGTGGTCCATCCGCCATCCGCAAGAAGGCTAACGAAAGGCCAGCACAGGACAATCCTGACACTGCATGAAGGCGGATATGCAAACAAAGAAATGTCCAAATAACACATTCAAGATACACAGTATGAAATAAGCTGCTAATTGGAGCTTGTGTGCATGCTTAACATATGGACAACATAATTATACCTGTACAGCAAAGGCAAGTTCACAATAGAGGATGGTAATAGAATGGCGCGGGGTGCAATGCATCAAAGGATGAACAGCAGAGCACAGAAGGTAGGGGATGGATGGGGCTGGAACAGAGATATGGCTCAGATTCTTTGCACTTGGATTACAGAACAGGGAAATGCCATTTGATCACTAGCACAATCTCAAACTTCCCGTGTTTTACTGCTTTCCACCTACTATACTTTATATACTATACTATTATACTATGTTCTCCTGAAAAGTGAAACATTCACAAGAAATCCAGTGTTTACTTACACTATGGGACAAATCTAAGTGATAACAGTTCCTGGCAGTGGAATTAGAAATAAACTCTTGAGAAGTCAATTCTGGTCTATGAATGTGTTTCTCCCCTCCAAAGTGTTCTTAGCTGAGTCAAATGACAATAGGACAGTAGAAGACAGAAGCTAATTAAACAAAAAATTCTTTCCTCTCATTAAACCTCTAGAAAAAAGTTAAAATTGAAATTTGAAAATCGGCATCACAAAAATTGTAAGAGGTTTAAAGTTCCATCTTTCGCACATCTCTCACTTTGTGCAAGTAAATTTACTTGCAATTCCAATAGAAAAGATGCAAACGTATCCATAAGCCAGCCACAAACTGTGATTGAAAGCTTAAAGCCTTTAATCTTTGCACTGAAATTGTAGTTATGTCAGTTTTGAGACAGGTTCTCTCTTTTCTTTTTCTTTTTTCTCTTCTCCCTAGTTCTTCTAAAATCAATGGAATGACAAAATCAAATGAAATTGATTGGAAATAGCCTGGAGAAGAGGAGGCTGCGTGGAGACCTCATAGCAGCATCCCAATATCTGAAGGGGGCCTATAGGGATGCTGGGGAGGGACTCTTCATGAGGAACTGTAGTGAGAGGACAAGGGGTAACGGGTTCAAACTTAAACTGGGGAAGTTTAGACTGGATATGAGGAAGAAACTCTTTACTGTAAGGGTGGTGAGGCACTGGAATGGGTTGCCCAGGGAAGTTGTGAATGCTCCATCGCTGGCAGTGTTCAAGGCTGGATTGGACAGAGCCTTGGGTAGCATGGTTTAGTGGGAGGTGTCCCTGCCCCTGGCAGGGGGGTTGGAACTAGATGATCTTCAGGTCCTTTCCAACCCTAACTATTCTATGATTCTATGATTCCAAAAACTGAGAATAAGAGACCAATAGCAATGTGCACTTGGGAATCAGGCTGCTGGTCTTTTGTTTTGCTTATCAGGATTATCAGGACCTTAATCAGGATTTCACCACTTAGCCAGCTACAGAAAGCTGTGAAAAGCAACTATAATGCAGAAAAGTAATTAATACTATAAAATGGCTTTGAGTCCTTGGATGAATGACATTGCAGATTAGCATCTTGCCCTTAAATGTGAAGTCACCCTTGGGTAAATCTAAGAATATCTATTGACTTCATAAAATTTCTCTTGACATATTAAAATCATTATCAGTGGTATTAGTAACACAGCAAGAGAACAAGCCCTTCTAAAATATCTATGCATGTTTGTACCATACTACTTAGTGCTTTGTCCTTTACAGGAACAATAATTTAGTAATTTTACATCAGGCAAGACTTCTGTTAAACTGTGCTGGGGTCAGTAAGAGTACATGGAAGGATGGAGATGCATATTAAAACATTCAAGATTGGAGACTCAACAAAAGTTTATATGGCACCAGTATGTAACTATAATTGGAAAACCAATGGAAACACTGCTTTTTGAAAGACTGCAGTTTTGTGGAAAATACGCTTACATCCATGTAAAACTATACTCATCAGAGGGGAGATACTATACCTAGCTCTATGGCAATACTTCATTCTCTGTTCCTGCAAAAGTTTAATTCATTATCATTCCCTTGTACTCTAGCAAAGAAAGAAAATAGCACTAAAGTCTTAATAAAACACCTCTTCCTTCATTAGGGACATTAGGGATATCAGTGCTAAAAAAAAAGGAGGCTAGACAAATAATTCAGAATTGCAATGCAGCTAATTCCATTACCCTCAGACCCAGACACTAGTTATGGGGATCACCATTGCTCCAGAGAATGCAGCCTGAAAAACAGCTTCCACCCATCAGCAGGTGTGTTTGTGAAGGTGCATGTCATCTGCAATTGCTATCCCCGGAAGTTGACTTGGTGGGAGAAGTCAGAGACAGCTGTACTGAGGGCAGCTGGGGAAAGCTTAATTCAGCACTACCCTTTAACACTCTCTCTTTTCATTACACATATTAAAATTGTTCCCAATGGGTATAACAGACAAGGAAAGCCAAACACAAAGATGGGTTTTATCCAGTTCCCCATGAAATCCAAAAGAAAAACTAATTACTTCGGTGATAATAGGAGTTGGACTGGAACCTACACTAACAGCATACCACAAATCATTTTTTCTTGCCAAAGCTTGTTCTGACTGCAGCAATTTCCAGCAAGAGCTGGAATCTACATCCCTCAAAACAGCTCTACTCCAGCAAATACTACATGCATTAATTCAAGCATTATTTGGTTTTCCCCTGACTAGAAAATGCAAGGCAGAGGAGGATAAAAAGCACACATGGCTTGTATACAAGCACCAGCCCAGCTGCTGCTACACCAGTATTTGCCTGTTGCTTAGCAATGCTTCACCTCTCTGCCAGAAAAAAAATGCTTTGATGAGGGAATATAAACCTGAAGGTTATGGTTTATGGTAAAATAATGACTGCTAGTGCTCCAACCACTTCTTCCAATCGTGTGCTACATCACCTACTGAATGCTGGAAGTTTTTGGGACAAAAGCTGTAGTTTTCAGTGCCTAGCTATGAGCCCACTAGGAGAACCCTAAATAAAAAATTAAAATAACAGTGCAGAGGTGTTTGCATATTTATCAGGAGGAAAGCTGGAATAGGAATTTGAGGATTGAATTTTGGGGCATGATTCTGGGCAACTCTAGCTGCTCTTGCCTAAGCATGGAGCTGGACAAGATAATCTCCTGAGGTGCCTTCCAATGCCAACCATTCTTTGAGTCTGTAATTTCAGAAGCAAAATAAAGAATCATAGAATCATAGAATAGTTAGGGTTGGAAAGGACCTTCAGGTCATCTAGCTCCAACCCCCCTGCCAGGGGCAGGGACACCTCCCACTAAACCATGTCAACCAAGGCTATGTCCAGTACAGCCTTGAACACCGCCAGCGATGGAGCATTCACAACTTCCCTGGGTAACCCATTCCAGCACCTCGCAGTTCTGGTGTCCTCAACATAAAAAGGACATGGAACTGTTGGAACAAGTCCAAAGGAGGGCCACGAGGATGATCAGGTGTCTGGAGCACCTCCTGTATGAAGACAGGCTGAGAAAGTTGGGTCTGTTCAGCCTGGAGAAGAGAAGGCTGCGTGGAGACCTCATAGCATCCTTCCAGTATCTGAAGGGGGCCTATAGGGATGCTGGGGAGGGACTCTTCATGAGGAACTGTAGTGAGAGGACAAGGGGTAACAGGTTCAAACTTAAACAGGGGAAGTTTAGACTGGATATGAGGAAGAAATTCTTTACTGTAAGGATGGTAAAAAAAGAGGTTCCCAGAGAGTGAGGAAGCAAAGTAAAGACATTTTGACATGTTCATTCCTCACTCACCAGTTATCCATTTAGCCTCCGGGTCATGAATTTTGAAATCATCACTGAAGAGATCTTCCACTGTTATCTTCTTCTTCTGAGACAAGCTATTATCTTCAACTGTAAAACATTCAAAACCAAACTGCCATTACTTCAAATTTGAAATGTATCTGCAAGTACAACAACTGTGAATAGAGCCATGTCATATCTCATTCAGAAACGGTCCACATTAAGCTTTCTGTCGTACATAAGCCCCTTCCAATTGTCAGTGCTGTAAAAGGACCATCTAGTGGTTCACAAAACAGAAACATCCTGGTTATTTATGCCTTGACTCAGCAACTACAGAACCACCAAGATATGATCCAAATCACATATTTTCAGGCATAATCTGATAAAAATAATTTAAAAGTCATGAAAACACACCTACAAATGTCATAGTGCTATATAATGCTAACTGTACTTAAGATTTAAAACTACTTCACACTAAGACTATACTGAAATAATTAGTTAAATTTTTAAAAAGTAATTAAAAGTGACTAAATTTTTATAGCTTCTATTTTTATTTCCTTAAAAACTGTCATGCAGAGCCACAGTTGGAAAGGTATTTAGCCTTATAAGGGCTCATACAGATTACTTCAGGAATTCACAGATTTTCCATGGCAATCAGACACTTGGCTGCAGAAATATCTTTGAAAAATCTATGAGGCAGAACCCCAAATCCTTAGGTGTTGCATAGCTGGCCTATGCTAGTTTTCATTTCTAGTGAAAGGATATACAGTTTCCTTTGCAAACATGGGAATCTGGACAGCTTTTACATTAAACAGCTAGATTGACAGTTTAAGATGCTGTAAAATCAACTTGTAATAAGTGTCCTTCATTTAGTTCATTCTTCCTAACTCTTCACTTTCCGCACAAAGAAATATTCACTGTATGTCATCCTCCGCTGTCCTTCCTACAGTTTTCTCCACATTCTCATGATTTAGTCAGAGGTTGCCAACAAATTTATGATGCAAAGCACAATGAAGAAAACATAAAACCGATTTCTTTCTGCATATGTATTATTGTTACAAGGAAATCTGTCCCATCTATGATGTCACCAAGACTAAATATGCATGAATCTAGCTGAATGACACCAAGGCACAACTTCGACCACTTGAAGTTTGCCACAGCTAACATCTCCTAATTTCTATCAGCACCTCTCCACTATGTAAGTTTTCATAAACACAACGCAGATGCTCCTGGGCCTGTAACTGAAGTGTTTATGTTGAATCAATGGATTCTTGGGCCTTAGAGATGAAGACCACACGTATTACATCACAGAACTCTCTAGTGGGTAATTAGTTAATATAAAAAATGGATTTTAATTTTCTCAAAGCTGCAATTTTTAGAGAAAAATTAAACACAAAAATTTCTATTAACATATTCCTTCTTCTCTTTTTTCCACCAACAGTATTTTTTCCTTTTTTGTTATGACAAGCAGTCACCTTGTACGAATAATTTCCATTCAAAATTCAAATTTTTGGTAAAAAAATATTTTCATGGAAAGCTCTAAGTCAGCATTAAACACATTTGCTATTTAAAGGAACATGTAAGGCCGTTTTCTGAGTATTTCACAGCAGGAATGTGTGCTTCAGCATCTCTCCTCACTACAGCATCCTCATGCCTGAAATTTGTTAGTATCATGCAGCCTTAGCTATTTTTAAAATTGTTTAGTACAAAACTTCTTGCGCTGAACACACTTGTGATTAGAAACTGGGTAATCAGACTCTCTGAAAACATTTATTACACAAAAAAAAGTCTTCTTTACTCCACTAAATTGGAGCCCCTGAGCTACCTGAGATCACTGAAAATTACTTCTGAACAATGTCCTGTTCCACTAAAAGGTGTTTCAATACAAACTATCATTTTTACTATATTAAATTATATTCTTCAATTTTATATCTTTTTCCAAGCCTGGATGAGGTTTCAATCACACTTCTCAACATGGCTTCCAAATGCCAAGACACGTTAATACAAGTCCTCACCCAAATCCCACTGCGTGACAGCATTATGCCAAGTACTTCTGCACACTTTTATTTACTAAAATGGAAAATAAAGTGCAGAGGAACTCCAGGAAAATGCTCCAGGTAGCTCCCACCATGGTTCAAGGCTCCACCACTGGATACGTGGGGAGATCAGGAAGTGCGGAGCACGAGGCTGGAGCCCACACACAGTCTCTGAGCTGGAGATTTGGGAAAGGGCAGGATGGGAAGCCCTTCTCATTCCCTCCTTTTGTGCAGGGTGGAGACAGCCAGTCTGGGAGCTGCACCACCTCTATAGCTTCACAGCACTTCAAATGTTTTGCAAGAGAAAGCAGGAAGAGGTAGAGGCAGCAACTGAAGCACGCACACCCAGGAGCCTCTCTAAGGCATGTTGTTGAGATCCCCTCTCTGTCTCCTTCAGTGGGCTGTAATTGTTGCTATAGGTCCTATAATGAACCATGGAAAACATTAATCAGCCACAAAAAAAACAAATAACTAAATAATCAATCAAACAATGATTTTTTAGTAAAGCATTCAGATTTACTGACCTCTCATCTGACACACAGATAAGTCAGAGGACTCATTATGAATGCCCACTTCATTCCCCTGGCCCCAGTGGAGACATGTGGAGAAAGAAGTGCAATTGTAGTATCTCAGATAATCCACCCTGAGCAGCAGCCTCTGAGGGTGTCTTAAAGGATCTCAGCCAACTGTGTCCACACTCAACTGTAGAGACCTTGGGAACCTCCTTGGATTTATGGAAGGAGAGGATCAAGCATGTGCCACCACTTTTTTGTGGTTGTTTCCTGCCCCCAGAAGACTCTGATGGCAGTTGCCACCCAAGGCCTGACAGTACAGCAGCCTGGCAGCAGTGCATGTGTCTCAAGGACTTGTGATTTGAGTGCCAAGTCAGAAACCCACCATTCAATCAGCAAAGTTATATGCTAAGAAAACCGAGTGAAAATCATGTCTCTTTTATATTTGAATCAAAGTTAAAGGCATGATGAGAACCCTGTGTTGGTTAGACCTTGTAGGTTCATCTGTCTGCATTTCATCCATGAAGTCAGTGCACCCAAAAGGATATGGGCTGGACTGGTAAAGCCTTGTTCCCCAGAATACAAAGAGAACAAAGATCCTCCAGAAATCCAGAAAATGCAATCAGAAAACGGCTGTGAGCTGACTTTCCTGCCTGTTTTGCCTCTGTAGTACCAATCCTTTTTTTCAAGCTCCCTCTCAACTCCAGCAATGCTCAAAGGCTGCCTGATGGGTCAGAAGGTTTCTGTTACCTTTGGGTTGCCATCTCTCTTTCCGTCACTCTTGGGGCTCAACTACAGGTCAGTGTCAGATGCTTTTCTCAGATATGCCTCAGATTATTGTGCCTTGTAAGCATGTGGGTGAATGGATGTCCATGTATGTCCACCTCTGGGTGGCCAGCATGCCAGGAGCTCCCTTCTCACATCAGCACATCTGCTTTCCTCCCTGGAAGACCTAAACCCTTTTTCCCCCAGATGACCTCTCTGTACCCAAAAGACAGTGGGCAGCCTTCCTCCCTTCTGTAAAATCCCAACTTTTTCAGAAGGCATATAATATATATGTATAACAAATGTGAACAAACAAGTTACATTCCTGCACAGCTGGTCACAGAGTATTTTCTTGCTCTTCCTGACTAGCAAAAGTCAGATTTTAAAAGAAAAAACTTGATGCATATCTCCTAAAAGCTTTAAATATCAGGAACTGATGTGCAAAATATCCTTGCTTGCCTCCATTTCCAAACAGAGGGGACTAGAAAGCAGGCTCTTCCTAACCAAATCTCTAATGGAATTTGGGGAAGGTGTGTTTTATCAAAATTTCTGTACGATTGGGTCCTCTCTTCAGCTTTGATATGTGTGTGTGCATGCGCACACACGCATCTCTATGTGGTTTTGCATGTCTTTATATAAATGCACAACACTGCTAGGATGGGACCCATACAGGTGCCATATGCTGCGACAAGTGAGCAAATGCCTCTTAGGAGAGGCTCAGTCCCACACTTTTATCTTTTGTATAAATAGCTCTATATTTTCAAAGGTGGGTGGAACGGGAAGACTCACACATAAAATGGGAGAACCTCAGAATAAGCAATTGTGTGCATGCAGTGTACTACAGGGTAATTAAATGCAAACTTTCATCAGTTAGTGCTTCTTTTGAGAGTTTTGTTCTAGCACACCAAATTATATACAAATCATAGAAATGCTGAAATTTTATTAGGATTTTTATAAGACCTAAGCATTAGCTAGCAATAAAGCACTGCTACTGTAATTACACTGTCTGCTGAATGCAAAGAGCACTGTTCCCAGTTTCTAAGCTAATCTTAAAGCAGGGTGAGTGACCTGCCTCTGAGAAACCCAGACTGCTAGTGATTTCAGCCTTTCTGCGGCTGAATCAAGAATTAAAACTTTCTTTAAAGGTTTGGGCTGATTTGCAAAAGAATCTTGAAGAGATATATAAATCCCCTTTTTCCTCAATTATTAAATACCTTAATCATTATCTGCTCTGCTAAGTAAACCTTCCCCATTCCACACTTCACCACTTACTCTTGGTTTTGCAGAAGATTACCCAGGAGACTACCCCCAGTTTACACAGTAATGGGAAATACCAACTCCATACTGCAAGTTATGGGTCCACTTTCCTTTGCCTAAACATGGAATACAAGACTGCATGCTGCACACTAGCCGATGTGTGTCCCAAATTACTCTGTAGACATTGCATGATGTTCAACACTGGGTTTAGAGCATCTCTGCATTGCATACCTTGATACTGCGCTGCAAAAGAGGCTTTCAAGACAACAGCAAAATACTTAGAGAAGCATGGTTTCCCAGCCAGGAAGAGCGCAAAGATAGACAGGAACAAGTAAGGAATGCAGAGGTAAAACGCAGAAGGTTGTTTGTACCAGTATGACAGTGTGAGGCTGGACTCCATTATTATAATCAGAAGGAAGACTTAAAAAAATTTGAAGTATTCTCAAGCACTGTGCTCTGCCCATGCCAGACCGAATCACTCCACTTGAAGCATTTCATCGTGTCTCAAATGTGAAAGTGGGTTTTTTTCATTTCTTTTGTTTTTCTTTTTGTGATATCACTCTACACTTGGCAGCAGCTCCCTCTGAAGCAGCTCCCCATCCACAAAACTGCTTTGCCTCCTTCCTTTGCTGTCCTCCTGTCCCTTCCTTGCCTCTTGTTCAAATATCCATCACTTATTTTTCAGTTTGTCTAACAAAGCACAGACATTTCTTCTTCCAATGAACTATTTTATGGCAGGGAAATGCAGACTCTGCTTCTCTTTTTCGACAGGCTACTCCATCTTCCCCAGTCCTACCTTGTTAGGATGTGCTGTCCTCAGTCAAGATTATCAATGTAATAAGTTTTACATTTGTCAAACCAGACTCTATGTCTCACTTAGCACTGGCCAGTGGGAAATGCCTGTGAATGAGCCTCCTGTCACCCTCTGCCATAGTGTGTCCCTGTAACAAGCTCCAAGGCCAGTGGCCCAAAGAAGACTGAACTCAGCTGCTGCCAAACCACAGCAGCAACCTAAGATATCTATTTTATCCTTGGCAGAGTCTCACAATGAAGCAGTCTGGATCTGTAATAAAAACAGAAGCAGTACTGAGTTCAGAGTTTTTATATTTGCATGTGGTAGACAGTTCTGAAACACTAGCAGGTGAAAAAGCAACCCAAATCCAGTTGACCAGCAAATCAGGTAATCAGAAATCTCAAAAAATATTAATGGAAATTTTGCCATAGGAAGTGACTGCATATTCCTAACTTTAAAGCACAGAGACTCTCTCGACGGTGCTATCTGGAGTTGTTGCAAAGTACACAGTAATAACTGTGTTATTTATGTATATACACATGTGTGCATACATATTCTAAACAGATAATGTCCTTGTGTATGCATATATAAATACAAACACAAAAATATGCTTGTGACTTTTATTTATAACGGAATGTGGGTATTTCACATTCCCACTTCATATTACGCTAAATAGAAGCTCATTATAATAACCCATATTTACTCATGTTTTCCTAAATTAGAGAACATTAGCTACAGGTCTCAATGCTCGGCACACCTTTTCTGTTTAGGCACTTACCCAGACAACAGAACTGCAGTGTCTGTAGTCGTAACAGTCATTATCGGATTTATGTATGATTCTCTTTACAGGGAATTGGGGGTAGGGTTCAAGAGAAATCCTAAATAAGGTCTATAGTTGAACCCAGAACTGAAATAAGAAGTCTTAAAACCTCACCAGATATCCTTCTGATCATCACTATAAAGAGACTTCAACTGTATTTACTACTACTATGCAGGTATGTTTATGCTTCTCCCCGTGCATCTATCTATATGGAATCCTGCTCTTTGACGTAGACTGCACAGTCTTATCTATACATGAGCCAGTGACAGCTTCTTGAAGCTCACAGGTATGGGTTTAGAAATCTAGGCTTTGGTGTGAAGATTTGAAAAGACTGGGGCTACACTTCAGTAAAACAGAAAGCAGCATTTCCATAACTAATGGATAAGGGATGGTATTTCTCACTGCAAGTAAGTGGTGCCTGATATGAGTACAGCCCATGGACCATGCCCCAAAACATCTGAGAGACAGATGAAGTGCACTGTCCAAACATGTAGCAAAGCAATTTCAAAAATGACCCTTAATTAAGTTTAACCTTAATTAATTACATTGTGTAATTACTCTGGTATGACCATGTGCTACTTACATTTACACTAAAAACTTCAGGATAACTGAAATAAACTGAAATAAACTGAACATGGCATGACGACATATAATCAAAAGAATAATGTAGCAATTATTTCACTCATTTTCGAATTAACTCAGTGCAGTCCTGTATTTCTTATCACTATCTTCAGTCTTAGCAGTATGTGGGGTAAGAACTGTGTCAGGGAAGATGGCCCAGATCTGCTGAACTGCATGTCAGTTTATAAAGTATGAGCTAGAAATTTCTGCCACACAGCTTCCATCTCATTTTTCTGCTTCATCCTGTGCTCTTCCATTTCCTAAGGTTTCATTTCTCCCTTTTTGCCATCCCCTTCCTCAGCAGTGTGCTCTCTGTCCTGCTGTCCCCTAATCGCAGGCACTCATGCAAGGAGTAGCCCCTTTTCTTCTCTAAGTCCCTCTGCAGGGATCCTTCTGCCTTCTCCTGTGTTTTGTATCCCCCCACCATTTCTGATACTGAATTCTCTTTTCTGTCTTGTCTCTCTACCATTTGTCTTCTTGTATTCTGATCACAGTCTTCTCAGAGCAATGAAAGAGCATTATTTCTACTTTGTAAGTAGACATGGAAATTTACAGGGCTGTATAAATACATAATAATCAATAATCATAATAATACCACATTAAAATTCAAGCCTACAACCTCAGCAGCTACTGTAAGAGTAATTTACAGAGGTTATGCGCAAAGAACTTTGCTGAAACTTGGTAAGAGAATAAATTTAAAGAATTCCTTATTGGGAAGTTACTAATTATTTACTGTGATTAAGGCCTATCTGCCACATCTGGAATTGTTTGTAGAGCTGAAACAGGATGGTCTGATCTAAGAATCACTCCAGCTGAACAGGATGGGATTTAGGTGCCTAAGCCTAGGAGATACCACCCAACTGGCGGCTGTTGCTCCATGTGGGCACGAACATCCGGAAGTCCTGTGCCCTAACTGATTGCCCTATGTAGACGTCTTTCATACCCTGCACATCTAAAATGACACTGCCTATCTACATTTAGGCAGCCAAGTTTCACGCTTGTACTTTCAGCTCTGCAGCCTTCATCTTTGAATTGAAATGCAAAACTCAAAAACAATCTACTTGAGAATAGCCTCGAACTCAGCATCATATCAAGATAAAGAACAGGAAGGATGACTCCTTTGATGTCGACTTTGCGGTCAGTTTGCAAACACTTTACAGAAGAAAAACAGAGTAGAAGTGAGTTAAAGGTTATAAATACCTGGTGTCAGGAGTATAACAGAGGTGACAATCAGGGAGCAGATAACGAGAATGACAAGTAAGGCAATTGCAATTCCTTTCCAGTTTCTTTGAGGAGGATTACTCCCCACGAGCTCCTAGAAAAATCAAAGGAAAGTGAACATTTAGAAAAGTCACTTAGACAAGGAAACAAACAGCAGAATCCAAAGAGCAACCTACGTCTGCAGAAATACACCATGCACCATGGGTGAAGCCTGTAAGCCAAATACAATTCACATCATTATGATACATTTTGGAATTAATTGAATCCATACCAAGTCATTTTATACCATGAATAAATGCAATGCACCCATAGGATGCTTGGTAGTGAAACCTGCACTCTCCATTGCCTCCTCGCATATGGGCACCAGCTCTCATCCAAACTCATTTATCAAAAGCCCATTTCCTACCAACCCTCATTAGGTCTGGGAATAAAGAGTCTTACAGTAACTTTCAAGAGACTGGTATAATAAGATGCCAGAGAAGAATATAGGAAGATAAATAATTCACAGGGTCATGTATGGACATAAAAATCAATAAGAACATCCCCATGGTGAACTTTTCTGCTTTCCCAGAAAACACCACATCTCCTCGGGCCACTTAGCATGCATTTCTAGGCTGGTAGATCTAAGCACATGAAGAAAGGCTTCATGTCTAGCATATACATTAAATTTAATCACATCCTTAAAACTTTAGAATAAAAGCTCCATCGCTATTCACTTATTAGCCTTGATTGCACTGTGGTTATACCATATGTTCTGTCTATGATGTATATAGCACTCTTGCTCTCAAGACTGAGGCTTTTTTGAAGTGCTGTGCTTGCATTCACAAAATCTTAAAAAAATTATTGCACTTGATCCTTTTCATGCTTTTTGCTGGATTCCCCTTAGCACTGCACATTAAATGTGATTTCATGCATGCATTGGAGCATCCCCAGGAACTGCATGAGATATCAGTGCACTCCACTTCCTTGGAAGTCTAAATTCACTCAAAGGATCTGGCCTAACAGCCAGAACAACTCCAGATGCTCCTCCTCCTCGTTGACCTCATCAGTTTAGAATATTTGCCTAATCTCTTTTACTATGAGGGATGGTGGGTCTAAGTCAAACTTGCTTGTACTTCTAGAAAATTCTTCTTTCTTTTTCTCAGGAAAATTAAACACTTTATAATAGCGTCACGGTTTAAGCCTCTAACTCACGCAGTCTCTCTCTCTCACTCACTTCCCCCTCTCTCTTCCCCCCGCTCCCGGAGGGATGGGAAGGAGAATCGAAAAGAATGCAATTCCCACAGGTTGAGATAAGAACAGTTTAGTAACTAAAGTATAACACAAATCACTACTGCTACCACCAATAATAATAATGACAAGGCAAATACAAGGAAAGAATACAATTGCTCACCCAGCCCAATACCAAGCCCGACCCAGCAGTGCACCCCCCCACCCCACCCCCTTCCGGGTCTCTGCTCTCTGTTTTCACATCCTGGACATGATGTGCTGTGGTATGGAATACCCTCTTTGGTCAGTTTGGGTCAGGTGCCCTGTCTCTGCTTCCTCCCGGCTTCCCCTCCTCCCTGGCAGAGCATAAGGCTCAGAAAGTCCTTGGTCAGACCAAAACATCACTAAGCAGTAACTGAAACACCGGTGTTATCAGCGCTGTTCCCAGGCCCAAAATCAAAAGCACAGTGCTACACCAGCTACCAAGAAGAAGAAAAATAACTGCTGCTGCTGAACCCAGGACAAATAGACTAAGATCTGTAATTCAGGGATTTTGTTTCACTTACTGTAACTTTCTCTTTTATACATGGTAATATGACTTTTTCATTACAAGTGCTACAAATTTGCAACAGAAAGACAGGTTTGAGGCATTAAACATCTCAGGTAGCATCTGTATTTCATTATTGGGCAGAGAAGAGATCCAGAGCAACCCTGCAGAGAAGGACTTGGGGGTGCTGGTTGATGAGAAAATGAACATGAGCCAGCAGTGTGCACTTGCAGCCCAGAAAGACAACCGTGTCCTGGGCTGCATCAAGAGGAGTGTGACCAGCAGGTCGAGGGAGGTGAATCCTGCCCCTCTACTCTGCTCTCGTGAGACCTCACTTGGAGTATTGTGTGCAGTTCTGGTGTCCTCAACATAAAAAGGACATGGAACTGTTGGAACAAGTCCAAAGGAGGGCCACGAGGATGATCAGGGGACTGGAGCACCTCCCATATGAAAATAGGCTGAGAAAGTTGGGGCTGTTCAGCCTGGAGAAGAGAAGGCTGCGTGGAGACCTCATAGCAGCCTTCCAGTATCTGAAGGGGGCCTATAAGGACGCTGAGGAGGGACTCTTCGTTAGGGACTGTAGTGAGAGGTAACGGGTTCAAACTTAAATAGGGGAAGTTTAGATTGGATATGAGGAAGAAATTCTTTACTGTGAGGGTGGTGAGGCACTGGAATGGGTTGCCCAGGGAAGTTGGGAATGCTCCATTGCTGGTGGTGTTCAAGGCCAGGTTGGACATAGCCTTGGGTGGTATGGTTTAGTGGGAGGTGTCCCTGCCCCTGGCAGGGGGGTTGGAACTTGATGATCTTAAGGTCCCTTCCAACCCTAACTATTCTATGATTCTATGATTTATTCTAGTTCTGGAAAACACACAGTGTTTCTCTTCCTTCTGGCAAAGACAGTTAGCATCACTTCCCCTCTTTGCCTTCCCATCATTTGCACTTGGTTTTCTATTTAAAATGAAAAACAATTAGAAGGAAAAAATTTATAGTTTATTATTCTTACAGGAGAAAAATATGAAAAGTAGGTCAGTTGCCTTGAGAAATGCAATTTTACCAATAAGCAAACTGAAAGAATATAAATATTTGCATTTTTATAACATCTTTACCCTAAGCATGAATACAAATCTTAATTTAGCCTTCTAACACCTTTTTTAGGAAACTGCTACAGTCTCCACTTTTCAGGTGATGCAAATACACTCAAAAGAGAGTCTGCAACATTTCCAGGGTCACACACAAATTGTGAAATAAAGCCATGAAAAAAAATTGAAGGCTTCCTAGTAAGTGGCAGAAATATTCTTCTTTTCACAGCAGGGCACAGTGGGGTGACAGGAAAACTGAGGAGAAGCAGTCGAGAAACCACAGTGCCAACCACTCAGCCATGCTCTAAGAGTGTCTAAGGACAGAGTTAAGACACGGAGAACATTACAGGATTGATGGCAACAGTGATATTCCTGAAAATAACCTAACAAACCTCTCCCTTTCGAATGGTCAGAAGTTAAAAAAAAATGAAAGAAAATAGTTCACAGACTTGAATTTGATCTATAAATCCAGATGTAGTTCAAAAGCTTAATAAAACCTTGCATTAAGTGAGGTTTCCCGATCCATGAGTCCCAGTGTGATGGAAATCCACACACATGCTTAAGCTTTCAGGATATCAATACTTCTACTGAATCCATTATCACATCATAATCCTATTAATTCTTCAAGCATCCAATCAATATTTGAGCAAAATAACACAAAAAGAAGGCTGGGAATTTCTAGTGTATCAAGAGGAGGGAAGTTATTAATAAACCAAACGCTGGGGTTTAATACACTGCAAGGAAGCAGAAAGGAATGTTTTCAATTTAATTTTAAAACTCCATCAGGAAATCTTCCCTGATAAGAAGCAAGAAGAGATAAATGACATATCTAAGAAAGGTAAACAGCTTTATTCAGCACAGATTTGGAGAGCAGCTTTTTTGCTCTTCTCAGTCATTTGAAGTTTCTTTAGATAGAATAATTTACAGTAAAACTGCTGCACATACATCATACCATATGCATGATAGCACCACTGCCTTAGATCTTTCCTGTCTGTATTTCTGTTAATTCCAGAGAGACAGTGCTGTGTCACTGTGACATGCTTTTACTTCCAGGAGACTACAGCTTCATCACCAGTCCAGGATACCCTGTGTCCTTGGCAGCAACTCCAACCAATCAACACGAGTTCCCACAAACAGACATCAGCTTCCTAGTCCCATTGCTCAGGAAAGCCTTTGTGCTTGGGACTGAAGCCATGAAGGTGTTTAATGAAGCCCTAGGCAGGTACAGATTTAAGCACATAAATAATGTTCTTGAAGTGACACCTCAAAAGGTTTGTTTCCAATGCACAGAACACTATAATTTGACCATTCCTGAAAGATCCCAGCTTGCAGATATAAACACAGATACTGAAACCAACAAGCAAGCAGATACCCTTTATGAACCATGGCTGCTTTGCTTGGAAATAAACCAAGCATGCACAACTTCTGCTCTGATTAAATGATTTCGCCAAAAACAACATAAAAGCAAACATTAAACCAAAGTCACTCAATCAGTAGCAGTCACCTGCTCTCTGGTTCTCACAAAGAACAAACACAACACCTGCATGACCTCTGCAAGCAAGGTAATGCCTTGTTTTTTCAGCTTGGTTTTTCTCCTTTTTTCCTTTGCTGTTTGCTTTCCATGCCCTTATTTCTCTTACATAAAACTTTATTTGGTTTTGGATTGGGAAAGTAAAACAGATGTTACTACAGGTTTTAACATAAGCACACTTCATTGATGCCTCATACTAAAAACTGTGAATGCTATCAGTTTCATCTTAATATATGACTGAAAAACAGCACTATCCTCCTGTGAAGTTGACTTTGAAGCCATAAATCCAGACATCTACAGTATTTTAAGACTCTAAAATACAGATCTGTGAGGACATATTTTCCTGCCTGTGAAAGAATCACTGTACTGACATGTTATGGATGAAGGCTGGATGCTCTCCAATCCAAGATGCTGTCAACAAAATTATTTCTGGCATGTTTATTTGAAACCTGCCAAAAGTCTGCCAGCATAGTGGCCATATTATAGTAATATAATGGCTTCTTAAACCAAAAACGCATGAAGCACAACTTCTGTTTGGTTTTTGTTTGTAGTTGTTTGGGTTTTTTTTTAATAGCCATGTCTATATTGCTAAATGAAAGAATACAGACATCACTTGTCAAATACTGGCATTATTTAATAAAAGCTATACATCCTGGACCAAAATCTCTGAAGTATCAATAGCGGATGTCATGGTGAACATCTTAGTCTTCTTCAACTTGGAGTTGCCACTTCTGTGCAACACCAACAAAACCTAAGCATGTTATAGAGGAATATATACAATCCAGACACGTGCTGTGTGTGAGTGCCTTGCTGAAGCAGGTGACACTGGGCCATGGCTGCAGATAGGAGACTGAGCTCTAGCCTCACTTATACCAGTGTAAACCAGAAAGAAGAGGAAAAGAAAACAAACCACCAGAAAACTAAAGAAATCAATCGTATGAAACAAAAGCAGGTGCAAGATATTTTATTAGTAACAGAGGTGGGAGGATGGGGTTTGTAGGAGTGGTTTTGCATGGTTTCCATGCTTGTAATTCTTGCAAACTCTGCTTCTTGGGTTTTTTTTTATTTGTTTCTAAATTTCAACTAAATAACCTGAAATACTACACTAACAAACAAATAAATGAAAAATCTTCTAGCAAGCTTGTTAACACACAATTGAAAAAATATGTGTTCTACTGTCAAGTCCTAGTACTTTGTTCTGAATTAAAACTTCTGTCTGATGGCGTAACAGTGATTGCAACATCAGCCCACCCATTTTCAGTACATGGCACAGAATAATAACTTTCCTGAGGACTTAAGGTGCAGGAATACTGTTGTCGCTGGCAAAACCTCCTGTGAAATTCAGTGGACAAATAATCTTGCTGCTAAGTAGTTCTCCATACTGAAAAATGTCTGCAGATTATAACTGCTAAACAGTACAACAAATGAGATAAAGAGCAGCTAACCCATATGGCTAGATTATTAATCTTGTGCTGCAAAAAAGAAATGTTAACTGCAACGATAATGGCAGTAAACTAGATGCATTGCAGTGGTTACAGCAGGAGGTTCACTGAGACCTCTGATTATACGGCTGAACAATAGTGCCTTACTGTCATCACACTCCTCTGCCCATCTGGATCTTCTGATGCTCTTCTGCCTTAAATTTAGGATGGAGGTTCTTCATGGTTGGGAATCATTTTTGGTATCCTGCTTGGCACGGTGGAAACCTCAATCAATAAGAACTTATGCTGTATCATAATATGGACATACAATAATAAGCATGTAACTGCATCTTTCTCATCTTTGAATTCAAGCTGAGTTACTTTTGTTTGGGGCTTTCTAATTCATTTTCCTTCTTTTAGTTCTCCTACCCACTTGCCTCCCTCCCCCCCTTGCTGCTGCAGACACCTTGAGCTGTGTTCCAGCTGAAAAATGATGCTGAATAGTAATCATTTTGCAGACAGACTCAGAGATGAAACCTACAGCAAACTCAGTTGCTCCAATGCTAAAGGTGACACTTTAGAGTGAGAGGAATAAAAACTTGGTTTGTTTTTACAAATGAGGCATGGTGTGTATGTGGCTTTCCTGCAAAACCCCAACAGAAAGACTCAGAGGAATAAAATCATCTCACCTGTTGCAGTGATGAAAGACAACTACATTATGTTTTTCTTCATCTTCTGTTGATAATAAATGCTTTTACTAATAAGGAGCAATGACTTAATAACAGTTAACATCTTTGTTTTCTAATCCCCAGCACTATGAGAGAAATCTTTTACCCTACATACAGAACAACACACTACCCTGCCCTGCTCTTTCATGAATGCCCTAAAGCCACTGCTTTTTGGCCCTGCAGCTCCATCTCCTCTCACAGGTTTCTGCAAAGTGCACATATATGAAAGTGCTTTGAGGTTCGGCATTAATGGAGTGTTTGAAAGCGAGTGAGAAAAAGGCTGTATTGGTAACACTCATCTCTTTGTAAAAATAAACCTTGCATGTTTTATGCTTTGACAGAGCTTTCAGTCTTAACATGTTTCCATTACAAAGCCAACAGGAGAAAGTGAACGCCATCTGCATCTTGCACCTAAGTGTTAGCTTTAACAGATGATGGGTCTTCCACAGTTTTAGAGCAGAAGGCACCGGCTCCTCAGCTAGCATTGACTGACACAGATAATTTGCTCCACTGGAGCAAAGCCAGTCAGTGTCATCTACAAACGAAATGCACTGCTACTTATATATTAAAAAAAACTCTGTAAAAAGATCTAAATACAGTAGTATCTGGAATTCCTAGCTGTCATGTTCTGCAGAAATGGGTATTTAATAGCTTCCCATCATTTTTACGAGCATTATGATGAAACAGTTTTGGATCACCTCCAGACCTAGTATCACTAAAAGATTAATTTAGCATCTCTATATTTTGAATTGGCATTTCAAATGACTTTTGTACCCAAGTATAGTATCCACACTGCAACATCCTTATACCCTCTTAAAACGAATAAATAAGCAGTGTTGCCACTTAAAGCATTCCCAAATTATTCCTAGTGCTTAAGGAGAGAGTGATTATATGGAATTTCCAAAATAAATTAGAAGTTGGGAATGTGGACTCTGAAATCCTACCAGGAGCTTGTTCTCTAGGTCTCAGAAATTCAAGGTGTGAGCACCAGCTGGACCTGTTGCATGAAGAATGGCTCCAGCCAAGAGCACGGCCATCTTCTGACTCATGGCCAGGAGAATGGAGATGGCAATATTGTACATGTGTATTACACACAACACATGTGATTAGAGCTACTTTTAGCCAAGAATTCTGATGGTCTGGATTTAATGCCATCTAATTAATCTTCTTCAGTTTCCCACCGTCAGTTTGGTTCAATCATCTGCTGTAACCTAGACGTTTTTTACAGCACCTGGTGCGTGGGACTGTGAATCCTCACAGGAGCCCTTAGCTTGTACTGTAATTCAAGTTATAATTAAATATCCATTCCCAATAGTGACAGAGCCCATAAAATCAACAGCATATCTTTGATTGTATTTCAGTGTTTGATATAAGATCACATATTTATCCACTAAAACAGTAGCAAATCATCTCCTAGGATGAAATATCTGCCATGACACCAGAAAATTTGGTTTGACGCTTAGGATTTTATTCTGTAAGAGTCTCTATGTTCATCAAATCTGTGAAAAGCCTTGGCAAGCCCAAATGCCACAGCTCATATCACTGACCCCAGGACCCATCTATGTCACAGCACTTGCTTAGCTCCAGTTTTTCCACTATAATGCTCTGACAGCCTGGCTCCCTCCAAACTGAGCCACGATGCATACACAGGCCTTGAAACAGTTCATACCCTTGACAAAAACAGCTGCAAAAGGTGATATTGCCAAGGCATGCCAGGATGACACCTCTCTACTCTATTTCTTGATGAATTATGATCTCAAGAAATGGCAAAAGAAGCTTCTCTGCAAGATTTGAGAACTTGACAAAACCTCCTCCCAGTTTTGTTGTCTCCCCTAATTCCAGCAAAATGCCATTCTGCTCATGTTTGTAAAAAGGCAATTACAATTTTCAGTGAAACTGTATTTCAGAAAAAAAAAAAAAAAAAGAAAACTTCATTCAATTTATGACTCAGAACACCAAGAAATAATTTATGATTAGGGAAGTAGTGAGGTATTTAATCTCCCTGGGTAGAAAGACAGCTTTAGAAGTTCTGTTAAATATGATATTTTACTAACTCCCAGGGTTTTTTTCCCCCTGTAATCTAGTTT
Source organism: Ara ararauna (assembly GCA_028858755.1). NCBI lineage: Eukaryota > Metazoa > Chordata > Aves > Psittaciformes > Psittacidae > Ara > Ara ararauna. Next base: position 108,910,276 of record CM054377.1, on the reverse strand, counting down.
GTAAATAATTTGTTTATAAATGGTACAGGAAGGAAAACATGAGGTGAAAAAAATTTAATTCCTGAATAATTTGTTTCAGAACAACGTGAGAAAGAGCTGTGAAGACAGCTGAGTTTTGAGGTCACCACGCTGCAGAGACAGTGAGAAGAGGAATACAAAAATCGTGTGTACAGCAGGGGGGAAGAAAACAGGTTTATCAATTTCATTTTGCACTCTCCTGAGGTGTCTATCAAACTCAGGATGCAGAAATTGCACTGCGTGCTAAGAAAGTAAAAATTACCTTGTCAGGTTACTTGCAAAGACTTATGTGGTACAGTAATTATTATATGAACTCATGTGTGAATTAAAGCAGCTGGGGGCTAGAGGAGGGTTGCTCCTCTGTTGGTTGATGTATGTAACTCTCATTAAAGTGCAGCAAAGTTTCATGTATATACGGGGAAATAGAAAAACAGAAAAAAAGAGAATAGAACCCTCAGTACAACCTACCAAGCCAACCACCATCTATCATTACTATCTGAAATACATCGGCTGTTTTTTGTTTAAAATATGTCTCTCTCATCATCACTTCTTATAGAATGATAGCAGATTGGGGATTTCAGGTGAGGTTCTTGGCTGGTGCAAGGGCTGCAAGTCAACAGCCCCTGAAGGTCCCATGGCCACAGAAGCAGTAGGGCAAATCATGTCAGAGACAGGATGGACCCCAAAGTCCTTGAGCCACACTGGGAGGTGAGGGACATGGACAGACCAAGGGGCAGGATAGGGTGGGATGACACTGCAAGGAGGATGAGGCTGCAGTGACAATTCAGAGCTTTTGGAGGGAGAGAAAATTTGATCAGAGCCTGTAATAATGGGATTTCAAAAGTTACCTGAACCTCCACGCTGAGACACAACATAAAATGCTTTTATATACTGAACAAACTAAAACGTCCAAACTAACAAGCATGTGATGATAAAATCTATTTTGTATGCTAACTAAAACATTCCCTGAATTTAGGAAAGAACCGGTAAATTCACATATTTCTGTCTTCCGTGGGACTCAAGTGATATGTGTTTTACATGAAAGTTCAGTTCAGCAGGAAAAAGAAAAGCTCAATAGGTCAGTAGGATCTCACAAGAGAGAGAAGTTCCTCCATGCTTCAAGCCAGAATCTGCTCTTATTAAGGACAATAACAACATTTTTAGTAGCATGCCTGAATCCTTTAATTTGTTCCATACATCATAATTAATCGGATTATGGTGCTGCAATTCTCAAGCATGTGAGTATCTTATTAAAGTCAAAGTACTGTGTAGGAGGTATGTAAAAAGCAAACTCCAGAGTTATTCTTGATGCTAAAATTCACAGATTATTTTTATACATCTTTTACACAACTTTTATTTGAAACACCAGTCATCTACTGTTTAAAAGAAAACCAAACAAAGCACAAATTTGATGTGTGGATGTTTCAAAGACAGCACAATTGCATTATTCATCATCATAGAAATATTTATATTAAGATGCTATTTATCTTATAAATTTACCTTTAAGAGAATCTTAATTTTCTGTTGTTTCTAGCATCAAGTCATATTTGATGTGTCAGTCTCTAATGCCGTTTCCATCTGCAGTATGCAGTCAAGATTTTAATGAAAACTATAGAAAGAATATTATTCTCTGATACAAAGTTTAAGAATGTTGAGAAATGTTAAAACAGTGCTTTTAAATTAAGACATTAGCAGTTCTTGGAGTAGGATGCAGTACAAAAGCTCTCTCCCAGCTAAGTCCCCATCTCTGAGAGGCTGTACAGCCCAGATCTGTTAGCTTAGTATCATCTCCTCTTCTTTCCATCTCCTAAACCTTTCATTCCTGGTTTCATAAGGATATACAAACCAGTAAATAAAGCAAACTTAAGGGCAATTGTCCCAAGGGCAATTGGCAGAGCACACCACAGCCAAAACCTCTCACATCAAAACAGCCCCTAACCCACTCTGAACCCCAGACTTTGCTGCAGCATTTCTGGTACAGTCCTGCTAGTAATGGGCCAAAACCATGCCTGGGAGCATGCTAACAAACCACACCAGTGATCACCTGTGTTTGGTCTCCTGCACCCCTCCAGACTACTTCACTATATAAATGGAGCTGTAAACTCCTTTGAATCCGAAGTCCTAAACCTAAGCTACAGACACAACTCACCCCCAATAGTGCAACCCTTACTTGTAAGGAACATAATTTGCTTGAGCTTGTACTGTTACTCAAGCAGAAGTAACAAGCAAGAGACACAACAGCAAAAGGATGGCTGTCTTTTCTATTTTTATGATGTTAACTCTTTCTTTCTGGCTAGCAGCAACGTGTGAGCATTGCTTGGATGATGAGGCAGGGAGCAGAGTCTGCAGGCTGCGAGATGGTCCTCAAAATAGCTGGGAGACATTTCAGTTTTCCTGACAGGATTTGCTCAGGGTTTTCCCAGCAGGATTTGCTCAGGCTTTTCTCAGATATTCTTGACCCAGAAGCCACTTCATGGATACCTTAATTTGATGTTCACGAAGTTGTTTGGGTTTTTTGAAGTCTAATTCTCCCAGGCCGTTGTCCAGCTCTAGCTTAAGAAAACTGTAGTTAGAAGAATTACAGCTCTTCGAAGGGAACTCAGGCTTTTTGATGACATGCCAGTGGGCTGGCTCAGCACAGAGTGCTGCTATCAGGCAAAGTGACTCCACAGTCTCCAAAGGTTTATGAGTCTTATGCTTGATCTGTTTTAATTGATTTCTATTTTGACTAGGGTTCTCACAGAACATTACAAAGTCGTTTATTTTCATTTTCAGAATTTTCTGGGGGCAGTAACCACAATCAACAAATAGTAACTCACTTTTCCTCAGGAAAGTGAGATGCCAACTTTCTTTCCCACACTGAGCTGTGTTAAGTGTAGAGCAGCTCTGCAGGAGCATGACTCCTTGCATCGAAAAACACTTCTCTTGGTCATTTTTTTGTTTGAAAGAAATATCTCTAATTCAATGCAATCCTGAGACTTAGCCAGTGAATTATAGAATGGATCTGAGGCACCCACGTTCCAACTAAAAAAGAATTTTATTTTTTTTTCTCATAAAAGATCTATTTCACGAGGGTCACAGACACCCGGCAGCAAAGCCACTGCATTATCATGATTATTCTTAATCTCCCTGCATAATTCATGTTAGCATCTTAACATCACTGACAAAAGCACCTCTCCTCCTGAATCATGCTGCTGGTTTATTTGTCTGCTTTTCATTGGCTTCAAGATGTGAAGTTTCCACCCTAATCAAAAGTATTCCTTTAATTTTGTGATTCTCTCACTTCTGACATCAAAAGTGAGAGAGTGTGGGTTAGAAAGGTCTCCTTTGTATTTGAAACTGAAATTGAATGTAGGAATATCATATTGATTTAAACATGCTGTAGGATTTGAAAAGAGACAAATCACCCAAGCAGACGGAGTGATTTGTGTGTGACAGTTTCATTCCATCCCGTGAAAAAATGCTCCCAAGATGAGAAGTAAAGAGGCAAGTGTCCAAGAAAGGAGTCTTTTCTCCACACTCACCAGCCTATTATTCTCCCAAGAGGCAGGGTTTGGCTTCTGAAATTAAGGGGCAGAGCACCATGTCCACATTTCCCTACAGCACTCAACGGAGCTTCAGATCAACTTCTGATCTAAACACACCTAAAAAGGTTATCTGTCATCACCTCTCTATCCATATCACAAACACTGTAAGACTTAAAAACATCCCATATTCATGTGATGCTGCAACAAACAGTACAGACATCCCTACCAAGTACCCCAGATAGCTTTCTCATGCAGTGCTGCAAACACTGTGCACAGGTCAGTGTCCTCAGAGGCATTCAGATCCTTAATTCCCTGTGGCTTCAGGGAATTCAGCTGACCAGCAGTCAGGCATAGAAATACTCCTAAGGACTGGGGCCTTGGTGCCTCCCTTTTCCCTATCTATCTAAATTCAAAGATAAAACTCTTCCATAACTAATAAAAGAGTTCAGAAGTGATCAGACATGTAGCAGTGAGAGAAGGCAAATGATGGTTAGAATACTGGCATTTTTAAAGAGAGGGACAAGCATTAGCACAGCCACGATTTAATTTATCATGTGAAAAATCTGTCCAGAGCAGAATGGGAATTCTAGCAATATATTCTAGAGATGTGTCTCTCCAATAAGCTGAGTTACAGGGATCATTTTTCTTTGACACCCATCATAGGGGAATGAAAAGGTTAATGTAGTGCATGTGAGTGCATTTTCAAAAATCAATTTAAGGGAATTTTCTCTGCTGTAAATTAGGCTTTGGCACCAGGGAAAACCATCACACTCAAATTAACAAAAGGAACAAAAGAATTTAATTTAAAACTACATTACGATTGCATTGCTTATTGGTGCACACAAAAAAAATCAGCAACATGCATTTCATTTTTACCTTCTTTGATTACAAAAAGGTTATTATCAGTGAAAGATAATGTTGAATCATAATTAGAAGCAGGACCTCATTCCTACCAGCCTGCAAAGTTCAACATTTTCCATAGTTTTTCCATTTTGGTTAGAAATCCCATTTGTCAGCTCTCCTCATGTTCACCATATCGCAACCCCTCTATCTCCCGTCACACATGCTTCTGTATACTGTGTACTCCTGTATTCTGAAGGGTTTGGCTTCTGAGCTGCATATGTCCCATTCAACCAGATCTTACATTGGCTTAACTGCAGCTGAAGGCACAAAGAAATTTAAGGTCAAAAATGATGAGGCTGACTCATGATATTTGTACAGAAGATCTGAACCAGTTTTCAGATTTTCACTAATTTTAACTGGCAGAAGAGTGAACCTCAGCTGAAATCCTGAGTTTTCAAGAGGTCTAAAATGGTTCCCGTAACTTCATGGCATTGCTACAGCCTCTCTACTTCCCATTATCTGACTTGCACACTGTTGACTCCTTTCCCCTTTACAAAGACTCTAAAGGCTTTCTTCTTTACCTGGAGAGAAGAGGATACACAGCAGTACAGTGACATTCACACTCAAAGCCACAATAAGCACTTGTCCTCCAGGTGACAGAGCTCTACACAGTGTTTCCCAAAATTATCACCAGTCGTAGTCCTTGTGCTTTCCTGAAGTGACATTTGCTGTCACCAAACTCAAGAATTGAAAGGTGGTGTCAAGGACAGCAAGATTTTATGACGTTCTGTGTCAATGAAGTGAAGAAAGAACATGACACAACTGATCTGTGCTCATACATTGGCTGATGTGCTGCCAAAAGATATCAGCAGCACAATGAAGGGACAGACAAGTTGTATGAGCTACTCCAGATAAATCAGTTGTGTTATTTTCCTTCCACTTGATTGACATAAATATCTGTATTATTAGCCTCATGTATTCAGCAGGTTTTCATCTGATCCATCACTGAAACCTCCCTCTATGGACAGAAGATAATTTTCAGTGTAAAGAATCTGTTATTTAATGATGACAGATGAATCCTCAACCACTGTGAAATTCTGCATTGAGGAAGAGAAGGCCAAGGCTGTTCTGCTCCTGGCATTTTTTGCTCCTGCAGTGTTCCAAACATTGCTGACTAGGCCCCACATTGCCCTGCCTGTCCCTCCACGGTATGGCACAATTTTGTACCTCTCTCCAGAAATTCTTTACCTGTCAGTAAATAATGTGAAGCCTATATGATTATATATAACTATACTAATTAACATCTGACCAGGCTGCTGTAGATCATGTATTCCCTCCTCTTACGGGTAGTTTGAGCTATTAATGAAGGAAGTGTCAAGTGTTAGTCTGGGTTGCCAGGACAAAAATACAGTGTCAAAGCCACCTGAACATTGAAGACAAACCGACAAGCCCCATTACTCAAATATTTGCAGTAATTTTTGTCACATTCATTTGGACAAGGGAAATGAGGGGAGCAGGATAAAAAAAAACCAAACCAAAAGAAAAAACAACCATAAAAACAACCAAAACCAATTGGACAGATTCATTTACCACAATATATTGATAGAGCAGAGATGTATATATGCATAAATATACACACACACACCTTTTTTCTTTCAGCTTCTTGGCATGGGAAAGCAGCAACTCACTCTCTACACATGCACCTACTTGGCTCTGTATGAGAAGGCAGTACTTTTTTACCCATTAGTCTTCATCTCCTTTGAAATATGAAACAGACTGTCCTTTTGTAAGTTGAGTAGAGGCTGGACCTTGGCTCCTCTGAAGAAACAGTTCACAAGTCAATAGCTGCAGCCCCTTCCCTGGTGGGTAGGACTAAGCAACAGTGGCGAACTGCAGCAGAGGTTCATTGTTTCAGCTAATCCCCTCCCCATATGGTGAGGGACTATGACTGTAGTGAATAATTAATGAAAAATGTTCCTGATCGGAAATTCAAAAGAATCAGAGGAACTGCAGAATTAAAAAGGGAGTGGTTTTCTTTTTTCTCATCTTTTTCTTTTTTCTTTTTCTTTTTTCCTACAGGCTTCTTTGGGTACACAGGGAAAAAGGGACCCTTAAATCTGAAAGCACACCCCCATTGCCATGTGCTTTTCTGAGAGCATGATGGTTGTTGATGAGATGTATCTGCCCTGTGTGTCCAGTAGCTCACTAGGGCACCTTGAGCTGTGCTGTACCTGAAACATGGGTCTCAGTGCTACAATACCTGCGTGAGAGGCTGGGATAAATGCCGGGGCAGTCAGCCTGGGCTAAACTTCAGACTTTTTCAGCCACATGCTCTTGGGACTGCAGTGTGCTAATTTAAAGCTAGGACATGTGACAGTGACTGCAAAGCAGACATGCTCTCATTTACTTTTTAGTAGGAAGAGGATGGTGGAGATAAAAAAAAATATGTTTTATGACCTCTCCTTGTTAACAAGAAATATATTAAGGCTGTGCCTTAGTGCCCAACACTTTTTTGCAGTCTTAAAATAGAAAAGAAAAAGCATTGTTTTTTTTGTACATAGTATTTTGCCTTCATAAAATATCACTATTGTAGCCTTAAAATGCAAAATGAAAAAGTTACAGTATCTTCAGGAAATCTCATAGCAAACTAATGGGGCTTTACAAACCTTGGATTGTTCTATTTTCATTTTCTTGGTACGATTTTAACAAAGAAAATCAGAATCTAGTTCATTCTCTTACATAACCCTTTGTGAAGGACTCAAAATTCACATCAACAGTATCTCATTCCTACTTTTCCTTTAATTTCCATTTCATTTAATAGCTTCATCACTATTTATTTGTGAGTTTGATATTTTTTCCCTTCCTGGGAGAGAGGAAAACTCTCCCGGGTAATAGGACGAAGAGCTGGAATCTGCCTGGTTCTGTTGCGCTTCTGTGAAAAATATATTACCAAACAAACTCCCTTGCAGGAAGTAAGTTCAGTTCTGCTTTTTTTTTTTTTTTCTCAGGGGTCTGGTAACACAATTTGAGTGATGCCAAGAGTCCAGATGCAAGTGCCATGTGAGGAGGTACTCTCAGTGCGAGCTAAGCAGTTGTGCAGCACATCCCCTTTGCAGGCTGAAGACACAAAGTGCAAAATAATCAATCTTCCAAGGTCCTAACAAGCCCCTCTATTACAGGCCGTACCATGCAGTCAGTTTCTAGAACAACAAAAAATGTCTGGCACAGATAGAAAAGACAGCTAGAAGTTTGTATCACATTTCTTTGTGAAATTACAGGAGGTACTTAACCTTTGTCCTATAACTTTTCATGGGAAATGAGAACATTTGCCATCCAGGCAGGAAGTCATTATCCCCAATGAGAATGAAAGATGTCTTGATATAATCCTGATCCTTTGACAAAAAGAATTCTGAACCCAAATGCCCTCAAAAGACAAGTCTACAAAAAGGGCTTGGGTTCATGTTGAGCCAAGAGCCTCCTATATTCTATGCCACCCACACTTTATATACCTCTAAATTACAACTCAACTAATTTTTCACTTACATTAAGCCCTACATAAAACATTTAAATTCATAAATCAGCAAATGCATCTGTTGCAGAAAAAAACAGATGGAAAAGCCCAAATGAGAGAAATGGCTGAAAAAAGTTTAATTTGTACTGACTTTTCATGCTTGTACTAGTTCAATTTTCTGATATTGAACTAATCCTTCTCCACAGCATTCAGTCACTTTATGGTAGAAATGTCAAATCATGCATGGTGGGAATCCACAGTACAGATTCAGCTTTTGATTCAGTAATTTGTTAACCTCATTTTGTAGCGATGCCAAAGTTATAAATACCTCACTGAGTAGTGATGGTAACCCCTAATCTGCATCCTCCTACCCCTTCACTGGTTTGTAGCTTTTGTTGCCACTGTCTTCCCTATAGTTTTCCTTTTCATAGTATGAGGAGATGGAAAACCCCAACTTAAAGAACACACATTTGTGGGGAAGATTGAGACTTTACTAGGTCATCTATTCAAGTTATTTGGGTAATTACATCAAAAGCAGGGCTAGGTTGTTAAAAACCATTTAGATTCCTGACTGCACTCAGTTTTGCTGTAGGCAAGGCTCCCAAACATCTGTAGAAATTGATGCCCCAGTCCCTAAGAACCTCCCTATTTGAGATAACACCCTTTAAGAGCCAAATTCCTATGGGTTCCCCACTCCCATGCAGTAAAAGAGAATCTTCTGCAAGGGTTTTGAGCCAGGGGAGTAGCCCTTGAAGGCTAGCCTAACACACAAGAGGGTTGCTGTCCAGGCATGGAGCAAGGGTGCAGATCCCTTGTTCCCAGAAGCCAGAGCTCCCTGTGGCACACTAGCCTTCCTGCTCTGCTCCTTCATGCCAGTAATATCTCCTCTGAAGCCATGGCCAGATAACAAAACACATACTCCTGCGCTGCAGCTGGTCTTGCATCCATGCCCACAGGCAGCACATCTGAGGTATGAGCAACAAGGCGGGCAGGTAAGGGCATCATTTCAAGAAAGAAGAGCAGGCAGTTACAGCTAATCAACTGTCTTCATCGCCTTGTCAGGACAGGAGCATTTAATCCTGGCTTGAAAAATACCATCGGGAGCTCTACTTGTTATCTGCTGTTCTGCACAGGTAGATGTAATCTCCGTATATTTTATTAGCTCCCGTTACGCTGAAGGAATGGATACAACATACAGCTGCAGCTTACCACTTTTATTATCAATTATTAAAACATTTGTTGCAGAGGGAGAAAGAATCCTGTTTCGCTCTGCTGCTGCTGGGATGATTGCAGCACTCACAGCAAACTGCCTGCACACTGTTCACAGTCTGATTCGGCAAAGACCACTGCAATGGGTGGACATAGGATCAGCAAGAGGTGGGGATGCTTGGCCTTCATGATAATGGGGTTGCACTTGGAATCAGCCTCCAGAAAAATGTTTCCCAACAGGGATGACATTTACCTTAGCCCAGACAGAATTCGCCAGCCTCTGTGCTCCACTTAAGCTCGGAGCTCAGACAGATGGTGTGGGTGCTTGGGAATGATGTGCACAGTTCTTCTGAACAGCAAGTACAACCCATGTCTGCATGTAGGCCATCTTATTTATTTATTTATTTATTTATTTATTTATTTTAAGGAAAATGTGGCAATTAGGCAAAGGAAAAGAAAATAGGTAATTAGAAAAGAACAAAATCCAAAACATGACTCTATTTTAGTTTTGCTTGTCTATCAATGCCTTATTAAGTAACTGCAGTGTGCCTTGGAGTATTGCTGATTTCTTCATCTAAATATAATCCAGCACTGTATATCTGTATATTACGGGCAGCTCCTAAAAGCAGTAACTGCATATAAGACTTCACTAAATACTTTTTGAGACAAGTTAAGAAATGCTGTTGTTGGTTAATGCATTATACTGCACTATGGCTTTTCTGCCTCCTTTCTCATAAGATGCTTCCTCCATCCACAGGGAAAGTACTGTCAGGAAAGTACAATGGTTTCCTTCGGTCTGCATGTGCCGTAGGCTCAGCTGTAGACAAACTCAGGAAAGCATTTAATGGAATGCATTTCTGTAGTAGGGAACCATATAAACTTATGCTCAAGACCCATGGACTTCAGAGGGATGCAGATATGAGTGCTTAGGCTCTCCCTACATCTTTTGGTAACTATCATAAACACTTGCTCTGCAGAGAAAGACCCAAGATACAACATAGGTGGCTATAACAGGAGTATCCTTTCCCTGGCAGGATGATGCCTCCTTTGTGCACAAACTCCCACATCACCTCCCTGTAACACCCATTCCCCTGTGCACAGTGTGAAGAGCTGAGCCCAACTCATGAGTGTCTGCCTCTAAGTGGGTCTGGCCCTTAATCAGGAAGCGGAATTAAATATGTTTTTTCTCATGCTAATGGCTCAAGAATATAAATTATATTTGACACAGCATATTAAAAACCTCATAAAACTTCATCAACATGGCAGTATATATCCTGTGTTTTCCTGCTTTTTAATCATTTTAATAAATCTCATAAAAATGATGCCACAATGTAGCCATTACAAGAGAAAATTATCAGGAGCGCAAAAAAAAGGGAAACAGCCTGCTACAACACACCTCGGAAGACAAAACACGACAAGGTGTTTACAAGGTTGGGACAGAAAACAGAAACTCTTATTAAGTTTTGGTATGATTGATACGGTAGATTTAACCACTCCATCACAAAAGGCAAACTAACAAAACAGTGGTATGTTCCCTTGTCTTTCTTTAGCTTGTATCTCAAGGGTGCTCATAAATAGTTAAACAGCTACATCAGAATTCATCAGTTTTCAGAGAAAAATTAAACCTCAACATTGATATCTATGATATAATGACCTACAAATTAGTGCATAATTAATCTTGATACTAACTGCTTACCCTTGTGGTTTATGATTTATTATGGGTTATTCATCTAACTTCTATGGGTATTACTTCATGCACATACAATCTAATAACTGCTGATGCAAGTAGCAGGTCCTACTTCATAATAAAGACATTAACATTTTTGGAAAAAAATACTTTTCTATCAATTGATGATACTCTATTTACACTTCTCTAATGGACTTATTAAAATTAAAAATTAAACCTGAAATATAGGTTATATACTTCCGTAGCACTTCTTATACTTCCATCTTCATCCTGATTGCTTTTTTCATAATGTTTCATACTGTATTTTTGTTATTTCAAAACAATCATAGAAACATAGAAGGGCTAGGGAGGGAAAGGACCTTAAGATCATCTAGTTCCAACCCCCTGCCAACTGTGCAGCTGTGCCTGGGAATGCTCTTACCCAAGTGTAGGACCTTGTACTTCGTTATATTGAGCTTCACTGGCCCAACTCTCAAGCATGTCAAGGTTCCTCCGGATCCCATCCCTTCCCTGAAGTGTATCAACCGCATCACATAGCTTAGTGTTATCGGCAAACTTGCTGAGGGTGCGCTCAATCCTGCTGTCCATGTCACCGACAAAGATATGTAGCTATAGTTTCAAATACCTACAGCTTTCTTATATGTATGCTTATTCAGGGAGGATAGCATTCTCTTTTTTTCTTCTGTTTAGACTGGGAGGGGTTTAAGCATTTCAAGAGGAAGCTCATTCAATTTAACTAACAAAGCTCTTCTGGATGATGTAACATGTTGTAGGATACAACAATTAGTTTTATTTTGGTTTGTAGCTCTAAATTGTCTTTCTACCTACATGAACTCCAGCTACTGCAAGACAAGTGGTTACATACTCATCAAAGCAGCTATCAGAGATACAGTCCCTGCGATTGCCAGACAGGTCCTTACTTGTCCTTGAGGAATATTTCCAGATAGAGCCAAAAGGGAAAGCCAGCATGCATCAAATAACCATTCCTTCAGCAGCCAAGAAACATAAAGGGGGACAGAAATTAATGACCAGAACTGACCACAATAGAAACATAACCATTCAAAAAGAAATTTCCTATACTAACACCACTTCTTTACTCCTCTTTCAGATAATATTCCTCCTCAGTCTAATCATTCATTTATAGACCCCTCTAAATTCAGTCAGCCTCCAAGTGAGGTAATGGGATGATTACATAAATTGGCAATTACCAGAAAAAATGCTGCAGCTTCTAAAGAAGACAGCTATGTTTAGGTTGGCACTGCATGGGGAGGGTGAGATGCAGGCAATAGACATATTCGTATATCCACAATAAATATAAGATAATTTACCAGCAGTGATTATCATTCTGCTAATAACCAGATTTTCAAATTCTCAGCAGTCTTGACAATGGACACTAAAAGTTCCATCAAAACTATGACCTCCCTGGGTAAGAAATTGTTGTAACATTATGTGTAAAGAGCTTAATTAAAAGAGGCAGTGTTGACTCTAAAGCTTCTGTTAAGCAAATCACTGTTGACAACCTGAAATGTTTTAACGTCATTAGCATAACTCTGAGGCAAGCCAGCAGCTGAAAACCATGACATTCTCTGAAATTGTTAGTTTCTCCCAGCCTTGTTCATAAGAAAGTGCTTTCAGAATCTCCCTCTTTCTCTATATATGGACACAATGTCAGAAAGTTAAGTTGCTGATCTGAATCAAATTCATGTGAATTAAGATATATTTCAAGAGCTCTATCTGCTACTGAATCCTGTCTCAAGACAATGCCTTTCAGAAGATTCACATCTAAAATTGCAGTATTCTGGCCACAGTAAAAAGCAACTATGTTCACCATATGTTTGCTGGTTAAAATAAGATTCTTGCATAGATATGACGGCTATCTCGTTTGAAATAGGCAATGAGCTACCACATGGATGCAGAAGTTACCAGCAGTCAGTACACCACCAAAGTCCAAGCAGGTGGCACTCCCTGCCGTAGCAAGAGACACACACTGCTCCCCAGCTCAGCAGCATGTGCTCACACAGAGAAATCAGGCTCTGTGCCCCAAAGTTACTCTTTCAGGTGAAAGCCTACTAGCTTTCCAAATCGCTGCAAAGTCACAAGCCAGATCCATGCTAAGATAACAGCTGTTTGCATATGACGCCCTTAGAAAGCAGCTTGCCGTGCTGTCACTGTGAATAACAGAAAACCGCTTTAGTTTGGTCTTCCATAAGTATTCCCAGCTATGGAGAGATCTAATCCTGTTTGTAAAATTCAATTAGGCTCTGAAAAAAAAATAATTAGTCATTAAAGTTTTATATAAACAGATCTAAGCCAAGAACAAAGCTCCACCACTACTCCAGTAAATTTCAGGATTAAAGAAAATCAATATCCTGTGTCATATTCCTGTAAAATATTATCTGCAGGATAGCTTGTTTTCTCATTTTGCATGAAATTAAAATTTAAGTCCAATTTTCAGTGACTGCTATTATGGCATAAACATTAAATAAAAAAGGAGTAAGAAATATTCACCTTCCATAAAAGCATGTTTCTTTTTAAATAGGTGGCCAAGAAATGCTCTGAGTTTTTGGAGTGGCTCAGGAGGCAGAAGCCTGGGTTTGAATAGCCACCCAAAGGGGAGGCAGCAGGGGCAGCACCTGCTTTTTATTAGACATATAACACAGCAGTGCAATGATAATTTTCATTTGCAGTAAAACAAAAATTAGTCATGCTATTTTTTCACTTGCTATCTTTGATTTCGCTGGGTTTTTTTGCTTTCAGGGATACCTAAGGGGGTGGAGTGGGGCAGGGAGGAAGTTTTTGCAAATGTTTCTCTGACTGATGAAACCTTACAAACCTCAAGTATAGAAATGGCACAACTGTGTTTCCTCTATATTCTAAAGCAGATTCTTGTAAGCCTGAACATTTATAAATGGTATTTTTATCCCACTGTGTTTACAAGGTGATTTTTCAAATTCCTGTTGGTTTAATAAAGAACTTAGGTGTTCAGCACTTGCAAAAACACTGCTGTTTAGATAGACACCTTCAGGCAGATTCAGGCATTTAACCTGAAGAGTCAACATTTGCAGTTCTCCAGCAGCATTACATAGGCTTTCAGGGCAAACTTCTATACTGTTAAATGTGCTGCATGTTGTGCTAACCTGCATCCTTGCCTTGTCCCTAAGTATGTGCATACACTAAGTAACTAAACATGGCCTGGCCCAGGAACTGGAATTCAGTTGTCCACATGATAGCAACTCCTTGGCATGGCTTTGACCACACCATCTGGGTTTTTTTTTGTAAAAACAAATAAATCCCAGAGGAATGTTTTAAGTTCAGCCCAGGAGCATCAAGCGGCCAACTTGATCTGCAGTGTAAACGTGCTTAACAGTGTGGATGCGTCAGACCATATCCTTCCTCACCAAACAGGCTCTTACAACATTTAGTTTATTGGTATAGATGTGAAGTTTCTGCAAACTCAGGAACAAATCCTTAATGAGCCAGGAAGAAAGGCAGAAGCTCTTTTATATTTGTATTCTGTTGAATGTTTGCTGCCCTCTCATACATTTCTGGGATGCACACTTTTCCAGAATCAATGTGAACTTTATTCAAAGAACAAGCTGATAAATTCCTAAAGAACTGACAAGAAAATCTTGGAGGAAAGAAAAACAAGCCTTTTTCTTCTCAAATATTTAATAGGTGGAACCTGTAAAGAATTGTTGAAGATCTGCCAACATTTCCAATGATTTTCAAAGTCATACCATTTTTGCTTGCTCTGGAACTGCTGATATCAGCAAGCATGCCCTTCTAAATAATTTATTGGCATTTCTACATAAATTAGATACTTAAAGGTGAAGATGCCATGAACCTTCTGGAGGCTGAGTGCTAACTACATGGACTATAATCCAGACAGATTTCCAAACTGGTTTAAACCCCAGCAGGCTCACTGCTTGGAAGTAGTTCAAGGACTCCAGAGACTGCATTACGCTACTGAAATGTCACTTGTAGTAAAAACACATTCTACACAAAAATAAATCACCATCAGATAAGGTATAAACCTCAGACAGTTACATATCGATCATTTAAGTCATACCTTAGTTACTGCTCACAAAAATAAGCAATGTAAAAATATGTTTATTTCAGCTAAGGACAATTTATTATAAAAGACAGGGAAGTTTACAAGGCACAGCCATCAGCTAAAATACAGATCTATGTAAAGTTTAAATTCTTCAGTAACACACTTTGGTCCTGCCTATCAGTTTTAAAGTCATTATGGGCTTGTTTTCTCCTACAACCTATATAATAGTAGATGACTGGTTTGCAGGATTTGGCCACTGGAAAATGTTATGTTCTTTTTTTACCCTGTATCTACTATACTTAAAAAACTCCTTGACAGCTAAGAAGAAAACAATCTGAAGAAGAAGATGAAAAATATTTTGAGAAGAAAGTTGAGGAGAAAACTGTGAACAAAACTCACTGCACTAGCAAGGAGCAGATCAAAATCTTAAATCTCAAAATTCTGTTTTGAGATGAGGAAAAAAAGATAAAAAAATCAAAGGTAGCTCCCATTCTGGCTAGAGAATCACTGTAGCCAAGGTTGTGGGGCTATTGTCAGGATGGATCTATTGTTTGGACAGTTCCCTGAAATACATTGGTATGAGGGGGTGAGAAAAGCCAGTGATGAATTCTAAAGGGGAGGGAAAGATGATAAAAGCACAATTTTCACCAGAAACCATGAGAGTAGATGTGGTAAAGTTGCTACTTGAGATAGAAGAAAACAAGATGGAACATAAATAAAAATGGAAATAAGCAGGAAAATCAGCACCAATATCTCGAGGGATTAATTAACAAAGAGTAAAACAAAATATCAGGACCATGAAAGACTGATGAAATCAACACTAATGGCCTAAAATTTACACAAAGCCTGAGTTACTGCAGCTGAAGGGGGAAGGAAGACACCAGAGATAACAAGTTACTGTCAGTAAAGATCGTCTTATGTCCCAGGTCTCTGGATGACTAACCACAGCTCACCAAGAGATGGGGAAGGAGCGCTCAGCCCTCTGTGTATGAACGCTGTTGCAAGTGCAAGAATTCCTGTTTGAATACAAATCA
Organism: Ara ararauna; assembly: GCA_028858755.1. NCBI lineage: Eukaryota > Metazoa > Chordata > Aves > Psittaciformes > Psittacidae > Ara > Ara ararauna. The sequence goes on along the minus strand of CM054377.1, from coordinate 108,894,393 downwards.
TGGTTTGTATTTATTCAATGAGCTGATGTTCTTATCATGGGGAATTTATATACAAAGGAAGATGTCAGCATAGTTAACTTTTCAGCTGTTAGACAAAAAACTATTTGCAAGTGTTTCTTTGATCTAATTTGTAGCATGAACTCAAGACTATGTGGGTGGCCCAAACAAAATGAAGAAACTAAATGGATGATGACCAATTAAACTAGGGAATTTTCAAAAATAAACAGAATTTGTGGATTCTGCGTTTTTTCCTATTTAGTCTTGAGAATGAATTAAAAATGTTTCATTGCCTGCTCTTATGCAGTTACTACCAAAAAAAGGGAGAAGATCAGACATTTGTGTACTTGCTGTAACCTATGAGCTTTCCCTTGCTCCCCGGCTCTGTGTGCCTTTCAGTATTTGCTTTTGACAAATCAGCTTTTAGCAGATTCAGATGATGGTTTTCAAGACAAATAGAAAATAAAGTATAAAATCATCTTCCTTGTGAGAAAAGATGGGGCAAATTAGTTAATGAGAATTCAGTCACCATACTGATTTAAACCATGCCTGACTTTCTACCTTGCTACTCGCCATTCCTAACATTGCTACCTGTTCAAGATGAGACACCCAGAGGAAACAGAATTCTCCTCTCACATTTACACAGCACCATTACTTTATTTTAATGACTAATACGCCCTGTTTAATAAAGCCCTGGCATCAACTTTATTACATCCTGTACTGCTAATGATTTGGTAGTCACTTAATGCATTAATCTTGATTCATGGCTCATTTGAAATATTTATCTAGTACAAAATGCTTAAGTGAAGGTCAGTTGCATGTAAATCTTCAAAGATAAATTGCAAGCTTTGCGTTGCCTCTAGCTCTAACTACCTACAACTAGCTACAGACCAAGACCCACTGAGTACTGAAATTCCTTACTCTGCATCCACCCCACACTTTAGAAGTATCTGAGGCCCTGATCTCAAGCCACTAAAATTCCCTGAAGGAACAACATTGTTTGTAGATGACCAGGAATCAACCTCAAAAGGCCTTTGCATCATTAAATGGATGAAGCAGAAGCCCCTATTAATAGCATATTAACAAATATAAGGTGAGAAATAAGGCATTGATACAGGTAAGTTTAGGACTTCTGATTCAGAAGCACATCAAAAGATATATGGAAACAGCTGAAAAGCACAGAATGGTACCTACAATATCCATAGGCACCAGTGACCCTGGCAGACAGGTAGGAGAGGGGTTTATGAGATGGTTCAGCATCTGTAGGTAGCAAAACGAGCCATATGGCAACAAACATAAATTTTATTACTGAAGGAAGAACTTCATTTTCAGTGCTTTTTATATTTATGAAGGAACATATGCAAATACTTTCATCTGGTTTCATCATAACTCTTCTGACAGTGAAAGTATGTTCTGGCCCTTGGAAATGGAAGTCATAGGACATAATGGGATCTAGAGTATAGGCATAGGGATGAAATCACTGAAAAAGCTAGATAGGCCTTTCTCTAAGTGTAAAAGGAGTACACTGAATCCCAGACACAACTGCTTCTGTAAGCCTATTCCCAAGCCACGCAAAGCAAGGTAAACAATACAATGCCACAGGCTGCAAAGCCTGTAACCAGCTTTTTTGCCACTTTTCCTTTATGTACCTCAAAGCACTTAGGAAACGTCAGCACTGCTTCCAGCAGCACTCACTTCATGTGCTACTTCTGCATGTGGTATGGGATTTTCTACTGGAGCACTTCAGCATCAGTTCTTGGCTGCAAGATGCTGTTGAGGCTGAAAGTTAGCTGTAAAAGCTGTGGTTGGTGAGGACGAATCCTACACAGATGCCTTCTTCTCTACCCTTTGTTCACTTTGCAGCTGTTTTTGTTCCCTGTGCACTGTCTAGTGACATGAATCATGGAACAGAAGGAACAGTTTAAGCAGTAAAGTGTTTAATTGCTAAAAATTATTCCACAATTGCAAACTCACAGCCAAGAGACAACACTGTCACTGAGGATGCATTATGAGGGAGAAAGAAAGAGGTTTGAGTGTCATTAGCAAAACAATAATAAAATAACCCATAAAAATTGAAAATATGATCCAATGAGAGCATATAAACATAAAACAGTGTGGTCCCCAAGATAGAATAATTTATCATTACAGATAATTCCATATAATGTGGTTTAAAATAGTAAGCTGTATTTGTATTTTAAGGTGTGCAGACATATTTATTATGTGCAGCCAGTTTACTCATATTGCTTCACGAATTCAAGGAAAAAATGCAGTTTCCATCAAAACGAATTGCATTAAGTGGTTGCTGAATATTGAAAAGAACAATTGCTCTAAAGCAAAAGTTCTACCTGGGAACACATATGAGACCATGAATTTCTAAATATTAGACAGTGCGTCACATAGCAATGATTAAAACGAATCTGTTGCAGTTCTGATCCTTTATATGCAATGCTTCCTTCAATACTTACTCACTTTGCTATGAAGGTGTATGTAAAGAGCCCATCAAAATAATCTGCCTCAGCATTTCTGTTATAATTAAATGCAGTCACATGTTGGCAGAAGTAATGACCACCATCTGCTCAAATCCATGGCTAGTCTGTCCTTCACCACAAATCACAAATCTCCACGTCCAGCAAAATACCCATTACCAGCTGATTCTCCAAAGCACCATATGAATAATCTGAATATGCAACACGTTTGTTACAGATGAGCGCTAATGTATACAGCCTCTAAAAATGCTGGCTCCATTTTGGATGCTTTGATACAAATAACATTAAATGCACAAAAGAAAATACACTAAATGACCTGGGTTGCAAAGTCAGGTCTCAGGAATTAGAAAAAGCCAAGACTTATGTTGTCTCTTCAGGCTGCAAGCATTTGGATGCAACATCATACCCTGGTTATAGAGTATTCTTGCCTAAGACTATAATCTAATTTATTTCACAAAGTTTATTTCACACTGTGGGTATGCTCAATTGCAAATATTTCACTGGTTTTACTCCATTTGTACATTTCACCTTTTTACTACTCACCACTCAAATATCATTACATCTAAAGATTCAACTCCTTTGAAAGTTTCCCATTAGCATGTCTCCATCCTTAGACAAGGTCTGAGCACTTGTGAAGGCTGCACTCTCCCACTGCTCACGTGGTGGATTTGCAAGCTCATGTTCCGCCTACAGAAGAAAGTTCAGCACTTCAGCATTGCTACGAGCTCTCATTCCTGCCTGGATGGACTGGGCATGGCTGTGTCAGACAGTATCACATCCCAGCCCGCTAATAACTATCTGGACACCACCTCTTCTGAGACTTGCACTATGGACATGTTCATTGTTCCAAATGAGAAGGAAATAAATGGAGCACATTCCTGATTCACTTAATTTTGAAGATACCCTTTGTACAATCATACCCGTATATGATCAGTTATTATGCATGATCTCTTCTAGGTCTCCCAATGACTAACTAAGCATCACACAATGTATATTCCCTGTGAGATGACACATTGCCACATCTGTGGCAATGACATCATCATTACTGGAAATATGGAGCTACGTTCTGCCTGACATATGTAAATTCAAGGGAATGAAATAAATACCTAGTTCCAAATTATAGTATCATCCATCTAGACTTTCTGATAGTCCTGAAAGACATATGGTCTAGCAAATGGCTGTATTCATCATACCGATACAGATTAACTCCTAAGACATGTTAAAGCAGCAATATTTGCAGCAATGTCAACCTGCAGGTGTGAAAGGGGCCTTCTGTAAAACAAACCCATAAAATTTCAGAGGACTCTTCTTTCAGAGATTCTTCACTTTCAAGAAGTAGTTTAACAACAAACTGAAATGATTAACTGATTTCCCACTAGTAGCAATGAGTATGTCAAGCCCAGACTCCATGATTCTTACTTTGAAACAACTCTTTGAGACAGTTGGAGATTTGCCTTGTTCCCCAAACTGTGCCTCTGGTGTTCCTGGGAGAGCACTGACTGTCATGAGACAAAAAAAGTGCAGAGGAACACCTAATGGGAGCAGTAAGGCCGGTACTCAGGCCTCTGTCCAGCCCTACTATCAACTCATAGATATATGCATGTGCTGCAATGTGTAGGTATATGAATACATTTGGGAGACACATTTTATTGCCTTACAGTGCAGTCATAGACTCACCAGTGCATAGTCTTACAAATAGCAAGGTTTTGTGCATTGTATACAAGTACAAAACATGATTCTTGACATTCTCAAAGTGTTATATGAATTTATCACCTAACAACTCTTACAACAAATAATCCCAATTAGTTCTCAAAATAGGAACTCTGTACTGTACTCATTTTGAAGGAGAGGAGTTTCTGAAAGCACATACTGTCTCTGAAAAAACCCCCCAAAAAAAGCTAATCCTTACGTGATTTATTATCCCTTTCATCTCATGTAATAATTCAATTGCTCTTTGTGTCATCGTCTGATCCTGTAGTCCTTTCTCTTCTAAGTTGCCCTGTTTTTAGCAAAGGGAGGAAGGGCTGCAGGATTAGGTCCTGACTTCCAAGCAATATTGTCCTCAAAGCAAAATAATGCGCATTCTGGCTGCTCAGAATTGCCATAATAGTAGGTGGCATAGAGAAAGGAAAGGGAGCCTATAGGGATGCTGGGGAGGGACTTTTCATTAAGGACTGTAGCGAGAGGACAAGGGGTAACGGGTTCAAACTTAAACAAGGGAAAGTTTAGACTGGATATGAGGAAGAAATTCTTTACTGTAAGGGTGGTGAGGCACTGGAATGGGTTGCCCAGGGGAGTTGTGAATGCTCCATTGCTGGCGGTGTTCAAGGCTGGATTGGACATAGCCTCAGGTGGCATGGTTTAGTGGGAGATGTCCCTGCCCCTGGCAGGGGGGTTGGAACTAGATGATCTTAAGGTCCTTTCCAACCCTAACTATTCTATGATTCTATGATTTCTTTTGTAAATAAGGTTAAGGTATGGTGCTTCAGTTTTTCATTTGAAGAGAGCAGAGGATTTCCTTCTCCCAGTCTTACTGGATTCAGAAAGTCAGCCAATAGAGCATGCGAGGACAGGACGCAGAGTATCTGTGGAAAGATCCATACATGCAGATGGGATTAATCTACTCATTCCCTAGATGTAATTGCAGTTCCACAGAAATTCTCCGAAAAAACATATTTATTTGGCAGTAAATAAGATGACTAATTGCAAAGGATAGCTGCACATAAATCCTAGGCTGAATTTTTTGGCATATTTCTAGTTGCCATATAAAAGAAAATTACATACTCTCTCAACTCATTTTCCTAATTAAATGAAAAATATGACATTATTTCTACTACTCTTATTGGAGGAAATTAAAGTTATTTCAGTTTAACTATCAAATGCAGCATATGGTTCCCTGATTATTGGTATAGTGCGCAGCAGAAGTCCTGGGCAGATGATTTCAGGAGAGGATATGACCGTGCCTCCTACTGAGACCCAGTCTATCCAGAATTGCAAACTGTTCTGTATAGGGTTCTGTGAAGGTGATGTGCCCTAAAACAATGACTACAGGATGTAACATCAAAAAATCCCATAACCCTACAACAGCAGTACAGTGCAAGACATGTTCTGGATCTACAGTGGGAATTTATTGTTGCTGCCTTTACCTACCTAAGAGCTCTGTCATTCTCTCCACATAATGGGAAGCAAAATATGCGGGTTTATTAATTGCTTACATCTACCAAACAATACAATATTTCCCATGTGGAAAAACACATGCTAAGAGGAAAAAAGAACAGCCCCTTTCATCCCCCTCTCCCTGCCCCTCCCCCCCCCAAACCCTATAATTTAAAGTGCAACATTTCTCAGTACTGGACATAAAAGACACTCAGTAAGAACTGAACACCGTCACTTGCCCTGACTGTGAGCCTTTCTTTATGCATGAGAATTTTGAAGTCTAATGAGTATGCACAGAGCGTTCCCACTGATTCACCACCACAGAGAAGAGGTTTGGCTGGGATTTCATCCAGAAAACAGCTAAGGAAATAGCAAAATACAGGTATGGGAGAAGCTCTGCTGTGCTCCAGGATTCTACCTTCCCTTTGTAATAGAGTGAACTCATGTGACTGCAGCTATTTTCCTTGCCTTGCTGCATGTAAACCATCTTTTAAAACCCACTTTTCCATTAGGAAGTTCTCCCAGACCCAAAGAAAATATGCTGCAAGCCAGGGTCCTTCCTTGCAAATCTCACACACTGAACTCCTTTGCCCTGCACAGGAGACTTAAACATTTGGATACCATGGCCAAAAAGACAGATGAGCATCATTCTCCACTTTTTTTTTTGAGCATTGCCAACCCCTAAGTAATCAAAGATCATGAGTCAGACTCATGCATACAACAAATTATGAGATTACTTGAATATTTTCAAACAGAAAACCTAAAATGTATAATTAGCTTTCTGGATTTGATCGTTCCAACACATTCATTTCAAGGGCTTTTTTGTCCTCTTGTTTAATTGCTTTAAGTTGAGGTCTGCATGTAGTCACTTGCCTCCTGGAGTAGGGACATCAAGTCATATGTCAAATATTGTGAGAACTGTGATAAAACCCACCTAAACTTCTCTCTGCACTCATAATTTACCAGAGGAAGCCAAGTAAGCCCAGATCTGCTGCTCTTCATATCTCACTTGAAGCTTGTGAAGATGGCTATGGAATGCCCTTGATAGTAGGAGAGAAGGCTGCGGTATTTGTAGCAACTGTGTGTGGTTGGGATCTTAATTAGATGGGTCAGGAAAACAAGCAACAGGGAAGAGACCACAGAATGATGAGAATATAACCTTTTGCTGTTTTTCCATCTTCACAAATACATCTCAGCCTAGCAATGCACTGGGCCATTGACTCATCAATGCCAAAGACAAAATTTAGGATCATAAGATCTACATACTGAGCACAGTTACACTGACAGTCCTGAAATGCTGGCTACCCTTGGAAATCTTAGTCAAAACCAGTCTCTTCACCTCAGAGATACTAATCTCTGTTCATTTGCTGCTGAGTGTCAGCAATGATAGGACTGCGGGACACACACCTTAAATGTTATTTAAATATATCAATTTAGAGGGGCAACATCAGCAAGATGCAGCAACAGTATGAGCCATTCTATCAGCCAGAAACATTTTATATCTAAACCTTGAACTTCCTAGAGAAATATTAGGACTCAAAGAAACAGCAAAACGCTGTATAATTCATCTTCATAATCTTGATGTGTGAATTTTATCACTGACATACTTTCACATTCCTGGCTTTTATTGTAGTCTGATTCCTGTTAAAGGCTTCCATATTTGGCCTTGTTGAGGTATAATGCAATAAAATCACCTTTTTCTGTTTATTTCTTTTGGAGTCAGTGAGGGACCCAACAGCATTCTCCTGGTGGGAAGCTAAAAGCTAGACCTTACACTTGTTTCAGCACTGTAAATCTATTGCAATACCACTGATTTCAGTGACATATTAGGTAATTACATTTAGAGAAAGCTATAGTTGAAGGTGCAAGCCCTTCTCCACATATAGCTGGAAACTGGGAAAGTGCTTTGAGAAAATACAGCTGTACATTTGCCCCTTTTTATACTCTTCCGCAGCTATCTGCTACTGGCCATTGTCTGGGACAAGGCACTAGACTAGATGGATCCTCTGTCTGCCCTCCTAACATCTTTTTATGTGCCTTTTTTTTGTAAAGCGAAAACTCCGGAAGTGCACCTAGCCTATTCATTTAGCCTGTATAGTCATGCCTCAGAATCCATTTCTTTAATTACATACAATATTTGGATCCTCTTGTTTAAGGGGAGACTGTAAATAATTCACTGTTTAATACATCTCAAAAATCACCTGGTATTGAACAAACCATTTAAACTAACTTGGTTAATTTGGAATCAATATTATAATTAATTGTCAACTTCATCTGTCTTTTGAAGCAGTGAAACAAAATAGCTTGTATCAGTTCAGCATTGTAAGTCTGTGTAAAACACTGGAGTTGCATTCCTGCTTCCCCCTGCTAAGTAAGGTTAATCAGCAGATGGGTTCCTTGGTTTTACGAATGCTTTCTAAAAGCAATTAATGACAAGATAAAAAAAAAGTTTCACAACTTCATCAATCTGATCTAGTGTCTGATTTGCTTTTTAAATTGTTAGGCTAAACTGTACTACCTTTTGTAAGTAATAAGGACTTGTCCTCCCTACATTACTATGAAATTCAGAAGTACTCCTGGGGTCACTTTGCTTGAAAGAGGCTCAAGGTACAGAGACTAACTGGAAAAAGATCACAGTTCCATTGGCTCCAGTGAAGGAAGAGTCCAACTTGCCAGATTCCTCCAGTAACACCCAGGTCTCCAGCTGGTGTCACAACCACCAGACATAGCCTCCCTCACCCTTATGGAGGAAAAAAGAACCCTCTTAAATTTATAATACAGTGCATATTTCACACACCAGCAAGGGCAGCAAGCCTACCAGAAAGGCAGGCTGTCACCAGCCTTGTCACTCTCATGACTGCTAAAGACCCAAAGGCTGAAGGATCAACAGAAATGATGCTCACACTTAGTAGTTTTCCTAAGTACAAGTCAACCAGACACAGGACCAGAGGGAAAGGCCATGGCTGAGAGCTCCCAAACAGCCCACACTGCAAAAAGACCAGGTGCTACAGAAGTTAATCCTTTCTCCTGCAGTTGAGAGCTACTCTTCAGACTTTCAATTTCCTGTAATGTCCAGTCCAAACATGCTACAGATCATTATTATTTAAAACCATTTCTAAAAAAGCATTTCTTTTATCTATCTTTCTCTTAGAAGAATGGCTTTCCTATCCCACAGGACCTGTACTGCAGAATGGAAATCAGCACAGTCTGGAAAAGTCTGTTTTCCAGTTCTACCCTGAGAGCAGTTTTGGGGGGTCCAGTACTCAGCCAGGAACACTTGGTGCCTTGGTTTGGTGTGGTGCCAGGCAACACTGTAAGTGAAGATCAGGGGCAAGTAAAGGGGCCAGAAGGCTATAAATAAAACAGTTAGAAAATGTATGCCTCCATAGAGATATCAGAATGATTTAATGATTTAAAACTTCCTTAGCAGAGTCTTCCGATTCCCATGACTCTTATTTAGTTTAATAAAAGCTGCAAGCATGCAGATTTATTCACTAGTATTGGCAAACTCCTGATATTTCCTTAATGCTTCTGTTCCTTTAGCAGTGCAATTAATAAAAAATGCCTCTTTTTAGGGAAAAAAAAAAGGCTTTTATGGTGCAGGGAAAGTTTGTTAACATGATTTGAATGACCCCTTAGAGATTCAGAAAACTGAAAGGTAATTCAAGACAACACAATAGTTTAGATTTCCTGATTTCTAAGACAATCATTAACTTCTTGAGAACTTAAATCATGATTTATATACCCCTGAGGCCAAAATCTCTGCAACAATTAAAAGCCCTTTGTTGTTTTAGCTGACCAGCACAGTAAACACGTATTGGTATGTCAAGGCAACTACTAGTGAAGACTGCTCTGGAAGTAGGGATTTCTTTGATGGGGAAAAAATATATAAAAAAGAAACCTTGCACACAATAGGATCAGTTTCCAATAGTGTTACTACAATCTGCTGGTGGGCTGAATGTGGCCCAAGGGATGATGTTCAACCCATCTCTCCTTATGAGGTATTTCTCTGATACAGCAGCTGGACTTTTCACAAGCCCTCCGGAAATTGCAATGCAATGTCCATAAGCACAAGTAGAACAAGTGAAAACCCAGTGTGCATCTCAATGACTTGCAGATTTTTGAGGTTTCATCCTTAACGTTGTGCTGTTGGCAAAGTCACGCTCCTCTAATGCAAAAGACCAGCAGCAGGAGTGACAAAATCAGAACAGATCCCTGATTAATACAGTCTGCCTCCTTGCCCTTTACTGTATCTCTAGTGACAACAGCCAAATGCAGGGCTGGCTTTGCGAGCAGCTCTGAACCCAGACTGCATGAAAAAACAGATCCCCCTTCCTCTGAAATTTCTACTTGTATGACTCAAACATTCTGTGATCATTTCCATCCTCCCATAACAGATGCTCCTGTAATACATTTGTTCTTGAAGGTTTACTGATTAAAATAGCTCAAAGAAGAATCTATGTGATGTAGCTTTTAATAATTTAATTTAAAAAGACAGAAAAACAAAGCCCCCCATACTTTGTTGATTTGCCTCATTGGGTAGCAATTTTTGGAAAATGCTACCACCCAGCTGAATTTAACACCATGATATTTTGTCACAATGCTGAAAAATACAGAGCACACCTGTTACAACAGTGTTAAAAATGATGACAGTAAGAACCCAAGCTCTTCTTTGATAATTACTAGGAATCTTGTGCCCTTTTTACAACTGAGATCTCCAGAGGAATTCCTTTACCCAGTTTAAAATTTTAAGATGAGCTGCAGCAGGCAGCAAAAGTAGTCATCGAATGCTGTTCTTCCCATGCTAGCCCTGCTAACTTCAAAGAAGATGCACAGGAAATGGAGAACAATTAAGCCCGGTTTTCAAAACATGCCATCTCAATACAGAGCATCACTGCTAAACTTTGTCCAGTAGCTAATTTGTAATCTCAGTTACAGAAAATTCGAGAGAATTATGAGAAGCACTCTGGGGACAAAACTGCATCCCAAATACCACATTTGATTATTAACCTTTCTGAGGACAAAAGGGATCTAATTCAAAGCTGAAAACAACTGAAAGATTAGTTAAGAGTCCTCTCTAAGCAATATTCTTAATTAAGTTTGTACTCCAGTGGGAATGCCAAGTACAGGTAGGCCTGAATATATGTAAGAAGTTATGCCATAATAGTGAATTGGCATATGATAAATTTCTATGCTCAAAGTGCAAAAACCAGAACTTTGTTCCTTTCTAATGTATAATAACCATGCAAACCTCCCTGGGGTCATTTTTGGACATCAGGTCCTTCTTTGCTTTTTGAAATAGGTACGACATTTTCATTATGCCAGATTCCTCTCTTTGGCCTTTTTGTGTGTTGGTAAAATACGGGGGCTTGTTAGCTCTTCTGATGCAACTAACTCAGCATTTGGATCCCCAAGCACAACTATAGTATATCTGGGCAGAGAAACAGCATATGCCGTGTCTCATGCTAAGAAAGCTTCTAGCAACTTGCATAAGATAACATTATATTCCTCCTCCCAGTTAAAAGTGCAGAGCACATTAACAGGCATGTATTGCCATGCCTCAGGTTCCAAGGTTTGTCTGGGGGAAAAAGAAAATGTGGCAGGAAGTCCATGTGAAGAAATATTTCTAACTTTGGACCTAGTCAAAAGTTTTGAAACAAGAGTGTTGAGCCTGACATGATCTAGTCACTGAAAGCAACACTTCTGCTGGGAATGTGCCAATTTTGATGAAATCTGTAGAAAAGGTGTTTTATGTTTACAATGGTCTGAACATGAGAGAGACCATGGCAATAACAACAGAGACAAAATACAGTTGAGGGACCAAAAGCAACAACTCAGAAGGAGGTCAGAAAAATTTACCAGATTCAGAGCTGAGAGCTGAATTTGGCCACTCATGTCCCAGGTGAGTGTGGTTTTTCTCCACACAGCCAATCTGTTTTTCTAGTCCAAGTAATATTTAATTGTTTATGCAGCTGCAACAAGACAGACAGAGAAATCCGGCCCACAACAGCTAACTGCTAATGGTTAGCACATTCCTTGGGGAGGAGGGAGAATGGCGAATACTCTCATTTCTCTGCAGTTTTTAACCAACAACTTAGTCAGTTTATGGGGTTTTACCCACAAAAACAAAACAAAACAAAACAAAAAAAACCCCAACCAACCAAATAAAAAAAAGGGAAAAAAGAGCATATCTTGAAAAAAAAAAAACCACCACAGAACCAGAAACAAACAAATCCCCCAAACAAACCACAAACCTGAGCATTTTGTTAGACAGAAATATTTCACCCATAAATAACCACAAATAAAAAGTGTAGTGCAACTTTAGCCCCCCTATAGACTCTTCAAGTCAGTGAGACTCTTCCTGTATCTGCTTTTCAGGGAAAGCTACAGTTTTTCCCTCCCTTTGAAGACATCTCACAGCAGGATTTGCACCAGCAGCACACCCAGACCTCAGGTGAGTTTGGCATGACACACTTTCCTCCCCAAAGATTGCAACCCAATGTTAGTAGAAGTGATCAGATTGGTCAAAGATTGTAAAATCTTAACAAAAGAAATAAACATAAAGACTGAATAAAAAAAGAAAAGTTTAATACCGAGTAAAACTCCTGTGATGAGGTCTAGTTTGCCCAAGCCTTTTGTGTAGGTCACTCCTACCCCATCCCCTTGGCAGCTCTTCTCACCTCATCTCACCTGCCCTTCTGATATCCCCCCAAGGTCACTGGTATTGTCTGTGTTTTCTCAGCCTGGCTGAACCTCTTCTGAAGAGTGTCAGAGGTGCGTATCAAAGCAGATGGCTCTGTATTGTCTGATATCAGTTGAAACATCAATCAGGATGTGTGATACCACCAGCTAACACAGTCTTGCTTCTCCCCCTCCCTTCTTCCTTCCCATTCTTGGTTATTTTTTATTAGCGAATTAAAAACTCAGTATGTGCCCTGATGAAATCACTACAGTAGCTAGTCAACACATTGCATGCATTAATTATCACAAATGTTTCTCCTGCCATTCTCATCCACAAGTGAACCACAAGCCAAAACAGTCCAGCTGTGGATAATATATGTTTTTCAGAAGTTGTTCAATACACTGAAGTTACCAAGTGATCTGTGGCAGTTCAATGACTCCCACGGCTACCACAGTGCTAAATACCAGCTGCCCACTGCTAAGACAGCCATTTCAGCAATGGGACACCTTCAAACGAAGTAGCCAGTGATATTTCTGCAAGAAACATGAGCTACGTGAGGAGAATCAACACTGCAGAAATTAGACACTGATCATTGCAGAGTCTACATCTGCACCACATAATGAAAAAATGGCTTATCTTCTGGCACTGCAGTAGTCAGTGTATAACGCCAACATTTATTGACCTATCCATTGTGACACAATTAATGGCAATTTGATTCCAGAAAAAATGCATGTGATTGACCCTACCTCATTAGTCCGGAGATTATTTTACAAACTGAGAGCAAAGCGGTATGATTTAACAGATGAACTACAACAGCCAATTCATTTAATCTTATTTCAACTCTGACAAACCCAGTTACCTTTCAGAGACAATATATTAATGAAACAGCCTCTATACAAGTATTGGTACAAGATTAAAGAAAGTAAGCATCTTTTCTCTGGATTTGTATTTCAAAGTGCTTAACTTGATTGATTCAGACACTAGGTATATGACACCACACATTCATAACACAACACAAAACAATTCAAACAGCAGATAGCTGACTCTGCACTAAATTCTTTTGCTAACCTAGAACATCAGCTTATGAAGCTGTAGCTGCAACAATATGGAGGTCTGCAGGAAACCATTGGTAATGACATACAGCCTAAATACCTTTCAATCATAGGCTGTGGTGGGAAAATAAATAGAATCATAGAATAGTTAGGGTTGGAAAGGACCTTAAGATCATCTAGTTCCAACTCCCCTCTAAACATCTCCCTCTAAACCATGTCACCCAAGGCTCTGTCCAACCCAGCCTTGAACACCGCGAGCCATCTAGTTAAAGAACAATGCTGGAGAAGACAAGTAGTCACATCAAGTGAAAAAAAAACCATGCCACCCAAGGCTTCGTCCAACCTGGCCTTGAACACTGCCAGCGATGGAGCATTCAGAACTTCCCTGGGCAACCCATTCCAGTGCCTCACTACCCTTACAGTAAAGAACTTCTTCCTTATATCCAATCTAAAATTCCTCTGTCTAAGTTTGAACCTCTAAGGCATTTTTTCCTAGCCTCCTGCACTTTTATGTCGTGCAGGCACAGACAAACCCTTGTATGGCCTCAGTGAAACACTGAAACTACAGAGCAGCCTTGACACTGATTTGAATGGGCCAGAGCTCCAGTTCAAAGGGCAGGAGTAAACCAGACCTACAGCCAGCCAAAACTTGACAGGCAGAACATTATATTAATAGCTGCAACAACAGAAAAAGTTTCTGACTAAACATTTGCTTAATAGAAAGTTGATTTTTCTTCCTTGTGATGTTTCCAAAATGAGTCTGCTCTTGCCTGTTTTCAACAGTCACAAACCAAGACAGACAACAAATTTTAATTTGGCTCAAAGCTATTATTTTTTTCCCAGCCCTTGGGGAAGAACAAATTTTTGTTTTTGCTTTTAGAACTGCTGCAGAAAGAAAAAAAAGAGATCATTTGACAGGAGTGTAGTGGCCTTCCTGTATCCTGCAGATGCACCAGGACAGCGTGGGGAAAGAAAAGAGCATGCAGCCCACAGTGGAAGAAAAAGCACCAATTACATTTGGTATTTTCAAAACACCAAAAGGACATTAGGCAACTAATGAAGTTGCCTAATTCCCCTAGGCAATGTGATGATCATAGCTAGACCAGAAGAGTGAGAGGATATACCAAAAAACCTGCAGTCCCTTCTGTGTCTAGCTCTCAGCTGAGATTGCTCAGCATCTCCACAGAAAGGCAGAGCTGTTTTGCACCCATTGAGAATATGGACCGATATTATTAACTTCAGTTAAAAATGTTCCACTTTTAACATTATCTGTGTATTCTAATGGAAAAGAAAATCTAACTCACACCACGTCGTTTATATACAGTACTCTGGTGATACAAAATCCACTATCGGACATGATATGAATTAGGAAAACTATCATTCACCCTGACTTGTCATTGATCACACTTCCCTTAGAGACTTAAAACAGCTGAGAGGAACAGTTTGTGCTGAATAGACTTCCAGAAACCTCCAGCAGTGAAAACCAGCATCAGTCCTTTCAGGGCTCTAGCTCCTATGGAGAGAGGGAGGAGGAAGAGAACCGGCTGGCACAGACTGAAGCATGCTGTTGCTGCAAGGGCTACTTGCTTTTCACCTATTCTCCCTTTAGCGTTTGTGAAGATACATGTTATTTCTGTTGTCAGCGTTCATTCAACAGATCTTCCTGGATTGTCTTGCTATGCTGCTTATTTTCTAATGGATGGTTCAAGCACATGATTAGCCTCAGGTTATTTGAGTCAAACTAGCAGGCAAATTAGAAGTCTAGAGAAATTAGGAGCAAAAAAGACACTTGGAAATAAGCACTGACAGATATGCAAACTTGTCTCAGACCCTCCTCACAGCTCCTTCTTCTGTTGCAAAAGCCAGGGGGAGATTGTTCTACTCTTTCCTTACAAAGCTGAGGGATTTAATCTTACTTGGCTTCATGCCCCGAAAGTATATAAAGCTTGCTCAGGGTCTGTTGTTTTCTGTAGCTTCCATTTTACACTCCCATCATACATCTTTCTTACACACTTGCTCCAGGTGTTTTGCTGGGGGGGGTGGGGGGGGTGGGGTGTGTGTGTGTAGGGGTGTTGCATTGTTTTGATTTTTTTTTTTTTTTAATTTTCTTTTGAAAATTATATTTATTCTTTTTTCTTTTGAAGGTAATTTGTTTGTTGGAGAGAAGTTTAGCCTGTGTCCATCAATTCAGCAGTTAAGCCTTCTTTTGTTTTCTTCTTGTGAATTTTAGAGATGTAGAATGGATAGTCTTGAATCAATGATGTTATCAGTATTGCTTTTTATTCTAATGCAAGCAGTAGACCATTGCTGATTTCCAGCACAGAATCTCCAGTCATTTCGATACAGTTCAGCTTTAATAGACTGAATCATTGGCTGTTTTTGTCTCTCACATAAAAGAAGAATCAGCCTCAGTAAGAAGTGCTAAATCTCAACACTAGGAGGAAAAAAAACCCCACTCTACTTCCCAGTGCCAAAACCCCCACATGCCCACTGCATAAAGAGAGCACTGTTAAAATCCCTTTAGCCAATGCCTGATAACTAAAGATCTTTTAATCTGGTGAGATATTTTACCAGCACTTTGATAATGATAATCAGAAGAAAGACACACTTCACCCTACTAAATTGTCATGGAATTGTCCATAAATTGCCCATAGTAAAATTCACCTGGCGGTTTCAGTTATTTTTCATTTTGTACCTTTTACCATATGAAAATGTTCAGGTACAGGTTCTCCCAGGAGACAAAAGACATTTTTCATTTCATCCTATAAACTCCCTTTTCCGATTATTTTAAGGTGTTAAAAAACTGCAGGTTTGTCTCCCTCTAAAATCTACCCTTCCCATACTCAGACTTTTTACCCATAAATTACAGTTTTACTGCATTTCAGTTACATTGGCATTACAAGACACACTTCTATATGACAGACAAATGAGTCTGCTTGTGTGTATCACCCTGGTGAAAAATATTCTGTAGCAGAGAAAGGTTCATGACCTTATCTCTCAAATACCTTTCTAAGTATCATCCTACTACATGACACCCAAGTTCAGCAACAGGGCATGCTGCAACAGCCCAACACTGGAAAAAAAGTACCATCTGTTCACCGGGATGGCTGGTCTTTAATGAAGGCTTGTGTTCTCTGAAAGTTGGGATACTCACTTCTGAAATCATTACTACATCACAGCACTCAGGAAAAGAAGAGAAATGAAAGCAGCCCATTTCAAAAATAATTGTTACAGTTCCCAGTACAAGTCAAAGGGACAATGTTAGGACTTCCTACCAGAAGTGAAAAGGACTTCCTATAAGAAGTGACTTGTAGGAGCAAGTCAAGTTATTGCTATTCATGAATCATAGAATGGTTTTCGGAAGGGACCCTGAACATCACCTAATTCCACCCACCCTGCCACAGGCAGGGACACAGGCAGGGTCCCCTTCCACTAGACCAGGGTGCGCAAAACCCCATCCAACCTGGCCTTGAAATGAAGATGCTCTAAGCTCTTCTCTTATTCTGGGTTTCTTCTAAGTGTTAACACATCCAGTTGTCATAACAGGAGAATCAGTTGAAATTCAGGCTACAGAGAAGGAAGGCCAGGCATGAAAGACTGTAACAAAGCAGCGGTCCAGCTCAGGACTGTAGCACCATGGACAGGCAGTTTGCCTCCATCTTTCCTCCACTCGGGTCTGCTGGAATTAGCTCTTCCGAGAAAATGAGTATTTATTACTGCAGGACATAACAGTTGCCTACCACACGAACTCACCTGGAAGACTGGAGGTTTTGAGGACAAAAAGATTAAAAGCTCTGCAACACCAAGCAAGAAAAAGGTGTTATGCAAGTAATGGATTTTTTATGCTTTTTCATGGCATTTGCCTACACATGAACTCACCTGGAAGACTGGAGGGTTTGAGGACAAAAAGATTAAAAGCTCTGCAACACAAAGCAAGAAAAAGGTGCTATGCAAGTAATGGATTTTTTATGCTTTTTTCATAGTTTCAGGTTTCTAAACAATTGTGGCTGGAAGAAGTTTGATCTGCTATACAAATTTCACTGTAATCAGTGACAAACAATTCATAGTAGTTGAAGTAGTAAGATACTATTGTATGACTCCAGTCCTACTTACAGAGAACCTAGCTTGTACTAGCAGTACTGGGACAAGCATGGAAGCATTGATTCACATATTCGTCTTCATGGATTTCTAGAGAGAAACTGAGTTGCACTGCAGGAATGAAATACAGGCAAACTCCCTGCCCTCTAAATAGGCAAAACCCTCTGTAAACTTCTGTTGAGCTGAACTGCTGAAGGAAGCATCAGTATTTCAGCCCCTCAGAATTATGCCAAATATTATCTATATAGCAGAAAAAGCAGAGATGCAATTTTACAACTTCCTGTAAGAAAGTGTTAGGGAAGAGTAGACAAAAGAGTTTCTTTGGTACCTAATGACCAAAAGCATTTGGGCTTCCATCTGCTGAATATAAGCAACTGACCCAGCAGCTCCTGAAAAATACAACCAAATGGGTGGATTTCAAAAGTGAACAAAAGAAAACGCTACAGAGAAATATATCTGGGAAAAAAACCCATCCTTTAAAGAATGTTGAGTTCACTTCCTGTTCCGCACAATAAAATGAATGAGATGCCTTCTCAACCCAAAATGAGAACAAATACTGCGGCCTGAAAATCTGCCACAAAGGACATGTTACAATACCCTTGCAATGTTTTGTACATGCCAGCAAGATTCCCACTGCATCATTATTCCTATTGCAAAAGGCTCTAGTCAAAACTGCTTTCACAGTTTCAGACATTGCAACTGACGCATGACCCCAGCTTAAAGACAAGTAGTTTTATTTGAACTGTATGAAATGACTGAATATGGAAAAGAAAGGAAGAAAGAACAAAGGTAACAGGAATAGAATAACAAAGTCCCATAGATGCATAGCCTGACCATCTTCAAATTGATGCCAATTTTATTACAGAATCTAGTAGTCAGGTAATTTGTTTGTAATCTAGTATCCATTCTTTTTGGCTAAATTAACATTAATGCACAAAAAGTCTTAAGGACTTCGCTATGTACATGCTCACACATCTAGTTAGGATTAAGCCCTGAACATGGAAATGCCCTCTCATGCCCAGACTAACTGGGCAGCTCAGCCTTCATAGTCATGATCTCTGGCATGTCTGGTGAAACATTCCCCAGAGTGATAAACAGCATAGTTGATTCAGAGACATGAAGTTTTCTTGAGGATATTGGTCTGGTTAAGAACTAGACAAACCACTGATTAGTCATCAGGTGAACCTCTGGTCACTGTGGGTTGACCAGTTAAATTTACAACAGTGGAATATAGATTAGTACAGGCCACAGAAATTACCAAACCATTTTTGTTGTGTTTTTCTGGCATAAACTGTCTATTTGTATTTCTGAGTGAATTTTGCTCTCTGCAACAAATGACTAGAACTTGAAAATCATTACATTGCATAGAAATAATAAAGGCTATCATTAAGTTTAAATTACATAAATGTTTTATCAATTTCTCTGTACAGGAACAAATTCTGTTCCACCTTGATTTATGAGACACAAATTTTCAAAGAGACTTACACAGATGGTGCAATAGCTTGTGTCATGAGATCATTTAGTAATTAACCATTAAGACTATAATCTTTGGGCACATTAGAACAGTGTTAAGGGCCTAATTCAGAACTGCATTTCTTTGGATATCTTGATGAAAACTTTCACAGTTTTCTTATTTAACTTTGTATAAGCAGATCATGATGGTACATATCTTCTAGGAGAACATCCATTCACCCTTATTCCAAGGATACATAGAGACAAAGGATAGCATCCAGGGAGCTGCTTTGATATCCTTCCAGTTCCTATTTGAATGACAAAACTCACCTCAATCTTTGTTCCCTTGTTCTCATGGGAGAGCAATTTCAAGAGAGAGCTGCCAGTAGCCTTGTTGTAAACATCTAAATATCATGTTTTATCCATGAAAAACTGGCAAGATTTGAAGATCTGAATATCTTTTATAAAGCAACTGAGAGTTCTGGCTGACATAGAGGCAGTAAACTTCAATATCAGTACAAAGTGGGACACACTGTTCTGAGCTTCATTTAGTTATGTTAATCAGCCAAACAACTTCAGAGAAGAGTGTCACAAAGGGTAACCAAGGGAAGAGGTGATAAGGCTCATCTCCTTATCAGTTGGACAGAAGGTGTAACAGAAAGAGATTATCAAGAAGGAAGGCTTAGAAAAAAGATAGTAACTCAAAATAAAAATGAATCTGTTTTGTCTGTATTTCTAATATCCCACAAAGTTATGTATTTTATCACAAATCAACATCCTCAAAGGTATTTTGTACATCCCCCTTGAGAACCAGGCTCAGCAAGTCAGTGATAAAGTAGTTGTTCACAAGAAATATTCTTCTATGAGTACTGGCTTTTCTTTTTCCAACTATCAGTGCAGAAGTATTTTGGTGCAAAGTCATTGTTTCACCCAAAGAACTCCAGGAGGATATTTGGTATATTAGAGAAAGTACATCGCACTCTAAGGTTTTCATGTGTAGAGCTCACTGGTGATTTGGTTGTCAAGAACATTTTTTTTGTGGTGGCTTTGGTGATATTTTGGCAGCTTTTGTATTTATTGTCATACATAACCTGATTCTACAGAGCTTCTGATAATCATTTGGGTGAGGTTTGGGAGAGTTGTTAAAAAAAGGATAGAAAGGAGAGGATAAGCATATGCTATTTTTTTCAATGCAGGAAGTAATCATAGAGTGATTTTCTGTATCGTGTACTGGGCAGTAGCATAAAACCCCTAGACATTTTCTAGAAGTGCGCTCAAGTGTGCTGTTCAAGGGGTTTCTTCAAAGAGGTAATTATTTCCATAGCAAAGTATTTTGCTGCACAAAAAGTTGTACTGAGATGGCTGAGATGGGCTATGTGCATTTTCCTCTCAGTGCAGATGCAGCAAAGTCGAACTACATTATGAGCACGGGGTGTGTTTTGAACAATAGATTGTTGTGTAGCAGTAAGAGAGTAGGTTTGATGAGTTTTCTATGAAGAAAACTTCAGAGATTGTTCTTTTTTCTGTTGGAACATGACACCTACAAAGTTTTCCTGATATAGGAATATTCTTAGGGAAATTTGATGGAAGACAAGGTAGCGAAAGAATTTGTGCTAAAAAGACAGAGAAAAGACTTACTATCTGTCATACGGGAGAATTACATGTCCTACTCCTTTCAATCACATTAGTAAGTGGGTATATGCTTGTCTGCTACCCCTACTGAAAATTCACTCTGGATGTCCAGCTGTGATTTTATGTTGCTTTACAAAACCCTAGCAGCTATTAAAGTATACTTGCTCCAGGGATTTCATTATGTGAATATTTCAAAATCTATTTGTCAATGAATAGCAGAATCACCAGTCGTTTCTTGGAGGTCAATTCACACTGAATGTTTGTTGCCTTCCTACTGACAGCTGAATGACAAACCAGTGCAAGCAGAGCCATTTGAAGTAATAGGAAATGAGCCTATTTCTATGCTAATATGTTTGAAACACTGTGTTTCTCTGATAGTATCACAATGTTGGAGTTTATACAATGTCTACACAATATTTGTTTGGTTGCTGCACTAATAAACAAAGATTCATTACTCTAATTTTGTCCTTCATTCTGTGTAACCTTTGCGGAAAGAAATAAAAGCTCATAAATAACAGTAGCAATAAATTAGCACAGAGAACTAGACATATTTACATGGACACAGACTTGATATTGAAACACTAATTACTGCAGGCAAATTTAGTTTTCCCTTTAATCAGATTTTACAGGTAATTAGCAGTCAACTAAGATTAATTACAATTCATTTTGTGTTACTGTCATCTTTTGGTCACAGAAAGTTTACACAGTATTTTATTCGCCAGATGCGAAAGCTAACTCTTACATAGACAAATCAAGGTTACACTAACATGTTTTTAGTTCACCACACACCTCTTACTTGTCTTAGAAATAGGCTTTTGCATGAGATACCTGTTGGGGCTCCAGAGAGACTTACCGGATCTCCAGCAAGCTATACAAAACTCCCATAAAGCTGCAAGATGTTCCACCCAACCAGACTTCTGCTTTTTCAGATGTAGCCAAAAGGGTTATCAGACCTGTTCAGTACATTCAGTGTGAGACTGCACTTTCGTATCCCACCCCATGCTTCCTGGCAGCCAGATTTGTGCAGTTCTGCAGCCTCTCTGACACTCCTTCCCCCTGCTGCTAATAAGTCCTTCAGCTGTTGATGAGCTGTACTGCACTGTGAGGACAGGATCTGCCAAACGTTCAGAGAAGCTCAGATAGCTGGAGGGCTCTCCAGTCATATCTTGTTATTACAGTCCTTCCAGTCAAGCAACCCCATGCACGCAAAATATCTCACACCATGGAGATAAAGCATGTGCCCCAGGCAACCCTGGGGATATTGCCTGGGAACTGTCTTCATGAAGATGGGGATCTTAAAGAGACATCAGAATAACAAGCAAGGCTTCAGATTTATGGCCAAATTTGGATCTGGGAAAGATTATGGAAAACTCAAAGTAAAATTGCTTTGCAAAAATGTAAGGTAATACCTTGAGAATGCTGCAACTCTTGACATGGAAACAGGTTTCACCATGCTGAGATGCTCTGGCCTTGTTTCATACTCAGACAAGTCTATAATTTTGGTCTGCTTTCCTCTGCCCTATCACAATCTATCTGCTGTCACTACTCAGAAGTCTCATACAGGAGCCTCCCTGCCTGAAGGGCTAGTGCTCCCTGGCTGAATCAACCTGATTCACCAAGGCTCACTGTCAAGTTAATAGAGCTACCAGTTTTCATCTCCTCCCAGGCCACTTTGCAGAGTTGTATGAAGTCCCTGTCTTTCTTCATGCCCTACCGCATCAAATAATTGAGTTCACATTACGGATATTATTCTATACAGAACCAAAGCACCTCCTGACCTGTCACCATTCAGGAATGAGAAAATGGAGAGCAAAGGAAATGATATTTTAGGCCTCATCACATATAGTCAGCAATCAGAGCTGCCACTGAAACCAGAAAGTACAGATAATCACATCTTCTGAAAACCTGTTCAGAAAGTGAGCTGTAAAGGTCAGACACAAAGCTCATAGGAGGCTCATGGGCTCCAGCATCTCAGAAGGCATCAGGGCTTAATTCTAAATATCCTACTTCCTGGTAGCAGGAGGTTCAAAAACAGTATTTGGGTATACTTTACCTGAGGTGTAGAACCGAAAAAAAGGTCTATCAAATAAAAGACAGAAGCTGAAAGACAGAAAGCATCAATAAACAGTTCCCAGGAGAGCCACGCTGCCCCTGTGCAAATTAAAATGGTAGCTCTGAGCAAAACTCACTGGTACATTTCTGTGAGGGGGCAGATCCCTCTGTGGAGCACCAGTGGCCCTGTTTCCCACAGGCATCTCATGCAGATCCCAGCACATAGGGCTTCTTTTTTGCCTTCCCTTAAGACTTTGTAGGCATGGTAAACTCTAACATGTGGGTGACACCAAGACTTTATGAATCTGGTGACACAGATGTCATAGTCAGATGGACAAGGTAGGGGCAGAGAAATGTGGAAGTGATCTCTCCTCCTGTCACATGCAACTTGTGCTGATGTCAGGTGAGAAAACACTCTTTGATGGGTTTCAATATTCCTCTCCAAACCAAAAAAGGCTTAAATGTCATAGTCTGACCTCAGACAAACAACATACGAACAGAAAACGTTGAGGGAAGTCACACAGACATTTTCGGTTTTGGTTCTCCTATTGCCCTCTTCTCATCTACTTAAAAAAAAAAAAAAAGGAGAAACAACCCAAAATACATGACAAAAATGAAGTGGATATAAATTTATCATGATTGTTCAATGTGTCTGACTGTGGAGCACACTGAAACTGCTTAGCCTGAATGAGGAAATAAATCTGATTGAGAGGTGAACAACTGGAAGTATTCCATCAAACTCACTTGAGGCAGGAAAGCAGAAACACGCATAAGATGTGCTCAGGAAAGCAGAAACACATGTAAGGTGTGCCTCTGCAAAGCTTCCAGATGCAGTTACAAAAATCACAAAGTGCATTGTATATGTGTAAGAACAGAGTTTGAAGAATTGCAGGGTTTCCCTCACAACAGCATGGAAAACTGGTTTACGTAATATCGATTCCCCCCTGATCAAGTGAAAGTTCTATTGTGAACATCTGTCCCAGATACAAACTACTCAAATGCCTGCAGACCATCAGAGCAGCAGGATGCTCATTAAGCCTATGAAGTCTTTCTTATAGTAGGGCGACATGGCCTTTGAGTTGACCATGCAACTGTGATAATGCAATTCTAGAGTCATGACACGAGTGAAAAACCAAACCCGCTGGCACCCTGTTTTTAACTTCTTGGGATAAATCATTCGGCAGTGAAATAATTTAACAATACCCTGTGCTCATAACCTGTTTTCATCCAGTAATTTCAAAACACTTTACAATACTTGGCAAAGCTTAACCTACATTACCCCTGTGATCTAACAGCTACTCTACAGAGGTTCTTTCAGAGGAAAAAGTAAAAGAAGGTCCAGTGTGAATAAATGACATTACCAAGGCTACTCTAAAAATCAGTGATAAAATCGGAAACAGGAATAGCAACACTGACAGTCCAATTTCCACCCATTAATCTTGGCAGAGTACTTCTTTTTCTGCAACTGTGCTGTTGAGGTGATCACAATGACTGACTGTAGCAGTCATATCTCCTAGTAGAAACAATTGTATTAAAATTAACTAATTTTTTAAAATTAATTTAATTAATGAAAATTAATTCTGCCTGCACATCAATTCCATCTTTGTGTTTTCTTAGTCAGAGCCTGCAAGCTCTTTTGCTTACCCATCATACACCTAGAGAACTAAAGACAGAATATCAGCATTGCTTTCTGGCACCAGAGCAGCCGTCCAGTTCCACACTGGCCTCTGCAAGAACCATTTGACTGTGGGGTCTGGAAGTGTCCCAGCACTGTTCTGCCACGTGAAGTGGTGGGGTCCAGCAAGGCTATATCAGACACGCTCAGCTGTGTGAGCTCTGTGTCCTTTGCTGTGTAAAATTGGTCTTCTCCAATTAAAGTAGTAGAGGAGTCCTTTCCAGCACTTCTGTGCTCTACACTATTCTTTTATTGAATTGAAGAATGACAGCTCTAGTAAGTCCTTAATATCTGTTTAATATTAGGAGGATATTTTTCCTGTTGCCTTTATCATAAAACATGGTGATCCATGCAGTCATATAGGAGTGAGCCAGATGATGCAGAAAAACTAGACTTACCACCCCCACTCAAGAAAGCTGACCTGTTGAGGCCAATAAAACAGGAGCTGTTGTCTTTGCTCCTGCACAGTTAGCACTTGAGGACATGGACAGACCTGACATAATGTTTTTAATATGTTCCCAGCTATTCAGTTCCTTGGATCCTACTCTGCAGGGTTCAAGGGACTGCCCTCATTGCTGTAGAGCAATAATTACAGTACCACAATGTGGTTTCAAAGAAATAAGTTTTTAGCTGAAGTTGCTGCATGTGTGAAACTTAAGT
Organism: Ara ararauna; assembly: GCA_028858755.1. Lineage (NCBI taxonomy): Eukaryota > Metazoa > Chordata > Aves > Psittaciformes > Psittacidae > Ara > Ara ararauna. Next base: position 108,869,451 of record CM054377.1, on the reverse strand, counting down.
AATGACTTTGGCAAAATGAAAATGGGGCTTATGATCATATCAGTGTGTTTGCACAGCATCTTGCACCAGTTCTGCTCAGGACCTTTGAGCACCACTGCAGCATTAATATCAATGTTCCCTACAGACAGCAAGTTCATTAAACTCAGTCAGGAAGCGAAGAGAATTCAGTAGACAATGGAAAGACCAAAAGACCAATTAAGTGAGGCCTTATACATCATTCATGGAGGCTTCCACCAGATTTCAACAAAGAAGTCCTGCTTCAACAAGCTAAGCAAATAATTTATCAAGAGGAAATAAGTGAGAAAACTGTCCGTACTTATATATGATAAAGTATTTAAAAGTATTGCTGCAGTTTATGCAGTACTTCAAATGCTAAGTAAAGATCCAGAACCTAATTTACATCAAACAAGTTCTTAATACATACTATATTAACTTTAAAATCAGCAAGAATTTATATCAAATGAGTTATATCTGTCTCCGCAAAGAAATCTTTAATTCTTTTCCCTTTCAATATTCCTCCAAAAGTACTGCTCTCTAAATTTCTTTTTCACTAAAATCTCTGAGGCTGTGGTTTATATTTCTCTGAACAGCATGTTGGAGCATGCCAACACTAGCATGTATCTGTTCTACCAGGCTTCTTATCTTCCATCCAATCCACAGTATCAATACTCTTCATTGCCGCACTCCATTTTCTTCCTCTGACTTAATTTGTACTCTTCTGATGCAATATTCTCATCCTTTCCCAGTATCTCCTTCTGGCAGAAATGCCTTCAGCAGTAAAAATACATTAGACACTTCTCCCTAATTCTGAGTCACTTGTATTTATTCTGAATCACTATGAAACACTACATTAAGCTCTATATTTAGAATATGTTGCAAATATAATGGGCTTTGAAATTTTCAAAAACCAACTCATGTCATAAATCAATATGAGCACTGAGTCAGGAGTCTGCAAATATATAACTACAAGCAAAATCTAGATCCTTTATGTAAACTCCTACATAAGTAGGAGAGCAAGTTAGCTATCTGAAGTAACTTCAGACATCTGAAGCAATTTTGAGCTATATTTTCAGATTTTGAGAGGCATGATCCTCTGACTTTAGAGGAACAGACATTTAATGAGATATGACTCATTAGATATTAGGTTAGCTCACAGACTCCCAAACAATGGCACCTGGTAGTATATCCTCAATTAACAGTCTTTGGGCCAGTTTCACACCACACCAGCAGGTGGTTCACAAAGCAGCCCCCGAAAAGGTAACATGGATTCCCACATGGGCAAACAAGAACACAAATAAACCAGAAAAATAACAACAAATGAAAATTCAAAGTTTACACTAGACTTTATTTTCTATGCAATAATGTAGAAGAAGGTTTGGAATTCTTTTTTTTTTAGAGTAAATAGTCTTTGAACAGTAAAGGGGGAAGACACTGATCCATGGAAATACACAGAGCATTTATAGAGGCAGATGCTGTTGTGGTGCTGGTGTATCTTGGTTATCCTCTGTTAACCTGCATTAAAAGAACCCCCACACCAAATTTAAGAGAACCCATCAAGAACTTGATTGCCTATAATGTTGCAAGTTTCCAACATATTAAAAGATAGCTAGAAATCCTACAGTGCTTTCTTAAGGCTACTGTTCTCTGCAAGTAGCTGCTTTAGATGCTGCTTTCAAGTAGAATAATCTTTAATGGAAATAGAATATGACCATGGTACAACTTTTCTCTTACAATGTAGTTCCCATTATGAGTAGTTTTCATATAACCCCTCTTGGTTCAATGTTTGTAAGTAGTACCAGTCCAACTTTCAGCAATCATGAATGAAAATATCAGGCTGGAATTTCTTCAGCAACAATACATAGCAGGAAAATATGCAGCATGACTGAAAGTGATTAATAAGATTTCCTTGAAATAGGGCAGTGACAAAACTCCCCTAGTACTTTCAAACTCCAGTCAAGTAAAATCAAACTGAACTAAACAACAAAGTGAATGTTAGATACTATACTGAGGATCAGAATGATGCTCTAGCTGAGTGTACCTTATTTCCAAGCGTTACTAAAACTTTTAAAGTTGGAAAGATGCATATGTGCTTCACAGATAACTATGAGAAACCCAGAACAAGCGAACTCTTCGATAACAGCACATTTCAGTATAAAGAGCTATGCCTTAGAGAGCAAGCAGGGTTAGATAAGCAGAAATCGTGGCCCTGTATGGGCTAGTTTAAAACTCTCAAATTGCATGAATATTTAAAATAATTTAGTAACATTATTTACTTCAATAAAAAGTAGGTACTACAGGCTCACCAAAGGAATATTTGAGTATACTTAGTTTCTTAGGCCATTTCCTTCCTTTCAGTTCTGATTTTATGAAGAAAGAGAAGGACTACTCTCAAGTCAGAGATGTGCGCTTATTAATCTGCTTTCTGGGAAGGGAGGTTACGTCTATTTATCTTTGTGTATTAAGGTTAACTGTACTGTCATTTAAGGTTATGAGGTGTCCCCTTCTTTGCTCTTGGTAAACTAAGATAAAATGTCATCCTTCATAATGCTGATTTGCCTGATCAAGAAATAATTCAGCAACTGATAGCAACACCAAGAAATAGATTTACTAAGAGATGACACAGGACAGGACAGACATAACTTTTCTTCAGAAGGGAAGAAAAATATGCTAGCAGTTAAAACACAGAGCATCACCACTGAGACAAAAAGTCTCTTATTTAAAATGTGTTGGGGGGGAAAGAAATAATCAAATAAATTCTGCAAATTATCATTCTCACATATACCTCATCACAACCCTAATCAACTACTGCCAGCTCAGTGAATGCCCTGAGCACAGCACCTGCTGCCTCAGAGAAAGAAACCCATGCTACCATAGTAATAACTTCCCTCTTGAATCAAAATACAAAATTCCCTTGTAAAGGGGCCATACACCTGGTCAAACCTATTAAACGACTGGTAAATAAATAGTAGAGTATTTAAAATAGATGTCCCTAGCATACAGCAAAATACTGAGAACAAGTTTAAATAATAATCTACATTAATAAGAATCTATGCAAGAAAAAATCTGCTGCATAATATATAGGAAATTAGAACTGATATTTCTATAATGCTGCCTACAAAACATATACATAAATTTATATACATGCACAAACATATATAGACACATACAGGATCCTGAACCTTTCACACACCAAGACATTTTAATTTTACTTCCCAAAAAACAAAAGAACTCAAAATGGTTGCTTCCTATTCCATTATACTTTCTCATCCTCTACTTGACAAAAGTTCTTCTGTTGCGTGGTGGCTGTGCTGAATAGGCAGTCCATGAAAGCAGTATCCTTTATACAGCTACATGAACTACAGTGTCTTTCAATGACTACCTACAATTTTCAGTAAAGGAAGATTTTGGTATAGATCAAACATCCAGGACCTCCTTTCAATAAAATAAGAAACAGAACAATTGACTTTCTGTAGTTCTTCAAAACAAGAAATCAAGCATTCCAGATGTTTCAAACATTTTTTTAAAATGCAGACAACGCAAGTCTAGGTGTATTTATGCATAAAATAAATGGTCTTTTATTCTAACTTTACATAACCATTTAAAATAAGGTCTGTTTTTCTGCAGTAGATTGTTTCCCTTGGGTTGCAAACAGCAACCTTGAAACCTTGTACAAAAGAATGCAGACCATGGTATCTCAATAGTAATGCAGGATTTAAAGCCCCACTACTGAGTACTTTATGGCTCTTTCTTCAGCATTTCAAACAGGGAGGACAGTAAAAGAAAACAAAATGTGTTTTCATGCATACTTCTAAAATTGGGTGAATATTGACAGACAAATTCTCAGCTGAATGTCATCGTTTGCTTTGTCAGTATTATATGAAAAATTTTTAATTAAAAGATACCTCCTGTACACTTAATAGATCTGCTTTTATGAGTCAGGTGTGCAGGATTTGCCCACAAATGTGACACAAACAGTAATATAAAGGCTTAAGAAAGAATTAACTGCAATAACAACTTATACTTTATTCATTACAAATACATAATTAATATGTTTATGCAACTAGAAATGGAAAGAAGCACAAAAGACATGGGTGAAAAGGGGGGCACAGAGCAGCTTAGTATTTAATAAATGCATTGGCTTCCAACTTAAATCATGTATGCTTGTAACACATCTTAAAAAATTAAGCTTCCTGGTGACACTTTTATCTGGTCCTAAAGTAGCTGGAAGTTCTTTGTCTCGACTGCATTTGGAAGAAATCAGAAGCATCGTCACCAATACAGAATCACAACATGTACCCTTACTCCACCACACTTATTTTCTTGGAGATAGCAGCTCATAAAGATAACAGATTTGTTATAGAAAAAATTCTGTCTTTAACTGGAATTATTCTACACCTGACATCAGTCTTTTTTTGTGCTTGCATTTAGCTCCTTGCAGTCACCTGCTTCTTTTTCCCCTCAGTCCCTCCTACTGCTCATCTCTTCAGTATGAGTTGTATTCCAGAAAACAGCCCTTAGGGGGCCATGACTGTTGCTTACTGGGGCTTTTTTTATTCATGCCTAGCATAACACAGCTTAAATTGTTCCTGTCCTTCAGGTGATATTTCAGTAATGCATATTAATATACAATAATAAAACATTTGTGTGGTATGGGAGTATCCTGGATGCTTTACAGAAAAGAACAGAAATACAGATCCTCCCCTGAACTGCACATGACTTCAAATTCCAGTTTTGCAGCCTCATCTCCATGAGTACATCCTGAGGGTATACATAAATCATCGAGGAGAATTAGTGCCATTTATAATAGTTTTTGCTCAGAGGTATATTTTCCTCCCTGCAGAGTCCCAGTGAAGACTACGTGGTGGGCACAAACATCCAGTCTGACAGCAGCCAGCTACAGGAAAAAGGTCTGGGGCCATGAACTCTCCTGATGAATGATTATCAACTTGCTGGCTCTGGGTATCAAGGAAGTCCTGAATTTTCAGGGGCAGAGAGAATGACATGTAGACTTCTGCACACTCATTGGAAGGCTAATGTTAGTCTACCTCATTTTGGCCAGAAACCTCAGACACAGGTTGTAACTTGATTGTGTGGGTGATACAAACAGTGCTGACATCTAACCAGAACTGTATGTATTAAGAAGAAAAAGCAAAAAAACCCAGAACAACTAAAGGAGGAGAGGGAGAGGGGAAGGGGGAGGGGGAGGGGAGGAGCTGCATCAAAGAGTATTGATGAGTTCAAGATAGGGAAAAAATACCCAATGAAAACCAACAACAGCAAAAGACCACACACACACAAAAAAGAAACCCCCAAAATCCCCACCCCTCCCCAATCCCCACCCCCCAACTAAAGAAGTCCAGTGTATCTCTGTTACAAGAATGTGGGGAGATGAGCAGGTAGACGGAGAATAAAGAATGAAAATTATGGAAATTCAGGAAAGCTAAATATTACAGCCATAAATCTCAAGTGGCTATATTGTGTGTGTGGATTCTTGATTTGTCAAGCTCTAAAATTGGTGCCCTATTCAGACTTTCATACCTTCACAGGAAAGAAAGCCGTACTTATGCTAATATAACATTATCCAACACACAGAAAATGTACATACATGTAAGTCCAGCTGGAATGCATTAGTCTGCCTGGAGATCTTCAAGAAAATTACATTCTTTCAGGTGGAGATTTACAAAGCTGTTGAGTCTGTACTACATGAGTTTTCCCTCTGATGTATCTGAGACAGAAAAGCTATCAGCTTCACACTTCATTTGTGGTGACATATATTATTCCTTTGGGAATTACTACAGCCACCCAGGATTTAGAGACTACTTCCCAAGCTGCAATATGCCTGTCACTTAGCATTATGAAATCTGAATTTCTTTGCTTGATGAAAACTTGTGGGACAAGTGCTAAAACATGAAAGAATCCCGAGAACTGCAGCCAAACCTAACAACTTCCAGTACTTTTTTGCTCAAAACCTCAAAAGTCACCTTCTAGACACTCTCAAAATTAACTCAAAATTTGCCTATGTACAGTTTATGAATTCTGGTTATCTTGTTCCCCTGAAAGTTAGTGTTGTTGAAAAGAGAGTATCAAATCTCTTCTAATCCACACAAAAACGGCTATGGAATTTCATAGCTGTGATCTGTACAGAGTTACAGCCCAAATCGGAAAACTGGCTATGGAAAAGGAAACTACTTCATGTACTGATCAGAGAGCCAGCAGGTCAGCCAGACCATGCAACTGCAGAGTTCATCCTCCATCCTTTTGCCCATGTGGAGGCATTAATCCAGGTTTCTTTATTCCTATGCAGCCACTAATTTTCATATTTGGACTTAATATTTTTGAGATCACTGCCTGCTCTGTCACATTTGGCTGAAACCAGCTGCTGGATTCCACAGTTATTGACAGAGATGGACAGAAAGGCGAAGGCACAGACAAAAAGCATGGCTGCATGTATCTTCCCAACACAATCTTACAGGTGTTTTTTTCAATTAAGAGGTTTTGGTGTCAAGATGCAAAGACTTTGTCCCACCATTATGTACAGTTTTAGGCATGAACTTCCCTCACAAATAACTTTATTCCATCTTTTTGTCACATTCCAAGCTGCCCATATGAATGAGTGTTTTGCTTTTTCTCATTTTTCCGCAGCCACTACCACTTTCTGTATTTCCTGCTGAATTCCTGAATAAAAAGTAGTTTCTGACTTTGGGGTTCTGAAATGATAATAGAATTACTGTTATGATCCCCTCTGGTTGAATCCTGTCTTACGTTTAGTTTCAATGTGAGCAACTAAAACATTTCTTCTATATGAATTATAGCTAGTAGTTACATAATCTTCTAGCAATTATTATTCTTTGCTGAGATATACAAAACAATTTATCCTATCATTCTTGCAAATGCAAAAAGTCTGCTTTCCAGAGGAGTGCATAAATAGCACATACTTTTAACTTAGTTTATAATAATTTAGTCTATTCTGCCTACAGCTTCTTAAACCAATAGATCTCAGGTTCTGCAGTAATTAATGAGCAATGCTTAGCTCATGATAAATACAGAAGATAAAATCTCTTCTGCATGCTAGAAACTTGAATACAGAAGGTAATAGTAGTTGTAATTCTTTCAGGAAGACAAGAAGTATTCTGCAAATGCTAAGAAGCTTTCTTCCATTTCAATCGAAGTTGAAATAATGTTTGTATATATTTTGTAAAACCATTTCTCTTTAAGTAATTCTTAAATATATATATAATTATTATCTGAGATGAGGTATACAGAACCTGATATGAAACTATAGTCATGGGATACAAAAAACACTGCAGGAAAGACAACTCATGTAAGATATTTTTTAAAATTATTAGTTGAAACAGTCTCCTAAGAAACTAAATGCTGCTGAAGTACTGTGGATCTGCATGGAAGGCAAATAATGTCAGCTGTTAGAGAGCATTGCAGGAAACCGGAAAGAAGTGAAAGGTCACTTAAAAATAAATATAACTGAAAGCATAACAGTAGCATTTTGCTCCTTAATCACAGATGACACTTACTATTTTAGATGTCACAGGGCATCCTGTTTGGTTTCTCTCTGCCACTCCAGAAAGAGGCAGGTCTGAAGTTCTCTGTATATATCAGATGTCAAGGCTATGCATGTGTCTTGGACAACTGAGGGCATGAAAATGGCACAAGGCATTTACACTTCAAAAAATTAAAAGCCATTCCTAATGCTAAGAAAAAACCTATCATCATATCTGAAATAATTTGCAGACACAATGAATAACTGTGAGGTAATGCCTGTTTATGTGCAATATCGTTCGGGCCTAACCTCAAGCTTTGCCTTAAAGTCAAATCATAAACATGTCTGACATAAGCGCTATCTTACACCAGGACCAAGTTCCAGCTCTTAGAAATAAGAAAGGCTTTAGCAATTATCACAGGAATTTCGTCTTCAGTCTAGTTCCTTCTAGAACAGTCTCACATAAATTTCTGCTGATGTGTGTTTGTAGGCTCTTTCTGATAACTCTCTATGTAGAAAAGAACGTAATTGATTTTTCATCAATCTAAATATACTGCCAGTCTATTAAACATATATAATTAAATAATGACTCTGATGACTAATGATATCACTGCTTATAATCAGCAATGACATTTCTCAGCATTATTGTTGCCTTTGTACAGTAGGGATGTTAAGGGGAATGCAAGTTTAATGCTTGAAGATGTTTTCAGTTTCATTGGCCAAAGGGCTTGAAGTGAGTAATGACTGTTTCATATAATGTCAAATAGAATACCTTTATCAGAAATAGAGCACTTCTTCCAACACAGCACTTCAAAGAACATGCTCAAGTCACTGCAAGACTGTTCCTAAAGGAACTTCAAACATACTATTGTTAATTCAAGAAAATCTGTGCTTTATGTGACAATGGCTTCTCCTATGGAATAGTGTTGAGCTGAAAATATCTATCAGGGTTCATGCAGGGCTGAGCAGCCATTTTTCTGTTTACAGGTATCAAATAAATACATTAAATACCACACTTTTTCTAATAGTAGTAATAAAACTGAACAGACAAAAATAACTCATTGAAATGCAGCCAACTATTCATAACACAAAAAGTTGCAAAATATCATTATAACAAAAGGCAGCCACAAAGCATAGCTAAAAGTCTCTTATCAAGAGACATCAATAATGTCTTTGATGTATCTAAGCTAAAAGTGGGACTCTAAGAAGTATCTTCTTAGAACTGCACAGGGAAAGGCTCATAAGTGCACACAAGAGAAAATGCGTCCAAGGCACTCATTCCAGCACATTTGCCAATAGAGAAAAATGTACAGTAACTGCAGACATGCAAATTGCAGACACCAACAGTTTACTTCCTTTTTGTCAGGAGTAGACATTGCCCCAGTGGGCAGAGAGAGGATGTCTCACCCAAATTCACTACCAAAGAGCGGTTTGAGGAGGAAACCACATGAAGGCAATGGAGTTACCAATAGATCTGACAGAAATAGATGCATAGTAGTAAATGTGGAATTTAAGATTCATTGAATAGCTCGTATATTTCATTGCTAGAAGACATTTGTAAGCAGATTGCAGACATTTTCCCACATAAATAGGACTGACATCCTGAGGTCAAGAGAGGAGCATGGAAGGATGAAAGCATGGAATAATGTTAAATCAGATCTGTGCTGAAAGAAGGTTCAGAGAGATACTAAAAACTCCTGATTTCGACTAGCTCTGCACTGACAAATTCCAGAATCCTTCCTTTATTGTTCACAGTATTTCTCAGATGACATGTCTTTGAATAATTTGGATATCAGATGAAAAACAATCTAGCCTGTGGCTAGATTCTGGAAAAAATATGTCATCTAGAGCAGATTGCTAAGAAATAGAATTTTGCTGAAATATCATAGATCTGCAAGAGTTCATGGAAGATAAATAACATGAGCTTTTAGCAAGCATTATAAGTTCCTGGGAAAGAAACCAAGAGTCACAAAAGAAATCAATATAACTGAAAGGATATTTCAGTTATATACTAGCGTTTCAAGTAGGAAGGCTTAGTGCCTCCAAATATCAGTTGCCTTATAGGTACTTTTTAAATAATACTAGCATTTCAGGAAGCCTGATGTGCAGTGACTGGTTACACTACATTCTCTTCCTATATATAAATAGTAATCCTAGTTCCCAGAATTAAAAGTTGTTTTTGGTTTTTAGATGGTTTAGTTAGAAATGTTTTCTGTCATGATTTGGAGAATGGCACAACTGGAATATTTAAAACAATTGCTATAGATATGGCAGACCATAACTTGCGCACTTTAACAAAATAATCCCAGTGATGGACCCATTGCAATGGCTCAGGCAGATGAACAGGTACTCTGTAAGGAGTGAGATGGTCCAGGTCCTTCAGTGGGCCAACCTGCAGAAATGGAACAGCTCAAGAGCTCCATAAACTTTCCACCATATGATGAAAGTTACTTCCCATAAACTTCTCCCAAGCTTCATCTTGCCACAGTAATGAAGAATGCTGTTCCTATTCAGCTGAGGAATAGCTTCTCCATCCAGATCTAGAAAAACAACTGAAGTCTTGGAGGAAATGCAATATGAAAATACATTGGTCATTAACTTCACTATTAAATGGAGCTTTATAGTGCACACCATAATTCAATTTCTGGTGAAATCACATTTTCATATTTGTTCTTTATCTTCTAGAAATTTAGTGGGATCAAAGTTTTTACTCTTTCTTGCTAAATTAGCTACCTTGGAACAAGGGACTAATTTTTTTTCCTTCAGAGGAACATACAGCAATCTCACAGATGCCCACAAAAAATATAGATATGCACTAGGACGTAGAGTTTGGTCTCAGTCTTTCAGCAATATAATCTTGTTCCTCCTAAGAATAAATCTTGAAGTGTAGTAGATAGATGATTGAGATTTCAAGATACAAAATAACAGAGACTTCCAGAGTTTACTCATGTCTTACAGATGGGCTTACGTGAGTGCACACCATGTGAAATCCCCACTGTTCTTAAGAATATATTTAACACATAATATTAGAGATTTAGTAATACATTCCTGTTGTGTAAAGAATGAAACCTTGTTAATCCTAAGACTAATTTATATCTAACATTTAAAATCTCATCATCATACAGGCTGCTACTACCTCATTAAGGTTGTCGTTAGAGGTTTTTTTGTTCAGCAATAATAAACACAATAAAAAAATGAAACAATATAGAAATGTGATTTAAAACAAATTTAACATTATACTTCAGTACTCATAAAACAGAAAGAAATGGGATACTAGGAGAGAAGGAACAATGAAATCACTTTGTTTGAATTCCCCTCTGAATTGTGTTGCCAGAATCACTGCAGGCAAGAAGCAATGTAGTTTCTCTTCTGTGCCACCATCCAGCTGGGCTTGTAAATTGCATGTTGAACTTCCCTCGTGAATATAACAATGGAAGAAGGGATTCCAGTTGCAAGTGCACTTTTTCTCCCTTTCAGTGTCCCACTGGAGAAAACACTGATTTTTAAAAAGTTACGCTCTTTTGGGATGAACACGTTATTCATATCTATTCATGGATCCTAAGTGTTCTAATGTGCTAAATGTATAACCCTGTACTTTAGGATCCTGGTCAAATCCTAGGAAGAAAGTGGCCTTTCTATTGTCTTCCTACGCTTTTCTGTTTCACTGTTTGTGCTCATCATCACCATGATATCTTACTTTACACTTAGATCTTAATCTCTTTGGAAATAGAGACCATCCTAATGGCCAGAACTATTAGATATTATTACAATATGAATAACTACATGATAAACTAAAAACTAGGAGCTACATTTGGTGGCTAAGAGAGATTAAAGAGCATTGGAAAGTCAACTGAATTAGAAAAATTGGACAAAAAAATTAGAAAATTATTTCCCAGGAAAGCTAGTATCTTCATCTAGTCTAGCCACCCCTACATGTGGGCATTTCCAAAACAGAATTCAGAATGATAAAACCTGTTTAGCACAGTAAAGAAACTGTCCTCCATGATGTGCATCTCAGTTTGCGCCTGGCCATATCTGTGCTACTGACAGTTTATTATTGCTATTTCATATCACAACTCACCATGGTAAGTGGAACCCATCAAACAATGGAAGAAAGACAGTGCGCTAGAACAGTGTGCTTCCACTGGGAAGAGAACTGACAGAGGTTTTCCAAAGCACTCCTTTAGTTTGTGAAAGTGGCCAGCTTCCTGGAGTTAAGATAAGTATTTCAATTCAATTGCTAGCTCTTATGAATTCTCACTATGAGGAATACTTATATTTACTTCTGTAACTTTTAAGGAAATAATGTTTTCCCTGTGAGGTCTCATAAATTGTAGCAGTTAAAATGTTTCTTCTTCACCAATAAGAAAATGTGCAGGATCAGGGAGTCTATGCCAAAGGTATGGTAGAAAATTATGCTGGGAGTGGGAGGCATGTACTGTAGCATTGACTTCAGTACACTCTGATTTCCAAAGTCAAATAAAGACATAGTAGGTGCATCAAGTAAAGCTGTGATGAAAAAATTTCTCTTTTGCAGGGGAAAAAAATTGCTACTAACATAAGATACTGTATGTACATAAGGGATCAAAAAAGTCTTAAAAGGGTGCAGAAAAAAGAAAAGGCAAAATCTCAGACTGTATCTGCAAGGGAGAAAAGAAATAAATTAACACTGTTAAATTACAGTTCTGACCCAACAGCTCTGGATGATTTTGCTATTGATTCTGCTGAAGATTATTAGCCTGAATTGAAGGAAGTCTCTCCTCTTCTTCAGTGAGAGTAAAAAAAGTTCTGTTCCCTGCAGGCCAGATTCTGCCTCCCCTGCATGTAAAACAGGAATAAGAAAAAAATCCATTTGTCAGTTTATACTGCCAAAACTTCATGGCAGTGTTTGATAAGAACCTGACACAATAGGAGTTTAATATCTGATGCTTGCTGTAATATAAATAAATGCTAAAACTTGACTCTGAGTCATTTAAATATGATTCCGTATGTCAGATAAAAACCTCTATAGGTTACCTCAAGGTTTCTGATGTTCAGAATCAGGTCAATGACGTTCGGAATTCAAGGTTAACAAGACCAATCGTGCATACTCATGCTATGCACTAGCAAACGATAAACACTGCCAAAACCTAATTTTAACATCTCATATACAAGGTTGTTCTTAATAAAGAAAGCCAACAGCCCTTAGGAAATACAAGAACTTCACTGAGTTCAAGCATTAAGCAATGCATTTTTTCCCAGTGCATTTTTCAGGCAATTTGCAACATAAATCACAGTTTGTGACTTGAAAGTACTCAACACTGGCCTAACTCTGCTCCCACTGAAGTCATCCATAAATTCCTTTTATCTTTTCCAGCAACAGAGACAGGACAGAGCCAAGTGCTTTTGAAAATCTCACCTCTATTCAGCAATAACAGACAAAATCTGCCTTAAGGTTAAGGTTCACAGGTTCACACACAGGCAGTAAATTGAGAAATGCCAGATTTAAGCCTCAAGGTCCACAAGCTCTAATTCAGCCCCTTACGCGTATGTATTGCCCTACAGTCTAATTACATATCCTCCACACTTTCAACTGCCTCAGACATTCCACCAAGTGGCTGGTGCTCACACATAATGAGGCCTCTTCAATATTTCATTTGATCCTCACCGTTGTGTGTGCAGCCTTATTTGCAGCACACAATCCTAACCTGCTTTAAAGGCAGATTTATCAATTTTCTCATAGCAGTTTCTATGGAGCTCATCACTACAATATGTGAGTGCTTCAAATATTCACCACTTTCTTTCCACAGCACCTCTACATGGCAAAGAGAATATATTATCCCATTGCACAGACAGGCAGCTGAGTCAGAGAATGATTAAGGTCAAAGATTTTGCTAATTTAGGGTGTTCAATTTCAGACACCTGAGATCAGGTTTTTTTCTGAGTAATTATCATAACTTTATATAGTTAAGTATAGCTCCTATCTAGTTCAATTGTAGTCAGAAATGTCTAGCACTTCGGAAAGTCAGGAAAAAAACCCCAAACCTGGCTTAGAATCCAGAATCTTACTGAACAACTACACCCAGCTGAGCACTGGGAAAGAAACAGGACAAATGGGAACTATGAAACCTGTGAAAAATTTGGCTAAGGGGATCACTCAGGTTCACATAGAAACTATGGCACAAGGGTGGGAGAGGGCTTAGCAGCATTTAACCTCCTCAGCCACTACATCTTTCTCAGTCCCTACGCCCTGTCTGATACATTCAACAACTAAACCCAGAATCCTAGATAGCAAAGGCATCAGTATTATAATCCAAAAATCACCCTCACTATCAAAGACTGCTTTTTGGAAAGCCCTTAAATTAGACATTTAGGTTTTTTTCAAGCTTCCTAACATTTCGCTCAAATCTGATTTGATTGTTTCTTTGGATAGAAGTTGGTCTTGGTTGGGTAGGCATGTCTATTTATGTGTGTATGTTTGTATGTATTTCTTGCTAATAGATGGATGTAATGAAAATAAAACAAATATTTTGTGTGGTTTTCCATATTATGAATCTTTAAAAAGGAGTCAAAGTTAGTCAAACAATCAAAAGCATATGGATTAGATACGGTTAAAAATCAAACTATTAAGCCAAGAAATAGAAGCAAAGGTTTATCTTAATTGGAAAATATTTCTTGAAAACAGCATTTACTGCAGCCAACCAAGTGCTAGAATTCTTTTCTTTCAGAAAATGCGGCACTGTGAGGCCAGTTCCATGCCACTTATTCTGCTAGAGCCACAAGGATGGGGAAAGCCCACTTGGAGTATTTCAGGACAGGCACAGCCTATAGTTTCAGATGCAGAATTGCCAGAAAGAAACAGTGTGATGATGATTTATTCTACTAGTGATTTTCCTTCTTCCCCACACATATATTTTTAACACACTACTACATCTGTTTTCAAGGGAAGGCTCCTTTTCCTCCAGCCTCCACACTTTCTCTTGTCCCTCCTTGTCCTCGTTAGTTGTAGCTTACTGAAAATGCAGTTGCTTTACCATCCTATGAAAGCCAGAAAGAGAAATTGCACGGGTATTCCTGAAAACCTCATCATATTTCTTTCTCTCAGGCCAGTGACCTGTGGCCACAGAACTATCTGTCTAGTAGGACAGCTAAAAGCAGCACTGTTCACACGTCGCTCATGCCATTCCTATTTGCCCACTAAGGAATGACATATATTCTGCCCCTCAAGGGAAGCAAACACATTCGCAGGTTATAAAATACTCCTGTCACTGCTGGGTGAGGACAGAAGATACTGAATTTTCTAGGAGAAAGGCAAATTTGATGGTGAAAGCATTGAAGGCTTGGGAGGCAAGGGTTAAGCGCTGGGTCTAAGACAGCTGGATCATCTCTTTGTGCCTCTATCCTCTCTCTCTAAAGGGAGAAGCGCAAATTAAAGGTAAGTGTGCAGCCTGTAATACTTAGGAAGACTAACCAAAAAATGCTCTGTTCAGGCTTCATAAGCTGTGCTAGCATCCCTATCACTGAGGTTAAATTCATTAGCAGTTGTGAGGTGCTCAGATACAAGAGGAGGTTTCATCAGTGCATCCGATAGGCAGTCCTGGGGCTCATTTTCTCCTGTCTGCAAAGCAGTCACCCACAGCACTTGGATTTTTTTACACAAACCAGCAGATGTAATGAAATTCTTCTTCCTTCAGGAACAAATAACAAACCACTTCAAATTTAAAAACATCTGCATGGGAAGGGCACTATCCTTTACTCTAGAAATGAGACATTTTTTGAGAAGGGGTACCAGCCTGCTTTTTCTTTCCCAAGTTAGCTATTACTTTGGCCAGCAGAAATCCAGTGGAAACCAGAAAACACTGCCTCTCAAAGGGATGAGATACTGCTCAACATCTTTCTGGAAACATCTTGGCCTTAAGACAGTGTTTTCTTGCTCTCAGGTTCAGAGCTAACGGGTGCTGGCAGGCACAAGGATTCATTTGCTGATTTTCATGGTGGGGTTGCATGTCTGTGTATCTGTGTGTGTATGCATGAACATACATAATCATAGTGTGCACAAGTACTCTTGATGGAGTGTTAATATCCATCCTTACTTGTTAGAGTCTGGGACGATTTTGTTTAAAAGGCTGTCAAATCCCTAGAAGTGCCCATAAAAAGCCAAAAACCCAAGGTTGTCTGATGTTAGTTAAAAGAACTGAAACCTAAGTAATTGAATGAATGAATGAATGAATGAATGAATGAATAAATCATTGCTAACATTTTCAAAATGCTTAAGCAATGTAGGACATGTCTGCACCTTCCAACAAACAGCCTGAAGCCAGTGCTGACCCAAAGTGATAGTCCCCACAGCAGCAAACAACACTGCACATCAGCGGCTCAGAGGCTGAAACGCAGGAGCAATTTAGCCCTGGGCAAGTCACTTCATTCTCGCATTAAGCCTCCCTTTCTGCCAAGTGTGGGTAATACAGTTTACCTACATCACTGAGATGTCAGAATGAATACTTTTAGAAGCAGTTTGTAGACATAAAGCACCTAGAATGTGTTAGGTATTATAACTACATGTGGAAAGCACCATTTTAGCAACATACACCTTTTGGTAAGTAGCCTATATTTAAATAACATAACCCCATAATTACATTTCATCATCATTAATAGTATAAGTAGTTATTTTAGAGCATCTCCTGTCCTGAGGTCTTTCACAGTCTGGTATATTTCAATTAAAAAAGAAAACAAACTATATTCTACCATTAAAATGGCAATTCAGTTCCATTACTACCTCTTGGATGAAAATAAAGATAAAACTTAAGAGGATTACCTAATGCCTTAAAATCTGAGAAAATGCCACCTTTTCCTTCTTAATACTGACCAACAGATCACCCTCAACTTCTCAGAATTAAACACCGTAATTTGACTACAGAGAGGTTCAAATGTGTTTGTTTCAGGTGTGTTACCTTTTTAGTTGCTTTCAAAAGAAAACAGAGGGGAAAATATATGGCTTCTAGCAGCAGAAAGCTTTAAAAACCCATCCTTTTTAATGCACAAGAGAAGTGAGCCTTCAAAGCCTGTGCATAAGCACCTACATAATTGGCTGGATTTTCAAGAGCATTGAGCTTTCAGTGGTCCCCAGTGAGACCAACAATAGCTTTTGGATGCTTAACAATTTATCACAACTCAACAGTTTCTCCCCCGGGCATTATTTACCAACTATGTGGCATACAGAAAGAAAAAACATTTGAGACTGTCATTTTGGGTTGGACTTGGACACCTAACTCTATTAGGCTCCCTTAAAACACCCCCAAGCATCTTCACATGTTTTATTCCTGGATCTTAAAGCAAAAAAACCTCACAGACTTAATTTAAATAAACACTGCATGCTAGGACTCAAATGCAAAAGCTGTATCATGCTGGTAAGGGTTACATAAAGTAATGATTAATTAGTCTTTTTCCCCATTCAGGCTTTACTTGCCTGTCAATAAAAGACAGTAGATAACTGCCTGGCCAAAATATGCATTATTTTCATCTCTCTAATGTCACTGGGAAGCAGGCAGCAGTTGAATTTGCCAGCAACAATTCACTGTGCAGAATCAAAATTCTGCAAGCAACATCTTCTCATCTGCTACTTTCAACATTTCCCACAACTATTTGACTTTCTTCCTGGCTTTTCATGTTAACTGGTCATCTCCTGCCAAATCCCAGCACTCTAAATAAGACTCTGCAGCTTGTTCAGTCATTATAGCTATGTTTCATGCGTGCAGAGTGCATCTCACAACAAACAGGATCGCATCTTTCAGTGGCATCAGTAAAACTCAGGAGGATATTTGGACCAAATACTCTCCCCCAAAAAATCAGGAACTAGCCCAGCTTTTTAAAAGTTGAATATGTGGCCAAAGTTTGAAGCATTACCCAACTGAGAGTAAATGGTTAGCAGGCTTTGGAATCTGCTGCTAAAAATGGATGAGAGCCTTCAGTGCCACCCTCAGCTATCTGCCCCTGCTGCGGTGTCAGAGAACGCTGCAACTGAGGCACTGGGAGGATGAATGCCACAGCCAGGCATCGGGAAGCAACTGCCTCCCATCTCCCAACCCGTTTACAAACCACCTCCCAGGAGGGAAGGACTGAATCAGAGAGACTAGCAACAGCAACAGCTAATTCTGCAGAAATATTTCTTCCCTTAAATCCATAATTCCTGCAGGCACAGGTGGATTTTTCCTTGTCTTCTCTCGCTCACTGGAATTTCACAAAGCAGACAGCAAAGATTTCATTGGTCTGTTTGCTTAAGCTAATAGCCTGTCTTAATACAAGCTTTTTCTGTATCTTCTTCTCCCTCCCAGGACATGAAAGCAAAAGGAACACGTACTGATAGTTAACATTTGCAAAGACAATCAGCACACATGGACAAGTGACTGCCACACCTTTTTCAGATTCAGGTCTTCATTTTTGCATGCTGCCAACACAATCGGTCTTGAAGAATCCCTTAACTGAAGCTGACCTATTCTTAACTGTTTATTCACATTGACAAAGAATATAAAATATCCTCTTCAACAGTTTTTTGGCTTTGGGCCATGGACTAATTTTCATTTGGTAATTTAAGGCTTATATGATGGAAAGAAACTATGGAAACTGTCAAGACAATGAAAAGCAATGGAGTATAAACATCCGAGTGTCACCTAAATTCAGTCTCCTTAGAGCAACTGTCATCTCTTGTTTTATCAGCAGTTTCAGTAATAAAAATAAATAAAAGTTACGCATTACACCTGACAAGCAGCCAACCACACGTAAAAGTACAAACAGTATTGGGTGAATATCTTGCAACAAGTTAATACCTCTTTCCTCACAAAACCAGTTTCTCTTTGACTGACACAAAACACTTGCTCAAGAAATGGGCCAAAGAAAGACAAAACATAGGTTCAGTGGATATTGAAAGCTGTGTTTCTTGTAATCCATATGCATTTGTGACCAAAGACACAAGATTCTGGATAGAACAGAATGAAACATAATCAGGAACAAGGTTTTAAAAATGTATATCACTGCTTCCCAACATAGTCACTTCCCAGAGAAAGGGCACATTCATGTAGCTTTGTTATAATCTCTCAATAACTGCTTTCCCAAACCTCTGCCACATCTATTCCTCTTCTCCTCTGCAGGATTACGCACAGCCTTGTGTATTACAATAGTCTGTGCTGCAGCAACTTAGCTGAACAAAGAATTGATTCTTGCTTAAACTTTTTCATAGAGGTCAAGGAAAATGACAAAGAAGCTATTTGGGAAACAAAAGCAAAGAGAAATAAGCTCTAGTTTCAGTGAGAGGACTAGAAGTAGCATGAGCACTGAGCATCCCACTAGGATTCATTTAGGCTTATATTTTTAGCCTCAAGTACATACATTATTTCTCATGTGTATTTTACATGGCCTGTTGAGCTCAATTACTCCATATCTTTGTGTACATGAAACAGTATTTCCAAAATGTTTTATTACAGAAGTAGCAGCCAGCCTAGGCCTCCTTTCTTTCCTAGAGCAAGATGGGGAAGAGCTTTCTGATATAAATGGAGTGGTGGTATGATCAAGTCCAGTTTTATCACAAATTCTGGCAAAAAGTTTCAGTTTTCAGGTATTTTAAACCCTCAAGAATAAAACCGGAAGCTTATTGTATATTTTGGCAGCAGAAACAATTTTTTGAACAACGAGAATTTTTTTGTTTGGTAATCCACCATCCCATCAAACCTCTTTTCAATCTTTTTTTTGTTTTCCATTTTAATATAATTGCACATAAATTCTTAGGTAAAACTAGGTTTATGGTCCAAAAACATTCAACATGGAATCATAGAATCATAGAATGGTTTGGCTGGAAGGGACCTGAAAGCTCATCCAGTTCCAACTCCCCTGCCATGGGCAGGGACAGCTTCTGCTAGAACAAGTTGCTTAAAGCCCCCTCACACCTGGCTGTGAACACTTTGGGGCAACCTGTTCCAGTGTCTCACAGTAAAGGATTTCTTCCTTATACCTATTCTAAATCCACCTGCCTGCAGTTTAAAGCCATTTGCCCCTTGTGTTACTAAATGCCCCTGTAAAAAGCCCCTCTCCAGATTTCTTGTCAGCCCTCTTAGGTACTGGAAGGCTGCTCTAAGGGCTCCCTGGAACCTTCTCTTCTCCAGGCTGGAGTCTCTCAGTCTGTCTTCAAAAGGCCAAAATCTGCCCTCCGGAAATCCAAAGTACTGAGCTTTGATGTGTGTCCTCCTTGTTGTCCTAAGGATCCACCATGTCAGGGTCATTGCAACCAAGGCATCCCTTGAACTTCACATTCCACGCCAGCCCCTCCTTGTTGGTGAAACAAGGTCCAGCATAGCACCTCTCCACATTGGCTCCTCTATCCCTTGGAGAAGGAAGTTATTATCAATCCATTCCACGAACCTCCTGAATTGCTTATCCCCTGCTGTGTTGTCCCTTCAACAGATAGCAGGGTGGTTGAAGTCTCCCATAAGGACTAGGCCTTGTGAATGTGAGGCTGCTCCTATCTGTCTGTAGAGGGTCTCATCCATTCAATCTTCCTGGTCGGGTGGCCTGTACTAGACCCCCACTATAACGTCACCTCTCCCTGCCCTCCTCTTTAATCCTGACTCATAAATTCTTGGTTGGCTCTTATCTATTCCCAGATGGAGCTCCATGAAGATTTGAAAGATCTCCCCAAAATATTTTGAGTTAGATGATTCAGTGGCAATATCCCTGCATGAATTAATTTCATTTTACAGGAAAGAAACAAAACAAACAAACAAAAAAAACAAACAACCCAGTGCATCATAGTTTTAAACAGTCTCTAATTTACAGCAGGATGAACACAGAAAACTTAAAATCTGGGCTTAGCTTGTGACAGTGGCTGTGTGCTCTTGATCACTGTAGTCTTTCTTGAATTCACATCAGGATACTGAAGAGCAACAAAAATTGCTCCCTTCTTGCATGACACAGAGAATGACTATTTACTGACCCACCCAGATGCTAAAGAGCATTATAACTGACTGGAACAGTTCTAAAATTTATAGAAATTTACAGGCTTTTATAGGAACCTACAGGAATTTATAGGAAGAACACTATCTAACATGGAGATTTGGCAGTGGACCTACTTGGACCCCAAGTACATTCTAGTCACCTCCCACTTCAAGGTCAGGTGGAGACCAGCATGAGCAGTATTTCCTCACAAGAAAGAAGATGAGAGCCAACGGGTGCTAAAATAAATCTTTTGAAACAAATGATGATGGAACCAGGCCTGCAACCTTATTCCAGCATGTGAACATGGCTTGATTTATACTGTGGTCCTAATTCAGAAGTTCATTCTCAGGCAGAGTTCCATCAGAGTTCACATATCAAGGACCTAAGAGAAATTTTACTTCCGAAAGAAGCATTTCTTACCATGATGACAGAACAGTACAAGACAAAGATCGACTCGTAGTATTAGCTTTTTCTATTGTAAAAGCTGTATGAAAACAGAATGGCCAGCTGGAATAAAACCGTAAGTTACAAGTTTGTTGCAGATTTAAAGCCTTGATTTTCTACATTAGGGTTTTCAGGTTAGTGAATGATATTATAGGGGCCAGCTCAAGGCTTGATGAAGTCAACAGATTTATTCTCAATTTGGCTACTTGTTAAAAATATCTCTTCATCATATTTCAGATATATGCACTTTCTAGAGTTTCTTAAAAGTTCTCTGTTTTATACAAGGATACTCTGTCAACATTCAGCCCCAGTATCAATGCTGAATTCGTCAACACACTTGAGTGAAAGATGCCTAGTAGATAACAGCACAGTCTCCTAATCTCCCCAAAGGGCATTGGAAAGTCCAGGTTGTAAACAAGGAACAAAACCAAATGAAGACATCATCTATTTACTTGCTGTCAACCTTAAAGATGTTATAGGCAGGAAGCTAACATTTCTTAAGTAGATGAGCAGTAACTAAGAAGTCAGCTACTTCTTTGAAGAAGGGAGCAAAGAAGGTCAAAACATTTCCTCAAATATATACATTTTATTAATGGACAAATATTACTTGCTATGTACTTTCCAGGGCTATTTCAATCAATTTCTCTTCATATTTTTCTGTCCCATACATTCACAACTGCTTTTTGTTTTGTCTGGCTGTTTTAGCTTGGACTGTCGGAATAAAACTTCTAATTATAGAATGACTTTCAACAGCAAAGTCAAGCATCAATATAATCCATTTAAAACTATGTATTATACTTTATGAGGAAAAGACCATGGAAAAGAATTCTATTTAATGCAACTGAAACCTCTAATGATTAAGCTTACAAAGATTAATTTCAAATACTCATTAGATTCAATGTATCACCATTCTCAGCAATATTTGTAAATTAACTTTTACATTAAAGATACTGTGACATGAAAATTATAAAAACTAAGGCTGCTATTATTATTTGATTCTACTAAACTGTGAAGGGCCAGGGCTTCTTAAGTATAAGAAACAAAGTTTAGCTACAAATTTCCTGCTACAAAGACTAGTCATGCTTATTATACTCAGTGCAATGGCATCTACAGAATATGAAATAACAATAAAAAAGAAAAAGTTCCTTTTATCTTTCCTCACCTTCAGTAATTCCTCCTTTTTGTCTAGTACCATAGTATCTCAGAAAAACAAAAACCCTGAAGTTTTTGCTCACTCCATCCTTCAAAGGATGTATTATCTGCTTTGCTGTAGAGTGTTCTGTACAATTAAACCCCGTGACTTCATGGCTCTTCTCTCTCTCATTTTCATATGGGTTAAGTTGCAATAAGTTTCCCCTGTCCATCCTTGAGTTTCTCTCTACCAATAGTCACAAAATGCTGCATACGTATTTGAAAACAACCTGGCCATGGAAACAGAAAGATAAAAATGTAAGGCTGCAATATACTTAAGGATGGTTACAACTTAATGTACCATTCATAAATTCCTACAACCACATTACGATTAAGTATCAGGCCCCTTTAAGTCCTACACAAAAAGAGTTGAAAGGTTGGTCACAGTGGGTGATTAAGCTAAATTAAAGACCCAAAATACATTTCACATAATATGCTACTGCATACATTCACCCCCAGTCAATTACATGTTTATTATGGTACCTCTGACAAGCTAAATTAACAATAAATCAATATCTAAGTTGTGATTTCACTTTTGTCAGTAATATACTACAACTAAACCTTAAATATCTGCATGGAACTATTCAGCTACACACATAAGTGAAGGTAATGGAGTCAAAAACTGCAGACTAATTGGTTTAGATGAAGGCTTATTATCTCTCCAATTTCAAGCTCAGCAGCAGTTAAGCAGTAATATAAATTACTTTAGTCAAAACTTTGTGAATCTTTATAAAAAATTTACTTCTATTTTTATCTCTTTTAGTTTTTATAAACAATTATAGCAACAGACATCTGTTTTAAGGCTGACAAAGGTAAGGATGTAAGATGGTTTAAAAAAAACCCCAACCAACCAACACTTCAGCCTTCAGATTTGCTTGTTTTTACTATTTCAATGAAACTATTCTTCCCCTTTCTAATGTGCTTTTGCATGATCATTCCATATGTAAGCTCTGTTTAACTCTTAAGTGTGTCAGCCTGTTTCATCCTCATTCACCATGAAACATACTCAGGGCTTAATTCCTCACTCAGCTTAGACTTCTGTGTTCACATCTGTAAAAGTGGGCGCAGCAAGGGCTCAAGGCTTCCCCACACAGGGATGGTAGCAGTATGTGTATGCCCACCAAAGGGCTGTAAGGGACACAGCAAGTCTGAGGCAGCAGCAGAGAGACAATGTCTAGATATTCCTGCCACCTTGGTGATTCATCGGGATCCCATAAGCTAACTCTCTCCATCCCAGCACATTCTAACTAACCTAGCCTATCCTCTGCCCATGGTCATCTGCAATTTGGCTTTTTTTTAAGGTGGTCATGGAGACAGGGAAATGCCTTCTAAGGGCATTCCTCACTCTCAGTGATGCAGGGAAATTCCCTTACCTTTTTTGCCAGCCTCCCTCACCACGGCCGTCGAGCCCATATGCACAGCCACGATGCTGGCACTACAGGGCTATTTAACAAGACAAGATCCTGAAACAAGTCCCTGTTATGCCTCTGTGCACAGATGTTGTCCAGCACACTGGGACGAATCCCACTCTGAAAAATTATGATCTATCTGTACTTTTCACCTGCAGTTTCTGTGACAAAATAATATCTAATAATTGCCATACATTGCTTGCCAGTTACCATACATCATGCGCATTATGTGTACATCACACAGGTTGTCTCCCAAAAAAAAAGCTTTATTCCAGCAGCAGAATGGCACCAGCAATCAGGGCACACTCAGGGATGGGTAATGCAAGGGAGAACAAGGGAAGCAGAGCCCTTTCCCTGTGCAAGAAGAGGACCTTAACCCCTTAACTTCCTCTTGTTCTTCTGGGAATCTTCTCCACTGGCAAAGACAGCTGCTGCTCTTTCCCCAGTGCAACCCCACCCCCCCCCATCCCCCATGTGACAGAACTGAAGGCAATGTCTTTAGCTAATGCATTATTTAAGTACTTATTTTGAAGGCAGGGTATTTCTGAACAGACACAGGGTATCTGAGAGCTGGCAAAAATACAGCTATCTTCTCTGCTTCACCCAAAACAGGTAGTAAACAGTTAGTAGTATGTTACAGGATGGAAATACTCAGACAAATCACTGCCCAAGCCCACAGTATGAATGCCCAGCAAAGGCAAGAGAAAAGGCAGTGCTCTGAACTCCCTTTGCCACACAAGGCTTGCAGCTAGTCATAGAATCATAGAATAGTTAGGGTTGGAAAGGACCTTAAGATCACCTACTCCCAAACCCCCTGCCATGGGCAGGAACACCTCACACTAAACCATGCCACCCAAGGCTATGTCCAACCCAGCCTTGAACACCTCCAGCAATGGAGCATTCACAACTTCTCTGGGCAACCCATTCCGGTGCCTCACCACCCTCACAGTAAAGAACTTCTTCCTCATATCCAATCTAAACTTCCCCTGCTTAGGTTTAAACCCGTTACCCCTTGTCCTCTCACTACAGTCCCTAATGAAGAGTCCATCCCCAGAATTCCTATAGCTCCCCTTCAGATACTGGAAGGCTGCTATGAAGTCTCCACGCAGCCTTCTCTTCTGCAGGCTGAACAGCCCCAACTTTCTCAGCCTATCTTCATACGGGAGGTGCTCCAGTCCCCTGATCATCCTTGTGGTCCTCCTTTGGACTTGTTCCAACAGTTCCATGTCCTTTTTATGTTGAGGACACCAGAACTGCACACAATACTCCAAATGAGGTCTCACGAGAGCACCTCATTCCTCTGTTGGTGCCATCACATCACCCACAAACTGCATGGGGAGCAGCCCCTGCCCCTCACTGTGAGCCCTCAGGAAGGTTGCAAGGCCTGCTGAGATCTTTCACTGAATGCCTTCCTGGCAATGACGAGCATCATTGCTCTCTCTGTATAACTTGGCTGTGGCAAAGGGGACTATCACCCTAATCATAACCCTGTTCAACATGGCCACAGCTGATTTCCCTCCTTCACCTGCCTCATTGCTCCTGCTGCCACCTCCCTCTGGGACAAGGAAGGGTGTTGCCATGTGCTCCCTTCTTTCTTATGAATCAGATGCCTACCTGGCAGCCCCTTCCTCTACAAGCATTTTCCACCACCAAATCTGATCTTACTTCTGCTGCAATTCCCATAATTCCTCCAGATAGCTAATAGTAACTCTCTAGCCCACTCATCTTCTCTCTCATTTTCCTTGATCTGTGGAGGATTTTCACCAATGGCAGTGGGAAGTAGCTATGTCCTCCTCACTCCCCTCACACTTCTCCACAACTTCCACAATTTTTGGCAGGGCTTTCTCTCTACAAGTACCAGGCTCTATGCTTCAGCCTTGGCTCATAGCCTCATCTTGACTTTCAAGAATATGATCAGTATCAACCTCCTGGGCCTCAAACTTCAGCATCTGGCTTCCAATTCTGAAAGGTTTTGTTTTTACCCTTGACCACACATTTCACTGGCTCATCATCTCCCCATTTACTTCTCCATTTCGTCTCTGTGGCTACTAATTACACCACAGTATTCCTACTGAAAAAAAAAAAATTAAAAAAATGTACTCCTTCTTGGAAAAGGTCTCTTTGCATTATGCAACCGAGAGATGAAAGAAGAATCTCTCTTTTACCTCAAACTATAAAATTGGTTCAAGTTCCCAAAATCTTAAAATCAGATACAATCCCAAAATTCTCTGCATTATCTCTCTCTCATTTGTGAGTTTGCTTATAACTATCTGAAGTCCTGCCAGGATTTACCTCTATCTTGATCTTTTCCTGCTGAAATTCTTATTCAACTCTAAGTCTTCAGAATAAGTTTTAACTTTCAGGTTTTCTCCTATGTCCCTTTCCCTACATTGTCTAAACATCAAGGAGTACATCTCTCTGATATCTCAGGCACTCGTGCAGCCTCAGTTACGACACTATCTTTGAACTTCATTTACTTTTCCTCAGGAGACCCCCAGGTCTGGTTTTTTTTTTTTTTTTCCAACTTGAGGCAACAATGGACTATCTTGGTAGAAGAGCAGCTGCTGTCTGCCACTGAGGACCTAAGTCTTACACTCTTGCTCAAAGCCACAATAGAAGTCTGTAGCACAAACAGCACTTTCATGCTCCCAACACTGAACCACCATATAAAGCCACCTGATAATCCCACCCAAACTTTGTTATTAAATCAGAAATTTATATTAACTCACTTTTCCCTGCTTGGTCGCCTTCATTGATTTCAAATACAGGTACCTCTCCAAATTCCTGTTTAACAAAGCTTTTGAAAACTTGCTCAATGCACTGTCACTTCTGCAGCTGGTTCTTCTCCACATCTGCAGTAGCCTTTAGTGAAGAAGTGTACTCAACTTTCCTTTTCTGCTGCTGCCGGCACTCTCCTTTCTCTGAATCTATTTCACTTACTTAAATCCCACTTAAGAATCAGAGAAGGCAGGATGGAAGGACAAAACAAAGAATGAAAGGAAGGAAGAAAAGGCAAAACAAAAACAGTCCTGAATGCAAACCATACAGAATAAACTACATAAATAATAGATATTACTGTACTCTACAAGTTTTAAAAGTGCTACCTTCTCTTGTATTATCCAATGCGACCATGATTCACCACAACTCAATGCATGATAAAGATTGCAAAGAGGCAGCATTAGAGGCCTAAGAACTGAAAGCAGGTAAAACCACTGTTCATGAAATGACTGTAGCAATGCATAGCACTGCTAATGGACCACAACTGGAATGAAACATCAGATGCTCTTAAGATAAGAGTCAAAAAAAAATCTGTTTTTTTTCTTGTGGAGTTCAAACACACTCTCATGAACCCTAGATATCTGGTGAACTTCAGAGACAAATTATTCTGTCTTGATCCAACAGCAAAAGAAAGACTTAATGAGAAAGGCTGCAACACAAGTTACCTCTGACAGGAATGGAGAGAGCAGCAGTCAACCAATACCGTCCCGAGAACAAGTGTTGGAGCACACCCCATTTGATTTGTCAAGGTATGGCCAGAGTGTAAAGCATACATGATATCAAGCAGCATCTTAAGAAAACATACCTACCCTTAGAAGATGTGTGTTTAGAGGATCATGAGCCATAATGTGGTCTTGACATATCTGAGGCTTTCTAGAAGCACTTGATTCCAGTACTAAACACCAAGAAAGCTTTTCTACAGCCTTCTCCTTTTGAGACTCCAGTTTTATGCCAAAAATGCTTCCTTCCATCTCTGTCTCTCCCTCCCCATTGCTTAGCTGCCTGCATTCCTCATGGCAAATTAAAAGCTTGAAAAAGACTGCTAGTTTGATGCAATTTCATGTTCTTGAATATGGTTGTTCTCAGGAGCACTATTATGGAAATTTAATCTCTTGAGAAATAGATCAGATGCCATTAACAGAATGAAACACAAACCTTCTCTATGACTTCCTGGAGAAAGCCTGCATTGGGTCTACAAGATATGTAATTTACAAAGTTGTTATCAAGAAAAAAAAAGTATTGTCTCATATAAACAATGTTATTTTTAGAAAATTATGCACTTAAACAACCAACACTAAACAGTTCCATTAAAACTAAAACCCTGCTTTGTTTCCTATGCAGGTCAGAGTCAGGTTTCTGCTCTCCCTTCTCTTTGGCAGACACCTTCCAAAAGTGAACGTTGCCCCCTGACTTCTGCAGAGCTGTAATCATCAGAGTCAGAATACTGCAGCAAGGCAGTGAGAATGAGGGATTCTCACAAGCAGGGACTCACCTTTGGGATGCAACTGTTTTCAACCCCAGCCAAGAACACAGGAGCTGTGCTATCACAAGTCACTGAGATAACATGCTAAATTAGCTCATCTCCTGGGAGACTCACTCCTACCTGATCAACATCTCCAGACCAAGCTCATTTCAGGTCACTGGGTACTGGGTACTGCAGAGGCATGTTATGCTGCTCTTCAATTTCTCTGCGTGGATTTTATGCCACTGGGGTGCTGCAGCGGGGATTGACTGTGCCAGCTAGTGGCACCATAAATCAGGGCTTTCTTGTAACAAATTCACAGCTCAGTCAGCTACCTAACATAAAGTTACAATGCATAATCTCAAACCTTGCCAAGAAAACATAGAGGATTTAGTCGTGGCTCTTTGTGATCTAGCATATACCAGGGAAGGTATGAACATATAAGAAGGCAACATACTTTTCCTACTTCAACAGATAAAATTCACAGCTTATAATATGTGCCTGAACCTGCTATACAGTACAGCCTATTTACAACGTGAAGAGATCCTGCACTCTTTGGAGTTAATTTGTATTGCTCACATGATGTAAGGAGGCTTTAGTGTCACAGAGAAAAAGGATTGTTGCAGTCTGCCAGGTAAAGCATGTTGAACCAACCAAGACATTTGGCACCCAAGGATGATGAGTTTCTGGACAGCACTTAGGTGAGCCAAGCAGATCTGGAATGATTTTAAGTCACAACTCACAGGAAAAGAAAAATAAAAAAGGAACACTTAAGAATATCTTCAGATACAGGAACATAACTCACATGAAGTTACATTTACTTAACTGCATCCCCCCCTCCCTATTAATGACACCGGCATCCAGTACTTTTGCTCAATTCAGAACTGCACTACTGACTAAATGTTTCAATTCTACCCGTCTACCCTATTCTACCCTAACTCACATTTTTTAGTTGCCTCAGAGCATGCAAACTGTCTTCTTTCTGGATAAAGCTAAATAAGAAGATGCTTTTCAACCACTAATGGACATTCAAACCAGCCTGGAACTAGCTCAAAATATCCACCTGTCCAAAATGTGCATTTGGGACCTCAATACCATCTCTCTCACTCTCATGGGGTGGGTCCACCCTACTTCCCAGTGTAAGCACACCCATATTTTTTAGTTTAATCTACTCTGTGAATGAAGTAACAGCATAAGACTCAGCTCATCATGGCTGAGGATTCACAATGTCTTGAAGGAAGACAGCAGGGCACACAGGGATTGACACCCTTTGCTACAGGAATCCCAAAATTACCTGATTACAACTATGAAGGGGAAAGCCCTGCATTATGTACCTAAAGTGCATGTATTTTTTCTTATTTGGATAAATATGCTCAAATAAAGACACATTTCAGCATAGCATATTAGATACTCCAACTATACTCACTCTTCAAGATACTACACACTATTTCTGTGAAGTAAAGAGTGGCAGGGGAACATTAGAAACATGAAATATTACTCTTTTCATCATGATATTCTTGAGTCTGACTAGGTTTTCCAAGTTAAATATTTTCTCTCTCCACTTGAAGGCACCTATTTGGAATTCCACCTGTTCTGTAAAATTCAAAATTGATTACCTTAATGACAGCTAATAGGCATAACTGTTCTATTGATCTGACTCCACTCCTCCAAGTAGCCCACTTCCATAAAAGGCAACACTCAAGCTGGTTCCTCACTTAATTTTTGGTCTTTTATACAGAGCTGCATGCAAACAATCACTAACAACCTTGTGTAGGACATGCACAGGGTAGAGCAAGATCTCATTCCCTCTGACAGTTTTTCTCTATACAGCAAAAGAAACAGGAACAATCATTTATTCTGAGTGTTCAAGTACCTAATTACCCAATCAACCCTTTAAATATGTTTAATAAAAGGTGGTCTTTGAGAATCTGTGATCATGTTATCCTTGATATGCTGACTCATTTTTAAAAATACTTAAAAGTCTCATTTTAGCACATTATGCCTCTTACCACATCTTCATAAAAACTCAGCCTCCTTATTTTTTATGTATGACTGTAGAGCTATCTACATTCCCAAAGGCCATTAAAAGTAACAAGAACTGGGCTAAACTATCATAACAAATTTACAGGCTTATGCTGAAATATAAAAATATTCAGCAAGTGTGAATTACTAAAGCACATTTATACCGTACTTGACCTGTTGTTCCTATTTTCTTCTTTTTCAATGGAAATGTGGTTTTAATGGTATATTCACACATCCAGTAAACAATCCCCAAGATACAGAACAAGATTCACTAGTCCTCTTGAGCCAGAGCCCAAGTCTATTAGCGTCTGCAGGCTTTTCTACAGACTTCTGAGCATTGGGTCTAGCAGAAAGCAAACTGCAATCTTTGTACACTGCATGATATCCAACTCCAACCATTTGAACAAGAAACCATAGCTGTGTCAAAAGCACCTAAGCATACAGAGACAAACACATTCAACTTACATCTTGATCAAGCAATCACAACTTGACGGTAAGAGACAGTATTACATATCACTTACACTTTCTGTACATGATGCCCAAAAGGCTTAAAGTTCAGACTCATGAAAGAGATAAGCAAGTAGATAAATGATTAAAATTCCGAATAATTTAACTGGCATGGAGGTGAGCAACACTGCTTATCAGAAAGAAACTATATAAAAACATTCTTAATTAAAAAAGGGAAAGAAAGGGACGCTTACTGTGTGGCTTAAAGTAGGTAAGGCACTGCATTGCTTATCTGCACACCCCAAACATTTCCTAATTATTATAATTTTTGTAAATCTTGAGAACATGCCTTCATTTGCATATAGACACATGGGTCTGAATTAGATTTTTTTTATTTATGCCTGCAAAGCTTCTGCAGATGTTTTCAAACTTTCCACACCCTGTTCCTGCAGTGCCTTTTCATGCCCAGCTTCTGTTTGGGTTAGCATGGTAGGGCACAGCATAGACTTAAGCCAAGTGTGTCATTTGCCTGCCTCTGGATCCAGGGAATGTCACAGCAAGGAATACAGAAAAGGGACAGTCACAATCTCTTACGACAGCAGCAGCTGCTTCTGAAAAAGACTCGGTCCTCTACAGACAGACCAGCACTTTGCCTTCAATTTTCTCCCAGCTACAATTTTCAGTTTCTTGATCAGTTTCAAGCAAGCAAAAACTGCTCAGCAATTCTTGGTGTTCACAAGCCTGAAAATAGAATTTCATCTGGAAATAGAATTTGGAGAGAGCCTTTTTTCAGTTATGAACTGGTTTAAGTAATATAAGAGGTTAGATTTGTGTTTGGTGTTGGAAGATAAAAGTACAATCAAAACAATGGACACAGATTGGATTCAACCCCCCACTGTCAAGCCATTTTACTAATCATGTATTGTGATAACAGCAACAAAAAACGGAAGTGAGCAAAGGTGCTTACAGACTCTAACATTAATATTCATCAATATCATTGATATTTATATATGCTTGATATTTCTATTTCATGCTCACACTAGGGCAGAGCTGAGAGAGCATGTACTTTCAGAATATTTAAGTGTACCATATGGGTATAATTAAAACTCAATCAGTTATAGAATATATTCAATCAAGACTCTGCATAATACTAAAGACCCATTCTAGGCATTTTATATTTCATATGGAAGAGACAAGTAGCAAAGACATGGCATGCCAGTAGCAAAATGGCATTACGCAGGTAACACTACTTCAAAGAAAAACATTGCTCCTTCTTAAAACACAACCGACTTACACTTCTTGACTTACAAAACCCAGCACTTTTGCACAGCTTTAAGAAGGAGGAGGGGACAGCCTCAACAGCTCTCTTTGTTCAGAAAAGGTACTTATGCACCCCTGCCTCACAGGAACACAGCTAGGCTAATTTTAATCTGCAGCAAACTGTGACAAACATACATATGCCAAAAGAAATAGACAGGGAAGCAGAGAAGCCCGACAGAGGTAAGGTTAAATGAAGGCACAGTTTCTTTACCCTCAGTATCAAAGTTGTTATCTTGTTTTCACTGAACCATTGAGCCTGTTTTGGCCATTAGCAAAATGTCACCCTGAAAATGCAGATTATATGATGCTGTTTGTGATGCCTAGTGTCTTCCCTTGCTCTTCCCTTCCCCAATTCCCTAAAATAAAGCACCAAGTTAAAAAAAAAAAAAAAGAAAAAAGAAAGGAAATCAACGCGCGAGGCTCTCAGCTTATTGAGCCAGGAAGAACTATTTTAAGAATTAATTTGTGCCCTGAGAGATCTGTTTAAATTATCCTCCTGTGCTGTCCTAACTGAAGATTAAAGCAGTGGACTTCCAACGTCTTAACGAGACGATGAAAATTGAAGAACTGGAGCGTACAGGCTCCCCCGCGGTCCCTCTAGGCACGGGGCTGAATGCGGGGAGGGGAAGCTGGTTCCAAGGAGGATGGAGCTGCTGGTCTGCCAGTGCACCAGGAGCCCACAAACCTTTGCCATCCTCAGCTGGAGCTCAGAGATTGCAACCAGGCTTTCCCTTATGCCACCACTTTTTGACTGTGCTATTCCTTTACCAGTGAGGATTTGTCCCCTTTGTCTGCCACCCGTTGCTTTTTTGACAGGGAAAGTTTTGACTTCATTTTGTCCTAGTAAGTGCAGTTAGATAGGAATACCCTCTAAAAACTAGGCATGTCAGGCAAAATTAAGTCTTTAACTTTCTACCTTTACAGAAACACATAAAGCACCTACCAAGTGAAATAAATGAATCAAGTTCAGATACTGTGTGAGCACTGCAATTTCCCCCAAAGTCAGTGGGAGTTATACCTACTTACAGATGCTTTCCCCCCCATCACTGCTTGTACACGCACAGCCTGAGCACACGCTGTACTCCGAAGTGTCCCTCCAAGACAATGCCAGACAAAAAAAACCTCCAAAAAAACCCTGAAAGTGCGTGACAAAGTAAGAAGCTGAAACCCACTTTTGCAGTTTTACATCCATCTGCATAGGGGCTGTTAAAAACCTTTACCTCTTTCCTCCAGTGAGAAGGGGCCTCTGTCCCAACATCCTGCTCCTTCCCCCTTGCACATAAGGAACAAGTTACAGAACAAACCTCTATTGCCTTCAGCAAGAGGTACAGGCTGTTAAAAATAGCACAATTTCAGCTTCCCCCCAGCCTCCACACACACCGAGACAGCAGACCTTGAACCCAGCTACACAGTACTTTCCTCCTGCCACTGACTGGTGACTCAGTTGACAATTTTAGGAATGCACACCAAGAAGATTAATATATATATATTAATAATAATCATACATGAAACACAGAGCTATACAATGCAAATCTGTATTTGTTTGAAATTGAGGAAAATAAGCATTACCTGATCTTGTTGTTGGGCTTGTTTCCCTGATGCATTTTGCTCCTTGGCTGTAGTCATGCTCACCTATTTGTGCTCACTGCAGTGGCAAACAAGATTTTACAGTGTGTGTGCGTGTGTAAGCTTGTCTGTGTGTGTTCAGACATACATGCACACACACACACACACAAAGACTAAAGGGATAAGGATGAGTAACTAGTCCATCACTTAATCACCAGCTGAGAAATTTCCCACCCCCACAAAAAAGAAATAAATAAAAATGCAATGTAAAAAAGCACTAGTCTAGCTGTCTTCCCCCTTGAGCCTCTAAAATAAAAGCAGAAGCAGGAGCAGAGAGAAGGATGCTGTGGGGGCTTCTTCAATTAGCAACAGCCTCTGCAATCGTCACAGAAACAATGATAACTGCTTGGCAACCAGCAACTGGCAGCTCGGAGCCGGGAGGCAGCGATGTGGTCCTCGCTCCCCACCTCCACGGCAGCAGCCCGCGCGTTGCGCATGCACCGGCCGCCTCGTAGCACAATGTGCTGCTCGCTGGCAATGTGCGGAGCTGAGCTCGGCAGTGATCTCCCTTCCCGCAGCAAGTGGAAAGCGGCCGCAGGCAGCCGGCGCTCAGGAATTAAATCCCACGTTCCCTGTGATGCTGGCAATGGGAGTCCCGCAAACAGAGTTTCCAGCTTCTCCCAACTTGCACAGGTTTCAGTGCCCTGGCAGTCCCTGGCTATGAAGGAAAGCTGTGCCAAGGGCAGCCTCTGCCCCGCTGCCAGGACAGTTTTGAAGGATGCAGCATGGGCTCTCAGGGGAGCAAGTTCCCACTGATGGGACACGGAGAGCATCAACACTCTCTGGGGAGCTGCTTGCCTCGCTGCCAAAGGGTGGCACTTTCCAGGGTAAAACATGTGCCCAGCCTCCCCCAACCCTCTCCATTGTCCCTGATGTGAGGCAGGCCACTTTGCATTTCTGATATCCTGGCTGCCTTCTGCGTGCTTGCAGCTGCCATGTAGGTCACATTGCCGGGTGACGCACCAGCAGCACTGCCTGCTCCACTCCACACTGCCTTTCTAGCTTCCTGCCGTAATGGAGATATCTCCAACATGGTGGAGCTGTCAAAGAAGCCTTGCTAGCCCACTCATCCACCTTGCTGTCAGCATGGGGTGACACAGGGTGTGCTGAGCACGAGCCATAAAGCAGGTACCAGTCTCCAGTAACACTCAGGGGATCTTACTTAGTTGAACAAAACTTAGAGCAACATGAAGTTTGTTCAGTATTTGCTTGAGACTGATGGAAGTCGTAGCCCACCTCAACATCAGGCAACATGAAACTGCCATGTTGCTGCTTTCCAACTCCTCACCTCTTTCCAAGAGCCCCGAGACAGAGCCCAGGGCTTTCCTCTGTGCTATTGCACTGTACAAAGCTAAACATTTTCTCACCCACATGATAGAATCACAGAATCATAGAATAGTTAGAGTTGGAAAGGACCTTAAGATCGTCAAGTTCCAACACCCCTGACATGGGCAGGGACACCTCCCTCTAAACCATGTCACCCAAGGCTCTGTCCAAACTGGCTTTGAACACCTCCAGGGATGGAGCATTCACAACTTCCTTGGGCAACCCATTCCAGTGCCTCACCACCCTTACAGTAAAGAACTTCCTCCTTATATCCAATCTGGGATCTCTGCTGTGTCCGCAGGCAACTAGCTAAGGAAAGGGAACATGAGAGTATTTTTCTGACAAGGAAGTGATTATACCCCATTTGATCCTCAGTTTTACAGCACAGATTTATTATACAAGGTCACATTCACAGGGAACACAACTCCACTAGATGGAATGTGTCCTTACACCTGGGATAAATTTGATCCTTGTTTCAGGAACAGATCTATGGCAGGATGTTTTCCTAGAGATTACCTACTAGCCACTAGTCAGACCTCCTAAACATTTAACAGAATCACAGAATGGTTTGGGCTGGAAGGGACCTTAAAGTTTGTCCAGTTCCAACCGCCCTGCCATGGTCAGGGACACCTTCCAGTAGACTGGGTTTCTCCAAGCTCCATCCAACCTGGCCTTGAACACAGACAGGGATGGGGTCCTGTGTGTCCCTGTGAGGAGAAGCCACAGGTTCTCTGGGCAATCTGTTCTGCATTTTTACCATTACGTATCATCAGTTCATAGAAACAGCAACATAAAAGACCTGCAACACAGAATTTTGCTGGTAGGTAAACTGGACAACCTTGCCTGGTCCCAGGCACCAGAATCCTGGCAACAGCTCATTAAAAAAGTGAACAACACCTTTCTAACAAGAAGCAATAATTTACATTTAAATGTAACAGCCTGTGTCAACCTCTTGCTGGGTTATATTATGACACGGTCCTAGCCTACGCTGCAATTTCATCTCTTTAGTCCCAATAGTTTTAGTCACAATATTTTGTATATATTTATAGAGAGGTTATTCTTGCTTATACGTTTTTCCCCAGCCATCAGAACAGAATTGCTTTCAAGGTCTTACAGAAGTGCTTCAGTTTGAATTTTCCAGTGGGCTTGGTCTATTTTTCCACCTGTAGTGGGTAAAAATGAAGGCTTGCCTTACTCCACGCTAATTTTCTTTCCAAGAGAAATTCAAAGGAAAAAAACCAAAACTGTGTATTGGATGGGGTTTGGTTTTTGGTTTTGAGTTTTGGTTGGGGTTTTGTTGTTGTTGTTGTTGTTTGGTTTGGGGTTTTTTTACTTCCTTATAGTTTATCCTGTGAATTGCTGCAAAACTGATCCCTTTCAAAACACAGACCATTCACTGTGTCCCTGACCACTCAGTACTTACACTGTCAATCACTGAATTTAACTGCACTGCTGCTGAAAATAAATATATTTGTACCTTTCTATTTATCCTTGCCTACCCTACCTATGTGAATTGAGTTCTTTCACGGTTAACCATTAAAGACAGAGTTTTCACTAGTTTTTTTGAGATGGACACTCCTCCTTACAATGTAGATTTTTTTCCACTAAGCTTGTTGTTGGATGCATAAGAAGTTAATTGCGTTAATTAGTCCAGCAGTTAGCTGTCCAAATGCTTTGGCTTAGCGTTATTACATAAGTGAATTATGGTGCTGACTGTTCTCGCTTTACCACCCAGTGTTTTGGTGCAGCTACCCCAGTGTTACTGAAATGGCTTGACCTGGGCGGGGGGTTTCATCCTCTCAGATGGCCATGAGCTGCTGCTCATTGACAGGAGGATGTGGAAGTCATGTCCTCCAGCTCTCTGCCACCATCCTTCCTCAACAAAAGGTGTTCAGTCATTCAGAAATACTCATTATTAACAGACATAGAAGAATCTGCTCACATATTAGCTGGGCTGAGGCCATCCATTCTGACCTCTGTGCTATGTTAGGGTACCAACTTTATTGCTTGGCTGAGTCATCACTCATGAAAAATTAATACACCTGTATCACAGGACAAGAATCAGCATCTTGCTCATACAGAGCAGCTGCCCAGGCAGAAGGATTTATACAGACAGCCCCATTTAGGGGGTTGTAGAAGGCATTGGCAAATAAGGACCCTGGGAATATAACCTTCCCATCCCACGTCATCCCAGCTGGTCACAGGAACACAGGCAGCACATTGTTCCTTCCTACCAGGTTTGAAGATGGATCAGAGTGTTCATCACCTACCACACATCATTTGCAACAGGTTTGTCTTCACTGGCTGCCTGGGCTGTGTAAAGGGTCTATCTCCAGGCTCCATCCCTGCCCCACAATCTGCATTCCCATCATGAGCATCTTTCATTAATCCATGTAGTCCACATCATGCCACCACTGGGACAGCTCAGGAGCATTGCTATGAGCACAGACAGCTCTCCCTGCTAACTAAGATGCATGTCAAAATGCTAACTACAACCATGTGAATGGCATCCACACACTTGACAGCAATCAGTTCCTCCAGCACCAGGCAGGACAGCCAGCCATTTTCCTCCTATTAGGAGAGGAACCAGTGACAGGTGAAAGGAAGTCTTCCCAGCTTCCCAACTCATCTTCACCCAGAGTGCTTGTTTCAACAATATCATGCAGTGCTGCAGTAAGACAGATAATTTTTAATTACCTTGTAACAAATTAGTCACACATGTCCTAGAGCCTTTCCCATTAGAAGGGAAGTGCTTCATTCTCCTGAGACTGGCAGGAACAGGCCTGTTGTCTGGGATCATTCTCAAAACACTCTGGAGTTCTCAGAGACCCAGCTCTACCATCACCACAAAGCTCCCTCATGCTCAAAGACTGTTGCAAATCATAGAATCATAGAATAGTTAGGGTTGGAAAGGACCTGAAGATCATCTAGTTCCAACACCCCTGCCAGGGGCAGGGACACCTCCCACTAAACCATGCCACCCAAGGCTCTGTCCAATCCAGCCTTGAACACCGCCAGCGATGGAGCATTCACAACTTCCCTGGGTAACCGTTGCAAATAGAAAATGCTGCTGCAATGGCTCTGCAAGACAAGGTGGACTAAACCATTAAAAACTCATTGCCATAAAGACCTATAAACTGTTAGGAGCTAAAACACAATAACTACTGTTTATGAACATGCATTACAGCAACACATGGTAGGGAAAAAAAAAGCAGTTTGTTATTACTCCCAAGCACTTTCAAGCAGATCAGTTTACTAAGACTATACTTGATTCTCCTCTTCCATGTAGGCAGGAGTCTCTGCTGTCTATGGATGCTGAGCAGCCACTTCATTCGAAGTAGCAATGGGCTCTCAGGAGTCAGTGTAGAGCATTTCCATCCCCTCTATGTTATAAAGGCCAGATCCCACAGCAGCCTATGCTCACAGGGAACTGTCCAGCTGCACACATCTGTTCAAGGGAGTATAGACTACACAAGGGCAGTAATAAGCCTGTAGCAGCAGCAGGTATAGTTATTGGATGCAGAACCCCTCTGTTCCTTTGAAACCTGGTGTTCTGGCTGTACCACACTGAGCTATGTATCCCCTCTTCATTACCACATCAAGGAAGTTGAAGCCAGTGGGCAGAGTGGGTAAAAATGAATTCTACTTGATTAACCATACCTTTGAAGAGTTTGCTAATGTTCTCCCCTCTTCAGATAAAGAAAAGATCCCATGGAGAGCTATGTATCAGAAATTTTTTGTGGATCTAAACCATTAGAACCCGGGATGCAGTAATGTGCTACCTCCAGCAGAACACACCACATGATCTGCTTTTGTACAGCCAGTCCCTCGAAGCTTCACACTCATTACCAGCTCCCACTGGTTTAGCGGGTTTGCTGTCAGTTCAGAGAGGACACATGGCCCAGGAAAGCAGATACTCTGGCAAGTTATGATAATGGAAAAACCTATTCACAGGTAGTTTACAAAGGGTAAGTCCTAAGGGCTACATTTTTGGATGCAGTGTCATAGAGATAGTAAATGTTAGTAAGATAACTCAGGAAGAGACACAGCCTGCCAGCACAGACATTCACTAAAAGAAAGGGGAGATAAGCCTGTAAAAACATTGTAGCCATGGATTTTAGCATTCAGTCACTTGAAAGGCGACTAAGGAAGCTTGGATCAAAACAGGATGCAAGGTGAACAGTGCTCAGTATGTATTGGTGCTGTTTTTTGGGAGGGGAAACAGCAGGTTGGGGTCACACCTCCTGCAACAGCTGTCTGAGAAGAAGGTCTACCTGACTCATGCTCTCCTAAGACAACTGCATACTCCCCAAAAGGTAAATCCATTTAATCTCCAAGTCCAATTTAAAACATCTGCAGCTGCCCTATTGCCCCACTATTCCAGCTTCCTTAGAAAATTTCAAAGAAGAACGAGAGGGGTCTGTACAAAGCAGGATGTATGTCTGCAGGACCATCATCACAGTCCTGCAGATGTGCCAAGGCATGCTGGTGACAATTCACTCTCCTCAGTTCCAGTGCCAAGATCTCATTCACACAAAAAACTGGTGACACAGCCCCTCTTCAGTCTGGACCTCTGTAGCCCAGATGCAGTGAGTCAGAGGGACCTGTGCTCCACCACTGTGTATCCTTCTGGAGGTCAAGTGCTCCTAACACAGGGGATGCCACAGCAGGACAGGCAGCTGTGAAAGCATAAGGGCTGCACGGTTAGAAACTCTATTTAGAGGAGTTTATGGGTTTAGATGCTGCAAAAGCAGCCAGTCATCCTGGTTGTTCATTCTCAAGATTTCTGTTCCGTGCTCATCTGGATAAGCTTCGGAGTGGGAGAATCTAATTTTTCCTTTGTTCTGAAAACACAATTTGTGCCTTGCCCCTCTCCAAGAATGTGACAACAGTAACATCACATTAGTGCACAGCAACGCTCCCAGTCAGAATTTGGAATTGGGAACACTTAGGTGGTAGATCAGCTGACATCAGCTTTACTCTTACAAAGGCAGCAGAGCATCTGTATTGCTTACACTCCATCCCCAGCACTGCTTTCCAAACTTTTTCCATACTAGAAGACAATAAAAACAGTAAATCTTGTTCCAAATTAATCCCTAAATTTAGCAAGACTTCTCAGCTTGTCAAAGGGCATCCCCAAAATAATCTGATTACCAAGGGGGGGAAAGCTTTGGCCTTTAAGGATATGGATTAGTTAACTCAGCCTTGCACCAGCACTGCTAATATTACCTCTCTCTGGTTGTCTCCAACATGTTTGAACTTCTGCCAAGGGTTAGTCATGGGGGAGTCTCTGTCCAGACAAATTTTCAGAGGGTTTACTGAGGACCTCTTTAGCTTGGGGATCCACTTAAATGCTTTTCCAGATTTCAAAGTTTCTGTGAACATGCTATAGGTAATAACAGATGATGAATATAGTTGCAGATAAAAATATATCACATTTCCATTGCCAAGATCATTAAGAAAGAAATTTGGTGTAGTAGTTTCACTTAACAGATCAAGTCCAGTTTATTTACTCAATGCCTTTAATTAGGTATTTGCATGATTGTCTGTTCCTACAGGGAATACACTTCAAAACATTCCTCCAAGCTTGAGAACTCCTGCTATCTGAAACAAGCAGGTATGTGTAGCAGAGGACACAAAGACAACAGGCATTGCAAGAATGACTTGTGGCTCTGTATAACAATCCCATGGTGTTGCTACTATTTGTGCACTACAAAAGCCTTACTAGGTTGTGCTTCTTTTTAGCTTTGAGTACGAGAAGATGGTTTTAAGTGATTAGAATAGTTTTATTTGAAACACTGTATTCTGCTGCTTCCTATTTCTCGCTGCTGCTCCATGCTCCAGGACTGTGATGCAAGCTGTGAAAAAGTCTGCTCGCTCATGCGTAGTGAGGGCTATTTTGCATAGCACTTTCCTGCCTAAACTGGAGCATGACTCTGGGGAACACAACAGTTACTTGTGCCCTTCTCACTTCTGGATTGTGTATCCACTTTGGTTTGCTTACCCTAAAGATCAAGCATGTGTATTGTCAGAATTTCCCATTTAAGTGGATTATATTTTTCAAGAACATTACTTCTAATCAACAGTGGGGTTAATTTTTTGAGTTAGCATATATATTTTAATACATCTTTCCAGCCTCGAAGGCACATGATTAGCAGTGCCGTAATTGTTTGGCACTATGTTATCCCTGCAAGGAATACAGACTGTACCGCTGGCTTTTTTCTTCCCCTCTGCCTGTTCCTGCTGGTGTGACCTTGGCAGCTGTAATGCAACAGATGCCTCTTTCTCGCTTGTTTATCTGTGTGTGAGAGACTTCTGAGGCCCCAACTTC
This sequence comes from Ara ararauna, assembly GCA_028858755.1. Taxonomy (NCBI): domain Eukaryota; kingdom Metazoa; phylum Chordata; class Aves; order Psittaciformes; family Psittacidae; genus Ara; species Ara ararauna. Next base: position 108,828,640 of record CM054377.1, on the reverse strand, counting down.
AGTGCCAGCTGTGAATCGTCTCCAGATTGTTTTTTCAAAATTTGCCTCCTCACAGTCTGGCTTAGTATTTCTGCTCCCTGCAATCTTAGAGATCAATCTTCACTGACAATCCCCCCCCCAATATAATTTCTGAGCAGCAGCTGAATTCCTTCCTCATTGATTCAACACAAGCTCTTTTTAACTGATGTTTTAGGAGTGGAAGGATTTATTTCTTTCCTCCCTACTTGTTTTCCTCTTTATTTAAACATAAGTTTTACGGAATAGCTGCAATATAGATTTTGTAACTCAAAATAGCCAGGTCAGAAAATGTAAAAGAGACCACTAGCAATGAGAAGAGATAACAAAATACTCCCCTCAAATCAGTGTCAAACTGAGAATTCCCGTCTTCACAACAGCTGCAAACATATTAGGCTATTTAGCAGCCTACTGCTTGCAAAAGGGAGAGCCTCATCTTCATTTTTAGCTGCAACAGTGATTTATAGGATGAATAAATGATCTGCATATATGATGGTGACTGGTTTAAATGTAAACGTTGTGAAAGGCTTCTTATGTAAGCACATACCATTGCCTGAGATATCCTTGTACATAAAAGCCACAGCTGGAGCAATTGGCTTTTTAAGCATTTGTTTTATGAAGTACACTTTTCTTTGCAATGGTTGTTATCTTTCATTTACTTTTGTATCAGCTTTATAAAAAAAAAAAAAAACAAAACAAAAACCAACCAACCAAAAAACTTGAACTTACAACACGATCTGTACACTTTCAATAGTGAGGTTATGCAAAATACTTGACACTGATAAATAGATGCATGTAGTATACTTTCACCTTAATGATGTCACATCTGATTGGAAGTTATACTACCACAACTGATGAGGTCTCACAAGTGATGCAGGCATAAGGACCAAATGTCCTCAGTTCCTGAATGCAAAACCTCACAAGTGGCTGCATCAGATCCCAAAGGTGGGCTCAGTGGAGAGCATCTGCTTAGGACTACTACCCCCTGTAGCAAAGGGTGCAACCATTGGACCCTGATGAGCAATGGCCCATTGAATACCATGGTAGCCTTGTGATAACTTCTCACAAACATTCCCAAATAACACCCAGAGGAACAAAGGTGTCAGCTCTGCACCAGCACTAACATTTTCACTAAAGTTTACTGCCTTCCCAAAATGCTTACTGAAGTTGGATGGCTGGTGGTGGTCAGTGTCCTCACTTATGGGTGGGGGCTGTGATGGCTGCAAGTGTTTGTATACTAGTGTGCTTTTTCTCAAGTAGATCTCTTGAGATGAAATCTGTTATGGTAAATATAGGTTGCTGCATTCCTACTAGCTGTACAGTAGATAAGTTTTTCTACTAGCCTAAAATAGCCTTTTCAAGAGTCTGAATAATGAAAGCACTGCAGACACTTGTCTTCTCTAAAAGAGTCATAAAGGCCCTCCCTATCTGCTTTGCATCTTTATTTTTGGAGAAGGCAAACCCACAATATATTCAGATTTGAAGGCATAAGGAAGAGGCAGGAAACAACACTTGGGCATAGCCCTAATTCACTGGGCGGGTGAAACAAATGGTGCACAGTTTTTTTGTCGCTTCACTCACTTTCCCTGCTGTGCCTCAGTACCCGCCCTGCATTCAACTTTTGAGATTGCATGTCTGGCACAGTACATGCACTAAAGCAGAGGACAGCTGAAACTTGTTACCAGTATTTTGAATGCCCTCTAGTGGAAATGCTATTTATGGAAAATGGGCCAACTGGAAAAGCCTCCCCAGAACCTTTAACACAGAGGTAAAGGTCTGTCTTTATTAAAAAAGAGAAAGAAGGGAATGAACAGAGTTGACTTATTACTAGTACAACCTCAATAATCTGCTTACATTGTGAATAAGCAAACAAAAACCATATCAACACCTTGCTCTAATTTAAAAAAAGAAATTACCGGCAGTTTTGGTATGCCACTTGGAGCACCTTTGAGTGGTTTCATTTCCAGCAGATGAGAGGTGCTTTTGGAGAATGTGTTAGCACTATGCCTTTGTTTTAAGTGCCTCTATGGGGTACTCTTCAATTCTGAGAATACCGCACCAAATCAGAGTCCCAACTCACTCGAAACCGGATGACATGGTAAAGAAAGTGGAAATCTCACTTCATGATGAGCAAACACGTATGGTAAACTACATAACTTCCTTAACTCGAACTTAAATAGCATAAGTAATTCAAGTACTGTAGCAGCAAGGTCCTGTTCCCATCCATTTATTCTATCTGCTTATAACAAAAGAGAATTGATGCAGAAGGGATACATAAGATCTGTATATCCTAAATGTCTTCCTGAAACATGGAGAACACTAGGGCTCTATGTACATCATAAGACCTCTAAAAATGGATAAGACACCTTTACTTAGCATTGATAGAATCATAAAATAGTTTGTGTTGGAAGGGACCTTCAAAAGTCATCTAGTCCAACCCCCCTGCAATGAGCAGGGACATCATAAACTAGACTAGGTTGCCCAAAACCACATCCATGCTCTTTAATTACAAAGATATAGCAGGTATTCAGCAATGCCACCTTGGGCACTTGGGCAGAGCTGGAGCAAGGGCAGATTGCACAGCACCTGATATGTCACAAGCAGAGGAGATGTGGAAGCCCTCACATCTCTACTTGAAATGACAATAGTGCTTTAACTTTGCCCCCACCTGTCCCTACTGGAAGTAAGAACAAGGCTTTAAAAGGCTGTGACTGTCAGCAGCACGAGAGCAGCAGCAGCAGCAGTGGGATGTCCAAAATGTACAGGGAGCATGAAACGTCTCTTGCTGGGGCTCAAGACTACTCCCTGTGTCTTCCCATCTGAAATGTTTGTTCCTTTGATGTCTAACAGCCAGAGAGAGGAAGGGTGAAGCAGTAATTGTAAGTAGCAGTGATTTGGGTACATGTAATTGCTCTGGATGCCTAAATGCTGCTGCAGGGTCCCAGGAGTACTGACCAGCATTCATTAAGCTGCTGAGGACCTTAATACACAGTGACTCAGTATGCCGTTCAGATTGCCCCACTACAGTTTGCAAGGCTTCACTGTTTTTGTGAATGCAAATAAATTACATTACAGTCTTCCCAAAACATTACACAGATACTTACTGTGATGTACTTAATCATGCCTTCCCACACAAAACCCAAATAAACAAATGCATCCTTTCTATAACAAGAGGGTTTGTCTCTGATAACACAGTTTTCACCATATTATTGTTTGATATGGTATCTGTGACCCTTCCATTTTACCATATTCTGAAGCCGGTGAAGAAATAATGAGACAAACATTTCAAAATAGCCTACAGCTGAATAAATGAGCACATCCCTGAATGATTCCTTGAGGAAAAAAAATAATAATAATAAAAAAAAAATCTGTGACTTCCTTTAGTTTAGAAAATAGCACAAGGTTTGGAATTTGAGATATTTGGAGACTAACAGAAAGTTCCATAACATTGCTATGCAACTCCTACGCATCTTATGATCTTAAAAAAAAGTTATGCAAGAATGGATACTTTTCCCCTCAAACATATATATCCCTCAGGAAACCATTCAAGTATTAAATTTGAGCTTGAGTGTGATAAAGTGTACCAGACAGAACCATCTGCTTGTCAAAAATAACTAAGGCATGTCTTATTCATATACCTCTCAAATTGCATGTAATTGTGCATATGTAATATGGCCGTCATACATATAAAAAGATCAGATCACATGTACATCACAGACAGAAGTGGCACATGTGATTGCCCACATATGCTGAAGTACAACAATGTCCACAAAAAGACAAAAGGTGAGACCACTCCTGCTTCTAGTTGTCAGCCAAGCCTTCTGTTATCCCAGCCAACGGTCTAGTTACAAGAAAACATGCAGAAGGACTTAAAATACCTCACCTAAATGTCAGCAGTAGGAGACAATAGCAGATCAATACCAGGTTCTTGGATCAGGCTTTGCTGTGAACAATGTGTTCTGAAAGGCCCTGGGTTATTGCCCAGCTCTACCTGGGAAATATCTATAACGGCAATGTGTTGCATTTGGAAAGCTTATGCTTTGACTTCTGCTGGTGTGGGAAGTGGCTGCAGAGCGGGACATTTAGAGACTTAAGCTGCAAAAGCCTGGCAAAGTAATAATAGAAGTTGCCCAGCAGAAAAAAAAAAATCAATTCTGTGCCTTACAAAGCAATCCCGAGCAATGAATAGTTGGTTAACAAGTTTTCACTCTGTGTTATAGTTTGGTGACATCAGAACAAGCAACAGCTACTCTGAAAGGATTGGTACGAGGAGAAAGCACAACAGATTGATGGGAAAAATATACACATTCATGCTTGCCATTAAATCTGAGCCTAGCATGAAAGGAAAACTAAGGTACTAAACTTTAACAGACAGGATTCTTCAGCAGGCCTTCAACTGATCACTTTGACTTTTTTTGACTACTGGAAGGGGCAAAGTAAATGGGCAAATTCTAACCAACAGATCAGGCTTTTAATTATGTCCAGAAATGAAGTCAAGAGACAAGCTTTCCAAAATAGATGTATCTATTTTTAACATTTTTCCCCTTCATAGATGCCAGAGACAGGCTACATGTAATTAAAAATTACAAAAATAGCAGAGAACAGTCAGTTATAGTCTTGAAAGGATGCTTTCATTTGGTATTTCATGCAAAGTGTTTTCACTTCAGATAGTACTGGCAGCAAAACCACATACACCTGATTCAAAAGTTCATCTTATCAGTTAAGTACTAGCTGTGTGTTGGTTTACCTATGTGGCAGTGGTAGAATGCAAACTAATATTAATTTATAGTCCATCCAGCATTACATTTTAATGCTTCCTTATTGACTGGTCCATTAGGATGACATGAATCATAATAAGGATGTACTCTTTTGTATATCATTGCTAAATAAATTCAGCAGTATAATTTCCTTCAGTACAAATATATTCCTTGGCAACACAGAGGATTCAAACCATTCTCCTAGAGAGAGTCTTTTTTAAAGATTTAATTTTCTCCCGAGTAAGAGTATGGGATGTTAACAGAGGTTAAAACAAACACAAATGGTAGAATTAATCTTAATGATACACGTAGACCTTTGCTGAAAGAGCCCACACTGTCATGGAGCATGGTACCAGAACGCCTCTTCACTTTGAGTTCCCTTCCATGAGGAAAAAGGGGTAGTTAATTTACCTGGGACAAATCCTTTTCGATAAGACAGAAACTTCAGTATATTCATCAGATCTTGCACTGTAAATGAGGTTTAAATTTCTATAATCAAAGATACTTGATTGCTTTAAAAGACTGATAGAGCTTCCATCCTGGTAAAATCCTAGGCATCTTCTCTCAGGCATTAACGCTCCTTGACATTACTCTGGCTCTGTGAAGTGGCTATAAGTGCCTGTAAGTGCAATGCACATCAGTTTTAAAACCTCCTTACAGAGTCAGAGAAGTGCAATGCAGGCACAGTATAAATGAAAATCCATTTTTGTCTGATGAAGTCAAAACCAAAAAACATCTACTGATAAAATAGTCCTGTAGTATAGTTGCATGCAATCAATATAGTCAACATATTAGAAATCTGTTGTAATGAAATTAAATGAAAAAATAAACTTTTTTTTTTACTTTTTCTTTTTTTTTTTCTTTTTTAAATTATTTGTATTACAGCAGCACCCAGGAGTTGCACAACCCAAGGTTCCCTGTGCTGTTGACTAGAGATGTTTCCAACAGAACAACAGACCCTGATGAAAATAACTTTACAGTCACAAGAGAAATAATTTGCCTGGAATCTGCCCAGCATGCTGCTGTCTCTTCCTAAAGAGACCATTTTTACTATCAGCGAGTTTCTCTGTCCACACAGGACAGACGTTTCTTTACTCAGCACTCACTTCTGAGGCACCCTGTTTAAAGACTCTGTGTGTGCAGCACTGCATCTCTCCCCATCCTTTTATAGATTGTTTCAAAGTACCCTTCCTAGACACAGAAAAGCTTGAATGGTTCACATCATCATTCAACAGCTTCTGTTGATGTTACATCTCCATTAGGATTGAGCAAGGACTTAAAAGATGCAATTCTCTGCACATGTTTCCAGCCTCTGTCAGTCCGCCATTAGCAGTTGAAGTTTGATACACCCTTCACTGAACTCAACCTGTATTTCTACTTGCAGTACTGGGCTTGGACACTGAGACCACAGCCTTGCTGGGGGCGAGGACCTGGGTTTTACCCTACAGCTCAGCATTATAGAAATGTACAGCTCTGTGTTAAATACCAGGAAGTAATTTCAAGTCCAGGGCTTTTTTCCTTTCATAGAATACACTTTTAAGGAGTCATTCATGAATAAGACTCCTGATCCATACATAGTGAGACACAAAGGGTATTTACAGTCCAGAATCCATTACAGTTAATATTGCACTATTTACACTCATCTGCCATAACTCTAATACTATTGTTACAGCTGTCCCATTTAATGTAGTCTAGAAATGCTCTTCAAGCCAGTATCAATTATATTTGCAAATAAACTAATGCTTTGGGTTAAACAAAGAGAAAACATTCTTCCTCTGAGAAATCTAGTTCTTTCTATCTGCATCTATTCCAAGTAAATCTTGTGTTTTATTCAATTAAGTACGACAGAAGACTACAATGATCCAGAAAACATTACATGAAAACATCAATGCTACAATAATAACGCTGGATGAGCCATGAACTAGTACCAATAACATAATCAGGATGCATCAACCTTAATAAGAACTTCAAAACTGTCCTTTAATTTCACAGTAATTATTTAATGTTATTTTCAACTCAACTCCTTTTCCACTGCCATTTGCGCAAAGCTGTCTCTAATTTAAAGGCTGATATTTTGTGACACATGGCATGTAAACTACCAGGTAGCATGAATCTTCTAGTTTCTCATCCTCTTCAACATTACTGTTTGTAAGAGTAGACCTGCAGGCAGGTCAAGCCAAGCACTTGGTACCAAAGCCAAACAGATTTTTTTCTATTTTGCAACCCTGCAAGTTCCCAGTGATGGTCTGGATTTGCCAGTCTAAGCCTTACTGAATTCAGGAAAGGTTTCAAATGGAATGTCTTTGACTCCTGTCCCTTCTGTACTAAAAAAAAGAACCAACCCAAAACCCAAAGAAAGTCCAAACTCAGAGGTTTAAAGATGAGATAGAGGGAGAAAGAATTTCCGACCTAATCTGCTGTGCCATCATGGGTATTTGATGTAACAAGAAATTTTTGCAATATAGTGTCACATAATGGGTGCGACTTGATCAGACGTATCATTCCAGTCTCAGTACAATGGTTTCAAAGGCAATACTATTTCTCATTAGATGCACAGCACAGCTCTTAAAATGCCACTTTTCTCATACAGATCAGGGTCTTTCCAGCAGCTGTCTTTATAATTATGTTTATTATCAGCATCAATTTCCATTTCACCATTCACCTCAGAGGAACAGCAGATGCCTTTCAACATTTAAGAGGCAAACTGACAATAATTGCTTTACCCACTATGGAAACACAGTCAGTGCTGGGGTGAAGTGAGGTAGCTTTTCCCAAATCACAGTAACCCCTAATAGCAAGTTAGTCAGCAACTAGGGAGTAACACTGGCCAGTTTTTTTACAAGATTTCCTTCAGCTTTTATTCAGGGTTGAAATACATTTGCATAGAGGGAAAGTATGTATAAATATATACATAAATACATACAAGCATAAATATATTTATGATGGATAGTGTGGAGAAGCCTGTTTGGAGAGATTACTAGAAGCAACTAAATCTTCAGGAACAGAATGATGTATTGAGATTTCTTTAAACTCCTCACTCAGTGAGGCATGGGAGAAACCTAAACTCCATTAAAAAGAAGAAAACAATCAATTTCTGATCTTCCTGAAGAAAGGGAAAAGCTCAACTTCATTAACACGGAAAGTGCAAAATCCAGAAGAGAGAAAAAGAGGCCCAAAAATACATTCCTTTTTAAAATACCAATACTCTTTATTTTAAATGCCAATAATATTTTTTTTTTCTTTTTAGTATGGATTATTACTTCTTGAGCATTCAGGTCTGATAGTGCAGCAGTTCATCTACCCAAATGTTTAGCAAACTTGACAATACTTTGCTCTAGTATCTTCAAAGCCTGAGAAAGCACAGGAACATCATCATTTCACGCATCAGATCTGTTTAAGAACAGATACAAAATATCGCTCACAGGCCATAACAGAAACAATATCATCCCAACAGTAAAACCATGGAATAGAAAAATCACAGAAATATTATCCATTTTCAAGTTTCACAAAAAAAACAATCAAAAGTGAACAAGATTTTGGCCATGCTGCTTTCACTGGAGAAACTCTAAAGGAAAAATAACAGTTTAACACAGAGTAATGAAATTAAACATTTTATCCTCAGCTTGAAGAAGGCTGCCTGGCCAAAACTGAAATGAAACTAACTTTCAACATGTAAAATTTAAAATCTTTTTCTGGTTTTCTAGTTACTTTTGCTATTGTTATCTGTGATGCAGAAATACTAAGTTGAATGACTGCATGAATCTGTCAAATATCATAATAAAATTGGAGCCTGTAAGTACAGCCACTTTACAGGTGAGGCTATTTCTGAATGAAGGATATCTTTGCATGAGCAGGCAAGATAAAAACCAAAAAACACATTACACTGGATCAAAACAATGATCAGTTTATTGCAGCTCATAGTATGACAGCCAGAGTCAGCCAGAGTAAAGTGCAAAAAGACTTTTACAAACCTGCTTAAAGGCACAAATTTTCTATTGTTGAGATATTAATATTCCTTCTAAAAACTTTTTTTATATAATTCTAATCTTTATGCTTACAATTGTGAATGCTTTTTGTTCATGTAAATAGAGAAGCACAGAGAAGACCTGACTAGAAAGTACAAGTGGATAAATTAATTGTGTAAAAAGCATAATTAATTCCAGGAAGCATAAAATACAGGAAGGATGCTGTGCTTTCAGCTTAGCCTTTATCTTCATCCCTAATATGAACATCTGACTTAAGTCATGGAGTTTGGTCATCCCTCCTAAAGTATGCTACTGCTAATCATTACAGCAGCATTGTCCTTAATTTTGGTACAATTTTCATATTCTTCCCAAACCTGGAAGAATTTTTCTCTCACACTTTCTTGCAGCAACAAGCTCTGAGTGTGAAAATAATGTCCTTGTAGTCAACTTGAACTTGAACATTGGAAATTACAGGTTTTCCACTAGTTCATAAGCTTTTGGTTCCCAGGGAAGTGGTGGAATCACTGTCCCTGGAAGTGTTCAAAACCTGTGTAGATGAGGACCTCAGTGATATAGTTTAGTAGTGGTCTTGGCAGTCCTGTGGTAATGGTTGGACTTGATGATCTTAAAGGTCTTTTCCAACCTAGTTGATTCTGTGATTCTTCAGATTATGCCTTGCAGCAGAACTTCAAGTGATACAGGGAAATATCTGGGGGAAGTGGTAAGAAGGAAAACTATTTAACAGGAGTCTGGGTGAGAAATCTTATCACTCTGTTTAATGCTTCTGTGGTTTCTTCCTCCCTGTGCCTTGTTGTGTATCTGTTCAGCAATGACCATGGCCATTTCTCTATCTGCATGTGAAGAAGAGGAAAAGATGTCCTGATAATCCGTGTAGTCTGATCCCCTTGTTTCATCCTCTTTGTAAGAGAAAAGGGCTCCAAACTTCCAGGTGCCTTGGCTCTGTGCACTACACACATCCCTTCCCTCTTCTCATACTGTAAGGTTATTTTGTGCATCCCCAATCAGAAACACACTTCTTATTGCCTGGCTGCTGAATGACTGATTATTTCTATTTGTTCAACAACCTACTGTCTCCTCCTACAGGAGACCATTCATTTCTGCCCAACTCCTTCAGGCCTCAGCACCTTTCAAACGCTCATCCAAACTCCCCAATCTCAGGACCTTCCTATGCCCTAACAATGCCACAGGTCCATTTACCGCATCTCACATCTGCAACCACACCCTATGCCTCAGGCTTCCTCATGATGTTCTCTTTGTGGTCTTCTTTCCAAAACTAAATAACACCAATATTTTAAAATTTTCCTATGCATTAGATTTACTCAAGCCTCAAAACATATTCATCAGCCGTCTCTGAGCCCAGCCCTGTATGCAGTGTTCCCAATGAAGCCACAGTGCTTACTTATATAATTATATTAATATAATCACATTATAATTACCCTCTGTATTATCCTCCATCCCATTTTTTTTAATGCATTTTAACATCTTGTTTGCATTTTGTTAATTCCTTTTTTTCTGAATCCTGCTAAGCTCCTGGCCTCAGTGATGTATTGTGGCGATGTAGCTCCAGAGGTGCACTGTAATCCAAGCAATTACTGTTGTCCATTATCAACTAATTTCCATTGTCTATAGAAAAACCCAAGGTCACACTATTCGACTGCAGCTTTGGGCTGATCACCCAAAAGAACATGGCACTAATAATTCCTATTTAAATGCTAGAACAGATGAATAGCAAACACATTAACAGTAGCTCAGCTATGAAGTTTATGCTAGAGGCGGAGATTATCACACTGCCAGATCCCTGAAGGTGCTGAGTACTCACAACTCCTATTTTCATTCCTTCTGGGTCAGTGCAAGAGGGATGGTTCTAGCATGGTAGAGTGCAACGCAGAATTGCAGTGGAGTGCATGGAGTGCACGAAAAGTGCCTTCCCTTTACACCATAGTGTCATGGTCTGACTATAGTTTCACCTGCTTTGAATAAAAATCTGACCTGCAAGAAACCTGCTACAGCTTTTTCTGTCTGCAAAAGATGACAAAAGTCCCTGAGAAAGAAATGTCACCAAAAAGGAAAGAGGGTGGAGGGAAGGGTGCAAAAAAGGTGGTCCCTCCAGTCCAAGTCTACCGTCTGAGGATATGGCAGGGTCAACGTAACACTGACATCTACACTTTGAAGTGCGAGGAGACAAGCAGACCATTACACCTGGGACAGGGATGGACAGCTGCCCATTGCCATTGCTTCTTGGGGCTCCTGTCTCCAAAGAAGTGTGTGAATCCTCCACGGGGAAGAAGCCCAGTGCAGAGAGAAACATTGGCACTATCATACTGCATTCTGCATCTTCTGTTAAATATGTCTTGACATCACATTCAGTTGTGCTTGAAACAATCCAGTTTGTCACGATTAATACTTATGAGGCCAATCATCCCCCCTGACAGAGCTGAGCTCCTTCAGGTATGGAACTGTGCCTGAAGGGCAGCCTCAGCCGGCAGCAAACATTAGATTTTTACACAGGCTAAAGGTTATCATGCAAAGCCTTGAATGGCTTGTCATGGTCCTGCCCCTTACTAAACTTGAACCGTAGCACAAGAAAAGACAAGATTTCCCCCCTACAATATTTTAAGCCTAATGCTCAAAACAATGCAAATGTTGCACAAAGATGTGCAAGAATGCACATACTGCTGATAGATAGTGCAGAATACACGTTTGCTTTTCAGCTCTGTTATCTTTCTGCAATGTTAGTGAAACTATTTGTTCTTCCTGAGCTAATTTTTAATCATTTTCAGAAGATAATGTGCATTTATTAAGCAGATCAATATTTTGTATGCTATGCTTTCAGGAAAGTCAGATGAATTATAGACTGCTTGACATTTGTCTTCTGGTGCAATAACATGTTTCAGAAACTCAAGAAAATTTATAAGCCAAGAACTCCCTTTTCCTGAGTCCAAGCAAACAACCCTCTATCATGTGCTTGCAGAAGTGAAACATATTTCTGCCTTATCAGTTATATTCTTACCAAAGAATTGCATTGACACTGGATTTTTTCATGAGCATTGCTTATATATAGCAATTGCATTAGCCCCCTCTGGCAATCCTCTTGAACCACCCCACCCTTGGATAAGGATCAAAAAATAGTTGCTGAAGCTCTCAATTCCACTTGCTGCTTCAGTCTCAGTTCTCAGATGTAACTCATCTGGACCCAGTGCCTTTTCAACTTTTAACAGCTCTAATTGCCTAACTATCTGCTCTGGCATAATCATAAAACCTTTCAGCATTGCATATTGCCCCCAGGAAAATGTATTCTAGTGTCCAATATGACCTTCAGCTTTTTCTCTTAACACTAATGGCAAAGAACTCATGGAACCTCTTTGCAACGACAACTGCATCAGTCACTCCCTACCCATGTTTCTTAAAGCCCCTGTTGACCTCTGCATTGCCACATTGTTTAAGGACATAGCTGCTGCTTTATACCTAATCAAGTTACTATCTAACTGGCCCAGAGTAATTTTTGGATGCCTTTTTCTTTGTGCAGTTTTTTCATTACTATTATTTTTAATCTTTTTTCATAGCAATGATGTGACAAGACTGACAGCTGCATTGAACAAAGGGCCTCATTTATTTTTTTTAAAAGGAAAGCCATAATTAAACATCCTGTTGCTCTATTTGTACACATGCACACACACATTAATTTGGGAATTCATTTTGGATGTGTTCTAGTTTAGATATGTAATTTTCTTTATTCAAACCTTCAGTACATTGGGATGCTCACAAGGGGAAGAGAGGAAATAATCTGAAATAAAAAACCTGTCAGTCCTTACATCCAAATCTTTGAGTTTCTGATGTGTCTGATCTTTGCATTCATCTCTGTTTGCAGAAGGGACTGAAGGGCTGAAACATTGAAGGGAACATGTTCTCAGCAAAGACTCTTAGGGCCAGACTCTCATTTACATTACGCTTCCTCCTGCGCTACACTTGTCAGAATAATGTGAGGGGGAGTTAAAATAAATTAAAATAAGAATGAGGATGTCACCCCTTATCCTTTATGCCATCTTTCCCAGCAATTCAGCTTTTCCCCACTGTTTTTTCTTTATATACTACACAGACTTTTCTAAGCACCAGGCAAAGCTATCCATCACACACAATCAGCTCAAATGCCTTATTGCTGGTGCCAGTTTTCCCATTCTTCAATGCATTTCCTCATACACTTTCCTTTTTGCCATAATGTTACCTCTGCCATAATGTTTTCTCTACTGAAAAACAGGCTGCTCTGTCCCTTGGATTAACCAGCCAATTCAAATTAATTTAATCCAGTCTCACTAACCAGTTTCCTCTTCATCTTCACTATTTTTTGTGTATATTCAAACACCTTGGTAGTAAAGCACATAGACCAGTAGTGGTCAAATAGAGAGGAGAAATTCCCATGTCCCATATACATGTGACCTGAAAAGTTCAAACAGGCACTCAGATTTTTGGAAGCAATACCAAATGGCAAACATAACTCTACTTCTCTCATGAAAAACTTTCAACCAGGCCAGGTTTTTTTAACCACAGTCCCTTCCTCCACTTCAGCCAAAAGCATTAATTTATGTTATGCAGAGATGAAATTAACTTCATTATCTGTGAGTTTTTATCATTTCTGTGTCCCTTTGTAGTCTTTGTCTTTTCTGCCTGTTACTCCCAGTTCCTCCTTATATAGCATCACACACAAATTCATTAACAGGCTGTTTACTCCCTCTTCAGGATCATTAAATGAAGATGCTAAATGAGACCTGACCTAACACAGACAGCTGCAATAAGCATTTCCTTGTAAATAGGGTCTTTGCCATTTATCAAAAACTTTGTACTAATTTTCAGTCCACTCAAAGCTGTTTACACTGAGGCAATTTCTACAAGTTTTCAAATTCAGACTTGGCCCATTATTTTACCCAGATTGAAGTTAGTAAAAAATGCCTGTAACACAAACCCAAGAGTTCTTCAACACGTTACACTGATCTCTGCAGACTCTCCCTCCAAGTTGGTAGAAAAACTGAACATATCTATTCATCATAGATGACATATATATAGACGTGCATATGACAGATGCCTATCGATACACATGAGAGATGATACAGATGTGCATATATAGAGTCATCAACAGAACGAAACAGAATTGGTGATCCTCAGTTGTCCCCAGAGTTGGAGAGGCCATGTATAGGGTACTATCAGCCCTGGCCTGTTGAAGGACACAAATCATTTTGAAAGAGTCCAGAAGATGCTCACAGATCTCCAAAAAATACATCATATCTGAGGAAACACTTAAAAGAGTTCAGATGGTTTAATTTAGAGAGACAGAGGCTGAGGAGATGTAACATCTCTCAGAAAAAGCATGGGTATAATTAAACTTGCCTGCAGACAAAAGGGTGAACTAGATGACCTTTAGAGATCCTTTCCATTCCTATTTTCTCTGATACTTTGATTGCGTAGGTTGCCTGCCTAAACTTCTCTTACAGACAGCAGCCATCACAGCCCTGAGCAGGTCCTGCAGCCCTAAGCTTCTCATTTTAGACCCAAAACATATCCACTGCTGCTTCAAGGTTGCATCTGCCCTTGGATCCCTTGGATGACGCAGCAGATGCTCTGTCTCCTGCCAAATCTGGATTTCAAGCGCAGAAAATTCAGCAAGTCCCATAATAAGGGCAAGTGCTGGAACTGCTGCACCTCAGGATGCCAGGGCCAAGGTGGAAGTCTTCATACTGGGCATCAGAGAGCATCTCAAATCTGGATGCTTCACTGAGACACCCACACAAGGGAAGGGAAACATCCAACAGCCAGTAAATCCCTTCTGGAAAGGTAGATCTTGGTGGCCCACTACGGACAGGGAAGTTGCTTGCAGCATTGCCCTCTGTTACATGATTCTGTCAGCTCTTTGGCAAAGCAGGATATTTCTCAAGTCCTGTTGCAGTTATGTTATTGGCTTTTTTTATGCTTCTAACCATCTTCTTGGCCTGTCTAATAAAGAGGTGTCGTGGTACTCACCACAATTTATTACCAGAGATCACTTGCCTCAAAGCGCTTCCCTGTAGTCTTTATTTCTGCTAATACTTAGAGACAAACATTTTCCCTCTTTTCTTTTCCTTAACAAACAAGGCAATGCATCATTCTCTACTCATCCCTCCTTAGCTATCACACTAGGTACTAGTCCATACAAACCCTCCCTAGCTACTGCCAACATTCTGATGAAGGAATGTTTACCTTCCTGCATCTATCTCCACCTCCAAAACAGCTGCTTCTTATGCTCTCTTGGATTTGTGAAGTCATACAATCTATTTTCAGATATAAATACTTTAACTGTAGTAAGTCTGACACATTTTCTTTCATAGTCATGCTGCTTAATTAATCTGAAAAGTGCCCATCTCTGTCTTTGGATCAAGGATTCTGCTCATGTTCGTGCTCCCTGCTGAACTCACCACCTCTTCCCCTTCTTCCCTAGAGATACTAATTGTTCCTTTTCCTCGTGTATTGTCTGAGGTATTTTCTCAGCCTTGTCTGTATGGGCTGCATACAGCTGGAAAAAAACTTCTCATATTTAGAAACAATTGTCTTCATGGCAGTTTGGAAGGAGAGATATTTGGCTTCAATCAGACACCTTGGGTAACTTCATGCATCTCTGCTGTTTGATCATTGAGAGGGGAAAAACTATCTGTGTTTGCTTTAGAAATATCTGTTTGAGACCTAGCTGTATAATCAAGCTCAGAGAGGAGATGCAGCTCTTGGAGAAACAAGCACACAAAACCTTTCCTTCAATCACAGAGGTTCAAATAAACCTTCCGTGCCATTTTCTCTGTTCATTTACCTACAAAACACATTCTCACCCCATCCGCTTTGGCTCCTTGCAGCTCTGCTCCTGCCCTGGTTCTCTGTAGAACCTCATCCCCACAGTGCCCTCAGGTCAGGCAGGTCACCCATGTTTCTAAGGAAAAAGGGAGACTATTGCCAGTTCACCTTTCTCCACAAAAACTCGGCTCCTGCTGACCCAGACAGACCAGCACTTTCTCCTCTTTCTTCACCTGGGAAGGCAGACAAATGCATAAGGCACCAGAGGAGTTGAATTCACTGTCAAAATACATTCCCTACAAACACCCTGCTGGCTGATAATGACTGTATGGCTCCCCTCCACCACCAAAAGACAGAGGAGAGAAGCACATATGTAAAAGCTGACTGTGATAAGTCTCACATGAAGCAATGTTTTTTGTTTTCTCCTTCCTCATCTGCAGCCAGGCATTACTGGTCCTGAGAGCTAGTGGGGTGTCAGTAAAGGAGGTTAGATTAGCAATTAGCACTTGTGAGCAGCGACACACTTATAGGAAAATACACTGAATAATTATAGACATTAGATAATGCATGCAGGAGTCGTCTGTGCCAATTTTGCCAGAGAGCAAGAAGGCAAAGAAAATATTCCCTTATGCTTGGGGAAGGGGGAAATCATCCCTCCTTTTTTTGACCTACACAACAATATGTAAAATAATGCCCCTTCCTATTCCAATCCATTTTTTTTGTTCTGGAGAAGCAGGTACCCTGGACCCTGCCAGTCTGTGGTGCTGCCCATCCACCACAATGTTAAGGTCCATGGACAGCAGGATGACTTACCACAAACCACATGTTGGACTCTGCCTGACCAGGCTTCCCATGACCTTGAAAGCTGCTGATCAGTCTCTGCCAGAGCCTCACACAATGTTTAAAAGCTAACCAGGACTCACATTTGGTCTCCAAAGCAAACTCTAGAAAGGGTTCACACTTGGTATACAAAGGCACTTCTAGAACCACTTTGGAGACTTTGACAAGTACCCTTATCCCATACTATATTTACATATATATACACACACTTACATGTGAATTTTTCTGTAGTGGTTGGTTGATTTCTACTACCAACTGTTTGTAAATCTATATACAACAGCTTCTCTAAACAGCTGAATGTGTCATCTGTATATATTTCTGCTGCATCCATGGCTACAGCCTGGCTGTCCTCTAAACCAGGTATTACCTTAATGAAATGCTAATACTCAGAAGCAGCTGAGCAAGTGCCTGAGCAATCAGGCAGCAAAAACAAGCAATGAGTTAGAGAATGGATTATCCAGATTCCAGCATCCAGAAAACTACCTGCTACATTTATTTTTTCCCCCAGTAAAAATACTGCATTTAGTAAATGTCTTCAATTTACAGGAAATTAAATAGATAAAGGAACTAACCACAGCCTTGAATATAGTCAGGCAACATCTTCGATTAAATAAATTTGCAGACTGTGAGAAATGAAGAATGGGATTATAATGGATTATTTCAGTACAAGTTTTCGATGTTTTGTGTAAATGTTTTTGGTATTTTTTTTCTAAGAGAGATGTTTAATGACAACTGCTGAAAATCTATAAAATGCAGCACTTATGAGCACCATGTGCTGCCTTGAAGTTGTGAAATTGCATGCAGCAGCAAGAAAACTACTAAAAGAAAGATTATTAGAGTATTTCTATTCTAACAGTTTAACACTACAAATTCCATGTGCAATCTTATTATAGCAGGCATAAACTCATGTAATGTTCAACCCAAACAAAAGAAGTTTGTGGAGCAGGAAAAAACTGCTAGCATATTATTCAAATGTTAATCACATCCAAAAGAGTCCTACAGGCATGAGTATTCAACCCTGTAAATCATGAAAAATATTTTTATCACTCAGAATATTTCATTACCCCTTATGTCTGTCCATCATCTTTGTCCTTAACAACCTATGAGCATCAGAGTTTTGCACTGAAAAATACATCTACATCTAGAAATGCAAATGGAGAAGGAAACCCCCACAAGTTTTTACTGCTTCCTCCTCATCAGCAACCTGCCAGGAAAAAATCTCTTTCTGAATCCAGCAGCTCAACACACTGAAAACTTTCCAGGCTCATGATAACCTCAACCTCATCCTATCATTCTGGCCTCTCCAGAGAGTCTGTTTGGAGATAAAGATGAGCTACATACTGCATCTCTTCTTTTCCAAGGCAGACTAAATGAAAATCCAAAACAAAATCGAGGTGATACAAAAGGTACAAAGCCTTTAAAACCCCTAAGACTTCTGCTCAATATGTAAAATAGCAAAAATGTAGTACTTGCTTTCTTTGTAACCTCAGCTCGAGTGCTCTTCATTTAAAATCTCATCAGCACAAGCATCTCTCTTTTAAAGACAGAAAACTAGTGCCCAATTATGACTTATGGTCACTAGAAGCCATTATCTTTGCTTAATTGTGACTACATTGCCACCATATAAATTGCATAGACCAACTGGGTTACCATTACTAAGGTGTGACAGCTAATAATACAAACACTGTTTCAGGTCCTAATGATACATCTGCTGCAGATTCCAAGAACGTACTTCTCTTATTAGGTGGTAAGAGTGGTTTCTTGGGTTTGGTTTCTATATAAAATCTAAACACATGTACAGAGAAAGAAAAATGTTATTTATAATCCTAAATATCGTACCATTCTCCAAAGTGACAAGATCAATATTGCAGCTTGGCGCTTGCTACTGTGACAGATGGTGCTATTAAAATACTGAATATATCTTTTCTGCAGGAAAAAAAATCATAAGTGAGGACATTATACATTGTCCTCATCCAATTTGCATTTTAGGTTACTAAAAAATGGCAAAAAAAAGTAGGAAACACTTACATGTTCCTCTTTCAAATATAACAAAACACTAAAAAAGGACTATTATATCCTTTTTTTGGAACAGAGAAGTAAGAGATGCTTGCAGCAGTCTAAAGACTGTCAAAAAAGAGTTTTCATTATGTTCCCAACTGCACTTTGCATCAATTTCACCATGACACTTTCATTTTAATAAAAGTCTGTACAAGAACAGATGAGGTTAGGAAGATCACTGATGTCTTTGTGAGCAGCTCCATTCAGTCTGCTGGGAGCCTTTTGCAAAACACACCTGAGAAAAGCTGAGTAAGAGTCAGTTGTTTCCTGATTCCTCAGATATTTCAAATGAAGATTAGTTTAGACACTTACTCTGGGTCAGCACTCAGGGAGTTCATTGTACTGCTGAAGATCCTCCCAGTTGAAATCCTCTAGGCTGAAAGCCATCTGCAAGTGCTTTGGCAATTGAGATTACCCACTGATAGAAAGTTCCCCATTTTTATTCCTACCTATTAAGATTTCCAATTTGTTTTAATTACCTCCCTAATCCCCATCTCCAGTGTTTAATTCTCCGTTGTGAATTTCTCAGAGTTGCAACAATTGGCTTTGCTCCAGTTATTTATCTGCTCATTTAACATACTCATACTCAGAAGAGGAGGTATTGGAGGTTGAATCAGAATTTTTTTTGTATTAGTCACAGCTTTGCAGAAGATTTTTCATGTAAACCTAGACCTGACATTTCCTTTCTCATACCCTTTTTAAAATGGCAACTTTTCTCCAGCAAGTTCTGTTAATTATATTCTTTTCATTTCTGAGGAATTCTGGGCATTGAGGTGATTCAGAAATACTTTTTTTCTTGGGTTGTTTTTTTTCTTTTTTTCATAATAAGAATTGGCTGGAAAAGTAAGACGTTCCCAGTGGGAGAAAACCAAATCTTCCTATAGAAAAATGTTTCTATTTTTCAAGAATCTTCTAAATGACAAGTCTTCAAAGTAAAGCAGGGCAAACTCAAGGCAGAACCTTCAAATTTGCATTAGGAACTAAAGGTATTTTTTCCTGCCTGCTGCTGGATCCCAGATACAATAGCCCTTGCTTTGCAGCCCCATCTACACTGCCTGATTTCTATTGCTATTACTGTGGGGCAGAGCTCCCATGTGCTTATGCTGATGAGAGGGGTTTTTCTGTTGATGGTATTACACTACCGCTGGGTGCTGTGCACCAGGCCCAGGTTACACACACTGCCTTCACATGAGGAGTGCTGTATTAGCCATATACGCTCCTATCAGTAAAATGAAACAATTTATGTATTTTGACAAGGCTACAACCTTGATGTTGAATTTCTATTCCATCAAACAAAAAATATGAGAACGCCTCTCACATCAGGTCCCTGTGTGTGGTGGAAAGGTGAGCACCTTGACCAAAGGGGAGCCTTTTGGATGACAAAGCCAACAAAACTGGACAATTTAATTTACTATTTACAGGACACGTGCCAGCTACTTTAAGTTCCTCTCCACAGTCAGTCCACTCATTCAAATGCTGGTTTCTTTAAGAAAAAGAAAGGATTTCTGTGGGTTTCACTGCTCTTACAGTAGTGCTGGACAGGATTGGGTAACGACACAGAAGTTTAGGGAAGGCCATTGACGGTGGTTTTCCTGGTTTCTTCACAGAAGGAACTAGATGGAGAAGATATTTCTAAGGCTTGGAAACTGGACAGTGAATGCTGGCAATAGGAGGTCTTTTCATGTAAGAGATGAACTTTAGTCTCTGGACTAGTAAAGGACAAGGGGTTAGTCCTAATGAATGCATTTTTTTTTCAGGAGAATGTAATCTAAAGGACACTTCTAATAGAGCAGAATTTAAGAAATAATAAAATCTTGCAATAAGGAAATATAAAATTCAGTATAAAGCATATAGTCATTATAAGACCCCATTGAAGCTGATGAATATATCATGTCAGAATCAGGAACCCTGTTCAAAAGTTGGGGTAGATGATGAAAGAAAGGTGAACTTCTCCTACACAACACAGAATACAAATTGGTGCTGGTCTATAAGAACTAGTTCTGTCTAATGCAAAGGACATAAATTTGACTTTGTTTTAGTGTGCCTTCTAGCTGATGCTCAACCCAGGCTGCAAACCTGCTGTGGAAGAGTGCAGTGCTGTACTCTAGTTGCTCCAGAGGCAGGATAAACTGCTAACTGCTAACTGCTGTGCTTTACAGAGGGTTAAAACAGATGTAACTAAATAAATAAAATAAATAAATAAATAAATAAAAAATCTCCCCACACGCACCATAATTGTATTGTGTCCATTTATTAAGGACATAACAGGATGGAAGAATGGTGGTTAATGGTTACCTTAAACAGATACCAGAGAACTTTCTGAAGATGGAGCCTATTAAGAAGAAAAAAAAAAAAAAATGCATGCTGTTGGTAATAAAAATAAATAATATCTGAGCAACTGGCAGAAGAGCCTTGGTAAATTGGGGAAAGGAAGCCAAAAGGTGCTTTGGAAGAATCAGGTCAGATAATTACTCTTACAAGGAGCAGAACTATGTATTTATAGGGATCAGATAACAGCATTTTAGATGTTGTCAGGCAGGGCTAAGAAAGGATAGCCGAACAAGAACAAATCCAAGAAGCCTGATAGAAAATGTTAACCCTGGTGTTACTAAATACAATGTAGTTGATCCTGATGACTAAATCCTGGAACAAATTCTATGTCAATTTAAACCAGGAACTCTCCATGTCTATAAATTTCCATTTTTGATGAATTGAAAAAAAGAAGAGTGAGCAAGCTGAGATTTTTAATGCTAACAACAGAATGTAGAATGAGAATAAATAAAATCAGAAAAGGGAAATCAGGAAATTACAAGAATTCCAGTCTTATACAAGCACTGATTCTGTAATTAGAGGTGACTGAGTCAACAAGTCGAAGCAGTCACATTTTAAACAGATTAATCTTTAGGTTAGATTCTGCTAGAAGCAGCAGAAATAGTGCTCTTTAAATAATCCTTTCTTGTGTCTAGGTAAATAGGGGAAAACAAACCAGCCCTAGAGCAAACTAATGGGGAATATCAGAGCCTTTCACCCACTACCCAGGAGAGAGAGCCCTGCAGTACCTGGTAATTCTCTTTCAAGCTGTTTAAAGGCTTGACTTCAGGGGATGGGCCATTTCTTCATGTACATAGTGACTGCTTTTGTTTACTAAGTGGAAAGTCCTCTAGGAAGTCCAGCAAGGTGTTCCTTACCTACTGCCATGTTGATTTAAGACACTTTTTGTTATTCTCTTAAATTTTCCCTTTTCCTTTTAGGGAGTTTCTAAGTATCAAAGGAAGTCACACTAATTATTTAAAATCCTTTTTTTCTTTTTTTTTCCCTATCCAGACAGTCTTGGAAAGACAGCCCCCCAAATCTGTGTGTGGTTGAACAAAGCCCATCTTGTAAGAATTCAGGAAAGTCCACAAAAATAAAACAAGCAAAACTACCAGAAACTCCTCTCCTTTCCCCAAATACAGTACCAGCAGGATGCAAAGATCAGGCCAGAAAAACACTCAGGCAAAGTGAGGCAAGTAATAGTCATTCACATATGTATACAATTTTACTTTCTGGGTCTACTGTAAACTTCCTACTAAAGAGGGGCTGGTAGTGAAGTGAAGACAAATGAACCAAGATCATGAAGGTGAGGAGTAACCCAGTTCCTGATTTAGCAGCAGTGGGAAGCCCACAGGAAAGTTTGTTAGCAGCACCACTGCAGTGTAAAAGTGGCGATTGAAAGAATGAGAAGGTAAATGATTCAGTCTGACAGCAGAGAAACTAAATGGATTTCTGTTCATTTCTCTTTCACTTCGGAAGGTGAAGGGGAAATATCCATCCCAAGGTAACACTTTATAGGTAATGAAGCTGAGGCGCTTGCAAAGGCAGATGTATTGAGAAAAGAGGTGAAAGAACAGTTCAATAAATTAAAATGCAATAAATCATTCAGGCTGGTTGGTATCACTCCAAGAACGTAGAAGAAATGAAGGTGAGTGACTAGTATAAATGTGTATTTTAGTATCAAACCATTTGAAAGACAGCTTCAAAGTGGGAGGGGGTGGCCAAAGCAATAGCTGTTTATTAAAAAGGATGCTAGAGGGTGAGCGAGGGTGAGGAGCTATGCATTACCCAGTCTTGCCTCAGTAACAAAGGAGGGCAGAAGGGACACTGAATGAGAAAGAAAAGGACGGCAAAAAGCAATTCAGTGCTTATTAAAGAACGGGCAGGTATGGCTAAACCTACAAGCCACTGTAATATTGGCCAAAGCAACTAAGCCAAATAAGAGAAGAAAGGAAAGCTGGGGTCAAGCCACTAAGCATATTACTTTCTCAAAATAGATTTAACAAAAAAGCCGAAGAATAACACTGGACTTCTAAAAAAGACCTTCCAAACAGAGTGTCCTCAGGGTGGTATTTGAGTAATAACCCAGGAATGGAGAGGAGTAGACTTCTGTCACACTTTAGGAAAGCAAGCACAATACTGGATATGCATTTATTCTGGCATACTGCAGGATGACAGCAAAGAGTCCTAAAACCCAAGGGCTGGTCCTGCATGGGCTTCATCTGACTAAAGAAAGATATCCACACCTGCGCTGTCCATATGATTGGTAGCTTTCTGGTCAACAGCTATCTGCCAGCATATCGCATACGAAGTCCAAGTGGACCTGGGTATGAAATCACACGAAGTGACATTTTCTCTTCTAGGCCTATGAAGAGAGTCTGGAGTGACTAGGTCAAATATAAACCCAGATATGAATTTTTCTGGCATTTATACTTCAGAGGTATCTCGTACAGCCTGATATCATTGCCTTTAAGGCACCATTCTCCCCACCCCCATTGCAAATATATATCAAACCTGTATAGAACATGCCAGCATTACACAGCTGATTCACAGCAGAACAGGGTCCTGCCTACAACACATTAGCTGCTCCGTAGTATTGAGAGATGTCAAGTGAAGATTACTGACTAGTTGTTTTGAAGGCACCCCATACCTGAAATGTGAATCAAATCTCCTCGAGCTCTTCAAAGCAGGATCAGCTGTTAGTTGCAAAGGTTTACCCCTCTCAAGTCCTATGGAAGAGTAACAAGCAGGGGAGCAGCACTGAAAACACCAGACAGCTGGAGTGCTTTCCTAGAGAGCTATTATCTGCTCAGCCAGGGATGAAGCTCCAGGGGGGACACCAAAACCTTCTAACCTACTTTTCTCTCCAGTCAGACATTAAAATGCAGCAGCTGTTTCCCCATGGAAGGTAGTGCTGTGAATACAGCTGGATTTTCACTCCACAGCTGAATCCTACTGAGGCCACAGTCTTCCATGGATGGGGAAGAGAATGGATTCTTTCACAAAGGCAAGCCTAGCTCAGGAGCTATGAAGCCTCAAGGAACGCTGACTGACAGGTTATGTGCATGTTATTTACTGGTAATTAAAAAGAATAAAATATTAAAAAAACTGACAAAATATTTTACTTTGCTTATTCTTTCTTTCTCATGAAAGATCACCTTTTTCTACCCAATTTTCTTAGGATGAGCACAGTCCTATCAAAAGAACAGATACTTCAGTGATCTTATCGAACAAAGCAAGGCTATTTTACCTGACATGGGTTTGGAGTTGGCAGAGGAAGGCCGACAACCCCAGTGACAAGCCCAGGTACTGGATCTCCCTGAAGACCACAAGCCATGTTCTACAGTATAAAACCCCAAAGTTGATGGTAAATTTACAACATCCCTCTCGGATCTTGATGGAGTTTCAGAGACATCTAAAATCACCACTCTCTTCCCCCTCAATTCTCCTTCTCTAAATTTAGGATCCAGACAAACTAAGAAGCTAGTAAGATTTTTTAGAGACAAATGCTTACATAGCTCCTCTCTGAAATTTCTGAGAAAACAATCCTTGCACTCCCTTGGTTTCTGCCTGCCAGATCTGTCAGGTCAGGTAAACAGTTTGAAGGGGTTAAGTCAAAACTCACAAATCAATTTAAATGGTAATCCAAGACCCATTTAACTTTAGGGGTGAAGTTTGCCACTTGCTGTGCTGCTCTTAGCAATTTCAGTCCTTCGCTGCAGGAACCCAAGTCTAGACCCCGGGAACCACTGAGATCAAATACTCAGCTCAGACTCCAGCGTAAAGACCTCTCAGCTCTTTTAGTCCTCTAACTCCAGTACCCAAACCCCTCTGTGCTGAGCAGATCCCAGAAGCAACAGGAACGTGACAGATTTTCATAAGGGCTCACTACAGTATGTTGTGAACCTAGGGACACCAGCATAACCTGATGAGAGACATCCTTCTGCACTCAGGAAGAAAAAGAGCTACCTCAGGATCCTGAGATCTCACAGAAGATCACCTGGGGCAGACATGCCTAGTCCTCTGCACATCTCTGCTAGTTACAATATTTAATTATATACCATTTAATGATATCATCCCCACAGCAGATTGGGGTTGAGGAAATTTAGGTGATAGTTTCTCCTGTTCAGTGTAGCTGAGAGCATGCACTTTGCTAATCACAGAATCATAGAATAGTTAGGGTTGGAAAGGACCTTAAGATCATCAAGTTCCAATCCCCCTGACATGGGCGGGGACACCTCACACTAAACCATGCCACCCAAGGCTCTGTCCAACACAGCCTTGAACACCTCCAGGGATGGAGCATTCACAACTTCCCTGGGCAACCCATTCCAGTGCCTCACCACCCTTACAGTAAAGAATTTCTTCCTCTCATCCAATCTAAACTTCCCCTGTTTAAGTTTGAACCCATTACCCCTTGTCCTCTCACTACAGTCCCTAATGAAGAGTCCCTCCCCAGCATCCCTATAGGCACCCTTCAGATGCTGGAAGGCTGCTATGAGGTCTCCACGCAGCCTTCTCTTCCCCAGGCTGAACAGCGCCAACTTTCTCAGCCTGTTTTCCTAAGGGAGGTGCTCCAGTTCTCTGATCATCCTCGTGGCCCTCCTTTGGACTTGTTCCAACAGTTCCATGTCCTTTTTATCTTGAGGACATTAGAACTGCACACAATACTCCCAAGAGTAGAGCAGAGGGGCAGGATCACCTCCCTCCACCTGCTGGTCACTCTCCTTTTGATGCAGCCCAGGATACAGTTGGCTTTCTGGGCTGCAAGCGCACACTGCCGGCTCATGTTCATTTTCTCATGGACCAACACCCCCAAGTCCTTCTCTGCAGGGCTGCTCTGAATCTCTTCTCTGCCCAACCTCCAGCTGTGCCTGGGATTGCTCCGACTCAGGTGTAGGACCTTGCACTTGGCATGGTTAAACTTCATCAGATTGACATCAGCCCACCTCACAAGCGTGTCAAGGTCCCTCTGGATGGCATTCCTTCTCTCCAACGTATCAACCAAACCACACAGCTTGGTGTCACTGGCAAACTTGCTGAGGGCACACTCAATCCCACTGTCCATGTCACCAACAAAGATGTTGAACAATGCGTTGTTGAACTAATGCAGGAGACTATTGGCTGTTTGCTTTGTACCTGTGCAGTTCTCTAGCTGCCTCCCCCACAATTGTTATGGGGCCTGTTTGCAATCTTGAGGTCTTGAGAATTTATGTGTGGGCACCAAGGACCAGGGGGATACATTTTAGAGAATTCTCAACACTTCTAAACTGTGAGCAAGCCTGACTCACAGATATTTCTTCTTAATCCAATACATATATCACATAAACATATACAGAAACCCAAAAATATGCAAAACCTTGGATTGCTTGACATTTGGAGTTGAACTCCATTCTACCTGTGCCAGAGGGAGTTTAGTCATACTGAGCATTGTATAAGGTGAGTATATTTATAGGCAAACCTGTACAATTGTGATATGGTTAGAACTTTCTTTTTGTTCTATCTTTTTTCTGTTTTTTTACTGTGTGGCACATTTCTAGGAACGCCTTTTCAGACATAGAAAAGATTACAATACTTCAACACTTGACATTTCTTTATCATCTTTCTTGCAAAGATTCCAAGCAATCTAAGACAACAAGTATGTCTCATAGCACCACAATAAACTCAATACAATTATTTCCATTTCAGCCACTAGGGAAGCTAACAAGTAACCTGCCTAAAATGAAGTAACAGCAGAACCTGGAATAGACGTTTGGAGTTCTGGCTCTGGACACTGATCTAACTATTGTATATTCTGGCTTCTGCATGGATTCAACAAACTTTGCAGAAAGTCTGGTTATCCAGAGAAGGCAGGCCCCAGTGGATAGCGTGCTGAGCTTAGGAGACAAAAGCTCATTCTTGGTCTTCCACGATTATTCGGAGCAAGCCACAGTCTCTGGCTCTCTTTCCTGAATAATAACATTAATGGTACTGCCTTATTGAGCAAGTATATTGTTGGAATTAACCTGTTGCTTTAATTGGTGCATTGCTGCAGATTATTAAGTACTGTTGAACACCTGCATGCTAGGATGAAGTTAAAATTAGCCTTTGCTTTAGTTGAATGTATCTCGATTTATCAGCTACTACTTCTTGAAGCTTTTCCTCTGCAGTGCTTTTTCCTCAGCCCTCTGCACTTATTCTTAAGTGAAATGATTGTATCCCACCAGCCCTTTTGAGCAGGATAATTGGCAATTACTTATTTTTGACATATGCAGGAAATCTAGTAAAGCATAATTCAAATTCTGTTACCAGCTATGAACTCTTTCTGCAGAACGGTGCATTACAGTGCTCATCTCCACTGCCAATATCCCTGGCAGTTTTAATTCAAATCTCAGAAGTATTATGTGGAGCACATTGTTTCTTATCTTCAAGTTCCATGCTAGAGAAATTATTTTGTTGTGTAACCTTGAATCTTTTTCCTACACTTTTTGAAACTCCTGCAACAACTGACTGGTTAAAAGAAAACAGAACTGATTTTATCCTCCTTCTCTTTGTTTTCATGGCTGAAGCTTTCTGTATAAAGTGTACTAATTACCTCTTGCTCTTACTATAAACAAATATATCTAGCCATGCAAACTGCCAAACATCAGCTAATCTTACTAAGACACTTTTTAATGAGAGTAGAACAAAACTGCCCACAGATATGCCTGGTGGAAATCTACCTAGAAACCGGAGTAATAGGGTCATCATAAAAAGATTACACATTTGATGCTTCCTTGGTGGGCACAACATGTGAGTGGAGATTATCCGTGTGCACTTAGAAAAAATAACTTTGCCACTGGTAAATTATACCTTAGGCCACTGGATATAACGGGTATGCAGCACATCATTGTATTTTAGCTGCATCCAAACCTTGATGGATTATCCCAAGTATTAAATCATGCAGCAGCTGAATAAAAAGTCATTAGTGGGTGTTTTACTTTTGTAACTTGAATTTGCTGAAAGTAATGGAAGTTGGCTGGGAGACTGTGAAACAGAGGGAACCCCAGCTAAAGTTTTACAATTAAGGCTTGTTTTCAGTTAGTAGAAGTGTTCTTCGTTTCATTTCTTTCTGAAGAAATTAAGAGAACAATTTGAAAAGAAAATATTGGAAATTAACTGAAGAGTTTTTAAAATTTCTACTATTTATTCAAGTCCCAGTCTTAAGAAAACCCATTCAAATCTAAATAGTACTTCTAGAGAGAAGTTGGTGCATTGACCCAGAAAACTATTCCACTCAACTCCAGCTGAAGACAAATAAGTAAAACTAAGTAAAGGAAACTGTCCTCGGTGCAATGTCTAAAGAGAGATTCTTACTCTTCAGAAATATCAGGGCAACTTTTAGAAGTACATGCAGCAGAAGATAACATATAATTTATTTTAAAATAGAGTACCACATTTCTAACACTAGTGTTTATTGGGAATTTCTGTACAATTAAATTATGTGGTGTGTGAAGTTATTGATCTGGTAGTTTAAACACTTTTGAAAAAATTCACTCAGTTATAAACTATTGGATTTTTTAATGATGTCATTCTTACAGCTTACCATTATCAGTGCAATAAAAGAGAAGCCATTTCTAATTAGATTTTCTTAATGTGATACTGTTCATTATGGATCGATTTTCTCTTTCCCTCTTCTATTTCTAAATGAGTTAGGTGAAGTTTCGTTTCTGTGAAAGCAGAGGTTAATTTTCACTGGCAAAGAAGAGAAGGTATTGTACAAAAGGTTTATAAAAACCTCCTTAGGCGACTTTGTAAAATCACCTCAATGTTAAGTTCCAGTACCATTAGCATTCAAGCCCCAAGCTTCAGCTTTAATAGATGTTGAAAGATTTGCAATATTACACAAACTTGTGAAGAGACTGAAACTTTTTTCTGTAATGAACATGGATTGCACTACAGCAAAGCACTGCTGTTCAGCAGTGGTGCTCCTGCAATGAAGTGATTCATAGAAATAAATTTATTGACAGCTACTACCAAAGTGATATGCAATAGGGATTTTAGTGCTGGTAAGTAGAAGAAAATGAAGGACATTTCATAGAATCATAGAATATTTTGGGTTGGAAAGGATCTTAAAGCTCATCCAGTTCCAAACCCCCTGTCACGGACAAGGACATCTTCCACTAGACCAGGTTGCTTAAAATCCTACCCAACCTGGTCTTGAACACTGCCAGGGATGGGGCAGCCACCGCTTCTCTGGGCAACCTGTGCCAGTGCCTCATCACCTTCACCGTAAAGCATTTCTTCCTAACATCTAATCTAAACCTACCTTCTTCCAGTTTAAAGTCATTCCCCCTTGTCTTATTCTTACCTGCCCTTGTAAAAATCCCTCTCCATCTGTCTTTGCAAGCCCTTTTAGGTACTGAAAGGCCACTATAAGGTCTTCCCAGAGCCTTCTCCAGGCTGCACAAGCTCAGCTCTCTCAGCCTATCTTCAAAGGAGAGGTGCTCCAGCCCTCTGATCATCTTCATGGCCCTCCTCTGGACTCTCTTCATCAGGTCCATGTCCTTTTACATCACAGACCCAGAACTGAACACAGTACTGAAGGTAGGCTGCCATGACAGAAGAAGGAGAGAATCTCCTCCCTCGACCTACTGGTCACGCTTCTTTTGATGCAGCCCAGGATGTGGTTGGCTTTCTGGGCTGCGAGAGACTATTGCCGGGTCATGTTGAGCTTCTACTTGTCTATCATGCACCCCAAGTCCTTCTTCTCAGGGCTACCCTCAATCCATTTTCCACTCAGCCTGTATTTGTGTTTTGATTGCAGGATCTTTGCAAGGTTATGTTTGGAAGACAAGGCAGTGTGTGCACCCTGCCTTTGCATACTTGCCTCCCCTCTCAGACATTCATAACTTGATCTGGGATCAAAGAAACACCATGAGAGGTAAGGAATCCATTTGGTCTTAATTTTCAAATTTCAATTTAAATATCCAAGTTTCATGTGCTCAGCAAGTTCCAGTTGCTCAGCTCCCACTGGCTTTGGGTACAAAAAGGTTGAAATGTCATGTACAGTTTGAGATGTGACAGACAAAAAGCATGTGAACTCTTAAGACTAAAGAACAGGGATAAAGTTGTCAGTTCACACACCCAAGTGGTACAAACAGCACACTTCCAACAGCAAGTGGACTGAGCCAACTTCCCTTATGCCATTTAAATCAATGACTAATGATTCAAAAATCAGATCCAAGGCAAAATATGAAGAGTTTTCTTTTCATTCAGGTAAGTGCTCTTGAACACAAATGCAGAGACATACAAGAAAAGTTAAACAAAAACTGAGTTAATTTCTGCCATGATTAGAGACCAAAGTCAGTACACTAAACACAATGACGTGGGCATAGGCCACCCCTTAACCATTATGCAAGTGGTAAGTACCTTCTTTTGCCTTGTCAACTCTTCTGTACCTCTAAATCAATGACACTATGATTTCCTTTATTTAGCTTGCTGAAATTGAATTAGTTCCTTAAAATCCACCTATATCCTGTTTTTTTAGAAAACTGTAGTGAAAGCATCTGCAAAGGATTTCACTACCAATTTTCCTCTCTGCATGGGAACCTCTGTCCTGCTGTCACACTGCACATGCATCACACGTTGTAGGAACTGGTAATAGGAGAGGAGCTGATACATCATGGAGAGGCACTGTCTATTTACCAATCTATAACAAAGTGAAAGTCTTAAAAGTTCAGACTGCTGCTAGATCTTCCCATGATTTATTTAAACCAGATGATAATTTTAAAATATTCCTTTTGGATATCATGAGCTCAGAGCTTTGCAGAGAATCATGCCTTCAGGTAGACTTCAGTGAAAACATGGTAGTTATTGGACACATGATACAGCAGAAACAATCCCACATCTAAAAGCACAGGGAAAAGAAAAGGAAAAATAAAAGAAGGGGAAAAAGTTTCATACCATCACATTGGCATCACAGATTGATCGATTCCATTTAGCTGAGTCAATTTGCTGGAGCCCTCTGGCCTGCCTTGTGTTATTCAAAGAACAATGGAAGAGAGGTATTGACTAAACTGCAGCAGTTGCTGCTGCACAAACACATCCTGGTGGCATCCTGGTGCGCACAGAAATTTGGAAGGGTTAAATGTAAAGGCAGCAACTCCAGGCAGTTGCTAGGAGATGGTGTCCTGCTGTGACACCATGCATCAGACAGGCTGTTCCAACAGTACAATAGTCATGAGTCACCAGTTGTACATGCCTTCACTCGGTAGAGAGGAAACAGTTCTCATCTGAAAGAGAAGCACTCCCCAGCCTTTTTATGTGTTTTCTTGGATCAATTATATTTTTTAAATAAATTATTTAATGTGGTTTCCCTCAGGCTTCAGTAAATTCCACAAAACCCAGCAAAGCTGTAGAGATCATCTTTACTTAGACAAAAACAGCAGTACGGAAACAGTGCTCATGGTAGTCCGGAGGACAACTACTCTGAGCACGAGTGACCGTTGGATCAAACCAACCAGCAGAATTTCTGGTCCAAAGATCTTGAAGTCAAGAAGCACAAAGGGATGCCAGACAATAGCAGGAAGCCATAAAAAATGAATGACATATGGATTATTATAGTAGTGCCTGCACAGTGTAAAGCAAGCCAACCTTTGAGAAAGACGTCAGGGTAAGCAAGGCTGTGGCTGGGCAGAAAATGGGAGGATGAGGTAAGCCAGCAGGTTAGTCCTGTTAAATTTGAAATATTAGTTACCATCTTAAAATAAAGTCACATTAAATGGCTGCATGTTGTACTCTTACTGACAGGAGAATTTACTCCTATGAGGAAACACTGACGGAAGAGCTTAAAGAAAGGAAATAACTTAGAGTACTTATGATTGCTTATGCCAAGAGAGGAAACACAGTCTTGTATTTAAGGAATACACGGCAAATCTGGATGTTTTGTCTCAATCCTGCTTTAACATATTTGACAAATCACCTCTCCTTGCGGTTCTGTTGTGCATCTGTAAAGCAAGGATATTGATGTTTCCTTTCACATTCTTGTCTGGTCTTTTTAGATTGTACATTCTACAGGGCTACCACATTTCCTTATCATTAATGTAATATGCCGGCACTTTAGAAGCATTAATGGATTATACTTTCACTTCACCTCTCATGCTAAACACTAATAATAATCTCCATTTTGGAGATGGAGAGTTAAAACACAGCTCAAATTAACTGATGTACCCAAGGTCACACAAGAAGACTGAAGCTGAGCCAGGGCACTGACCCCAAGTTTTGCCCTACACTTCTATAGAAAAATCATAGAAAACAGGTGTAGAAGGGCCTGCAAGAAGCTGTTTTTCTACCTATCCTTTCAAAGCTCTAAGTAAACTCCCCATAGGCCATTCCTGAAAAATGTTCATCCACGATGTCCTGAAACACCTTCACTAATGGGGATTCTGCACTACTGAAAGATGATCCTATACCCCCTTCGCCTAACGTTACCACTATTTCTTAATGTCTAATGTCAATCGCACATTACTGAAGCCTGTAATTTCTTGTCATAATAAAAAAACAAACCCATGATTTATAACGTTTTTCCAAAATTTTAATTGAGGCCTTCTTACAATGTTGTTTCTCATAAGAAGACATATTGCACAATGATGTAAATAAAATTCTACAGCAGCTCATTAATTTCTACTGCTGTAACCTGAGTCCCTTTCCTGTCATCCTTTTACCCATGCATCTCCAAGAGGTGTTGTGTCTGGCTCTTCCCCATCCTGGAGAAAGCCATCTTCCTCACTGTCTCCTCACACAGCCCCTTCCCCAGACCTTGACCATTCTTGGTGGCCGTCTCTTGACTCACTCCAGCTTATTAATGTCTTCCTTTTTCCAGGGATCCCAAAACTGGACACAGTACCCCAGATGAGATCCCACAAGCAATTGAGAGAGGGAAGGACCAGTTATAAAGTTCAGTGAAATTGCACAGAAATTAAACGGGGAGTGGGTTGGGGGGGGGGGGGGGGAATCTGTATTTAGCCTAGCTGGAGAAGTCAGATAAGCCAAATAAGGAGTCAGCTGGTCAACACTGTTTTGATAAGAAGCTTTTTTTCAAAACAAAGGAATGTTCTTAACAGGTTTCTCCTTTTTGCAACAAATGCTAATTTTAGTACCAAATGACTGCCATAAAAAAAAATCTGGTTTGATTGATGGAAGATTGGCCACTTCACTTTACCTATTTACCAGACTACCCACAGTAACCAGGCAACTTACTTTGTGACATGACTAGCGGTGCTCTTGAGTCCAAGACAGAAAACGGTATGTAATTCTGTCAAGGAGAAGAGAATATGGAGCTCAAGAGCTGTCTCCCATGAAGGATTTACAGTGCAATTATAAATACATATTTTGGTTTTCACTTCAAAATATATGAAAATGCACTCCTCCCCCCAAAAAAAGAAAGAAATCAGATTGGCACAGATTTTTCTCTAGTTCATCTTTTTAAACAGTATTAGGCAAATACGGTATCAGACTAGTTCTGCTGATAAATGCTTAATGGTTTTGGCTCATGATTGCACCTTCAATACCAGATCAAGTCAATAGGATTAGACCCATTATATCTCTCACATCTCTCTTCTGCACAGCTCAACTTCAATAAAATATATTTAAAGGATATTTACCTGTCTCTGAGGGGTGGTGTGAGGATAAATTCAGCAGTATTTCCACAGTACACTGAAAATATATCTGAAATTTTCAAAGCCACCTAGTGGATTTTGATGTACCATTCCCATTAATGTCAGTGGGAAGTGTATATCTCACAAATTTCAGCTGTAAAGCACTGCAATACATGAAGAATAATGACGAACACAAAATTTAAGTAGGGAACATAAGAAGATATACCTAAATCAGTATTTCACATAGACATCTTATTAATAATTTTTATATCCTTATATGAACTTTAGGAAATTAAATCAGTAAAATGTGAATATTTTTTTTCTAATTACCCTGTTAAAATAAAAACTAATCAAATAATTTTTGGAGATCAAATCTTAAGATTGCTTCATTAATATTCTCTCTTCTCCTCAGGAGGAACAATACTCACACTTACTTCATGTTCATATTAAATTAGGTGATGTTAGAACCACTTGTGCAAATTGACCTAATCTCCTTAATAATTATTCCATACACAACATTTGGAAGATTCTGCAATTTACATCTTGATAGGAAAGAACTTCTGAAGACATTAGATTTGCTCATTTTGAAAAAGTTTTATGCTTAAAATAAACTGCAGAGTTGAAATCCACTCTCTGAAACTCTTGGCTTCTGTAAACTGTTTTCCCAACAAGGAAAGCAAAGAACAAAGAAGCAGAAAATTAAAACCAAAACAAACAAACAAAAAAACCCCACCCAACCAACCAACAAAACCAAATCCATGTTGGTTTCAAAGTGGATAAGTGTATGGTACACTAAAAGAGACAACGAGTAGCCTCTGCTGATGGATTCAAGGGGAGAAGCACACCGTCGCCTTACTTTAAGGAGCAAAAAGAATGCCTAAGAAATTGCTTTCCTTGTCATGTATTGCTTACTGAACCTGACTTTTCAGACATCCACAGCTCTCTCTATCATTTGTTCTTCTGCACTCATTCTACAGTTGACCTACATGAAATTTGCCTTCAAAAGTGAACTGTTTCAATTGATTCTACAAAGTCTCTTCTTTTGGGTGAGCCTACTTATTCAAGAATCAAGCCAAGCAAAATCTAAACCAGAAGATCTCCAAAGTGTTCAATGCTCCATTTCATGTCCATTTTCATGCATGAAAAATAACTTTTCAAACCTATTATGTGATTCGGACTAGTCCACAGCAGTCACTTCCATGAGAAGATATCACCTAACAGAGCATGACAGGGTAAATTAAATTTTCTATCAGACTTATGCCTTTGCAGCAGGTCTAGGTATGCTCACATCCTAACACTCCAAGACGAGCTTAATGAGCTTCCTGCTTCTCTTCTGTTGCTACATTCTGAGCTATAATACACTCTAGCAGTACCAAACGGGAACAGAAGGGACAAAGATTCTCAATGAGAGACCATACTGATCCTTCTCCATTAGGAACACATGTTAAATCTTTGTTAAGACTGACACTTTGATTATATTCTACATATCTCTGGTACTGAACTACATTCTCTCCTACAGGTCTTCTGAAGTACCTTAGTATCTCCACACTTCTCAACCCAAGGAAGCTGTGCAACATACGAGCCTGCCGCTTTTGTCATATAACCTCATCTCCATGAACATCATACTGGAAGTGATGTGAATAGTGTATTCTCATTTACCACTATTTCATCCTAAATCTTCCACAGTGTGAAAAGACCACCCAAGTCACAAGGCAATGGAGAAACAGATTCCTAAGATAGTGTTTAAGCAGTTATTCTTATTAGTGTATTCTTCTGTGCTTGGAAATATTTTGTAGACTAATAAGCATAAAGATTAAGTAATATAGAAACAAAGTTCCTGTTATATTAAGGATTAATTGAATAATTACATGTTTTAATAAGTGCTTATATCCTAATTCAAAAAGTTTATGAAGATCTGGATCCCCTCCAAAGTTGCTCATCCATCCACCCTCTTAACTCAAGAGAGTTTAATAAATACACTCTGATGAGCTTTAACCAATAGTTCTCCTGGAAATTAAGAAAAGCTCTGAAATTCTGAGATAAAAATGGAACAATCTTAAGCCAAAACAAACCACCACTTTTCTAACTTTCTCAAAGGTAGAAATTCTCTCTTGCAATTTTTTCTGGTAAGTGTAGCTCCCCTGAATGAATATGCTCAAATGACTATCAACTAAGTTATCAGAAGCAATAAAAAACCATAACAAAAGGAAGGATAATAGAGTGTGGGAGGAGAACATTTTCAGCACATTACTGAGAAACCATTAGCAAATAAAAAAAAAAAAAAAAGGAAGACTGTTTTCAAGTAATAACTGTTAATCTAATTAATGAAATGTTCATAGACTTAACCACTGAAAAGCTTACTTCATAGGTGAGAATAACCAGGGATCTTTGTGAACAGTATAATGTTATTAATGGGATACTTTTGCTTTATGTCAGAGTGGGAGGTATGTGAACCATGCAAGAGGAATGGAAAAGTTTAATAAACAAGTATGAACAGTGCCAATGGAATAAGAAATCTAATAGTCTGTATAACTTGGAAAAATGTGCATTGGAAATCTTTGGCATTTCCTTTTATTTCAGACTGCTCCTTTTTTCAAAAACTAAGGAAAAGCAGCTCTGAGTTAATTAAGATAGGCTAGCTTGAATCCAGATGATAAATATGTTCATTAACAGTAGTTAATTTTTTATTTATGCAAACCTGAGGCCACACTCAGCTTAGGCTGTAGAATTCACAAAAATGCTTATACAGTGCTGAGAATGAATTAATAGTGTTGTACAACTGGGTTAGTGCATAATGTTTCACTTTTTTTCTTCTCTTTAGTCCCTTTTCTGAAACATTACATATTGAGCATTGCCAGAGGCAAGATACAAATCCAGTAGATGAACACCTTTTTGACAGGAACTAGCAAACCAGACGCTAAGAGAAACTCAGGCTGGACTTGGTATATGGATTTGGTGCCAGGCTCGAGATGAACATAACCCAATGAAATTGCAAATGGTGACTGTTTTCCCCTGCAATTCAGTTACTACATATGCAACAGGACATCCATCTACTCCAGTTTGTCTCAACAATGGAATAAAGGTAGCATAAAATGGTAGCACAAAAAGGTGTCCAGGTGGCTGTGAGGAAATGTATCTTACATATGATACAGAAGGATCCAAACATCTATGGCAATGCCTGAAACACTAAGTTAGAGTTACAATTATAATTTCCACATAAAGGGTAATCTCATTAATTTAGAAGATGGTTCCTCCTTCTATCTCTGTTAATTCAGGTGTTTTTGTGTCTGGCACCTGCCTTCTAGGGTTACCGTTTCTTTTGCTGCCTCTGTGCTGAAATACAATTTCCAGTGAAAAATCTCCTCAGCTTACCTGAGGGATATGTATCTGCCACATCGCCACACTTTGATAATGGGAACTTTCACTAAGACAAATGATGCTGTGGTACCAGAGTGTTCAAAACCACAAGGGTCCACTTTATATACCTGGGGCAGAGTTAGCACTGCCAAGTCTGTAGGAAGGCTGCAGTTGGGTTTAAGTCAACAGATCCTTTGAATGCTGACCTTTGAGGGGAAAGAAACATGCAGTCTAGCTGTGCAAATCCAGAGTTAGAGAGCAATCCTACATGAAGATGGCCAATAGAGAGGAGATATAAATCTTAATAATGACTTCAAGAGACCGTAGAAGTCTAATAAGAAGACTGTACTCATGAAAAACCACCATGAACAATGTTAACTTGTCAGCAATTGTTTCCAAGACACAATTTACATGTTGTTCCATGAACAACTCAAAGCAAATGGGTTTGCCCTGCCTAAAAACCGTGGTGCTGATTTCTCTCAGGAGACCCAACAGTGCAAAGTACCCCCGAGCATGAGTCAGCACTGCGAACTCAATTACTAATTGATGATAAGCACCTGAAACTCCATACTGTATTAAACCTGCTAGCTAATTATTACCATAGCAATGCTTGATTGGAGAAAGATGTAAAGGAGCTGCTATCTCAGATGATCTGGCAGTAGCCAGCTATTGTGCCACCTTCCCATTGAGTAGGACTCTGTGTTTATAGGGTCCTCCCTAAATCACCTTGGCTCATTCATACTGTGAACAATATGTCAGGAAAGTAATGGGCAGGCTCTTCCCAGCAGGAACCACCTTCTGTATTCCTAACAGACTCTAGTAAAATGAAGCTCTGGTCCACTTAGCAGCTTCAAGACACTGTACTGACCAAATTATGTTTCCTGGAAAGATTCACTATTTTGCAGTGGAAAACTTTCATGGATGTTGCCTTGGGAATATTTTCATCCATAAGAAACCTTGCGGAAAGAGGCAAGAAATATTTGTAGTCCTTTAGTTCTTGTATCTTTTGGGTGAAAAATTAAGGAAGTTCTCCCTTTTTCTCTTTGTGAAAGGGGGAGTTAGGTCATCAGTTTAGCTAGAGATCAACATCCACAAACAAGCACTCAAGATTATTATCAGTTATTTTATTTGTATGATAACTATAAATTCTGTTTGTTCATATTACAAATTTAAGAAGCCCCAAATGGGCTCTGAGTATTACACTGAAGCTTCAAGATTAGATATTTAGGTTTTCACTGCTTTAACAAATTGGTCAACAATGCCAGTTCTACATCAACTTATGCAGCAATAGTTCAGTAACAGTGTATTTTTGATGAGTTAAGTGATAGATTCACAGTATCAATTATCTTTAGATTTGTAAAGTAGAACAGAGGAAAAATGAAGCATGCTGTACTAGCTCTTAATGCAGAACTACAGAATATATAATTCAGCATTTACTTTACTGGCAGCATTACCTATACAATGTGTTAGTACACAAAATAGCCTATCAAAATGCATTAGCAAACAAAAGCTATATAAAGACTCTTAGTACCAAAAGACAACTTATGAATAATTCAAATTACCATGCATTAGGAGTCATCCAGATAAAACACAAAGTGCACTTAACTTGTCCCAAAGAAAACTTTAAATTATCTGAATAATTGTATATAATATCAACATAATATTTCAGTTACTTTGAAGGATAAAGTTGCTTTCTTGGATCACTTTGAAGACAATTTGCAAGCTTGCTCAATTTATGCTGACAGTAACTGCTGTACAGCTGCCTAATTTAGGCAGAGGTGAAAAAGCAGGATGCACTGTGCAAATTATAACTACAGAAGAAAAGCTGCAGGGCTACCTTGTGTGGTACACTTTGTACTCATTGACAGGACTAGTGCCAGCTGTTCAATTACCTGTCCAGAATAGACACTGGTTTATTGGTAACTGTACTCAGAAAGAAAAAATAAATTACTTTGGACTCACATAGTATTTATCATTAGATAAAGTAAGCACAAAGTTAGACTACGATGGAAGATTTGGGGAGTATTCCAAAATCATGATTATGGAAAAAATTCCATGTTTCATGCCCAGAAATATAAAAGTTATCAAGGAAGTTATGGAGTGCTGCAATTCTAAACAGTTTGTTGAGTCATGTCTTTACCTATTTTTCATTCATTATCATTAATGAAATAACAAACTATATGTACAAGCTTGCAAATACACAAACAGAAAAAGTTCCATACTGTCCTGGGTTCAGCAGTGGCAGTCATTTTTCTCCTTCTTGGTAGCTGGTGCAGCGCTGTGTTTTTGACTTTCAGCCTGGAAACAGCGCTGATAACACCAGTGTTTTCAGTTACTGCTTGGTAATGTTTTGGTTTGACCAAGGACTTTCTGAGCCTCATGCTCTGCCAGGGAGGAGGGGAAGTCGGAAGGAAGCAGAGACAGGACACCTGACCCAAACTGACCAAAGAGGTATTTCATGCCACAGCATGTCATGCCCAGGATGTAAAACAGACAGCAGAGACCCAGAAGGGTGGGGGTGCACTGCTTGGTCAGGCTTGGTATCGGGTGGTGAGCGATTGTATTCTTTTCCATTGTATTTCTCTTGTCATTATTATTATAGGAGGTAGCAGTAGTGGTTTTGTGTTATACCTTAGTTACTGGACTGTTCTTATCTCAACCTGTGGGAGTTGCATTCTTTCGATTCTCCTTCCCATCCCCCCGGGACTGGCAGAAGAAAGAGGGGGGAGTGAGCGAACGAAGTGCGTGAGGGGCTTAAACCACAACACATGCATTCACAGAATTAGCAGTACACATTCAATTTTAGAGGTGGTTTTCGCTCCCACACTGAAACCCATCCTTGCATTAGATCAGATAGATACAGCAGTCACAATCCATAGCATTGTTTCTGTGGCTTTCAAATTTTGCCAAGAAACCTTCAAGCAAAAGCTGTGCTGCAACAGTTAACAACTGAGTAATGACAGACATGTCAAGTCATCAATGTAAATGGAGGGCAAGGGGGTGGACAATTGTGGTTACATGATTACAGTGAAGGTCACACAGCCTAAAGTATATACCAAGTTCCCTTATTTGTGCTTTTTGTAGTTTTTAACTCCTAGAGAAAGTGTGAAGAATGACCCCAGATGTAAAAAGGGGCAGAATTTTGGCATTTATGCTCAGCTGGTAAGTACTCAGCATACAGCAAAGACTGAGGACTCTGGTATAGGCATACATCCTCCCAGACACACACTGGACTGCAAAGCATTAACATGCCTTTAGGTAATCACTTTCTTCAGGAAATGTTGTCATTATCTTCAACTTATTCTCTTCCTAAGGATTGCAGCTGACTAATTACTGCAAAATAATTTAGGAGCAATTAAAGCATTTCTCATTGCTTGTCATTTGACTGAGAGCAAGTTTCTTGACAGAGTAATGAGCAAAGGCATACGCTAATCACCCATTAACTGGCGGGGTGCTTAAACATCACTTCATCTTGCTTTAGAAAAGGCTGTACGCTGCTTAATTTAGTGACATTGGTTTACAGGTTGGCTCACAGTTTGAAGGCTGCTCAAAACAGGATCCAGATCTCTGTTGAACTGAATCGCACATGATATGGAGTACACTTTCTTTTGACTGCAAAGCTGAGACATTTATGCCTCCTCTTCCAGCCTGTGGTCTTTTGGGAGGGGTATTTGTGCCCTAGATCTGATGCAACAAGCCACAAGACAAAGACAACACATACAGAAGTTCACACAAATTATTTTCATGCTAAATGTTTGAGTAAGATTTGCTATAGGCAACAATCAAGTCTGGATTCCTTTAATGATTTAATTTTGCTGTGCTTTACTGAGTAGAGCACAACGTGAAATGATGCTGCCCCATTTGCCCTCAGAAGCAGCAGATTCATAATTTAGGGAAGCAGCTCTGTTACCAGTAAAGCCTGAAAAACGAAGTACAGCAAAGAAGAGCTTTGCATGACCTTTCTTCATATGACCCCCAGATAACAGAAGAGAGAGAGCAAGAAACTAGTACTTTGTGCCCTCTCCAACTTTACCTCACATTGCAGTCAGACAAGTTTTGCTCTACATTTTTCTTTGCCATTATCTTCCACTCTCTGCAGAGAATCTGCCGCAGAGGATCCTGATCAGTTTATAAGCTGATACCTAAATCCTCTCTCACTGCTTTTGTTCTGACTGTGAATGCCAACTCTGCTGAGACCCTGCAAAGCATCATCATGTCCTCAAAAGCACTGGAAATTGGATTCACAGAACTCTTCACTGGCTGCTTATTTCTAATTTGATTTTTTTAAACCTTGTTGTCTAAGTAAACAAATCTGGTGTGACTATGCTGTATGTGTGCCTTATGTGTGCTTATTTTTGGACTTGTGGCTACTTAACAAAATTTGGCAAAGGAGTAAAGTTCAACAAATATATTAAAGGTCCCAGAAGTTTTGTGGAAACAGGAAGTCTCATTGGGAAGACAGATCAGAGTTACAGAACAATGTGATAGATGATGAACACAATCATGTTAGCAGGCACTAGAGAATCTACCCCAAGGACCATCCACAGCAGT
Source organism: Ara ararauna (assembly GCA_028858755.1). Taxonomy (NCBI): domain Eukaryota; kingdom Metazoa; phylum Chordata; class Aves; order Psittaciformes; family Psittacidae; genus Ara; species Ara ararauna. The sequence continues at coordinate 108,787,339 of CM054377.1, read as the reverse complement.
CAGGATTCAGAAAATTCACTAACTACAAAAGTAAGGCTTTTAAATAAAGGAAATTCATTTTCACAAGGTTGCTTGGATGCACAAAACTTTGCTGGGAAGATCTGTAATCCTCTGCTGCAAATAAAATATGCACTTAACCTTTACAGAAGACATTTCACTTGCCTTTACTGTTTGTTTGTCAGTGAATCAGACTTTTAGTTTGCAGATCAATTTCACAAATTACATAACTGCAGAGTAATTTCTTGGTACTTACTAGATAGCACAGAAAACAAGACAACTGAAGTGACTCTCAAATGTTTTAGTGAAATAGGCAAGAGTGTAGAGGTTTTTGTTAAAGTGCAAGATTTGGAAGATGGTGGAAGACTCTAGGTCTGCAAAAGATAAAGCCACATACTATTATAGGATATCATAGAATCATAGAATAGTTAGGGTTGGAAAGGACCTTAAGATCATCTAGTTCCAACCCCCCTGCCATGGGCAGGGGCACCTCCCACTAGTAACATGCTTTTAAATCCTTGAGCAGTCTAGGACCTTTCTAGTGAGTATTTATAGATAACTGGTAAGGACAGGTAAGGATGGGTAGGTATGAATGTCACAGGTAAGCCTATCAGAAAACTATGCTGAATCCTAGAGGGTGTACCTTTTTAAAAGCTACGCTTTCTGCTAGACCTGCTATTATTACTGACTTGGTGCACATAGGCTGAGGTTAATTTACACCTCTCTGTCAGTGACCCTCTCGGAAATGACTTTGGAGCAGATGCTGTATTCCATTTGCACCCCAAACTGTTATGGAAATTCCTCCAGCCACTGAGCCCTGAAACTCTAATTTCTTTCATGTTTGTGCAGAAAAAGTAGCCCTTCTGCAAATAGTCATTTGGCAGAGGAATTACAGGATCCCTTGAGATTATCATAATATTTCAGTCACCCAACAAGACAAAATGAGATCACTAGGCAAGTCAAATTTTCTTTGAGGGAGAGATTATTCAAGGGTGTTTCACTGTCATTGATCTATGCACAAATCCAATCCTAATCACTGCTGTGTCTGAACATTTCTCCCTCTCTCTCCTTAGTGGATATTGTCTTCACAGCATGCTTGTGTAATGTGGAAATGTTATTAAAAGTGTTTTTAATTTTTCTTTAAATAGGAATAACCAATTTGCAAGGTAAAGCAAATACTTGTCAAAGCATCGGAGACTAAGGAAAGAACTGAGCCTGGATCTCCAATCATGTCTTGTCCAGGGGACTGTCCTTCTCACCCATTTCTCATGGAGCCTTAGGTTTTGGCATGGAGGACACTGCATGTAACATATCCCAAGAGAAACAGGAGGGTAGAAGAGGCACAGTTTTTATCAGACAGCATAAACTCCAGATACCCCCCCTGCAGCCTCAGTGTAAATGTTTGATGTAATAAAATCCCTGACAATATTGTAAATATTTGCAAAGGGACCTACAGCCCATTGGTCTGGGAAAATGGTCTGAGATTACAAGACTATGCAAGAAGGCAGTGATTGCAATACAAGCTTAAACCAGCAATGACCTGGTTTTCTTGATTAAGTTTTGCAACAGCAAGACCTGACAGAACTGCAATTCTGAAGGCAGCTGTCAGGAAAATGAAGCCTCAGTATGGATTTCAGTGAGGCTGTAGCTGAAGCAGGAGTTTTAAAATATTTATAGGACATTCACAATTCACAAATTATAGGACATTCAACCAATCACACTGTCAAACTCTCTGACCAGCCATCATAATGTGCCTTCCACTTGTTATCTACACAGCAGTTGCTTTATGGTAACAGTTGAAGCATGATGGTATAGTTAAAAAAGAAGAAAAAAAAATAATAAAGGGTTATTTTCTCCCTGTAGAAAAAAACCCATATGTATACCACAAGTGCTTAACAGTGCCTTTACCCAAGTGTTATTTTACTGTCTGCTTAGGCATCGCACAAACTGAGCAGCTTGCCACTATCCTTTCATCTTGATTAAACTTTTCTGAAATTTGGCTTGTGACTGCAATGGGGAATAGTCAAAAAAAGACTGAGACAAATGCCAATCACAATACTGGGCTTGCACATCCATGGGAAACGTATCCCTAGATTTCACCCAGTCTCGATGCTTTGGAATGGGACTCTTGAAACTGACTTGTGCCTATAGAGGCGGGAATAGGAAGGTGATGGTCCCTTGGCCAAAGGCCTTTCAGGGGCCCAACTCTATTGCAAGGAATTCTGGAAAACCAGAAGAAAAGGGTTTCTCTCTCTTAAGGTAAAAAGAGAGGAAAATTTTCACCTGGGTCAACCTTTATTTCCAGTTAAATTCCCTATGAATTTTGCCATGCTCATGCAACTCAGACAGCACCACTCAGACATCCGATCTTTGTTCATTGCCAGACTTTTCATCCCGAGCTTATGAAGTTTCTTATCCTTCTACCCTGTGTCAGATGGTCCAGTTCTGTGGCCCTTTACATTGTCAGGGTGGCCTTGTGACATTGCATTTGATAGACAACTCCATATTGCTATGGCATTAGCTGTATACTGACATCAGGGCTGGAGAAACACACCGTGTAAAAAAAGACCAGCATACAGCAATAGCTCGTATTATATAGTTGTACTGATCGGTGCAGGTGACTATCCTTTATAGGGCAGGTGGTTTTCACACTTCAATCATTCCCTCACAACTTGCAGATTTCCACTTCAAAGATTTGGCAGTGTTGAAAAGAGGTTTTTCAACCTACATGGAGTTCATTTAAGTAAAGAGAGGTTCATCTTCCCTAGATTTGTACTGCTGTAATGGCTTCATCGCTGCAGTATTCAAAGCTCTCTCTAAACGCCTTTTGGTGAAGCAATATAGCTCTCCTTGAGAATGACTATCGTAAGTGTACATCCACAGCCATGTGTAATGTGACTACGGCATATATGGAGATTGCATGTCTTGAGTGTACAAGTAAGTATATTTATGTATATCTGTAAAAACAAAACACAAAGATTTAGGGCATCTGCTTCTGAATTCTTTTGAACCACGGTTGATACCAAGAACTCCACAGCTATGTTAAACTGCTATTCTGCTCTTAAGTATGCAATTTCTTTGTTTTTTTCTATTTCCTTCCCCTGCATCGAGGTTGTGATAAATGAGATAAATTTTTGGCACTGGGCTTGCGAATGAGGGGATTTTGGTTTTATGAAAAGCTCTTCTGCATGAAGCATGCCTTGGCCAGGGCTCGGCTGAGTCCCAGAAAGGCTGGTGGCTCAGCTCTTTTCCACTGCAGGGAGGCCAGAGGAGGGATTACAGTTGGTAAGTAAATAATGGACTTTGATACTGTGTAGAGCCATGTAAGAAACTTATCTGAGCATGCCAGGAGTTTATAAATGAAAGAGCCTCTCATGAACCACTTTACAGATGTGGCAAGAAGAGACCTGTAAGACTTGATTCAGGGAAAACCTATCTGCTAGTTAGGAGATGAATCCTTAGATGACTGACCTAAATCCTGAGTAATGATGAAGAATGGCACAGAGAAAACTGTGCTAAATGCAGTCCTATAATTTAATCTTAAGTCTTTCTGTAGTCCTATATGTATTACTTAGCAAAAGATAATACCAGGAACATTAATATCCAGAAAAAATGTAAAAATACATGAAGGAGATTAGCAGAGACAAGTAATAACTGGAGGTTTCATCTGTTCTGTTTAGTTACACTAATAGAAAATAAAGATTTCTAGAAAACATTAGAAGTAAAAAGATTCAAAAGAAGTAGCCTGGAGCTTTCTATAGCAAAAGTCAGAAAGCCAGCTGAGTTCCAAATCAGTGAATAAATATACTCATTACTTTACAGAGAGTAAAATAACTTCATATTAGCAGTATGGATATTTGTTTACCATGCTTGTATTAAGATAATTTAATAACACTATATTTAGTTGCCTTACAGAAATTAAGCTAACTTCATACAAGTTATAGGATAATAAAAGGCAGATTGGTTTCACACCAAGATGGTGTTCCTTGGCAGTGAACCTGTTTCATATTAGCAGATGGCCTGAAACCTCTCCTGAATCTTAATGTATGCCTCTGAACTGAGGTAAGGCAGGGAAGGTTTTCTCCCCAGTTAGGTTACCTGCCTGTTACTGTTCTTTTTTGGGGTTTGATTTTAGTGAATTCTCTTCTTTTTTACATTTATTTTCTTATCTTATCACTTCCTGTCCGCATAATCACACATTCATATATTCTGTGACTGTAATGCATAAATCTGTCACATCATCTCTGTATCACCTTTTACTAAACCTGTAAAATTAGAAGTCAAATTATTTGTATTTAGTAAATTTGTATTTGTGAAAGAGCTCCATTCCTTTGGAAAATGCTCTTCCTTTAAATGTCATGATCCCAAACTCACATCTAGAGTCTACATATCTAAACTGCATACCAAAGTGTTATCTTGAATGGTGTATGTACTTTGATAATGCAAAACACTATTAGATTTGGAAAACTTTGCACAGGTAATGCATCTGTTTGCTTCCATTATGGCACATCTCCTCATCAGGTGAAACGCTACCCCAGACTATTCTCAGTGCTAGATGTTTTGGGAGTGACACACTTAAGCCTTCAGGAGCTGCAATGCCAGCTCCCAGCTGCATGATGAGGTTGCAGGAGGTCTGCATTCCAGGCCATGGAGAATGGCGATGTTTTGAGTCATGCAAGCCTGGGGAAGCATTACGGCCCATGTGCCAGCAGGCTTGGCCCATCTCCCTCATCTGCCCAGTGCATATTCAGCTGGGAGAGCTTCATCCAGATTGCAAGACAGGCAGATGCTCTTGAAAAACCTTTGAAGAAACCACTACCACTAGACTGGGGGGTGCATGTTTAAAAGGAAACATACATCAAAGTTGGAGTAGAGGAAAAAGCTTTTGCTTTACACTTTGCCAAGAGTTCTCTTGGGCTGGTGTGTAAAGATACAGTTTTCTAATCTAGAAAACTAATGCTAGGCTTCTAAGCTTATTTGTAGATGCTCACATGTAAGCTGCTTTTGAAAGGTCCTGAGTAACTCCAGCATATACAGTGGTAGATATTCACATCATGCCTCTAACTCTGGGAGAGACTTAACGTCCTTATGAGGAGCCAGGCCTGCAAAACGAGGATACAGATGCTTGCCCACCTCAAAGGGCTGCTCGAGAATTAAGTACTCCTTTTGTTATCCTGGGAGATTTCTAAATATTGTGGAAGGGATAAGGAATAAATTTTCCTATAGGTAGTCTAACAGATCGTTTTCTTTGCACCCATATCAACCATACTGCACAGACACTGTTTCTGCTAGAACAACATTAGCACTTCTCAAGTAAAGCACTGCTGGTGCAGAAAGAAAATAAGAAACTTTTCCTTTTTCCCCTAACAGCATCAAGCAAAAATATGATATAGTCTGCAAAGCAATTAGATGCAGTACCACCATAGCCTCATGAAGGCTGGAATTCATTGCAGCAGTTGCTGTTTATCCTCACTGCATAGCACAAAACCTAGAAATTACATCTCTGAGATTGTTTACCCTCTGCAGATCTTGCCAAATTCAGAGACCATTGTATCCTGGGAATTAGTAACGGAAAACAACCCCGACCATTAGATCATTCAGATCACCTCCTTACTGATGCAAGACTGTTCTCCTAAATCAATATTTTAGTGTTTCCTCTAGGTCAGTTGAAAATTTTCATATAATGGCAAAGGGATTTAGCTGCATCCCCTGGGAACTATTCCATAGCTGAAGAGATGTTAGAGGCAGAAAGCTTTGCTTTATACTCAGCATACATTATTCCATTTAAAATTTCACTCCTTAAATGTAAATTAAACTCCAGCTTGTTATGACAAATATTTTCTCATTTTCCTCATGTTTACATCTTTCATAAATATGTAGACTGTTATAAACTCATCTCCACATTACTCTTCATTAAATCAAAGCGTTTTATACATATTTTAATGTTCTTTCATACACTAATTGTTCAAATCCTTTGATCATTTCCTCTCACTGTGTGTAATCCTATGAAAGCACTGAAGGAGACAAATTCACAGCAAAAAGCAAAACAAACAGGGGCAAATATGATTTCTGGATTTGATATGGTAGGAAGAGAGGCCAAGGGAATCTCTTAAGATATTCTTAGAAACACTTTTATCACAAATCAGGAGATAGAGTTCTCTTTACATTATCCTGGTACCCACCAGGTAGACAAGAAATTCAGTGAGGAGAGACTGAGGAAGGAAAATGGGCACAGTTAACACATGTCTGAAGGGTACCAGCAGCAGCACACCCAGCTGGCATCCCTGTGAAGGAGAGCGCCATGGGCACAAGGCTATGCCCAGACCTGCTGCACCCTGCAGCAAGGAACAAACTCCTCAGGGGCCTCCCACAGGTCCCTGAGTTCTCAGTGCTGGAAAGCAGCAGCAGACTGACCATCAGCAGCAGTTCCAGTGGTGAAAGAAAGAGCCTGAGTGTTTTTAATAATGAATTGCATAGAGCTCGCTCTCTTTACAAAACCTCCATGAGCTGTGTCTGGCTACTTGGACACGGTCCTTGGAACAGACCAGTGGTTTTAGAGTGCTTATAATCAGAAACATTAAAAATACTATCAGTTTATATGGAGGCATGATTAGAAGTAGAGGCAAGGTATGCAAACAGGAGGAGGACTTACCACAGAAGCTAATAGCTGGCCTGAGCAGTGGGCTGTCTTGCCAAAAGGATCTTGACCCCTGCTTTTTGGGTAAGTCTGTTAGCTGGGTATAACTTTTGCCAGAGTTGAACGTAGTATTCAGATATCAGAGCCTAATTTCTTTATCACCCATAGGAGTTCCATGCACAGGACAGCTAGAGCAAACTGTACAGACTTTGAACCTAGAGAGCAACATAGATGTGCTTAATGGATGCCTTGCATGCAATTCTATTGCAAAAATCAAGTCTGTAATCTGCAGTGGTCAAAATTAATGTTCATATATAACTACCATGCAAACTCAGAGACTATCATCAAGCCTTAGGGGGATGGGCTGAGAAAGAAGAGGCTTTTGCTATACTTAATATCTACAATTTTCATATATCAGCTTTTGTAGTATCAAGATGACTATACCAATTAGTTATAAACCACCAAATGCTAGTTCATATTTAAAAGGCAAAAAAGTTGTTGAAAAAGAATCCATAAATAGAGTCACCACAAATCATAGGATTTGTGGGGAGACATACATGTGTCTTTTAAAAATATCTCAGCTTCATATTTTTATTTTATTGCTTTTAAAATAAACTGAATTTATTCTAAGTAATATATACTACTACTGCTTCATTTCCTGAGCAAACAAATGATTCTGGCAGAGCTGACAGGGAACACATAGAATGATTAGCATTGGAAAGGACCTTAAGATCACCTAGTTCTAACACAACTGAAGCTGAGAGCTGGAAGTCTCTGTGTCACATCTTTTTACAGTACCTCTATAAAGAACAAAGTGACAAAACACTTAAGTCCACCCTAGTGTGGCTTTTAGATGCAGCTATCAGTCTTGATATGCTCCAGAAGGGAGCACCAAAACAAAGACAGTGTCCTTCTGAAACAAGACTTATTGCCCTATCAATTACTATATATAGCCTGAAACTGTAGCAGATGTTGAGGAGAGTAATATCCCATCTACTTACTGTCAATCAAGTTACTACTTGAGAGATACTTGGTTCTCAGGAACTGCTCCACAGAAGCAATATAAAAGCAGCAAAATTCAGGAAGCAGCCGTAAACCTGTTTCATTCATGTGGTCCAGCAAGAGCTTGCTCCAGGCTTTATGGGGAGCAACTACAGAACAGCGCAAGAAATGCTCACTAGAAATCCTTTCCAGACTCCGTACAAATCAGACCCCAACTTCAAACATCATAAAATCTATCATACTATTGGCTTTCCAGCTAGGAGTCTGGCCATATTCCCAAAGGGCCAACCAAGTCAACTCTAAGGCCTCCCTGCTTGCAGAAGTCCAAAGTCTAGATGTGAATACCATCTTGGGGTAAATCTGCTTACCCTCTTCTGAGTCACTGCACATCTTTATTATCTGAGAACATTTGTGTGACACAGCTTGACTATACTTAATGCAGCTCAGCTGCTCTAATGCATTAACACAATAGAAATGTTCAAGACAAATGGGTACTCTGAATGATAGAGAGCTTTCAGTAACAAAAATGGCTTTCCCAGATGGTTGAGACTAACAGTCAACATATTAAGAAAGACCTTTTTTATCCCCTTCTTAGTCTCTGAGGCTGACAGAATTAGACTACATGCTCTCAAATGTACTCTAGCAGGTCTCTATCCACCCTCCTGGTTATATATGCTCTCTTGGGCTTTCTAGCAATACAAGGATGCCTGCTGGCATCACTCACCTCCAGATGTTGTCTTTTCCTGTGTGCAGAAAATGGAAAGGGCATTTTCTTCTCATCAATGAGTAAGAATGACAAAATTATGTCTGACCTCAGAAGGGTGCAAGAGACCCACTTCTTCACTCTTGTAGGCATTAGACGAGAACAAACTCAACACACAAATACTCTTTCCCCTTGCCACATTGTCCGACACATGAGTTATTTGGAAACCAACAGTAATAAAAGGAAATAATCATGGGAGAAAATGTCCATAAATAAAACAATGGTATGTCTGAAGCAAGGACAAAAGAGATAAGGGAATTGCTCCAGTAGTGAGATGGAAAGAAAAATTCTTTTTTTTATTAACCTGTGGTAAAACTGTCCAAACTTCACTGAGAGTAAGGAGGTAACTGCATTCCTGACCAATTCTCCATCTTAGGATGTCTTCAGCCTGGGTCAGAGACCACTCTGATTTTCAGCATATGATATTAGGTGTGAGCAAAAGCTGGTCATCCTGCCTGAAGACACGAACTGACAACTGCACACAAAAAAACATCTTGCCACAGAGCACCTAGTAAAACAATTAAAAGCAAAGGGACTAAGTCTTTAGAGTTTGGTAAACTTGAGTTTACGTAAACAATTTTTAATGAACTGAAAGACTTGACACTTTGCTTACTGCCATCGGAGATCACTACTGTTAGATGGCTTTTACATTCACCAGATTTGTGCAATTAGGCAAACTTCTGCATTTGCAGAGGCTTTCTGAGCTATCAGCACCATTTTTCTAATATGTGCAACATTTTGCTAGAAGGACACCATACCATTAATTCTATACCTTCTCTAAATGCAGCAATTATCTACCAAGCAAATATGTGCTGTTGCTGGGAAAGGGAGAAGACACCATTACCATCTAAGGGGACAAGATGAAGGGGAGTTCCAGTACAAACACAACAGTTCCTTTAAAATAAGCCAACAAAAAGCAATAATAAATTATTATAACTAGGCCTTCACTGACTGTGTTATTTGCCACTAAATTCTGCTCATTAGGTTGCATGAGGATAATCTATAAAATCATCAGATTAAATATTCAATTCAGCACAAGGCACATGCAAGATTAACCAACAGCAGTTTTCCCCAGGTGCCAGCTTGGTCCAGGCTCACACACTTCCTTGCTTACATAAACTATTCCATGTATCAAAGATGCATGAGGCCTTAGGTAATAAACACTTGCCCTCTACTTGGAGGAGGCAAACTGTAACTGAGCTGCATAAGAAAGTGTCTGTAAGAAAAGCATTTTTCGATAGAAGTGTCAGCAAAGGGGAAAGGGCTGCTCCCTGCTCAGTATTTTGTATTGGAGAGGGGACTAATGGCACTGGCTGTGGCACCAACAAGCTCTGTCACAACATTGCCTGGTTCTCATGGTCCCACTAGACCGCAGAGACCTCCCACCTCTTTGGGTGATGGTGAGGTAGTGTGTCCCAGAGATCTGCCTTCGTGCTGGGACCATGGCACAGGGCTGAGGAGAATGACCCATCTGTCTTGACAGACCCTCAAAGGGCCACAAAACTGCCAGTCAAGAGCCACCAGCAGCCTGTTCTCAGGCAGAGAAACCACTGAATCCCACTAGCGAGGAAGTGATCTGTAGTACTGGAAATGTGTGGGATGGAAGCTTACACTTCTCATTAGCATTTTGTCAGTCTTTTTAATATGGGCAACTGAAAGTCCACATTTGTTTCATGAAAAGCTATTTTTAGTGAATGTAAATACATTTCAGCTTCTCCCCCATTAATACTTTTGGGAAGAAAAACACATTCATAGCTTTTCCCCCTTTCTCAAGAGAGGGAAAACGCTATTTAGGAACTTAAATTAGGAGGACTAGACTCAAGCTCCCATATCTGATAGTGGCATATGGACCCTTTATTTTACTAAACCCCAAGACTCTACCAAGAAGATCATTGTGGCTATATAAAATGAATCAATTGCCAAGTACTGGTTCCCCATCCTTTATTAGTGCCGAGAAACCCAGTCCATGGGAGCCAAATATGCTGATGCAGCCCACGTGGACGCTTTCAGAAAGAGCTAAAGGAGACTGACCTGTGGTGGTCAGAAGTCCCTCCACCCTGGAGGTAAATAATGCAAAAATCAAAGAAGCTGCTCGTGTTGTCCCTGAATAGGAGAGCTCAATTCCACTGCTGTCCTTCCCCTTTCCCCTCTCTTTACAATTTAAAAATAAACTAAATCAATTATGAATACGTTGCATCTCATTTAAATAAGAGCAGAATATTTGGAGTCTCTAGCTATGCAAGCAATGTAGCTAAGCTCCTGTGCCACATGGCTTGTTAAATTAGATGCAGTCACCCAGAAGACCCTCAGCATCTAATTCTTGACCTATCAAAAATTGATGGTGGTCTGCCAATGACTTCAAGCAGGCCAGGATTTTACTCCAGAAACCTCAGAACTCATCATTCACAGTGAAAATACTGACTAGAAATGATAAAGTAGATTTTGTACAGCATGCTGTCACTGCTAACAGTGATTACAGACATTAGCACAGCATCACTGAGACTGATTTCCAAATAGATGCTAGCATGTTTTATTGTGAAGTGAGGATCACAGGTGAAAAGTAATTAAAAAAAATAAATTAATACTTTAAAGAAAAGTTTTAAAACATGCACATTTTCATTTGCTTGCTGAATTTTGCATTCCAGCTTTACTGCAGTGCAATATTTTGAGAGCATTATTTCTTCTATAAAATGTCGCTTAAGATGATTCCCCTGTGGTAAAGAGGTTCTGATGTCACCCCCAGTATGACTGCAACTCAGACTGAAACAAAGTTAATAAACAGGCAGCTTCTCCTATATTTACAGACAAAATAACCACATGAAAGGAACTTGCTATGACAGCCAAAATGTTTGGAGGGGCCCTCCTCCTCCAGGAGGTCTTCTTGGCAGTTTATTGCCAGGGTCGACCATCTCACGGGTAAGGGAGATGAACACACAGTCCACCAGAAGGCCACCCTTCAGTTCCTGATCTTTATAACTGTGTCTTAGCTACATTACAACCAATTACATACAAAACCCTCATATTGCCAGGATAGTGAGCACCTACCTTCACTTATTTTTTAACAATCCAATTAATTAATTTTGTCTGACAGTGCAGTAAACATTCATAGATATGCTTAATTTTATGGGCAGTCTCCACAGAAACTAAAAGAACTGCTGTCAAGAGTGAAATTACTAACGTGAGTAAGGGTTCGCAGGATCAGTGCATTACGTTTCGGTATTTGTTTTCACCCATAGGGGTTTGCAAAATTCAAACGGAAAGCAGAAGCAGTATTTTAAAACAGCACATGCAATTTCACGTATTTTACATTTTAATCTAAAGTTGCCATAGGATATATTTGTAGATTGCTTTACAAAGCCTGTTAAAAAAATTAAATCAAACCATTTAAAGCCTGGTCACTGAGATTTGTAAGCATGTGTAAACTCTAGAATCCAGTTTACATTAAACAGCTTTACCGTCCTTGGGAGTCCCTTACTAACCTTGGGGAATGGCAACCAAGCATCTAACACTTACATGTGTACTGAATTAAGTAGTTCCCATTTTGGACCAATACACCAGATATTAAAAGTTAAGTGTAATTAGAAATATTATAAGAGTTATAAAAGGAGCAATACACAGCAATATCTCTAATCAACTTTTCTACTAATTTATAGTTTCACTAGTTTCACAACACAAAGGACAAGCCCTGAATAACTAAGACCGGTTCAAGCAAACCCATCTTCGCAGGGAAGACCTCTGCAGCACTAACTGCCATGCTCAAGAACATTAAAATGTCATCAATTATTATTTTAAATCAATGCAGTTTGTTTTCAGCCATCCTCAGCAGCAAACTGCATCACACATAGTGCTGCAGTGCCAAGTGGCCTCCCCAAGATGAGCATTTGGACTTTTTCAGTTTCATAAGCAGAAAGCAGTGACTGATTCATGTTTACATGCAATTGGTTGATGTTTAGTAGTTTTTCTGGTTCACCGTCTGAGTACTTTCCACACAAGCCCTTTCGGCATGGCCAAGTCCTGGGCCAGGGCACAAACTGTGGGTCTGAAGGGGAGAATGATGGAGCCTCCTGACTCAGCCATGGAAAGTCCTTGAAATTAGGGGACTTGAAGGGGACATGGCCAAATCCTTCCCCAAACAAGGGGAATATAAGCCACATAAGTTACTGTTGTTCCTTACCTGAAGAGTCTGAGGGATGGGAGTTGGTCCCAGCAGAAGCTGTGATGTAGTGAGCTGCTGCATCCAAATCCCTCTTTCCTCCTCCTTTTCCCTACCAGCTGATAATCAAAGGTGAGGAGAGGATGAAGCAAAGGGAGGAGCACAAACACAGAAAACCTGAGCCCTCTGTCTCCCTGTGGCAACACAGTAAGCAGTTTCCCCAACCCCCCTCCCACCCCTGTACCTGGGATTCAGGAAGTCTCTTAGACCTGAAAGCACTAACCAGATCAGCATCGGGCAGGTCCCCGGTGCTCATGCGACAGGAAGGCTGCTCCAGCTCCGCCCGGGCAGGCACCCATGGGTGCTGCAGGCTCATTCTCTGCTGTTGGAATGCAGGAGGTGCTCAGCCAGGGACCAGAGGCTGTCCAAGTCCTTCCGTGCCTGCCTGTGTTGAGGGTCTTCTGAAGATACCTCCTCCCTCTTTCCCACTTTTCTCCCAGTTGTCCTTTTCCCATTAGTGCTTGCTGCAGAGGATGAGAGGCACCCTTGAAAATGGAAGGCAGGGGTGTGCGGGCTGCTAATTGATGTACTTTTGCACCCATTAGTCTCTTAAAAGCCACTACAGGGAGAGGCAGAAAAGAAGTCATTGAGACATTTCCTGAGATGCATGCTTCCTTTCCTAAATCTGTCTTTGCTTGTTCAGATCTTCAGCAATCAGCTTATACAATGTGCATATGCTTTCTCAGGTAAAACAGGCAGAGCCCCCGCAGATTGCAACGACACAGCATGACCCAGAAGTACCTGTCCTGCACACTGCAAGATAAAAATGGCATTCTCTGAAAAGGTTTAATCTACACTACATAGCTGCCTGATGGACATGTTATGGAAAACAAAGAGAATATATAAGGCCACACTAACTGGAATTTGCACTCAAACCCTATTGCCTCAGCAATGAAACTGCAAGTCACTGCCACTTGAGGGATGGTGAAAGCCTTTTTACCTCAAAGTCAGGATAACAAGACTGGATATACTTTCTGTCAACAGGTTTAAACATTTCAGCCTTCCTGCTTTTGGGTCTGGGTGGTGAGGCTATAACTATAATTCTTTTATATTATAATGTATTTCAAAAGCATTTAAATAAGACATTCGTTTTACATCTCAGTCTCAGTCCCTATGCATACTAACACAAGCCACCTAAAGTAATATTTATCAAGATACGTGTTTAAGAAGTAGCGAGAAAGAGAAATAGGTCCAGAGTCAGTGCTTTTATACCAATTTACAGCCTAAAATACACAAATTATAAAGTAGGAAAGTACAGCTTCTTGAAGGAATCAGTGACAACTCCAGGAGCTGTTCCTGAAGAGAACAAATTGCTTCAGCCCACCACCATAAGCATTTCCCAGAAAAAATTATAGGGTTTTTTTAAAAAATGCATATTTACTCCAAATATCCCTTCAAATACTTGGTATGAAAGACCATAACAGGGTTTTATAGCTGTCATAGTCTATCAGGTCAAAAACCCATTTAAAAAAATGGAGTTTAAATACTTATAGGTATGACGGATCACAATGGCATGTACTATTGAGTAAATAATGTGTGCTCTAAACATTTTCTAAATAAAGGTTTACACAAGAGACTTGGTGGCTTTGAAGTAGCCATTACCTACTTTCATAACAATTTTCATGTTTCCATGACGATTGCTTTACTTCTTTATTGCTAACAAAACCGGCACAGTGTTCCTTCCAAGCTTGATACAAGTTATCTCTGCATCATTAACAGCCATTACTAATGAGCTCTCGAGACAGCCCAGCATGTAAGTTAAATATTATAACCTTCAGTCCTCATGATAGCCCAGCATGCCCATTAAATATTGTAATCTGTAATCTTCTTTATAATGACTGTAGGGGGATTTTTTTAAAGCAAAGGTACTCAGAATTGAGTACAGAAAGATTGAATGGTTATTGTTGCTGCTGGTTTTGACCCTACAATTAATTTTCCTGGGGTTTTTTTCTGTTAAGTTTGGCTTTCTGCACTTAATTAGCTGAGTTGGCTGTATCTTCAGGAGTGTTTAGGTACCAGCCACTTCACCAGCAGGAGTGGATAGTTGCTGAACACTTTGGAAGATTTAACTGTCAGTGATATATGCCAACACTTTGGAGATCAACATGAATTACAGGCCAGATCAAGAATTAATTGAAAACTATGAGAGCCTTCCCATGGATATCAGAAACTGCTGGAGAAACAAGTGAAGTTTCCCTGCCTTTTGCTGAAGGACATTCTATTTGGTATGAAAAATGACCGGTACTTCTCAAGCAATGCTATCTTTGAGTGTATATAATATTTCAAAAATATCTTGAAAGCTTCATATTTTAATAAACAGTTCCTACATCCAATTTTTATTAATATGTTTTTAAAAGAGGACTAGATAATTAACAGTATGAGTCACGAATAAATCATCATAGCTCCACTGGTTTCAATTTATACTGCTTGTGAGAAAGGCTCTCTATACCTTTCTGGAATCACAGAGTGAATTCATCATCCCCAAATAATTAAGGATTTAATTTAATTATCTGTTAATCTCTTCATTTTATGACTGGATTCTGAAGGATGGCAAGAACTACGGAGAGTTATTGCAAGGGATGTTAATGATAAGTACAGTGTAAATCATGATTTTGATATATCCATAAATACTGAGCAAGTTAATGCCGAGAGTTAAGTGGAGAAAGGGAGTGTGAGCCATATCTTAGACATATAATATCCTGCATAAATACATTATGGCTTATTAAAAATGCACACTCTGCACAATAAAAGGTCTACCCCTTTTGTTTTAATTCCAACCATAAAAGTCCTCTTCAAGATTTTGACATTCTTCTATCCAGAATAGTTTGAAGTAAGAAAAAAGAAATGGTAACATTTAAAACTGACATTTGCTTCTGAAGAAATTTAATTTTGAGCTATATTACCCTGAAATATCAGGTACCACAATGATGGAATAGGGACAAATGCTTTAGGGAGAAGAGCAGAAAATGCATCAGTTAAAGGATGCTTAATAGCCTGCAGTTCAATAGCTTTTACAAATAGGAGGTAAAGGACAAAGTGTTCAGCTGCACAACAACATACACAGCTATATGCAAGTAAAACATTTCTATCCAAGAAGGACATTTTGCCTCTTAAAACTAAACCACTCCCTGAGCCCATTTAAGTACCATGCTTTGACTACGGTAATTATCTCACGTCACTTAATATGATGCAGCATCTACTTATGCTTAATGGATATGTTTTAATTTCTAAGGAAACTGTGCCTGTTTGCACAAATGAAACTTGCATGATGATTAAAATATAATTGTCACTCAGGCAATAACATTTTTCAGCAAACAAAACCATAAATAGAGACGTTACTTCTATTTAAAGGGAGACTTAAAAACGTGGAAATCCTCTACTATTCAATGAATGTCCTGACTCTGAATTGCTGTATATTACTGAAATAAACCATTTGTCATAATTGCTGGAATCTCAAATCAAAGCTACTTTTCAAGACTCAAGTTGATATTATCAGGAAACAAGTCAACAGAGTTTCAGATCAGGGAAAATACACCTTATTTTACTAATAATGCAAGATATTTTATGTAACTTAAATTAACTGATATCAGATACCCATCATCTGAGAACATCCAAACAAATTTATTTAATGACCTTAAAATCACTTTTAAAATTGCAACTGCTTGTATCATATTTAACAATGAGAAAAACTGACCCCAAACTTCTCAAGAAAACCTGTAAAAAACAGTTTATGAGACATCAGAGAGATGTCCATTTCACTTGTTGCACCAAATTAACTTCACATTGGGTAAAGAATTATCTGTTCAATTTCTCTGTGGTCTTATTTCCAACCTATAAGACATATAATTGCTTACAAAGTCAATTTGTCCTTCTATTATTATTTATTTCATTTTACCATCATGCTAGATTCCAGTGTCACATGGGCTTTAAGCACGTTCCATATAGTTCAGCCCTACAATGGATTTCAGCTCTAAAATACAACCTGAGAAGAAAAAAAGAGTTTTTGGTAGTGTTTTTTTTATATTCATCCACCCTTGAATGCCATTTTTAAAGGCCACAGAGGAAATCAGTTTAGCTTAGTTTCCTCAAGGAGGTTTATTCTATAAATGCTGTTGTTGTTGTTTCAAATTCTCTAGAACTTTTCTCAAAAGTCAGATTAACCTGAACATTTAATGTCTCCAGAAATCTGCAAAGATGCAACTAATCTGCAAGACAGGAAATACACAATCAAACCCTGCAATGAAAAGTCTGATCAAATAACAGGCATGCAGAAGGACAGCTTGTCTGCAAACATCAAAATTATCTGCTTGTCATTTATTCATTACCATTGCAATCTTTCTAACAGACAAATGCATATTTTTCACTCACCCTCCATAATTTTTTTAATCTCTTCACTCTGGACAATTTGGATTTGTTCATCTCTGATGTCTGCAGGTCAAATATGTACCCTATAAGGCTGTAAACATTTCTACAACCAGGCAGGTGCCTTAAAACAGTGGAGTGATATTCTTGAAAACAGAGGCACTCCCTGGCTTTTAATGTTGCTTCCAATAACCACAGAGTTCACAGCTCAGCATAAAGTAACCAATAGCTGAACATGACACTAAAAAAAAAACCACAACAAATCCTTCTTTGAGATCATAGAGGGAGAAGTCTTGATCCATCCAATTCTTGATTTAGGTCAGTGAAAAAAAAAAGTAGATGCTATTATGCTATTATGTCAGCCATCCAACTTTAAGAAGACTTGGGAGCTGACAGTCGTGGCATTTTAAAGCACTGTCATGATGAGTCTTTACAACGGGATTGCTTTAATCCTATATAAAAAAAAATTAAAGCTACTTAAGATGTGTAGAAATCACATGATATTATAAAAATATCTGGAAGGTGCTGCAATGGAATGATGCTAAGAAATACCTCATGGAGTGTTTTCTACTTTATTTTTGTGGTTTCCTAAGGAGGTAAGGTTTATATGGTGGTGGGAGTGTGCATACCTGTCATTCCTCCCAAATGATTCTTAACCTTTTTTGTCTTTTTAAATAAAAAAAAAAAAAATAAAAATCTCATAAAACAGAAGTCTCAAAGATGCCAATTTTTAAGTTTCTTGAAAATCAATTAATGACACAGTAAACTGTACTGATTCTTATTCAAAGGTAAAGGAAGCACTGAAAGAATCCATCCAGGAGGGAGATTCCATGGAAAGTCACAAATTTTGATCACTGTTCATGTTATACAGCTCACAGGTCACTATAAGAGAGAAGAGCCATTTGATTTTATTGTTCACTCACCTAGGCTTCGTATGTTCCCTTTTATAATTCCACAAAATGGAAAAGAAAGCATAAAATGTGTGAAATATTCTCCCTGGTAAAACATAAAAAAACCCACCATATTTCGGGTCCATTTCTGGAATGAGAAAATAAGTTTGTTTGACAAACACTGATTTATTAGGGGCAGCTACAACTTCAAAGCTACCTCCTGTGGTGTGCAACAAGCCATTCCTACAGATGTGACTGTGTAGAGGACACCCACTTAAAGTGTCAGCTCTAATTGAAAGCCTGGTATTGCAACAAGCCAGGTGGCTGGAAGGAAGTCATTCAACAGAGATTCATAAAAGGGTTTTGCTTCTAAAATCTGGTATACAGACCGGCTCTTTCTGCAAGAAAAAAAGGGGTGACCACCACTTTCTCATGTGAATGATACTACTTTCTTTGCCACGTTGTTCTAGATCTTTATCTTGGTGTTATAGCATCACAGAAACCTTCTCTTCCCATCTTAAAATACTGTGCCGTGTGTACCCAATCAGGTTACATTGCATATAAGACAACATTTGACATTACTAGTCAATATTGATGCAGACCTTATGAAACTTTCTCTCTTCTGCAAGGAAAGTCTAGACAGAAGTGCTGTGGGTCTGAAGCTGCAAGATTTTACTTGTGTGATGGGCCATTACTTACACAATAAAGCAGAACCCTGATTGGGATATATATTGAGCAGTAATTCAGGACTTGACTCAAACTTTCTAATGGTCATGATAAGTTTCACTAAATGTAAACCTCCATTTCAAATATGGATAACAAGTTTAGTTGACACTAAGAGATGTTATGTACTATTTTCAGAAGAAAATGATAGACCAGTCCGACGGGCCTATCTGATTGTTTTATTCTCACGCTTGATATCAAAGTCCTGATATTTTTCAACTAGGAGCATTCCCATTTATTTTAATGACAGTCGAATTTGATGTTTGTTTAATAAAGAATGAAAGTGACTCATGTCTTGTTTTTATCTAAAAGGACTAGCTATACCTTATTAGATTTTCTGTAAGCACTTCACCCCCTTTTAGTAATCAGCTTCTCAATTATCTAACAACAGTATTCTGAACTTTACATTTTCACACTTGTCAGTCATTCTGACAATGCATTCTTATTCTGCCTGCCATTGAAAAGACAGATAAAAATATTTCAAATTTATTAGTGTTTATTGTTAGATTAGTTTATGATCAGTTAGATGCACAAGAATGTCTAGAAAATCTTCTTGATGTTATGCTGGGTTAGTTACTGAGGCACCAAGCACTTGCAGTTGAGTTAAATGCAGACAAGTGCTGTTATGGGAGCAAAAGCACTAACTGTAGGTGCATTTAAGGTGCAGTTGTATGACTTCTGCATGTAAGTGTGCCTCTGAAAAAGACTGACAGCTCTGTGCTAACACGAGCCTGCTAGCACGAGCTGGGCCAGTATCTTAGTGCTATTCCCCTCCTTCCTATCTGTTTATGCACCATCAGACACATACAGCTGAAGGTGAATTTTCCTAGACTCCAGTGATACCCAAAGCAAAATTAAGTCATTCCTTGAAATGGTTCCTCTAAGCAGTAGAAGAATCTGCTTTATACTTCTTTGCCCTCAAAAGATGGACATGAGCTTCTGGCTTCAGGTACTGTAATAAATGAAATTGTTCAGGACGTTCCTTTTGCTTGGCGTATCACGGTTTACAAATAACACTGCAGGTCCAGGCCAACGTCAAGCCAAGCGTGACTCTACCTTGCAGCTTCCTTCTTTGTGGTTTGAATGTTATGGTTAGAAGCCACAGGAAAAGAAATTCTTCTGAATTTAACCCACTTCAGAATCATTCAAAATGCTTTCATCAGTTTAAGGGCTTTTGACATTGTAATGTGCTGAAAAGTGGCTTCCAGCACATTTTTACCACGGCAAAATCCTTATTTTTAAATGGACTGGTGTAGTTCATTCACTATGCTCATTACACTGACAGGCACACTTCATGAAAATAACTTCTCCCTGGATTTACAAAGTCTGAAGCCCACAAATGTCAAAGCACTGGCATTTCCAAAGTATTGCTAATGAGGTGAAGGAGCTGGAGGTTAGAGTTGAGCCCAGCTATTAATGACCAAACCACTCTCTCATGTCTCCCAACTCCTTTCCATAAACTCTGACCTCAAAATAAACCTCCTTTGAGCAAGTGTAAGGCGTCTGTCTAGCTCCTGCCCTTTCCTCATTGATCCATAGAACTTCTACATAACCAGCACTTTGTAAAAACCAGAATCAGTTGAAGAAAAGAAGGCAAACATAGGTACACAAAAGCTGTATTAATGTTTTGTAAAAAAAGAAATGAAACATTTTGGACATGAAAACTATCAGTTTCTCCTCAAATTTCTACGGATCATACTTCAAAATTAATTCCATTCATTTGGTTGCCGTGGTGGGTTACGTGTTAACATCATGTTAAAATCATGCCATTCAGCAATAACTGCTGCTGTGGGTTTTGCTGCTTTGCCTCCAGTAAGGTGAGAAGCTCAGCTTTTACCCAGTAATTTATTTAAACATAATGGATGTAATCATCCTAGAGTATTTACTGCAAGCTCAAAATCTCACCTGAGCTGCATTTACTGAGAGCAACAGTGCTACATGTGTTCCTGTAAGTATAATCAGCCTCCTATAGCAGCTCTCAAATTAACATGAGAGGAAGAAGATTTGATTGTATTAATCGATCACAGGATTATAAACCACCAGGGTGGAAGGTAGTGAAAAAAAATCTGCATTGCAAGGAGCTATTACTCTCAGTCTTTACTATTATTTCCAGTAAAGACTAAGAAATATTACTAGAAAATCACAGAGAACTGCTGACTCCTCATTTGGGTAGTGGGCACAATTTTGGTCCCTCATATTTGCAAGAAATGAAAGCAAAACTGGAACAGACACAAATAATGGCTGGCAGATGACTGGAGCAATGGAGAACCTGTCATGTTAGAGAAACCACAGGAGCCTAATTAAAGTAAGGCTAAGAGGGGATATGACTGCTATCTATAAATATACTGGGGAAGGAAGCAGAAATATGGAAGAAGAGCTATTTAAATCCAAAGTCACAGGACAGATATCACAAAGACACAGGACAGATGCATAAACAAGAAATCACAAGTGTAAGCTAAAAATCAGAAGATGGTTTGTGACTACCTAACTCTAGAGTACCTTCCTAGTAAGAATAGAAAGGAAAAAATGTTAGAATCATAGAATCATAGAATAGTTAGGGTTGGAAAGGAACTTAAGATCATCTAGTTCCAACCCCCCTGCCATCGGCAGGGACACCTCACACTAAACCATGCCACCCAAGGCTCCGTCCAACCTGGCCTTGAACACCGCCAGCAATGGAGCATTCACAACTTCCCTGGGCAACCCATTCCAGTGCCTCACCACCCTCACGGTAAAGAACCTTTTTCTCATATCCAACCTAAACTTCCCCTGTTTAAGTTTGAACCTGTTACCCCTTGTCCTATCACCACAGTCCCTAATGAAAAGTCCCTCCCCAGCATCCCTATAGGCCCCCTTCAGATACTGGAAGGCTGCTATGAGGTCTCCACACAGCCTTCTCTTCTCCAGGCTGAACAGCCCCAACTTTCTCAGCCTGTCTTCATACAGGAGGTGCTCCAGTTCCCTGATCATCCTCGTGGCCCTCCTCTGGACTTGTTCCAACAGTTCCATGTCCTTTTTATGTTGAGGACACCAGAACTGTACACAGTACTCCAAGTGAGTTCTCACGAGAGCAGAGCAGAGGGGCAGGATCACCTCCTTCGACCTGCTGGTCACGCTCCTTTTGATGCAGCCCAGGATATGGCTACATGATTCTAAGATCCAGTTGAGTAGTTTATGAGTTGAACAGGCTGAAAAAGTGCCTGCAGTATGAGGGAAGCAAACTACCTTGAAAAGCTACTAGCAATTTCCTACTGCTCACAGAGGTCTTGTGACAGAATTAGACAAACATCTTTCCATGCTGGACCTGCTGCTCAGCTGCACTGTGAGCACCAGCTGTGATCCTCTTTTGCTGGTGAGTATATGCTGCCCCATGAAGTAGTTTTAGGACTGCTCTAACTTTCACCATCTGCCTATGTAAGCCCATGGGTCTGCATGTCACCAAAGCATTATCTGCTCATCAGGTCATGATTTGATCTTATCCCTGCGCTGGGGATCAGTCACAACAGCCAAGTTCAAATTCAGAGCTGACCAATTTCAGTAACATAGTAAAGGACAACATAGATGAAGCCTTATTTCCACCAGAATTAGACATCTCCTTGTAGCAAATTAGATTCACATGATGCGTTAACATTGCAAATCACATCTGAGTTTGAACCTTTGCTTTTAAAGCTAATACACCTCACATATCAGTTGGTTGATTCCCAAGCTGAAGAAGGCACAAGACTCTATTGGTTCACAGATGTGACAACCCTCAAAGCTTGTCCATTATCAAGTCCAAATGTGTAATCCCTAGCCTAGGGTTTATCATTGTATGAACTCTCACTTTAACAGCCTTCATCAGCATTTAGATATTTTCCTGGATTCCAGGCTGCTACTTAGTTGTTTTAACATACCCATCATTATTACTAGGAGGAATTTGATTGAACATGAACTCTCTGACAGCTATCTGCACAAATCCATGGTGACACCTAAGGAAGGAGATGTAGAATGTTATGACAGGCAAAGAAAACAAACACCACAAAGAAAAGCTACAGAGAGGAAAAGATGGCAATCTGCAGTCCTGTTTGCTCATTCAGTTCTCATGACTGAGAGGAGGAGAATCACACACTGACCCCCATCAAAGCTCATGAACTGACTCTGGAAATGGGTATGGTACCTAAAGCCACAACCCAACCCAATGAAGAGCGAAAGTGAGAAGACAAACCCATGGAGAAAAGATGACACACACACACAAAAAAGTATTTTTGCAAAAAGAGCAGCATCTGCCAGAAGTAAGAGGGGAACTGAAACATCCAACTCGCCATATCATTTCATGAACATCTTATAATGGCTGAGGATTGGAAATGTCTTAATGCACTTGTGCACTGTGATGAAAATGGGTGCAAACACCGAAAGCTGCTGTGCCAGGTAGATGCTGTGCCCAGCTCTGCCCGCAGACAGTTGTGGCTCATGGTCAGAATCCTGGAGAGAAAAATTCTAACCTAGAATAAACCTAGACCTTTCCCCTACCTCTCCAGCCAGAGCTGATCATTGCTGTCCCCCAAAATAACAGCAGCTTTTGGACAAACCCCAGATAACTGAAATGCTCCATTCTTTCCCTGTCACCAAGACTGGTTGTACTCAGTTTGCCACTGACAGCACTGATTCTGCTGAATGCTTAGAAGCAGGACCTTGCATGGCAACCTTTGCCTGTTTACAGCAGTGAGGTAAGTCACTCCCAAACCGTATTTTCCTGCTGACTGCCACTATTGGGAGACTAATGAACAGCATGCCCATTGCCTACCCCACATCACCCACCCTTGTCAGATAGCGCCCATGTGAGGTGCAAAGATGACTGAATATGAACATCTGTTCACTTCAAGAACATTAACAGACAAAACCAGGAGCTACTTTTAAAGATGCTACTACCTAAAATGCGAAGCACTCTAGTGTGCAGCTCCCTAGGTTGTGCCAGTGCAGCTGCTTGTGGGGTCACGGTGTGAGGTGAATCAGAAAAGTCACCTTTTTTACCACGTTATTTTCAAGGCAGTCAGTTCACTTACCAGCACATTGATCTGGCTCCAAGCATGGCCATGCAAGCAATTACATTGGCAAGCTGAGGACAAGCAGCTACCTTTGCAGGCGTTACCTTCCAGCCCCTCATGCTGGGAGCTGCAGTGAAGTTCTGAACCTGCACCCTGCTCCTTGGGAACACCAACCCTCACAGGGTAAAAATCAGCCCTTTGCAAGCAAAAATCACTGGGAACGAGGCACAGTACAGCAGTGTGAAACAGCACAGTTAGCAGAAGGAAATAATGTATATTTAATGGTCTCTACTATTTGCATATATATTAACCCAAATGAATACTTCAGCTACATTCACACACTGAATTAGACAAATAGGAATGGGAAAAAAAAAAAGTCCTTCTTCATATATGAGTGTGCACGCTTGCAGGCATGGAGCTTTTGCAAAACATGGCACCTATTGCTTAGTTATTCAAAGCCACACTCAGTGGCTGATTTCCAGTCTGCAGGAGATGTGGGAGAGAAGCTTTGAAAGCAGCATGTGCTCTGGGTGAAACAAAATAATCTGAGACAACCTGCCATCACCCCTGTCTGTCACAAAATGCTCTATTTGTTATAGATTTTATACTTTTTGCAAGCAATGTCTTCATCAACCTCAGTTACATAGATTGTAGGGTTCCAGTATGAGGCATTTAATAGGGTCTCCTTCCCTGCATTGCATATGTTCTGCATCTCAGCGTATACAAAAGCTATTGAACACAGAGAAGAAAAAGCCACAAGATTCTCAGATCTCCACCAGTGTGTTTACAACAGGGTATCCAAGATACCCAATGCCTTAACGAAATTCAGTCCTAAGAGGCAAAACCTTCTTACTCATATTTAAGGTAAATACAGTCAGTAATTAATCTTTTTTTTTCATTTTATTTTCTAAATCAACCACATAAAAACTTCCATTTTCACTTGCGTGGCAATTCTAAAGCAACAGCTACTCCTGATTTTCTATGATTCTATGATTTGCGCAACTGGGTTCACTGGGGAGAAGTTCCAGCTTCTTCACCAGCAGCACCAGCATTATGTGACATGCTGTTATATTCAGGAGCCCAATGTTTTGAACTTCTGGACTGCAGAAAGGGCCGGGAGCAGCAACAGAGGCTGAGGACTGTGGGAGCTACTGACCACTTTAAGAGACATCTGGTTGAACTGCTTTTCTTACTCGGGAGCAAGACAGCTCAGAAAGTGAGTAGGAGAGAGAAGTGGATAGACAGAAGCACAAAAAAAAGTACAAACCTCAATTACGCTGTCAGTATATTAAGAGGCCAAATTTATCACAAATTGTCAAATATGCATTGGCTAGAGACCTGGGACCCATGGGAAGATGCATGTTTCTGAGATACCAGATCTCTCCAATCACCCCAGCTTTCCATGTACCCTGCAGTTGGGGCTGCCCAGATGAACAATGACTTTCAGGACAAGCAGTTCCAGGGCTGTTCTCCACTGAGTTTCTGTAGCTTGACCAAGCTCAGAAAGCAGGGCACTATATACCTGGTCTACATACAATGAAATTAAGTGAATTACATTCCATCATATTGCAAGAAAGTCCTGATGTTCTGAAATAAAGAAATATAACTTACAAAGTAAAAGTAGAGGGTTAAGCCATTCCTGTCAGATATTTGTCAACCCTAGTTCAGAAATTTCATTGACGGAGACCTGACAAACTTTGCAGGCAATCTATCCCAGTCTCTACAGCTAGAACAGTATTTATCAAGCTCATTATTCTACGGCAGGCCTACACAAGACCTAGGGATAGTTTTTCTCCCTCCACAATTACTCTTTAGATAAATAAAAACTGCCACGGTGTGTCCTTGTGAGGGAAGGCATTACACAATGCCTGCTTTTACACTTTACTAATTAATTTTCCATCCATGGTATAACATTCATTCTCAGAACTCACAGTATGTTCTTTTATAGAGGCAGGTTCAGTTTCTCTCCCTTATCAGGTACAGATAAAGATTTCTACCTAGTATTTAATGGTGTGTTGCTCTTTGAGGGAATGTGTTTATTCTTTCTATTCTATTTGTTGCTCTGTAACATTGATTCATGATACAGCACTGTGCCTTGCAGTTTCCTACTTATGTTTATACATCCTGTGCAGACCCAGGCTGTTAAGAATGGTAATGGGTTTCCAGCCTTGGTATTATTTCTGTTTGATTTGCTTAGCTACCTAAAGTCAGCTAGTCCCCAACCATGCGGGACAAAAAATTAAAAAATGAAAGGTCAATGAAATAGACTTAAAGAAAATACGCAGCAAGGTAGTTTCTACTCCTAAGAATATAACCTGTACTTTAGACAACCAAATATTGAATTATGAACAACATGAAATATAAAGAAAGTAGGACAGACACACACAGTGACTTTGAAAGATACCAGACTTGGAGAAGGCAGGTAACCCTCTGTGTATCTAGAGGTTGTACAACCATCCCCTCAGGGTTCTTCCACTTCCTTTAAAGGACAAACTCTACAAGGGAAATAGAAACCAAATCACTATCTTTGTTCAGACAGATTTTTAGTCTGAAGTCTCCACCAAGGTGAACAATTAATGTTAATCTAGAGGGCATTTTGTGTGATCAACCATTAGCAACGCAATCAACCCATTCATGGCCATCTAGTGCTAACACATTTTGTTCATTATGAAGACGGATCATTTTGAGCTACTAGTTAAAAGTAAAAAGCTCCTTATCCCACTCCCATAATCATCTAGACTCTGTTAGATGTAATTACTGCCAGGCAATAAGGGAGACTAAGGAAAGGGGCAGCCTGAAATATGTCCCCAAGTGCCTTAACTGTTTTGCATCTTAATTCTTTAAACCCCCTTATTATTCTAAAAATATTAGCTTTGCTGCCAAAGGTGGGACTCATTTGGCAAAACCCAGACATCTGCCCTGTAGAGGTCTACATCTGAGCTAGCCATCCTTGGCTCTTTTTGCAGATGATGGAGCTCAAGCCAGTGGAGTCACTGACTCCTAAATCAGACATCCACACCCGGTCAGAAGAGTCATGACCTGGAAGTGCTGGTCTTGCTTTTTTGATTATAAAGGGAGCCTGGGATGATTAGATCAGATGGAAAAGTCTTAGCTTGATTAAAACAAATTCCGCCCTGTGAATCTCCTGAGCAAATTTTCACCTCTCATAAAATCCACTGCATTGCAACCCTTGCAAATGTTTTGCACTTAAACAAAAGGCTTTGTGTGTGCATCTGGATGCACGTGTGCATGTGAGGTCAGAATGAATTATAAACTTGCACAGGGCTGGCACAGGGCTGGACATAGCAGATACTGATATCCCACAGGGAAGTGCATTTCTTTGCTCTGTTTACTAGAAAAGCAGAAATGCTGGCAGGCTCCTTCTGCCACTAGATTTCCTAGCAGCTGCCCAACCACCATGCTAGTGGTTGGTTAGGGCACTTATAGCACTCTCTAAATGCTTAATATTTTATTCCTCCCTTGAAGCATCTGGTGTAAGTCACTTCTGGAAACAGAATACTGGACCAGATGGACCATTAGTCTGTGACATTCTGATCTGGTAATTCCTATGTTAATTTTTACAACAGTTTAGATGGGCATTGGCCACAGAGCCGAATCTGAGTCAATTTCATTATAGAAAAAGGATGCCCCCTGTTCCTTTCCTATTTAGAAGCATATATGGTTTTGTTTGTTGGTTTTTTTTAATAGAGATTTTCAGAGCACAGTACCTGGAGAGAAGAAAGGGTCACTCTAGGCTTCAGGAGTCAAGACCTGGGCTCCCACCGCTACTTCAGATGCACAGTGAAAAGTGAAACATTTTTCACAGCTGTTATTTGCAGATTTGGCAGATGACTTTTAAACTTTTTATGAGCTTAAGTACTGCATGATATGTGCCAGTAAATGCAGTGTTTAGCAGTATTACAGTCAGCATTGTACAGATGACTGAAGGTTCTCTCATGAATTGTGTTGGCTGGTACTTAGAGTGACAGAAAAAAAAAAAGACTATATTACAACATGCAATAAGGATACAGTTTTAAAAATTCTCAGTAATCCTGAACATATCAGAGTCCAAGAGGACCAGCATAAGCGATCATAAAGGGAACTGATGTCTGAATATCAGACTTCTTTCCAGATTACAGTTAAGCTTAAAGGCATCCCAAGCTATCAGGCATCACTGAAATGCCACTCTGTAATACAGAGTCTGCTCTAAACTGCAGAAACACAGTCAGAAGGTTAGGCTGTGCCCCCACTTAAGGACAATTTGATTGATCAAGGTCAGCTATGTATTATACTGACAATTTTATAGCCACATAATTTTCCCTAATTAAACCTCCAGCTTCTATCTAGGTGCTTTTCCTTTATGTTGTTTTTGCTTATACATCCTTATGATGCCAGGCTGTGAAAAAATTATATGGTTCATATAATTTAATATTGTCATTGCTCTGTTCTTACTTTAACATATTAATTCTAAACAACATAGAACAATATGTGAACAAAAAAAAATGTCATGACCAAAGTAGTGTAGTTAGATGTGAGTCCTTGCAGGCATTTTAGAGATTATCAGGGTAACAAATTATTAGTTCCTCTAAATATCTGGATCTGGCTAAAGAAACTAATCACATAAAACTGAATCATTAGCCTTTGGCAAACTGCCCCAGTTTCTATTAGAACAGGCTGGTACAAGTTGAGAAATTGAATGAGATTTTTTGGTTTGTGGTTTGTTTTTGTTTTTAAATAAGATAGGAAAGTAGATAATTTTTCCCTGTTAATTTTTATAAAATGAATAAGGCCTGAAAACACCCAATAAAAATAGATTTGTTTTTTGCCAGCTGAGTTCATGAAATATTCCTTGATGCAATATGGCCTTTAAAATATATACTATGATTGCACTCAGAGGTTAACGAGAAAATTCATGTCTTTTTTTGGCTGGGTTTTGTTTCCTTAAGTTACAGTGATGAAATGTCAAAGTGGTGACTTTACCAATGAGTTTCACAGGGCTGCACCAGCAATGACATATTTGTCACTGATTAAATGGAGTTTGCTGCATGAACTTTCTCTGGGATGGGTTTGTACCAATAAGGAATCCCACTGAGTAGACAGGACACAATGTTGCATCACTACTGGTGATAGGACATGCAGCCATCCTTCCCATGTGATGCTGCAAAGGTGCAGCAAAGCACTCTGGAGCATCCAGAGGCAAATGCTACGCTTGTACCTGACACCCAGAGCCCAGAGAAGCCAAGCTTTAGTAGCAAGAGTGTCCTGCCATTTCTGTACACCTTATGAAAGAGAGGCTCATTACTCAGAGAGCTCAGACAGAGCATATTATCTTGCTGAAATGCCTCTTTTTCAGCTCACCCCTCACATCTGTGCGGCCTCTCTTCCAGAACAAGCATTTCCCAGAATTGTTTTTCTGTTTCACAATAGAAACCAGTTGGACTAAACCCAGTTGTGACAGTGCATCTGCACAGGCAGTCCTGAGCAGGGGAACGGCATCCAAGAGACTGTTTATCTCAGAAATGTCACTTAGAGAATGTTTCTGTGCTACCTGAATAGCCAAGTGTCTGATTTGCACTGAATTGAGCATTTTACTGCACTATTTTTACACAAAGAATTAAAGTAAATTATGATAAAGGCCTGAACAAAATACAGCCTCACACAGTAGGTTCACAATCTCTATAGCCAGACCCTAAATCAGGTGTTCCAGCTGTTCTGACGGAAGTGCCTGGGGATGGGGACTTCCATTGGAAGAGGCACACAAACACAGAGCCTGTATTTGGCAAAAAGAAACATTCATACTGAGGGATGTGGAAAATTCAGTCCTAGGACTTCTGCAAAATATGGCACAAAATTCTGGTTATCTCATCATGCCACCCCATACCTCCCCAGAGCCACCTTTGGAGCAGCAGCAAATTTCAAGTGCATAGGGAAGGACAGTCGGGGCAGCAGCATGGGGCTGCCATGCCCAAGGGCAGGAGGTAACCTGCCAGGAGTGCTGCTCCTGGGGCCATAAATGTTCAGGCTGTGATGTGCTGGGTACCCTCTGGAGGCACAGGACACTGTATGGCTGCCTTTTCCTGGGCCTTCCCACAGAGCTGGGAGGGAGAGGAGGCTGAGAGAGAAGGAATTTATAAGAAGGGATAGGAAGGCATGCCTGGAGCTCAAAGATACGGGGTAAGAGATCCTCTTAGAGCACATCTGAGGAGATTGAAGGCCAGGGAAGAAAGAAGCAGAGAATCTCAAGAAAACAGTGATAAAGCAGCATGGTGAGAAGGACATGAATAAGTGAAGGTTACAGGAGGGGGAGGTTGCTGAAAGGCAAAGAGAGGTGCCAAGTGGAAAGATACCCCATCCTGACAAAGTGAGGACAGAAGAAATGCTGTTATCTGGGATAGAGTAGCTCCCAAAATAGAACATAATCTTCTCCCGTATTTACAGTAGGAAATGGCAATTCCTATCTATAGACACGTTTTAACAACTTCCACATTTTTTCCCTTTTTTCCCCTTGCTGCCTCCATCAAAACCTTCAACTGTTCGAGTCACATTAAGCAAGTTCAAGACTATGCTAATATTCACGTAGAAAAATTCCTCATAACATGCCTTTACCTGCATACTGGAGCCAACATTTTTGCGGGATGAAAACTTTCTCCTCTGAACTGGAGTGCTTGTGAAGGTCATCGAAGTGCAAGGAGAACTCCATTAGTTAGGAAGGCCTATTCTGGAAGAGTTCTGGCTGTTTTGCTAAGACAGATGATTTTTCTGAACTGATTTCTGAAAGGAATAAGCCTTTGAAAAAATCATTAATTCCATCCTGAGTACAATGAACAATAAGGAGAACAAAGAAAAGGCAACATCCTGCTGAGTTCTCTGAAAAGGTATAGATTAAATTTTTCTTAAAAGATAATATCAGAAGCATTACTTTTACAAGTGTCAAAAGATGGATGCAATAGTACGTAAGTGGGATGATTAAAACATCTTCTTTGTTAGATCTCTTGGCTAGTTTGTTCCTTTGAAACAAACTGTCATATTTTCCCTTCTTTTCTTTTTATTCAAAGTGTTAAATTACAACATTGCTGCTGGAATTTAGTGAGCTAGTACAAGATTTTGGGAGCCTCTTGTGTGTCAAACAGAGAGAAAGTTGAAGTGGTATCACTAATCCAGGCAACCTTCAGTGAGAAAGAGAATCCTAAGTTTTGTCACTGGAAACTATAGCCCACACTGCTCTCCCCCTGTAAGTCATGAATTTGGGAGTGGCTCAAAAAACCATGGGACACCTATGCTCTATATAACCCCCAAATTTATACTGCATACTGTGAAATATGAGCTCACTCTAATTGAGATAACAAGGTTTTATTGAGGGACAAAGTCAATAAAGCAAAAGCAACAGTGCTGGGCATGTGACTGTAGCCAGAGGCGCACTGATTAGCATTTGTTACAGGTTTATATACTTTCACTATTGCATTAGCCATATGCATATTCATAATTCCTGCGTATAGTCAGGGAATATTATAACTAGCTCCAGAAACTTATTATCGTAAGTCTCCTCCTCTTGGCATCTGTGCACTGCTCTCCGGTGATTGTGGGCTGGGGTCTTGAGGATGAAGGAAGCAGTATTCCTCATGCGGGCAGGGGTCTTCAAGATGAAGTAAGCGGTCTTCCTCACTGTGCACTTTTCACCTTTGGCACAGTTGGATGCCCCAGTAATATTGAAACTAGCTGAAACCAGCCATATCTGTAATTTTTCTGATAGCTGGCAAAGATTTAGAACAGTGTGACCTTCCTGCAAAATTTATTGCAGGATGGGCAGACAAGGAGTACCCAAAGCTAGCAGATATTTGGGAGGCACTGTCTCTAAACCAACTGAGAAGTAGAAGGATGGTGTGAAATAACTCATTCATGTTTAATGGGGCCACTAAATCCTGTTATCTCACCACAGACTTACAACACAAATATTGTTCTTTATCTTTGACCTAAGTTAAGCTAAAAGTACTTTAACCCTATGTTTTCCAGGCACTAGCTTTTCTCATATCAAGCCCCTCCTTTTCTTTTACCTTTGCAAATTCTTTTGCTATATAACTGCATTTTACTCAGGAGTTCTGGCAAAATATTTACCACTTTCAACTTGTTGTGTAACCTTATGTCTTTAGTGAGCTTTGTTTCTATTACTGCGAACTCATACAGTTATATACACATAGCAACATTTATGACTTGCAAAAGACAATACATTTATGTGTTTATCACAATACAAACCTCTGAAAAAGCAAATATGTGCTCAGGTTGCACTCAATTAAGTTCTGCAGCCCAGTAGGAGAAAGTGGACATGGGCTTCAACCTGTAAAATTTCTGACTCACATGATACCTGGAGTTAACATCAGATAGCAGGACTAGCCAGAAAGCTGAGTGACTAGAAGGGCTCAACACCAGAGATTTGCAGACAGAAAAGATATAGCCGTTTTACTCATAGCAACGTGGTCTTACGAAGCCTGATGGTGCTGTGATCTCCCAGGCTCAGTTCAGTGCGGTGGGAGGAAGCAATGCAAGGTCTAGATTTGAAAAACAGGGAGTCAGGACAATTTCTAGGTCTGGCTGTATCCATTAGAACCCAATGAGGATACCCTTAGCAGTCATCACAGCTGAAGTGTGTTTCCCCTCCACTGAGAAGGAAATAAAAGGCTTGTTGCTAAAATGGGCTGATGAACAAAATAACCTATCTTGAAAATATGGTCAGGAGGAAAAAAAAAATTATATTTTTTCAGCAGCGCTGGCGCTGTGCTAATATAACTTCCAGTAACATTGAAAGAAAGGAAAATATGACAGGGCAGAGAATCTTGATAAACTGATATTAATGACCCTTCCTCTTGTAATGATCAGAGTGGGAACTATCTAGACCAGGTGACTTATTAAGCCTTTAAGTATAAGCAATATCTCCTTGCGAGAGCAAGAGGTTCAATTAAATAATCTGAATTCATTTTGAAAGTTTGGCCAACGTAGCTTATCTAAGGCAGATTGCCTCTGAAATGAGCCCCCATTGGTGGAATGTGCTTGGTTATAAGGTAGCAAATTCCATCAAAATTATAGTATTATTACTAATGTCACTTCCTGAATTTGGGAGGACAGGGTACAGGGGGGCAGTGGTGAGATTAGCTGAAAAATCACTGGGTCTGTCAGAGCAGTCAAGCTTCTAAAAATACGCTCGATATTTTATACATACTGGTAAATTACTTGATTTCAAGTCCCTTCCTGGGGTTCAGCTTCCAGCAAGGCTGGGATTTGCCTTCTGCCATACAGAAGACCCTTGTCTTCACTTATTCACACATGCCTCAGAAAGAAAGCAGTGAGAAGGTAGCGCTGAGGGGAAATGAAGGCCCAGGCAACTGCAGAGGAGTGACAGCAGAGGATGCAGAATAACCAGTGTTCTTTCTACGCTGATTCTATGAGCATACTTATTTATTCTAATAACAGCTAATATTTTCAAAGTTTATTGATTCATTCTTTCTCTCTTTCTTTTTTTCCTGAGGTTCAGATATTAATTTCCTGTGTATAATTGACACATGAGTGAGGTATATTTAGTAAGTGATATTTTTAATCTATTTTTTGGGGTATATACATACATCCCATGTCAACCTTTGTACACACACCCAGGAGTCCTATAGTGTCAGCCACTTATGTATTTCACCTGACCACTCAGGAAAGCCAATTGCTATAAACTGGTTGGCACAATAACAGATCATTGCAGATTGCTGATATTTCTTTAAGTTTTGATCTGAGGAAAGAGTGTGAGAGCTCATGACACATGCCAGGTTATCATCTACTGGTTACACAATTTAAATATTAGCTACAGTTCCCTGTGTTTATTTTCCTCCTTTGTAGGTAGTTTTTATAAAGCCTTTCTCGTATTATTCACCAGGCCTGGACAGGCAAAAGACACTAGGGGGGCTGTTTCTATTTTGTTTGATTTTTTGCTTCTAAACTACCACCTTTTTTGCCCTAGGAATTTCTTCCATTGTCATTAGGATGCTATAAAATTAGTGGCAGCAGGGAGTCTCTTTGAGTTTGCAGTTTCAAAAAACACCAACTCTACTGTGCTCGCAATTTGCCTTTTTTGTGTTAATAATTGCTCAAATGCTATATGGATTTGATGAAACAATGTACATTCTCATATTTTCCTCAATATCAGAGAAGCAGTCGTGTGAATCGATAAAAACTATTCCGTTTTGATATGGGTTTAACTCTTGGAAAAGAATGAAAGCAGTGAAGAAGAAAGGGTTAATAAAACCACTGTAGAGAAGCATGAAAGAAATCCAACCAGGAGAAATGAGATGGAAGTAACCCCTCATCTAAACTCATCAGAGGCAAAATGCTTCCATGGTATGAATAAGCAGTATTTCAGACTGTAGAATAACCTTCCAGTGTGTTTCACACAAAACAACAGTTGAAGATATCTACAGCAGAACAAGACAAGACATTGCACAGCAGGGGATGCACAAAACAGATAAACTAAGAGTTATTTTCCAATTCCAATTCTTGATGGTTTTGGCAGAGGAAAAGAACAATTGTTTCAGTAAATACCATAGATCTTTTTACAATACCAAGCAGTAATGCTGCAATCACTAAAGGTCATGACTGTAATTAAACAGCATTATTTATTATATTGCCAGTGCCCCGTTTTCTATTAAGTTAGATGCTAACCCAGCCGATCTAACAGCCACCCTTAACTCTAATTTAAAAAAATACATATATTTCAGAAACTTCATAGCTGGACATTTTAGCCTCTTTTGCTCATGCAATGCTTAGAATTTGCACCTTGTCACACAAATATAACAATACATAACACCTAACACTTCCTGCAGTCTCAAGGTTAAAATTAATTTCCAGTGCTTGCCTTCTATTTATAGTCAGTTGGGATGGGGCCATTTTCTACCTAATGAATAATCATTAATAAACTTTACTGTATTATTTTCTCAACTGCTGCTATTGTTCTGGGTCTTGATTTCCGACTCCGTGCCCTTTTTTTCTCTTTTTTTCTGTAAGGATTACTTGCAGCCATACACAGAATTCTGCCCTAGTGCTGCAAAGGTAACTTCTGGATATGAAATTCACATCCTTGGTTTACCATTAAAGGCTGATGGAAAGAAAAGTTATTAAAAACTCCCTGAGCAGAAAAGCCTCAGCTAGTATTGAAAACACCAAAAAAACGAGCAGAATGGATAGAACCCATGAGTCCTACCATGTGAGATATATAAACCATGTAGCTCCTCACTGCCAAGGTGCCCACTGCTCTGCTCAAGCCCAGCAGTAGGGCTTCTAAGGAGGCTGCCAGAGGGCTGTTCGTGCTCTACATTTTGGACTTTTGGAGTTATCTCATATCCTCCTTGTGAAGTTAGCCCTGAGCTATTTACAAGTGGAACTGATCCAAAGTGAGGATCAAATACCTGCTCTGAACAAGCAGTTTCTCACTCAGTTTAACAGCCAGCAGTCTGTGAGCTGAGCAAGAACAGAGATTTCCTACAGATATTACAGATCAAACTCTTCCCAGAATCGCAGTCCTGAGCCAGCCTGTTAGACCCAGCACAGCCCTGTGGTCTTTTCCCAGAAATACAACTTTTAACTCTCCTCACAGTCATGCAATCCAAAATGTTTTCTAAATGGTCTCCAGCCATAGTGTATTGTAGATTTATCATCTCCATGTGTTAAAAACTGTAATTCAGCACAGCCAGAGATCTCAAAACCCTGCATTCTCAGGGATTTGGCTGCAGGGATGGAAAGTCAGCACAGGTCATAGAGGAAAAGAGCCAAAAATGTCAAAGACTATGAGATCAGGAGAGAGATGAGGCTGCAGAAAGCTAGAACCATGCTCGGGCAGTGCAGCTTTGCAGTCAGACAAAACTGCAGATGGAGAGTCCTGGGTTACAGTTCTCTGACATAGCCCCTCACGGTGATCTTAGACAATTATTATTTGAAAAAAAGGAAAAATCCTATAGTGCTATGGGTTTGCTATGCATAAGGCACTGTGACACTCCTTAGTTAAGCAGCACCCTGGATGCTGAATTTGGACTACCTGGTAGCTGCGAGCTATACTCCTTCTGGACTATACAGAGTAATTGCTAACTTCCTAGCACTACAAAGCCAGCAGCATTACTTAGCTTCTAGTTACATAAGTAAAGCAAATATTATGACTATTATTCTAAGCTATAGAAAAGCCTTCCCTATTTCAAATGTTTATCTCAGCTAAACCGAACGCTTTGATGTCTTTGAATTTCTCAGCAAAGCTATGCAGACCTTCAGAGACAATCATTGACTCAGGAAAGGGGAGAAAATGATAGATCTGAGTTCCTTCTCTGTTTTTCAACATTCACCCTGTGCAACAGATTTAAACAAATTGTGAGATCCAGAACAGCTCAAGAGTTCAAGTTTTGCAACTTGAAATTCCAAAGCATCACCCTTTTATCTCCTATCTGAATTTCAAATTGTATTTACCAAGTACTTCAATTTTTGCTTTATAACAGGTTATTAATCTGACACAGGATTTTGCAATACTTATGCATTCAAATTCCTGCATAGTTTAGCAGATACATTGACCTTGCTATTATCCTTCCTTTAGGAGATTTATACAGCATTCCTTCTTTGGAAAGATCATTAATTAGCATGCCAATAGAAAAAATGAAATTGCCTGCCATCTCCTATGTAAATGCTTCTCCATCTGTTCCTTTCTCATTTTCTCTGCACACACTCTACCAAAGGTGGCTTTAGTTTTTATACTGCTCATAGAAAATCGTACATTCTTTGTTGTGCCATTTAAATCTGTTAAATTGTGTTGCATTGTGAAATGTGGCTCTATTAAAGTAATATATAGTTTCATGAAGTCTCTCAGAACCTGAGCCAAGTTCCAGCAGAGGTGGTGGTTCTCCTTAATACCTATGCATTCAGCTTAAAGCCTGAAGAATCAGGATTTGATATTTTTTTTCATCTTAGACTACTACCAGTTAAAGAAAAAAATATCTGTAGTTATTAATTAATAAAAACTTATAGGAGGATTCCAGTAAGTCCAGTGAAGTCTACTAGTAGTTTCTACATGGCACTGTAACACCCTTCACAGCTTTTTGTTCTGCTGTGTTTCTCATAGGCTTTTTCTTAGTCAAAACAGCATCTACATGTAAGATTTTTGTTATTATTATTATGTTAGACTGTTTAGAACTAGTTTTCAAAGGGACTACTGTTATTCCAGTAAATATTTCACAAACTGTGGCAACTTTGTGTGGCAAAAATGTAAATACCCATCTTTTTCCTTGAATTACCAAACAGCTCATCAGTAAATGATTTAAGGGGAATTCAAAATTGTTGTACTTGGCAGTACTGATAAGGAGCCAATGGAGATTAATTCAGTTGCCTCCCATCCCAGATGTTTTGGACTACATCCTGATGTACAACAGCAACAATGTCTCATGGCCTTGGCTTTTCAAGCAGAGAGGGCATCAGAAATGCTGGATGATCTCATCATTCAGTTCGGAGTAGTAGGGCACTTCTGAGGTGGATCCCTTGAGTCCTCACTCACCATATCTTGATGCAGGCTAGGAAGTGGCTGTAGCACAATTTATAGATTCCTTTTGGATGAAACCAAACTAGCAGGTCACCTCCAGATGTGTACATAATGTGTTCCAAACATTCAGGAGAGCACAGAAGTCCAAGCCAATGGACTGTGAAATCCTCCAATATGGACTGAGCACTCGTTCCCCAACATTATGCTCACTATGAGCTCATCCAACACTCAGAATAGCTTCTTGCACAACGTAAAGGGACAAACGGGTCTGTCCCCGTTCGTAATTGCTCACCTCCAACAGCCCTAATGGGGCCTGTCAGGACCATCACAAATCTGGAAGGCCTGATGATGCTCTAAGTGTTTCAGTTACTGACAGAGATGGATCATTTATGAATCATTCTCTTTAGAGAAGGGAGGAGAAGGGACTAGGACAAAAGCTGTTGCCTTACTGGGGCAGGAAACAGAAGGCAGAGCTGCTTTGTGCAGAGTGTGCCCCTCTGTCCCACAAAGCATAGGAATCATCTGGCTCTGCCTCTCTACTACTCACACACCCAAGGTGTAGCAGCTAGCAGAGCTCATATTTCCCCTCCTCTGTTCTCTCTCCTCTCTGCCATTTCTAAGTAAATCTTCTCTACACCAACAGTTTATTAGCCTCATGCTGTCTCATGAATCTGCTGCTTTTCAGATGCACTTTTTCCTTGCAAACAACTCAGACCCTATTCTGAGGTCTCCTCAGGACTGTTGAAAGGGTTGCAGGAACACCCCAAGGCACGTACAATGCCAAAAAGAACACAGGGAGATGTATTTGGAGTAACCATGCTTGCTCAAAGGGAAGACTGAGTGTCTTTAATGAGTGTGAGTGTATATTTGAGTGTGTTTATATGGTGCTAAAGAGATGACAGAGGGACTGAGTCAAGACAGAGGGACTGAGTCAACATGGCATGTGGTATATAGTACTGTCATCGATAGGAAACATGGTAGTGCACTACTCCCAAGAGTGCTAGGTTGAGAGGCAAACAGGACAGAAGCAAAAGTTTGGTAGGACAGCTTTTCTCCAGACAGCTTCAAGTCACACACACGGTGGAGATGTTTGGTCTAGGATATCAGACTAGTCTAAATTGACAGAACTCTGAAATGTGTATAGTGGAAGATCCTACAGATCAACTGCTTTGCTCTACTGATATGCTCCTACTGTGCTGCATCACCTGCTGATTACTTTTAGCTGTCACTTTTCCAGGAAGCTACACTCTCTGTGGAGAATGAGGCACCTGAATGACATGAAACACTGTGATGTCATTTCTAAAACAAAATTATTTTGGTTTTCAAACAGAATTTCATATTTGGGTGTCCTTTAAAAAGCAGGGGCATGAAAGAGAAGGGGCCAATCTAAAGATGTCAATGCCTATTGCATTTAAAAGGAATGATTTTCAACTAGAATATTATCATAAATGCTTCTAATTTGGGAGCGCAAGATTTTGTTGACTACCTGATTGCTTGTCACTTCCCACCTGGTAACTGAAGTCTTTCATGATCAACCCAGCATGTGTCACAGAAAAGCCTTTCTTTGCAGTGTGGTTGCGTGCTGCATCATTGCTTTAGATTTCCTCTTTATTTCAGGTTGAAAACAGTTTTCTGCTTACTTATGTTCAACAAA
Organism: Ara ararauna; assembly: GCA_028858755.1. Taxonomy (NCBI): domain Eukaryota; kingdom Metazoa; phylum Chordata; class Aves; order Psittaciformes; family Psittacidae; genus Ara; species Ara ararauna. The sequence continues at coordinate 108,748,537 of CM054377.1, read as the reverse complement.
GTTTTGCACCACATTACCAATGAATTTTCTGGACATAGAATTTTAAAAAGTAATTAGCCAAATATATTATCAAGTTGTCTTACTCATAAATATCAAATAGTATCATAAAAGAAGCATATGCTGTTGAGCTTCTTCAACTGGGTGCCAGATGGCAATACTAAGATTTAGACAGACTCTGTGTTAGTGAGTTGAGAATATACCTCTCAAATAACTTTTGTTTTGCAGTAGGAAATACAATTTGAAGAAAAGTCAACATTTTTCATGGAATACTTCTGCTCACGTTTCAGTTTTTCATATCTCTACTACTGAAAGACAGTGTTTCGATTTATCAAAATGAATGCAAACATCTTCATCTAGGTTAACTACACCCTGGCCTTTCCTCATCCTGAGCTGCTGGAGTGCTGTTTGTCATAGCTCTGATGCCTGGCAGCCCCATTTTCATTATAGACCTGGTTCTCAGGTGTCCGAGTCTTGGCTATGGTTGATATGAGCACAACACTCACCTAGCACAACACCCATGCGTCTTCTATGTGTCAAGAATGTGCCTGGGCACAGGATGGAGCACATGGCTTCTGAACAGCATGTTCAATAACAGATTGGAACGAAGTCAATGCACTCATCGTAATTCACTTTAGCACCTGAAAAAAAACTAGTTTAATGACACTGAGGTATTTCCCTTCAGCCAAACAAAATGTCTTGCATGTCAAATGAGTGATATCAGAGATCCTGATTTTCCAATCAGGCATACAAGACTCTCGAGATAAAGGGAAGGCTCTCCTGTGTTTCCATCTCCAGATAAGATGTGATGTCTTTCTGGATGACACATTGCACAAATTGCAGGGTTTGACACAGAAACAGGTGAAATCAAAAATAAATAAAAATCACATGATGCCATGGTCTTTTGTGAATTTAAATCCTATAAAAAATAGGAACCTGAAAAGCACAACACACACACAAAATATGAACAATAAACCATGAAATGCAAATAACCTGAGAATGAAACACAATTTTTTTTGTAATGAGGTTTACAATGTAACTGAGCCTATTTCAGGGTGCTAAGCTGCAGACACAGTGACAAGACTTCCAACCCTTGGTCATAAACCTGGCACCTCCTGGCTAGCCAGCTTACCTTGTCTGGTACCTGGCTCATTAGGCTACTTACTAGCATACTACCCAAACACAAATTTAAGTTCTTAAAATTACTGGGCAAAGCAATGGATTGGGATTGTTTTGTCATTACAGTGCAGCATGATCTCTTCAACATTCAATGATTTTGATTTTCCTGTCATTCTGAAGACTGCTGCAGAGTTTGTGCACTGCTGTTTGCCTTTCCCTGTGCAATCTCTGCCTCCTTCTGCACATAGCATTTCCCTAAAATTTTAAGACCTCATTCATGTTCATTCCTAACTTCTTGCATGCCTATGGTTACCACACAGAAGAGGGGAGGCTCTGTCAGTTCCATACGCAAACAATGTCACACCAGGTTTCTCCTCAATGTTACCAAGAAAGGTGCTTTCTGCTGCTATTCATTGTCATTTTCAGTACCTTACTTAGAAGTTTAGAACTTTGCTTGAGTGTTTAACCACTTCCATTTTCTTTTCTCCCCTCCACAGACACAATGGTTTTTTTTCCAATAAAAAGGGCCAGCACAGTCTTTGTGAATTCAAAAACATTTTGAAAAAGGGCCTTACACTTCAACTTCACTCCCGCTCTCCAAAGGCAACACTGAAAACTTCAAGGAAGGAGTTCCTACTTAAGTTCTTAACAATAACTTTCGTTTAATGTTACCTCCCATTTCTCCCTATCAAAGCAAAGAAGAAAAGGTTTTCATTTTGCAGTGAACAAATTGTTTTTGTAATAGGCTCATCACAGAATGAGTCTGCATTTCTGGTATAGTTCCTCAGTTAGAGAACAGTGCAAGCCTGACCTCCCCAGCCCTCTGAGCTGGCTGCAGCCATGACACACCACTGTGCATCTACACCATGCAACACAGCTCTGAAAATTCATTCTGCATACGTAAGAGCAAACTTACCGGGACACTGCTCTTTAACCTACCCATAGAAATATCTACTTTCCTTCTCACCCCCAAATACATGAGCCTTCAGTAGGTTTGGACCCTGGAATCCTCTGTAACTTAAAGCAGCCTACTTCCAACAGCTTCCTCTCAACAAATAAAACAAATAGAGAGAGTTACTGAACTTTCTGTACTCTCATAAAAGTAGAAACGGATTAGTCGAATATGCCAGAGAACAGGGAACATCAAGTAATCTCAGATGATGTCAACAGACTCTCTGGAGTATCTCTAGAATCATAGCAGTGGCAATCATGACACATCATGTCTCCCTGCGAGCCCATCCATTCAGCTCTCATGAGATACCAGAGTAGTCCTGGAGGGAAAGATCAGATTGATACTCCTGCTACATCAGAATAAGGATGCTATATGGTTTTTTGTGCCATCTGTTCTTCCAGGTTGCTCTCCAAGTGTCTCACGAAGATACAGCAAAGCATTCAAAGATACTGCAGTAGTACACTGTCACCTTTCCTTCATAACTGCACAGTGTTTTTGCAGAAGTTGGGAGTAAAACTGAGTTCTCCTGAATATTTTTGATACATATACAAATAGCATTGTGTAGTGTCTAATAAAAATAAGTATCATCTTTTATATGATACTTATAGCTCTTTTTTTTCTCTTATCAAGCGTTTGCATTTGGAGTGGAAGGTTGTTTTTCCAGAGTAGCATAGCAAAGCAACAGGCTACCTTTCAGCTGAATGTAAATTCCAAGCATACATACAAGAAAGCAAAGGCCTCTCAGACTGACACCAAAACTGCAGAACACGAGACCTGAAAACTTCCCTTGACTTAATGCATACTCTCCACGTATGACAACATCCTTCAACAAACTCATGTGGCTGGCTTGACCACAGAGGACATATTATCATCTCTGACTCATCCATTACAGCAAGAAGGTGAAGATACTGAAAAGATTACCTTCTGTACAGAGAGTACAGGAGCAATTTGCATCTCTCTCCTTAAATTCTCCATGGCATCTGCTAGTACATCATCTCTACTTTAATTTAACAGACTGGGGATGTTGCTGCAGTGCTCAAGACCCAAGCCATAGATGAGAAAGGACACTGCAAAAGACACTTCAGGAGCATCCATAAAATCCAGCATTGTGCAGTGGGGATGTCAGGCACAGGCAGTCCTGCAAATAACTGAGAGGCATGCAGGGAAAATGCAGCAAGGGAAAGGCAGGTTCCCCTCCCCAGCCCCCTCAGCACCAGGTTCCAGGGGGTCCAGACCCCAGGGGCACCAACAGCCTCTGAAAAAACTCATCCTGCCTCCAAGGGTTTGGCTGCTGTTGTTCCAGGCCAGCTTGGATGCAGTGCAACTGTAACCTAGTTTTCAGGCTGCAGGGCTATGGACCTGTGTGAGGTGAGCAGGGAAAAGCCCCAGTGGGGGCTGAGCCCTTTGCTCAGCTGCTGCCTGCGCTCCAGCCCTACCATGGGTCCTTGCCTGGGTGCTGCTACATCTGAGCCAAATCCCTCATTGATGCTGATCTGCTGATTTGAACTCTGGCTTGACTGTGGACCTATCTTGTCCTACAGACTTCCCTGGAGACCTGGACCAGCTCTGCACACCTTGCTCCTTGCTCTGTCCTGCCTTATTAGCCCCATTGACTCCCCAGCTCCTGGCTGACCTTCCCTTGCTGAGAAGACCCACTTTGGCTCCTCCCCAACACATACTCTCTAACAGGATCCTACAGCCACTCCCTGCTTAAAACAAGGGATGCAACACCTCAGGATAGGTTCAGATATTATCTATCAAGGTATAAAAGTAGATTCTGCACCTCAGAAGTGTATTGCTAGAATTCCCAAGCACCTAGAAATTCAAACAAACATTTACATAAATACCACATACTAGCGTGACACAAAACCACTTACATTTGTTTCCTGTCTTCAAAACCGCCTCAGAGGCTCTAAAAATTCAAATGCCTACCTCACATTCAAAGAAAACAATCCCACATGTTTAAACATTATATTTTAACTGAACATTTTGCTTTATTTCCCCTTTCAAAAGAAATGACAGATGCCAAAGGAAGGAGCATGCCAATGCCACATTGCAAAACCTCCTTTTGCTTGTATTTCAAGGACAACTAGAAACAACTTGGTCCCTTGCTGACCTCAATACTCAAAGGCTGAAGAGAACAATCACAGCTCTGAAACCAGACCAAAGAGCTGAACAACAAGGAACCTAGAAAGTATAAAGTCAAACTCTTTTTCATAATGGTCACACACAAATCGATAGTCTTTGACACTCATAGTGATTCTTACATTCACTTAAGCATCTTGGCTATTAGATTTCAAGTTCCCTGAGTTGGAAATACTGGAAAAAAGCATTCAACATCAGAGTCCTCTGAGTTTCTGAAATCCTTACATCTCACTAGACTCACTGTTCACTTCATTGCAGGGCTGCAATGAATTTGGGATGAGGGGGCTCAGTATAACCAACAGTATCATAGAAAAAGTTGCTGGTTTTGAACTGAACTGAGCTCAGGACATGTTGTCGTATTTTCACTTGAGTCAACAGAGCCTAAAAAAAATATAGAAATAGCAGTGCAAATCTAGTAGGGTCTTGCATCATCTACCCCACCCTTCAGATGCTCCAGGGCAGAGACTTTTCTTGTTCTTCAAATTTTTTAATATGCAAAGGTGCTAGTATTCATCAGACTGATAGTTCTATGAACAAGCTACTCACCCCAAAAAATGCACTTACTTACAGAAAAGATAATTAATGATCCTTATAATTTTGCCCACAGCCCTTTCTGAAATTAGAGCCTTGTGGACTTGTTGTCATGTAAATATCTACCAGGAGGCATTGCTTGCCATTAAGTACTATCATTAAATAAAGAAAAGTAAATCCATGAAGAGGACTAGAGAAGAACAAAGGGACATGGAATAAAACTACTTCCCAAAGATAGCTGCAGAGCAAATGCCTCCTGCAACCCAAACCTTTATCTTCACCGCATCCTTTCTTCGTACTCTATGTAAACACATATTCTGGATTTTGAGCATTCTTTCATTATAACATCATTATCGGTAACTGTTGAGAAGCCCAGAGCACAATCTGCTCCTGCTGAACTTCCCTTAAATGCCACTAGATGTAGTCTAAATGGATTACCTAAATGTGTCAGTAAAAATGAGAGAGAGGACTGTGGTTCAATGAGGTTAAACTTAAATTAAAATCTGGGCTTTTATAAAGGAACTGAGAAAGACAAAAGGTTCATTCTTTTCTTGTTTTACATTTTTTAATTAAGCATGGCTTGAAAAGCATCTTGCACTACCTTTGAATTTCTCATTCACTTATTCTTCAGGCAGAACTGAGATCTCAAGAGAGACAGTGGAAAGTCTAAGACACAGCAGAAAGTCAGTTGCCACTTACCAGTTCAACTTAAGGAGTTTCCTCTCTCACCAAAAGCCCCTCAAGCCTCTCAATGAAAAGTATGAGAGGCAACCATAAGGATGTGGTGCACTGAACAATGGGATGGCAATGACCACTTGCTTGTAAAAGGGATAAAGAAAAAAAAAAAAAGGAAAGGATGAAGAAACAGGGTTTCTGAGGAAGAGCAGAATTGTGATTAACTAAGAGATACAGAAGTGTTAAGTCATGCTGTGGAGTTAATAATTCCCAATCATCTGCAGACATTTCTATAGCTAGAAAAGTAGATTCTAACCAGGTTAAATTACCCACTGTGACAAAAGGAAGCACTGTTCAAAACAGGGATAGCTTATTTTCTCTCTTATACCCGTTACTTTCACTGGAGTCTAATCAGTATTTAATACTCTACCAAACGGGGCACGAATAAGGCTTTTCTGTCTCATATCCCTAGGCAGAGCTGTGATTAGAGACATTTTGAGGTTGCTGTCACATTTATTTCTTTAACTTAAAACAGCACTGCATCTCTCATTTGGAAGTGCTGTGCCTAGCTGCAAGGGCTGTGAAGAAAACCTGAAACGAGTGAGCTAAGCAAAAGCACTGAATTCCTACTCAATGTATAGATGGCTGTGAGACAACAGAGGAGTGGGGGGAAGAACAGTATCTGTTCTAGCCTCTTCAGATTCTCAGTCATGAACTTTAAATAAACCCTGAACTGGGACAATTAGTTCATTCACTGTTTCCCTTTTGATGAATTTTACATGAAAACAGCAAGTGTAACTATCATACAGTACCCAAATCTGTCACAGGCATGTTTTGGACCAAATGCTTTATTTATTTTCCGTTAAAACTTGCCACTTCCACTATGACAACCTCCACAAGGCATACGCAGAGTCTCATGCAATGCTATAACCAAATAAGGTAGAGTGCATTACACAGCATTTACAGTGGGACTGGGCTCACAGACTGCTACCCAAGTGTGGTCATGCAAGCCATGTCTCTGAGTTGCCACTACAGACCATCAAGATCCAGTCAATGCAGCTAATGGAGTCTAGGGCACAGTTCAATTGATGAGACATAGATTTCTGTCTTAGGGTGATCTGAATTCTTCTGACTCCAGTAGCTTAATCAACAACCTCCACTATCATGGGAACTTAGTAGGTTGGCTCATGTTTAGATATCTACAGTTCAGATCCCATCCTTAGGGTTTGTTTTGATTGCCTCCAACAAACCATGAGGTACAAGCAGAGCTCCAGCTGTCTCCTGTGAAGGGGCTGCTTTTCTGAAGATGGCCTTTTCTATTTCCTTACATTGTTTAAATATCCTGTGATATTCCAGGTGTGCTAATATCAAATTTATATGTTTGCTACTTCATTAACAAAACCCAACAAAGCTTTTTCAGTGCTCTTGGAGCTGCAGCCAAGTGTCCTCTACTGCGTGGAGTAAACCCAAAACTTTTGCCCTCAAATTTTCAGTGTAGCTTCTCTGTGAAGCACAAGTGGGAGAACAAGGGCAGGATTCACTGACCAAGGCACCAAAAAACGTGTGTCATAGTATCATTTTTTGTTGCCCTGGCTTTGTATATGTATAGTGAGCTGTTCTGCTTGCCTTTTGGGTATCAGCTGTATTGTTTTCTGTGAACAAGTTGAAAAATTATTATTTACTATATAAAGAGCTATGTAAGTGACCCTCAAACTATAATCTGAAACATGTAAGCGGTCTGACAGGTAATGCTATACGGTTCACCATAAAATCTCTGTCAGATTAAAGTTGTTGATAGGGATTTGTTAAAGAGGTATGGTTTGTCAATGATCCCTAACTTTGGAAACTACTGCTTTTTCTTAATCCATACAGAAAAGTACACAAAATAAACCTCCTTGATATCTTTGCCCTGTAACTGAGGAAGAGAACTGGGCTTTCTTAAAGAATGTTCAGTTTCAATGGGGTTTCAATAAACACTGCTCTACGCCAACAAAGTGATAAGTAACATGGTAACCTCAGTGGTCAAGGAAAATTCATAGAATAAAAGCTTGCTGATTGTGCACCTTAAAATAGACAGGTTCATCAAAAGGCCTACTGACTGTCAGGAAAGATCATATCTACTCACAGAATAGTGAGTTTATTTTGAATTTCATTTTTTACATGATTCAGATGTGGTTGTTCTTGAAACATCTGTATATAAAACACATTTTATCTGGTTGAAATGACATTGCTGCTCTGTCTCTCTGCTTTGTCTGGAGATGTCCCCAAGAAATGTCACTATATCATTTGCAATGAGACATGGTCACATAAATTCCAGTGTCCTGAAGCTTATCCTTTACAATAACATATATAGTCATTAAAGACTCCTGAAAGAAACAGCATAGGCACTGCCTATGTTTTTGAAAAATAGGCATCTTTGATACTGTATCCCATTGTTTTAATTGAGCTTGTTACTTCTGAAAAAAGTTACCTTCAGCACCTCCCACTGAGCCTCAGAATCAGGGGCTATTTTAAAAGCCACTTATTCTTGTCTTGCCTCAGAACAAGTGACTTGGTGCCTTCATCCGTTGGCTTAATCGAGGAGATCAAGTACACAAAAGGAAAGACACATTTCCTTTTCCAGTAACATGGGCAGAAAAAGTAAGCTTCTGGAAAGAATGAAAGAAAATGCACATTTCCCAGCCAATGGATTGATTCAGGTTTACAGTCCTACTGTCAGTGGCTGCTGCCTATACATGATTATCTTCTCCTGAGCAGTGCCTTATTTCATCTGTGGGACTTCCAGGATGAAAAGCTACCACTTGGATGGAAGCAGGCAGCAAACTTGCACCATTTGTAACTGGTAGGGTCCAGAATAGCTTCAGTGTTTTCTGCATTATTCCATCGCATTAGGAATATGGAAGTTGTTGGTATCTCATAAATCAGTATCTGTATAAAGGAATGTCACAACAACATGCACCACCTCTAGCAGTGCAAAGGGTATAGCTCACTTTTGTGTTTATTTCAGAGTCATCACTTTGAAAAATAAGCTAGAGGAAGGTGCACCAAAAAAAAAAAATAAAATCAGAACACAGCCATCACTTTGAGAGTAACACTTTCATATATCCTAACAAACAAGCCCATCAAGAGACCATCAAGAAGAAAGGCATCACTCGAAAACAGATGAAAGTACGATAAATACTTTTGACTTTCTCGGAAATTTTTATCCTTAGCAAAGTGGCAAAACTGCCACCAAAACATTTTATAAAACTAATATTTCCATTCAGTTTAACTATATGCCTAACATCATTGAGTGAAGTCACTGCCTAGTTCTAGATGGTATCTGAAATGTATTGGGGTTTATATTAGAAAGAGTGATTGTTAAACTATACTGATTTTTAATGAGCCTCTCAGATATGTAAAATACTTTAAAAGTAATATTGATAACAATGTTGGCACTTTCCATAAAGAAAAATCTAATTCACATGAGAAAAGAATAAAGCCAAGGGTCTACCAGCCAAAAAATTGACTCAAAATATTTGTATTGTAAATACAAATAAAAAGCTTAATAGGGGATTATTTTTTCCCTACAAGTTCAGTTGAGGTGGTAACTGCTTAGAGTGAGGAACTGAAATAACAGCTACTTCCCTTCAACCTGTGCACTGATGAGTCGTGATTTCAATCAAGCCCTTTTTGGCCTTCAAGATGATTGTGCGCAGGTAGGCTGGCTGAGGACCAGGTTGAGGACCAGCATCCGTAGCACAACTAGGACAAGCTGATTCCCAGGTCTTCAAACACAAGGAAATGTTCTCTGAGCTGCCAAACCATGTGCTGTAATGACGTTTAGTTAGGACCATATGGGAAGTTATTGTAAAAACTGAGTATTTCATATCTGGAAAAAGCCTGTCACACTCTGGGGAGCTATAAACTAACACTGAAATTGCTGCAAGACCAATCTGTTTCTTTGTTTCCTTTCTTCTCCATGAACAGGGAGTTGTGCTACTAATACAATGCTGTTCTTGATCTCCTGGCAATGTCACTTGTGCTGCTACACCTTTTCTGAAGTGGGAAGCAAAGTGCTTTTCACTCCTAAGAGGAACAGGCTGGAGGAGGTGGCCACCTCACTCTCTAGTGAGGGCAGAAATAATTAGTGACCTGGAATACCAGAGGTGGAAAAGACTCCATGGCTGATGAAGAGTTTGAAATTGGTAAAAACTTAGCTTTTCCCATCTACTTAATCCTGATGTGATGGGGAAGCTGTTCCCAGAGCCACAGCTCCCCTGTAGCTCCCTAAATGGGGCACCTGACACAGACAGGACAAATGCCCAGAGCCACATGTGGGTACAGTGGGGTGGAAACATGGGCAAAAATCCCAAAGCTCCTTCAGGACATCTGCGCCTGGTTATTAGGGACTGTCACCAGATGGTGGTAGGATACTAGGGGTGGGATTCAACTTGCAGATTACCTAAAATTAAAGGACCTATATTAGCTTGAAAGCTATCTTTGATTCTCTAGGCATAACTGACTGTATTGGCTAGATCTGCATAGTATCTGTAACGGAGTTTAGACAGTCATGCAGACACAGATATTTAAGTCTTAATCTCTGAATTTAAGACACCTCCAGCACCTTATAACACCACCAAATGGCAGGCATTTACATAGCATGGAGTGGCTGTTCAGAGCAGGCAGCCAGTAAGGCTGCAATGACCAGAGAACTCCACTATTTTCCATTTTTCATTAAAAATATGTAAGAAAATTGAGAAGAGGCCCATTTAAAATACCTCTCTATAAAAAGACATCATGTTTTTTGCGCATCAACATCATCACATGGAAAGGATACATGAACATATTTAGCCCAATTACAGACCAGAATTATCTGCTTAGCATTTCTTTTTCGAAAACATTAGCACTTAGATCACAGCAAAGGAGACACACTGCACCTGTATTTTAATTCCTTGTTTTTCCTCTCCCCAGTACGTCTTAAAATCCCTATCTTTACTGGAAGTCATTGGGGTGTCAGGAGAAAATTTGCTGACCTCTGCATGCAGGAATTCAGATGGGATAGTCCTTTCTGACCTTAACATCTATAAATGCGATTACATTCAAGCTAAATCATATGGTCAGCTACAGCATGAAAGGGCCAAAAGTTGACATACTGTTTGGGACTTTGAAAGTCTGTTGACTTTGAGGTTATTTCTCTTACATGCAATTGGATCTAAGGTGTTTCCTCTTATCTTCAAGAAACCCTCAATTTACTTCCACAGCAACCTACATCTTGAAGGTGCAAAATGGATTTGATGCTTACGTACCATTTTTGACGAAAAATCTCCTGTCCCACTTTTCAGACATTCTTACAGAAATGTAAAAAGAATTCAGAGAATGCCTTAAGTCAACAGGATAAGGACTGTCAAGTCCATTGCTTAGAAGGTATAAGTCCTATCTACGTGCTAAGGATTTTATTGTACTTTCATGAGAATATTTGCACTGGCAGTTAGGGATGTTTCTAAGGTTTAGCTTTTTCTCTTTAAGATAGCTAGGGAGGTAAAATAACTGCTGGTTGGGATAATAAATTGAACTCCTGCCTCCTCAGCTTTCTACAGTCAGTTTAATTGAATTCGTTGCATAACCTTTAATCTGACATCCTTTACACTTAATGCTGTATTATCGGTGTGTACAAGTGCTGATGACTTCACCATGCATCATGCTGCTCCCTGGGGAAGCCGCCACAGTGCAGGGAGATCTGTGGCATGGAGAAGCTGGAAGGAAAGATGGGAAGGTGAAGCAGGGCATAAACTTGGCTTTGAGGGATAGATGAACCAAAGGAAGCGTGGATATTAGGAGAGCAGAAGAGTGTGGCAGGCGCAGAGGAAGACTAAGCACTCAGCAAACGGGGCAGCATTGGAGAAACAGGCAGAAAATAGGGAAAGGTAGAGGAGACACAGAAGTTAAAAGCAGCAACAAGCTGATAAACAGAAAGTCTGACAGATGCAATCCTGGCTTTAATGAATCCCACGTGTTTGGATGTGGTACAAACATACAAAGCGAATGATGCAGCCCCTGTCCTAATGAAATGATGATGTGCATTTAATTCAGACACTTATGCATGAGTATAGGAAGTACTTTCTGCAGTTTGGTACTCTACAACCTAAGTGAGTAGGAAAGCAGGACTCAGAGTGGTGTCTGCTGGAAAGAGACATATTAGACTAATCCTGGTACACCTCAACAGATAAAAAGAAAGATAGAAAAAAATCAAAAAAGAAAGAAAAAAAGACAAAACACAGTAGTTCTCAGAAAAAAATCCACTAGAGCATTTTCAATATAAATAATTAAAAAAAAAATCTGTGTCGATTTTCTGAGAAAAAAACCCAGGATTTTAGAAAACATCTAGGAAAATCGTAGTGAAATACAAAATTTTCTTTTTTCCCTACTCTCTTCCCTAATCTTTCCCTGTTTCTTCTGCTTTCCCTTTTTTCTCTACAGTTCCTAGATGGATAGAGCTTTCCGAGAATCCACTGTTCGACTCTGAAAAAGTTCATAAAGTAGTACTGGATTGTGAAAGAATAGTGAAAAAAAAAGTCAAAATTATAAATCTCCACTGAATGTTGCAGACATATGACAAAAGCTGGGGGAAGGAGAAGCTAACGTGGCTTTTTGACCTGGCAGTGCTTATGTCCACATCACTGAAACACAGTCAGCAGCAGAATGTAAGAACTCAGAGTCAAACTCTCCAGGGCAGTGACCATCTGTCTGCTTTGTGTTTGTACAGAACCAAGCCTGGTGGGGTGTTTGTTAAAATTAGAAAATAACACTGGCTTTTGAGCTGAAGGGAATTCAGAGACTGTACTTTCAGAATATAGTTAGGTAAACAATGACTTTGACTGCTTTATTAAGTTAGCCTGTCCATGAACTAATGCTTCTAGCAGCCAAGAATTTTCTGTTCTGGAAATATCTGCATTTAACCAAAGGACATGCCATTTACTGGGACTTTAATGCTCTATAATAATACAACCCAAAGCACAATAGTGCTATTGTCTGTTCTAATTCTAATTAAACTCCCACTGCCTAAGTACCTTGCTTGACCATGAACAAATTTCATCATTCTCAGCTGTTACTATCAGAGATGGAGAGAACTAGAAGAAAAACATCACAGAAACATAATCTGACATCTATGAACCAAAGGAGAAAACTAAAGGGTTGTATAGTCTGAGGTGCCTTTATCTAGCCACCAGCTGCTTTGATGAGCTCACTCAGAGCTTTTACACAGAAATGGGCCTGAAGGTTTTGTTTCTTAAACATCCCCTTCACTAAAGACAGACTCGCTCACTGCAGTTCCCATTTGTGCCCTGTGGCGTAAGGGACATGTTCATCACCAAAGGAAGAGGAAGGAAAGGAAAAAACCTCCCACTGTCTCACTCTGAATTTAAGACCTATTGCTCTTTAGTGTGCAACTGCCAGAAATGTTTTAATGTTTATCTCATTCTCCTTCCATAGAGACTGATGTTGACCACTTCATGCATTCAAAGACATTAAAAATGACTGGTACTATCTTAACGTTGGAATATAATCAAAATGTCTAAATAAAGGAGAGCTCATCCTGCTGTAAATGGCCAACTTTGATGTTGTTTTGAACATGATCAAGTATCTTCAGGGCTTTGGAAGTTACGAAGTGGAAAATGTATTGACCAACAATGTAACATGCATTATAAACATACAAGGGTGAATTTGTCTTACCACAATTCTTGGAATATACAGTGTAATTATGTTGAAAGATAGAGAGTTCTCTCATTAAACTTTTTAAAGATAGATTCACAGTTTTAAGGACAAGAAAGTCTAACAGAAAGGGCCAGCTAATCCAAATGGAGTAAACCCTGTCTGGCAGACAAGTCAACTTAAGACAAATGAACTTTGGTCATACAGCGCAAAGGGCGTACTGCAGAGCTCTGAATGTCATGCTGCAAGACAGTGGAGCTGCCTAGGTGAAGCAGATATAGATGTTGAAAAGTCTAGTATTCATAAAATCTGTCAGACAACCAGGTATGGAACAAGAGGGTCCTCTTGTTCCAGGTAGGGAACAAGAGAACCAAGCAGCTGTCCAGGGACAGCCCAGGTTCCTCTGGCACACACCAAAAAACCACTTTACACTTCAAACGAGCTGTCTGCACAGGGCAAAATCAGGTGATCATTTTTTGCTTCCGAGATACATTTGTTCTTCCTTTTCAGATATTCCAACCATGCTGTTAGAGGAAAGCTGGTAAGTCAGACTTTTTGTCAGTGGGACCAGAGGTTCATGCATTCTGGTTTCACATTCTTTGCTCCATTCTAAGTTGAGGCAGACAAGATAATAAGCCATCAGCAATTGCAGGCTTAAACTGGCACATTATCATGCTTTCCATGTAATTATTTTATCAGATGGAGGGAGGCCAACTAAACTGATAGGTGTGTAGTGCATGAAGATGAGCCTATCAAACAGTGTTTCGATAACATTTTACCCACAGAAGTGCCTGCTGTATGAATTTTAGAAGCTTTTATGAATGCCTGCTTCTGTGAAGTGGAACCTGCTGTGGTTTGTTGTGGTTTTCCCGGTTGTTTTCTTCTTCCAGAAGGAATTCTTTATTCTTTCAGGAATAAGACTACACTCAGATTTTAATGAAAAAATATTTCCTTATTATTAAGCTATGAGCCATAAAGTATCCATTTTAGTATTAGTTAAAAGTAACTAATTCGATTTTTTAATTCAGCTCATACTTTGAATGAAAACATCATAAGTCAGAACCATGCATTTACGTTAGTGCCACAAGTACTTCTGTACCTTGGCCACTAAGTGTTATACAAAAAATGGTCTAAGAATGTCCTCTACAACAAGTGTGACAAACTTTAAAGTAACAAAAGAGATTACAAACAGAAAAAAAAAACTCCTTCCCTATTTCAGAGTAGGCATAAACTATATGTCTTGTCCAAATCACAGTGAGAATTCTGTGTTGGAAGTAAAAATTTCTGAGCCAAGTCCAAGCAAAAGAAAACACTTTTCCTCCTTTATCTTATCTTAAACATTCTCCAATTTTTCTATGGAAAGATATGAGGTGCAACAGTCAAACTCAAATAGAAATAAATACATCACTGTGACTAAAGTGCTTCCAATCTGATGGATGTATTTTTCTGACTAGTTGCAGATGAGGGGAAAATGCCAATGCCTGCATTTATTTTGATCAATAGCCCTGAAAAACCTTACAAAACCCTTCTGTAATCTGAGCATGCCCTTGAATGAAGAAAATATATAAAAATCACTTCCTTCTGTGAAGAAGACATGAAATAATGCTCTTCATTATTTGTTCAACCAAAGGAGATTGTGACCTCTGTATCTCAGAGTCCATTTTGGATACTTCAGACCATTTTTGTGGTAATGTGACAAGCAGAATTTGTGTTCAAATATATGTTAGGCTCAAAAGTTGTATTTATTATTGTTATTGCTAATAATAACAGCAGCATCAAAAATAAAAGTTTTGGAGCTGTTTGCTTGGTTTTTCTTTTTTTGTTTAGGTTTTTGTTTGTTCGTTTTTTAAGACATCAGAATGTAAAAGCTTAACTGCGTGCATTGAACACAACCAAGCATCTTTCTTTTAGATACCAAAACATAAATATTAAACCATGGATAGCATTCAGGTAACTTAAAGCACAAGCTTAACAGAATTAAGCATAAGCTTAAATACTGCATATTTTGAAGGGATGGAAGCCCATTTTCAGACATAAGTAATTTCCTTAACTGGGCTAATGATTACAAATGCATGTTACAATTTCATGATGTACCAAGCCCAAACTCTGTTTGGGAAGGGTACATTTGCCTGAGTTTCAGTGTACTTGATTTCATAAATACCAGCTTCATGCATGAGGAATATATTTAGCAGGCTGAGAACTTCATCTGATCAATGATGAGCAAGCAGTTAATCAGTAAATCAATCAATAATACTAACATAAACCCCTTCTATAATGAGGCTTTACAGGGATTTCTGTTTAGTGATTTATATCTCAATATCAAATTGTGACAAAAGTATGGAGTTCAGATCCAGACTTTAATGCATAAAGAACTAAGACTGTTTCACATAGTGATGCTTAAGTTTAGAAGAAATGATTGAGTGCATGACCCAAATCCATAGAGGCTTTCTGCTTTCAGTGCTCTGAATCATTTGTCCTTCAAGGGTATTAGATTTTATTTGTTAAAGTTTACTAGTGAGAGAATGAAAGGACCTAATTTATTTCCACATTTTCAAGCTCATATTTAACTTTTCAGAACAGCATACAATTTCTGAAATGGAATGCATTTCAATTTCAAACAGAATTTGCACCAGCCAAAGCTCTATGCTCCATTTGTTTCCTCATAAACAGGAATGTTAAAAAAAGGACGTTCTGTAAATGGAATTAGGTTTTTTTTCTTTAAGAAGAAAACTACTAATATCACAATCTCCCCATTTTCTCAAAGTTTAGTCAATATTGTAGCCTGCAGCTAGGACCAAAAGAAGGATTTTTTTTTTTTTCATTTACTGATCAAATGAAATAGTTTTGATCCAAAACAATACTGAACTCACCATGGCCTAGTGATGCACCTTTCCCAGAAAACCTCTCTCTATAAGACATCTGTAAGATGCAAAAGATACTTACCTCTGATAATTATTAATAGTACATTACCCACTAAGAGCATAAATGTACTATAAAGCTTTTGAGATTTAGCCCCATACCTTCCTTGTATATATAGCAGGAAAAAAAAAAGAAAGAATTCTGTCCCTGTGCAAGGTTAGATCTTTAACGTCACTGAAATATTGCCATTTCAGCAGGCAAAGACTGCAAGTGCTGATCATTCTCCAACACCCTTCACATGTCCTACTATGAAGGACAGTTAACTTCTGCCAGGAACCAAGAAAAAAGACCTGTAATGCCTCAGCACAGTACATCCCTGGCATCTCCAGGCTTAATAAACATGGGTGCTCACATTGGACATCTATTTGGGGCACTTCAGGCATAGCTGTTGTGACTTACTGTTATTCATAAGTTTCAAATCATCTGCATTTCATTTATTTTCTCTGCTCCCTTTGGCAAAATTTTTGTCTTCATAGGAGGAACCAGAACTATGATCACTGATATCAGTAGGACCAGGATAGGATGAGAGAGTTGGGGCTGTTCAGCCTGGAGAAGAGAAGGCTGCGTGGAGACCTCATAGAAGCCTTCCAGTATATGAAGGGGGCCTATAGGGATGCTGGGGAGGGACTTCTCATTAAGGACTGTAGTGAGAGGACAAGGGGTAATGGGTTCAAACTTAAACAGGGGAAGTTTAGATTGGATATGAGGAAGAAATTCTTTACTGTAAGGGTGGTGAGGCACTGGAATGGGTTGCCCAGGGAAGCTGTGAATGCTCCATTGCTGGCGGTGTTCAAGGCTGGACTGGACACAGCCTTGGGTGACATGGTTTAGTGGGAGGCGTTCCTGCCCATGTCAGGGGGGTTGGAACTAGATGATCTTAAGGTCCTTTCCAACCCTAACTATTCTATGATTCTATGATCTTTGGCACTACACCATTCTGTTCATGCACATCTACCCTAATGCTCACACGCAAATGGCACTGAACAGTGCTAATTATCATCTGGAAACTTGGTGTGAAAATTAGCTTTTTTAAATTATTTCAAGTCAAGTTTAGTGTTGGATGTAATATTTTGCATTATGTTATAGTAGTATATATAAATATTACATGCAATATAATATGTATAGTTGCATTGCATTTTTTTTTTTTTGTTATCTATCATTATACAATCACTGATCATAAGGAAACAACAGCTGTAGGTTTGCTATACATTGAATCTGAGATACTGAATGGGAATAGCCGGCACAGAGTAAGGAAGAACCTGACCTTTTTGCGAGGATGCACCTGATGAATTGCAATATTGCCCTAGATGAGAAGGTGGGCAAATAGTGAGTCACAGAAAATAGAAGCTGCCTTGATCAATGACTTGTCCTTACATCACAGCCCTGATGACTGTAATAATCCCTGAGTGGTGGATAGTGAAAACAATTACTAAATTTCTCTAGGGCTATTAAAGATTATCACCAGTTTGGGCATAATATCCTCAATCAGACTATTTCTGCTATCAATCACTTCAAGCCTGTTCCAATGCTTAATTATTCTTAGAATCATAAAGTTTTTTTCTTGCGAATAAACTTAAGTCTTTCTTACTAAACATTTAATCCATTCACTTTTGCTCTGTTCCTGACTCATGGCTCTCCCATTTTCTAAGAAGCTCTTCTGCAACGAAGATGCCTTGAAATCCTCCCATTTTAAATCAAAAAAACTCAGCATTCCAACAGTGTTATTTCATCTTTTAAATCTT
Organism: Ara ararauna; assembly: GCA_028858755.1. NCBI lineage: Eukaryota > Metazoa > Chordata > Aves > Psittaciformes > Psittacidae > Ara > Ara ararauna. The sequence goes on along the minus strand of CM054377.1, from coordinate 108,730,768 downwards.
GTCATTCTTCTTGCTTTCCCCTGGATTCTCTTGTATTTGTGGATATCATTCTTAAAGTATGGCTCAAAGCACAAAAAGTATACATAGCAGAACTATTTCCCACATCCTGCTCATGCTTACTCCTATTAATACATCCCCACATGAAATTCCCTTACATCTTTACAACAGCATCAACAATGCCTACCTAGTTTACGATCCACTCTAACAGCAGGTCCCTATGTGCCGTGCTATTGCCCAGTGAAATATTCTCCATTTTATAACCTTCAGTCTCGTGTTTAGTATTTAACCTCATTTTAATGATTTTGGGCTATTTGGCAAGCATATCCATGTCATTCTGTATTCTAAACCTGTACTTTGAAGTATCTATATCCCATCCCAGCCTGGCATCAACAGGAAATGTTAGAAATTTAGATTACCCTCCATCATCCAAATCATTGAAAATACTGACAGAAACAAGGCCCAGCACTAGATGCCTGGGTAAATTCCAGTGAAATGCTCTCCCAGGTCAACAGCAAACCATCAATAGGTTACTCTACTGCTTTTCAAGTAGCTCTACACCCAATTAGATGATTGTACCCTAATGCATTTTCTTCTACACTGCTTGGGAAATGTCATTTGGAATGGTGTCGAAAGCCTTACTAAATTCACAATATATAACATCCACCACTTACTTTTTATCCACTTGGCAGGTCTTATCCTTTTACAGGAATGACACAATTTATACTTGACAAATCCACATGGTCTATTTTTATCTCCTTATTATGCTCTACAGGCTTATTAATGGATAGATCCATTCTCCTCTGGGCTACAAGAGTCAGGTTGACTGGTCAACCATTCTCTCAGGCTTCTTTTCCCTCCTTATGTTCATTCCCCAAGTACCCACAGCCAATTTCAGTCAGGCACTCCTGAATTAAATGTGTTTGACTTACCTACTTAATTTGCAGCCTTTTCTCCTCCCCTGTTTTCACCTGGTTACCTATCTCCTTGTTGAAATTAATCGCTTTTATTACAGAATCATAAATTTCTTCAGAAGAATGAGACAAAGCACAATAAAAATGTCAGCCTTTTCTCAGCCATCTTGTTTTCTTTTCTTTCCACATAAGTAATTGCCTTTCACTGTCATTTGCCCTCCACATGTTCCTAATATATTTAGACTACCTTTTCTTCTTATCTTTTAGGTGACTCGCATGCTGGAAGTTATTCTGTGCCTCAGCTCAGTTTCCAGTCTTCCAAAATTCTTACATTACTCCTTCATGTCTAGCTTTCTACATTGCCTTTTGAAACAGACAACTGTTTCAGCCCCTGAGAGCTGAACCTTATGTAATTTGTTGCCTACACTAGAAAATATCAGAAAACCATGTCACACAGTTTCCCCCACAGCATGTTGCTAGCAGTCTGTTTGGCTGCATGAAGACCTATGATCACAGAAATGCCCCATCTGTGAACCTGCCCTACCAGACCACACACATCCACTGCAAGGAAGATTCACCTAATTTAAAAATATGGTCCAAAATGTGTGTACTTGTTCTTTTTCTCAGTGTGCCCACTTATGCAATCGCCAAGTCTTTTTTAAGACAAAATCCATGATGAGCCAAAGCCACAAGGAAAGCACTAAACGAGCTATCATTTGTGGCTTTCACATGCCATTCTTTATTTCAATAATACAATTTAAAATTATAGCAGTGAACACATATAAATGTCAAGTAGAATAGCATTTAGTGGAGAAATAAAACAGAAAAAGGCAATCTAATTGTTAGGCTATGCACTGCAGTCCTGTCCCACCTTTTCTCTGTTCAAGTTCTACAGCTGTTGCAAGAGGCTGTCTGGCAATACGGTCGTGTATTATTGTCAACCTATTTGTCCTTTCGATCAAACTGACAGCAATTTAGCCTGATTGCTATGCAGCTGGAGTAATTTGGGCCCTGCTATCCCAGCTGTATTTCCATGGCTTACTGCAGCACACCTGCAGAAGGACTGCAGCCCAGTGGCTGAAGTGGTACAAAATACTGTATTTTGACCATATTTATGTCTGAAGTGGAACAGCTTAATTACAAGGGAATTGGGATTGAGCACTAACAGAAAGTTGGGATGTTACCTAATACAAAAAGATGACTGCTGCTACTTCAAATGCTAAGAAATCATTCTGATCGCTTAACATGGTGGTGGTTTTTACTGTATCACACCCATACACTGCAATCAAAATCCCCAGCCTGAAAAAGAAATTAAAATTCAAAACTCCCTCCAAGTGTGTATGTACTTCACTGCACCTGCATATATCCATCAGAGCCAGACACAGAAAGTGTTTAATTACAATGCAAAATCCTGTGCTTATGTGCTATTTCCCGCCCTTTGGTATCAGAGCAATAGCACCAAGAACTATTGTGAATCAGCGCCTAATTTACCACCCACGGCTTAATGTAAGCCATTGACTAGGATTGATTTCAAGGGTAGGTATCTGCTTTTTAGCTGGGCCCTCAACCAACCTGTTGTGGTCAGTCAAGGATACTGGCTTTTTGCAGGGGGAAGGGCATCTCCTCCCTTTAAAACTGTCTCTGTGTTCCATTAGTTTTGAACAATAAGCAAAATTAACCACATAACCTGGACCTTCATTCACCAGAAGGGAGATGGAAGCCTATTCATTGAGAAGTCAGAGGAGCAGCACAAATTGTTCCCAGAGATCACAAACATCAACTGGGTTCACAGGAGTAACTCACTGACTGATAATTCATCACTTAAATAAAATACTTTGTTTTCAATAAATACTCTTGCCCCATTCAAAATTTAAGATGAACCTGGAAATGGCTCAAGGGAACAATTTGTAAAAGCTGTGAACACCAAAACTCAGCTTATTCCACTTATCAGTATCACTGCAAGAAACAACTGACTTCAGTGCTCTTCATCTTGTTCGGCCAATTCCCGTATCACTATACTTTTAAGATTACTATTTCTTCATGAGGTTTTACTCTGCCCAGTAAGAAATCCCTGAACACAGTAAGTAGAGGAAGAAACAGTTCAAGGAGAAAATAACAAAGTTTGATTTTCCAAGCCAGTCCTAGGTAACAGGTTAAAAAAAGGAGAGGGGGACCTGTAATTATTTGATATGGTGCCAATTATTAAAGAAAATTCATCTGACCAGAGTTCCTTTCCCATGCAAAGCTCTCCTCCCCTGAGACTGCAGGCAATTGGGCTATAAAGCACTGAGCATGAAATAACAATAATAGCATCTCTGGAGATTTTAACCCATTTGTTCACTTTAATAGAAAAAGTGACATGACACCTGTTTGTAAGCACAAGGTGTTAAGGGGTCAGCAGCAGCAGTCATTTTTTCTCCTCCTTGGTAGCTGGTGCAGCGCTGTGTTTTCGACTTTCAGCCTGGGAACAGCACTGATAACACCGATGTTTATAGTTACAGCTTAGAATGTTTTGGTCTGACCAAGGACTTTCTGAGTCTCATGCTCTGCCAGGGAGGAGGGGAAGCCATGAGGAAGCAGAGACAGGACACCTGACCTGAACTGACCAAACAGGTATTCCATACCACAGCACATCATGCCCAGGATGTAAAACAGAGAGCAAAGAGCAGAGATCAGGAAGGGTGGGGGTGCACTGCTTGGTCGGGCTGGGTATAGGTGGTGAGTGATTGTATTCTTTTCCCTTGTATTTCTCTTATTATTATTATTGGTGGTAGCAGTAGTGATTTGTGTTATACTTTAGTTACTAAACTGTTCTTATCTCAACCTGTGGGAGTTGCATTCTTTCGATTCTCCTTCCCATCCCCCCAGGAGCCGGGGGGGGGGGGGGGGGGGGGGGGGGGGGAGAAAGAAGGGTCAGTGAGTGAGCAAAACTGCACGAGTTATAGAGGCTTAAACCATGACACAAGGGTTTCCTTATGTAAGTCAAGTCACTCACTGTCATAGGAGAGGCATGACTCCACACACCAAGCCAGTATGTGTGTCATGCTGAGGTTGCTACTACTTATTAAGTGTCCAATCATTTGAGAGACTGCATCTCTGACTCTCAATATACCCCCTGAAATTAAATAAAGAATAATAAAAACTCAGCACTTCTCGGAAGAAATCCTCTGACAGACAAATACATACTATACATTGTCTGCTCCTAGTACCTAAGACCTGGGCACAGATCTAAGAGGGAGCAGCTAGAACCCAGCTCAGTATTAAAACTGATTTATTTGCAATGCTAGTCCATTGAGCTCCACATCCTTTGCAACTTCTGAAATGGCAACTGGCTTCTAGAAGGAGGCTAGAGGAGAGATAGGCTTGGTCTTGGAAGAAATGAAACAAGTAACACGGGCTTGCTTAAAACTGAAATTACTCCAGAAACAGCTGTTTAAGAGAAGCTATTCAAAATAATTTACCATGTGCACAGACTTACACATATAAAGTGTCTCAAGGTGAAGTTCTTGGACCCACTTTTAAAGTGAACACCACCACCTAACTCCATAATAAACAGAAAAAAAACGCTTACTAATTTCAACCCATCTCTTTCTTTTTTAAAAAAAAATCCATAAACTGAACTTAGGCTATGCCCTGAGGCCCAGCAGAAATCAATGCCACAATGTGCTGGGCCCACATTTAAACAAAATTAGACTTACCAGCTACTGTATGTCATTAAAAACTCAGAGCTCCAGCACTGCAACTACAAGCATGTCTATGCTTTGCCAGGAGCCTGGCAGATTCCCACTGCTTTCATACGTGAGTGATCAGCTGTAGGATGAGCTGCTTTAGCTTAATTTACCTGAGAAGCAGAGGGTAGGAAAGCCAAAAGAGGCCCACTGCTGTGATGAGACCACAGAGATCCAGGAACAGAACTCCTGCCATGGGCCATTAATATCTGAGCGCCTTCTCATTCATGCCAGCATGCCTATCCAGATTACACTGACAAGAGCTTGCTTGTGTATCATACTCATGTAAGGCTGTCTGCACCTTGTAGCTGACAGGAAACTAAACTGCTTTTGCCATTTCTTCATTTCATTTTCCAGCAATTTTCCACCAGTGTATGTGGGAATTTAAAAGAGTGACAAACTCATTTTGAGTTTGTGCTGCAAACGTGATCAGCTGCAGTTTTGTTCACATATCACTACTGTCTAAATAGATTTGCCAGACACTCAAATCCAGCTAGCACTGGATGGAGCTTGGGTGAGTGACGCACCTTCCAACTGACCTGATAAACTAGCAATCTTTAACTGCTACATTTTGTCTAATTTGCAGAAACTGCTATACAGTTTATAGGAATCATACATTCTGGCTTTCTGGAGTCTTCGGTTCTACAGGTACCTGACTTGGCATTTGGATTCTTCATTAAATGCCACATTTCTCTAAAACAAAATATATCATGATTACAAATGGATAACTATAAGGGGGTGAAAAAATTCAAGACTGGTTTCCATAACAGAATACAGGAAACACAAACGTATATACAGCAAGCACTTTTCTTCAGTCCTATGTTTCCCCTTTTGAATAGTGAGTTTCACAAGGAGAAGACTCTTTCCCAGCACATTTTTTGAAAGCATGAATAATATGGATCAAAATTCACAAAGAGGTTATCTCTAAATATTTCTACATTTCACGTTAGTTTTCCTGCCTGCTACAGACAGATAATTTTCTATCTGTTTTTTTACAGCTCTTTCGTCCTTTCTCTCGCCCACTGACTTGGTCCCTACCTGCTTTTCTATCATGTCTATATTTCTTTATTGCTTTAATCCTTTAGATGTAACATTTAAAACTGAACTCTTAGTATTTCTTACCATCTTAGAGTCACATAGAAAACAGCAGAAGCAGTAGTAGTTTATTTGAGAGTTTCAACAGAGCTATTTGGAAATTTTCAAACATTTTTTTCTTTTTCCTGAGAAAATTCTACTACTTGTTGCCCCACACTTCACATATTGACTTAAAACCTCCAGTGACATCTGCTCAGGGGAAGGCTTAGGAATAAATGTCTGGATTAAGGAGAATGAAAAACCTGGTGGCAAAGACAATCCCCAGGTCATGGCTGGTCAGATAGCTACCTATCTGATCAGTAACCTTATTTTTCACGGTGGGAACTTCATTGCCCTGCCTGATTAGATGACCCAACCATGATCAAACAAGCAGGTTTATAACACAAGGCAAATTCTAGACTTTAAGACACAAAACCCATGCAACTAAAACATGTAAGATGAGTTCAATGTGATGCGTTCTCCAGGAGGCTTCACCTTGCACCTGATCAAGGGTAGTGCAATAAACATTGAGCATTTAATGAAAAACATTACATGGATGAGCTGAGGGTCCCTGTGAACAGGCCTTGGGTCTGACTGTAACACACAATCTAGTATGTCCTATAATTTAAGGCAGTTATTTGGCTCCAGATCTCTTATATTTGACTGTCTCATTGTTTGCAACGTATTTATTCTCTCTGTGGTGAAAGGAACTGATATTTACTCTTTAAAGGGTGGAAACCAAGGCACTGAGAAACCATGTGCATTGACCAACTGTCTAAAATACAGAAATTGAGCACAAGGATTAATCTACTCATAACAGATTTAACTAGTAGCTGCCTAGCCTTTGGGGGTACCTCTAGTCCTTCTCACAAAGAAGCAGCATTTGAGCTATAAGCCCCTCCTTGCAGGATGGAGTCCTGAGCAAACCATTCCTTTGAGGCTTGGCACTTGTTCCCTCTCCTTGTCCATCCCAGCTGGATGCCCTTCCAACAGGCACCCTAGAAAAGCCTTTAATGTGCACAACTGTTGGAAAGGAAGCAGAAATCTCAGAGAAGAAAAGACATGCAAGGGAGTAACGATTTTATGTAGCTTTGATTTATTGACTAGTTGAGGTTATGTACGTATGGTTATTTTATGCCACTGGCTAAGCAAATTTGTTACCTAATTCAGAGCGCTTAATGCTGCTGAATGGTCATTATGTGGCTGTAGGCTTAATTAACTGTTGGGTGGTTTTATATAGGTGGAAGCTTTTCTGAGTTTTAAGAAGAAAATGTTTTATTTTTCATCTTTTTTTTTTGTTTTTTTTTTTTTTTTTGCATACTGTCTCAGTATGGGCTATAAAACATGTCAGAACACACATCTGTGTGTCATCGTCTTTTTTGTCCATAGCGATTTTATTTTCTTATGCTACTCATAAATATTCTATCCAAAGCCCTAGCCAGCCATACTTTAAAAAAAAATGTGGCTTTGAATGCATTTATGTCATCAGAGCCTTTCACGTTTATATTTAGTTGGTATCTTTAAAGATTTGCACCAAGCTGATTTGATGGTGAAGTATCAGTTTAGCCAACAGGCACTGCTCCTAAGATGGGTCTTAGGGCAAATTCAGTACAAGTGAGGTGATGAGCTTCATGATTTGACAGCCCCCTTTGATTTCTGATTTTCATGTTTTTTAAGTGTGTGACTTAAACCTGCAATATTTCCACAATGACCCATGTCCCTGTGACATTTAAGGGACAGTCACTCAGGCTGTAGGTGTTTTGTGATTTATGTCAGAACAAATGGAGCTATTCAATTTATCCTACACCCAACACTTTTTTACATAAATCCTGACCTAATCGCCTCTATGTCAGAAATTAAACCCATAATTACCTATCTGGAGAATATCTGCCTTTTCAGCGGTGGAAAACAGCTACTTCGAAGAAATCTTTTAGCTACTAAAGTATGCGGAAGGTCCTAGGAAACAGCTCAATGAATCTTTCTTCCTCAGAAAGGCAGGCACAAATATATTTAATGCAGTGTCCCTGCAGGTGATGACCATGCTTCTCGGGAACATCACAAGCTGACTCACAGCCCTGATGATGATAAGATCACGCTGTTAAGGTAAGAGATGCTCTAAGATCCAGCTGCACCTCCCCAAGGGAGAGCAGAAAGCAAAGGGACCACCTCCACTTTCCCTGCAGCTGGCCTCTGGAGGACAGCAGGGATGACCAGAACATGCACACCAGAGGCACAACTGCAAGATGTAAGAAGCCCAGTTTCTCCAAGAAATTAATCTCTTCACAAGCATCTCTAGGCTAGCTCCACACCATTCCTCATTGCAGGGCTTTGCTTCAGTGGGTCTCAGTTCAATGTGTGGCTCCAAACTGGCTAAGTGAGCACTAAAATCTCATTAAAAGATTTGAGAAAATACTGGTCCTTTTTATACAGTGTCACTTCATTTGTTATTATGAATCATTTAGTTTTACATATTTACCACTAGTGCGTTCAGTGGCAATTATTTTGCTACTGTAGACATTTTCTATTACCTGTTTCTCAGTGTAATCCACTCTTAACAGCGCAAAAGGTGTCAATGAATCTGAGTTCTGACCCATAGGAGGTTTCTTGAAAATCACTGAAGTGGTTAATTTATACAACTCTGGTAAGAATCAAAGTGCTTTACAACTAGAACATCATATAAACTCTCCTAAATGTAGGTATTCAATTGAGTCTTGCAAATTCTACTTGCCCACTCAGCTGGGACAAGTAATTATTTTTGATGGACGAGTAAAATGTCATTAGTATTTCCATCCTGCTAAGGCTGGAAGATTAGTCTTTGTGGCTGAGCTGATAAATTTCCATGACAGTTTTGCAAGGCTGGATGAATTAAAAGATGTAGCTGTGCTTTTAGAACTAAACACAAAGCCTGTCCTGATTGGCACAGGCAGAGCCACAAGCCCTTACTCAAACAGGGAGCCTCTTCTATAGGCAATGGCTGCAAATCCTATGGAAACACTGACAACTACTGATCTCAAGGTCTTGCTTGATCTCCACTGTTTAATAAAGAATAGTCATTGTCTGAAATGCTACAGAAGCATCTAAAAGCTGAATAACATCCCATGAGTACATACACCAGACAGTATTGTTGTGTATCTAAAACTCCTATTTACCTCATTCTTGAATGAGTCTTGATCACATAAATCACACATCCTTCAGTGGCCCCTGCATTATACGTTTTCTCCTGAAACACCTCTCAAATCATTCATACTCTTTTCCTCAGTTCAGCATTAATGGCTCCAGGCACCCCGTACCCAGGTGAATGCCTGCACGTAGTGGATACAGAGTACAGTCAGGCCATGAGCTGTAGAGTCTATGCAAGGCTGATGGAGGACACAAAGCCTTTCCTCAGAAGAACAGGCAGGAGAGGTCACTGGCAAGGAGCTGATTGCAGGAGAAAGATTTGAAGATTGCATTAGTCTTCACAGCTCTTTAAGAAAAAATCTTTGCAAAGGAAACCTTTGGCTTGAGAAACAGTAATAAGCACCAGCTCCTAGGATTACTCTGACACTTGAAAAGGAAGGGGTGTCAGAGCAGAAACAGCATGAAATAGCTGGGAGAACTGACATTAAGTGTCTGAATTTGATTGCTGCGGCTGTACGTGCCTTCACTGAGACCCATCCACCTGCAGCCTACCTCCATGCAGAAGTCTGCTTTGAGCTGCCAACACTTCCACCAGCATTCACATGCATGGAAGTAAGCTTTGAATTAATTACATGGTCACATCTGTGCCTTGTGCCTCAGAGGTCACATTGCAATCCCTTGATAAAGCAAAGGTGTACACTGGTAAAGGTTGGTTGCACAGCAAGATGAGACAAGGGAATCCACACCTTTCACTCCATATCAGCTTTCTAGCCCCTCCTGCTGACATATCCAACAGGTCCACATGCTTTCTGTAAGGTTTCACTGCATCCTCTGCTCATGGAAAGGTCAGCTATGTATATGACAAAAAGGTCTTGCTGCATTTTAAAATGCAACTTATGCTAGTTGAGTCTTCCAGGAGACCTTTGTTATGAAGTCCTTATAGAACAAATGACAGAGAAAACAACATTCTTTCATGCACTCTCTCTATTCCTCTTTGTTAATAAGGACTCAGTAAATTACTGCCAGATTTTTCATACCCTGATTAACAAGTGGATGTTGTGACACTGTTTAATTGCTAAATAAACTCACAGTCTGAAAGTAACTGGAGACCAAGAAGGACAAAACCAAATGCAATACATTTACTAGATGCATGGAAAAATGCCAAGAAAATCTGCCTAGCAAAAAACCTGATCAGGATACATTAGAAAAATGTAGATGTTAACTAGGTTTTTTAAACTGTTTTTACTGACATTAATAGATAGGGTAGAGTGCATATAAGAAAAGATTCTTTGGAAAGTATTTAAAACATAATTGTAAAACATTTCATTAGGGAGAAAAACCAGAAAATTTTAGCAGCTCCAACTCCTGTCTACAGAAAAAAGAAAAAAGGAAAAGGAAAGGGGAAGGGGAAGGGGAAGGGAAAGGGAAAGGGAAAGGGAAAAGAGAAAGTGAAAGGGAAAGGAGAAAGGAGAAAGAGAAAGGAGAAAGGGAAAGGGAAAGGGAAACGGAAAGGAAGCAAAAGGTATCCCCTGGCCACTAATAACATGTTCTTTTCCCTTTCTGTAGCCTTACTTCTGTACACTTAACTTACAAGTGTGAACAGCTACAGGCTTTGAAAGTACACGTACTCTCCCACCTTCATTGCCTTTCCTAAAACCATTAACTTTCATATTCCTTCACCTTGTGAATTCTCAAATAACCACTCACACATCTTTTTTTGACTTACCAAAGTAAAAACTCACTCAACCACAGCCGACCTAGGGAATTTATTGGCTGGTGGAAGGCTAAAACTGAAGACATTCACAGAATATAAAAACACAGCAATATTTTACCTGACACCTTTTTCATCAATCTATGCAAATATATACATTGCTCTTTGGGGTCTGTATTTTTTTTATTTTATATGCAACCATACACAGGAAACTAACACAGTGGCATTAATGGCATGAAGAGATGTAACCTAATAAATGTGCTGGATCAGGATTGTTCTGACAAGATTCAGTGTAATAAGTATATAACAACACCTTGTTAATCACCAAAACACATTCCCTTACAGACACCTCCCTTACGAACACCAAGGCTTAGACTGGCTTGTGGGCAGCATAACCAGCTTTGACAAAGCACTGAAGAAAGAGGTCATTAGTTTCCCAGAACAGCATGTCCAATTTTCAAACCACTGGCAAATTATCTCTACAGAGTGATATAGTATAATCTCTCACAGTCTAGTGGTAAAACAGCAAGAATCATAAGAAGAACCCCAAAATGCCATTTTAATCATTTATTATATAATTTGTAACCAAATTATTATTCTCCTTAGCAAAATGACTGCATTTCTGATCATGTTGCTAGGAAGAAAATTAATACTATCAACTACTAAATCAAACCAACAGGTTAGAGACCATGTGGAAAGGGAATGTAACATGCCATGTGCCGGGCACACATCTCTCCCAGTGACATCCTTGTGAATGCATCCACCAGCTTCAGTGGTACTAGCATTAATGCCAGTAATAAGTAAAGACAAAAGAGCCAACACCACAGATGTAAGCAGGATAGGAAAGGAAGGACACTGAGATTTACTCAAGTGGCTGCCAAGTGTCTTGAGACCACCTCATGGGTGACTGAATGGTGAAACAGCTGACAAGAGCCCAATGTAAATACACGTAAAGCACATGCAGCACAAAGGAGAAACAATCCTAAAGTTTACATACACAGCAATGGGTTTTGAGCAATTGCACTCAGGAAGGAGAGCTTGGGTTATAATAAATAGGCCTATGAAAATGTCAGCTTAGTGATCAGGAGCAGTAAAGGATGCAAATCAATGCTGAGAACTATTAGGAAAGAAATACTGAACAAAACAAAACCAAAAAAATCATACCACTGTATAAATCTACAGGACATCCTCATCCTCAAGTCAGTGTCAGCTCCCATGCTGCTCCCTGCCCCTAAAAGGATATAGTAGAAATGGACAACATGCAAACAAGGGCAAGAGTGATGAGCAAAGTCAGAAACTGGCTTCCACATGAGGAATAGCTACATAAATTCAGACTGTTCAGCCAAGATTGACATGACAAGGGTCCATATAAGGAGGTGTGGAATGGAAAAGGTGAGCAGGGAATGTTTGCTTATTTTATCTTCCAATAGAATAATTACACAATAACACATAAAATGGCCTAAAAGGTTATATAAATTAAAAAAGCATTGGAAAAATTCATAGAAGAAAAATTCATTCAGGACTACTAAATGCACAGAGAGCTCTGGCTCACGAAATTGCTGGAGGCTACAAGGATGTCCTTGAAAACATCTAAGAGCATGTTTCTGAATCTGGAAAATCTATGAATTTCAAGATGTTCAGTTATCTAAACAATCAGATCAGAAAAGACCATGTTGGGTTTACAGTATCCTTTTTAAAATTTCTTAGTTATTCAGCAACAGAACAGGAAAAACACTGTGACCATAATTTCCAGACGATCTGGATGCTGAAATATGCTTTGCACTCAAAGAGCAAAGCAAAATACACAGGAGACAAGGCCGATTTGCAAACAGCCTGAGAACAGATGAAAGGGCCAAGTTAATTGGATAAATTTATTTAATTGCTCATTGATCCAGCTCTATTGATACCATACTACAGCACTCTCTATTTCCTCTTACTTTATTGTGGAAACTCAAACAGTCTCATGTACTTTCTTGATTATCCAGGGAATAAGTTGTTGGTAAGGCTGATTTTTTCCTTCAGAAAAAAAAAAAAAGTTTGCTAGCTACATTCTAAGGGCTTTAGACTTTTTCATGCCCTATAACAGTTTCAGATTGTCACAGCAACAGATAATCCAGAAGAACTCCATCAAAGTGATCAAAACATGCATGATATATCAGTGTGCTTTTTAAAATGTCAGACTGCTCTGTTAAATCATGCTTAAGCTGTAACAACCTTCCTTCTCAGCAGAAAGCCTTAAGAGTTGTTCATGTTTTGCATTATAACCTTGGTAAATATCACCAGACTTAGAAATCCAAAAATATCGAGCTGCCAGCAGCACCATCATTTACTTCTTTTCATTTAAGGATTTTGCTAGATATTGGCTCACCGGAAAAATCCTTTTGCCTGCTACACAAGAGTTATAGATCTTCTCCTGGAATTGCCTGGGCAGATGACAACACCCAGTCCCTGATTTTGTTTACTGGAGCCCATGGGGAAAACATTTTCTGTTTAGCTCTTCCTCTGCTAGCCAAGTAAAATGGAACCTTTTCCAGCAAAGTAATCATAGCAGCTATCCTCAAAGCTTTCTCCAACTCACTCTCTTTTCAGGTGTCCCCCACCTCAAACACAAAGGAATACCCTTTTAGTCAAAATCTGGAAAAGCTCTAGAATAATGATCATCTCTGGAAGCAAATGTCTCAGTAGGCAATTTTGTGGTGGGGATGGGTTATTATTTGATGCCAGAGGCTGGTGTCAAGCAGTGTAGGATCAACCACCTGTATCATTTAAGGAACCAAAGTTCTTCGAAAATAGACATTTATAAATTCATATTTTGTAAGCTGTTTACCTGAGGGAGTTATAGGGATACACTTCACCCAAAGGAGAGCAACAGCAGCACTTTTCTGTTTATGAGAAACAATTGCGACAGCTAAGAATGCTAAGCACTGCAACTGACTCCATGGGACCTTATCAGTAGCATGTCCGCAGGTCTTGTTTCTGCACCTCTCTTCCACGCCGCCACAAAACTCCTCTGAAGCACACAACAAAAATCCTTTTTATTTTTATTTTCTTTCCATAGCACAAAACATGTACTTTCTATAGCAATAAAATCTACCGAAAGACACTGCTGAAGACAGCCCAGGAGAATTTCCAATCCCTTCCAGCACAGACAGCTTCCCAGCCACCATTGACAGATGTTTGTCTTCTCTGCCCTGAACTGTTCTCTTCACGAAAAAGAACTCCATAATCTTTCCTAAGGGTATGCATTATTAGAAAGTTTCTGCTAAAATCTAACCAAAATCTCATTATTGCAAATTAAGATTTCCCAGAAGAAACCCTTTTTATAGAAAAAAAAAGTCTTTGCACAGCTAAGACGGCTAAAATTGTTTCTTTCAGTTTTCTCTTTTTTTCAACTAAACAAACACAGTTAGTTTTTCAAACTTATGTAATGTTTCTCAACCCTTCTGAGTTCATCTGAACTCCTTGCAGCTACCCTAATTTTCCTCCAAGCATCAGGCCCAGTACTCAGTTTCCGACTTCTCTAGCATCAAATAGAGCTGAATAATTACTTCCCATAACTTCAATACAACATATCCCTCAACATACACTAGAATGAGCATTACCACTTCTGCAACTGCACACATTTTGGATCTATATTTAACTTGTCATCCACTACATATATAAGCCACAAACCCCCTTTTCTGCAGAGAGCTGCTTTGCCAGTTATTCCCCAGTTTTAATGTGTGTCATATGACTTTCTAACTACAACACTTACCATTGTTTTTCATTGACTTCTAGCTTATTGATTTTACACTATCATTCAAATTTATCATTATCACCTGAAATTCTATGCCTGTCCTCTTTGAGAGTGCTTGCAATTACAAATTTTTCAAACTTTAATTGTACTCCTTATTCCGTTATCCAAAATGCTTACGGAACAAATACATACTCTCACCTCCTCATATTAAAATAACAGCCTTTGTAAAAAAGAGTGCGCGCATGTGGAAACCTATAATAAGATATAATCATTGCAGGTAAGGTATTTCCATTGAAAGAAACACAAACAGAAATCTGCAGTTCAGAATTTGATGAATTCAAGGCCACCCTTCCTCAGAACCTCCTTCCAGGAGTACTTGTAAAAGAAGTGGCTGAAGGTAACCCTTCATAAGGGTCCTACAGTGCATTTTACATGCTGACACACCACTCCTAGGGGAAACTGGCAATTAAACAGGGCACTTTCAAAGGCATAAATTTCATATTGACGCTAACATTAAGTTAGAGTCCTGTTCTGCTTGGCAGCCAAACTTCTGCATCATTGCAGAAGAAAATGAGCTATCCAGCACAAGAGAATTGCCCATACAGACTGAATTATGAGCTTATATCTAAATCATTCAAATCTGCTTAAAGAAATGGTAGCCTATTACTAATATGCCTATTTCATTATTTAACACAGGTATATAACTCCTCACTCTTCGCACAGATACTGTCGTCTATCCATAAAGAAAAATTGCCAAGCTCTATGTACATTCACTTGCCAAATTAGTTTAGAAACAACGGGCTTTCACTTCAAAGAGGAGTCAGGAAACATGAAGTGACTTTGCAAAACATTAATCTTCCACTTCAAAATATTATCATCAGATGAATGTCCTGAACCTTTCTTCTGAAGCTACTGAACAGGCTCAAATTCTTCTTCAACTTCTTTAACCAGAGACACAGATCTCCTCGTCGTGTTCAAAACACCATTTCAGGCATGAAGTGAACATAATCTAACCATTTAAGGCCCACTTATGTAGTTTGCAGGCCCATAGGATCTGGGAGACTCATGAAGTATTTATCCTCACCACATCCCCAGGAGGTAAGGAATGTTATTATCCCCCTTTCACAGTCAAGGACTGAAAGCTGAATAGATGAGTAACTGCTCATCTATGCAGCAAAGCTCATAACAGCGAGTCCCTAGGTTGCTGCATCCTGAGTCTGCGCAGGAGCCAGATAAGAAATGTATTTTTGAGTGAACCATCACTCAAACACAATGTCCTGCTTCGGCAACCAGGCCTTGTGCCACTATGGCATGCACCAGCAATATGGGATCCAGTAACTCCCATTCGCTGTACAGATTTCTCCTGCACTTGCAGGTTTACTAGTCCGCGAATGATATTGTGTGCTCTCAGCTATTATTTCCTGCATGCTACCTCCGAATTAGGATCACTGGATAAGTGCAGCAGGTTCTCATACTGCTAATACAGCAGATGTTTTTAGGAGGTACTCAAACACCAGCAAAACTCAGTCCACATTCATGTGATAGGTCCTATCAAAATATATCCATCAGTTAAAAAGGCAGCACAAACAATTAACATTTATTTAACATTATTTTCCACCTTGAAAATCTGTTTGTACTGTTACGTCTCAGATCAATGCTAATGCACAACCTGCAAACTCTATAGCATCAGTATGGTGGGAAGAGAAGTATAACAAGTAAATTCTTTGTCATTTCACCTAATGATAAGAATCCTCCCTAGAACAAGTTTTGCCTAAAGGACCTGCAGCACTAGCAAGTCACATGCTGCACTGCATCCTTTGGTCACTCCATGGCATCAACCAGTTTCAAATTTCTTCCCCACACAACAATCACTATAAATTATTTTGTCCAAGGGTACTGCTTGCCCAGAAATACAACTATCTAGGGCATGGGAGAAGCAAGAGGGTTAGCAGAGGTGGAAGTAGCTAAAGAGTAGCCAATACACAGAAAACAAAAAGGTATCACATAGGAAGACATCGCATGTCAACATAAGGCAGAAGGAGTAAATCTGGTTCTGGTATAACCTGCACTGCAACAATGTCCTCAGTTATCTGGCTCCAACACAATGTGAAATAGAAAATTCAGAGAAGCAACAGTGTTGCCGACAGATCCATCTGAACAGGGGTCAGTAAAGCACCTGTTGCACCCAGGCCTGCACAAGAAACCTCTAGCCCGCTCCTCTCCTTCCCCACTCCCGCCAGACTTCAGAGCTTGGCATCATTCCTGCTGAATTCCCTTTTCCCTGGAAGAGGGAGCTCTGCTTACAGCAACACCCGATCCAGTGAGCAAAACACAGAGGTTTCTGGTCACTCAGAAAGATGTCAGTTTTTAATCTTCTGGCAAACATTAGGGCATCTTCATCCAGCATGAGCAACTTCAGACACACCTGATGTGTCTCCAAGAGATTCCATTATCCCTGCTCCTTCACAGGTAGCAAGAGCTTGTAGGCTGGTTGGAGCCTAAGTCTGTTGGCTTTAAATATTGCCACCTGTCACAGCATGCTCAAGGCACTGAGCACCCATCCCAGCCCGCCTACCTGTTCCACTGGAGCTGCCTCCTCTACAAAGAAGTCTTCCATTGCTGCAGCTGCTCACGTCTGTGTGAAGATCCGGGGCGAGGGGCGGGGATGGGGGTGGAGGGGAATCCTGGAAACTGGCACAACCTAGATACACAGACTGGCAGAGCAACCAACGTTTAAAAAAATCTTAATTAATTACACAGAACCCAGCAAAATCCTGAACCACTGAGCTGACTCCAGGGTTGTTTTTTCTTTTTTTTTTTAAGCGCTCATTACTTCGATGAGGCAGAAGGTATTTTCAGAGGCTTTTTGCTCCCTGCACAGAAGTATGCAACGATGGCAGCCATCCTTTGAAGAAGACACACCACCAGCAGCTAGCGAGGTGCCTTGGCACGAAGCTAAAGCATGACCAGAAGGTGCTTTCTATCAGTAGCAGTACCTCAAAGGAGACAGTTACTTAACCACTGCAGTGCTACAGTTATGTTTAGAAGAGGTTTTGGGAGCGCAAATGTCCCTTTGGAGCGATGGCAGATGGAAAAAGCAAGATGGAAACATCCTGCAAAGGTACACTGAATGGGGACAGGCTTTGCAAAGTCTGATCTTGCGCCACCAATCATGGCCCTGTACAGGCCAACGGCTTTACATGAGTCCATAGGGAGAAAACTCCTACCAGGACAAGCTCAGGCACTGCCTCGTCTTCATCTTCAAAAACACAGCGGGCCGCACCCATGTGGCTGGGATACATCCGCTTGGCATTACTGGCAAAATTCCCTACTGATTCATATGGGTCAGGGTCAACCCGCAGACATGTACTGAAACAAACTCTCTGGTGAACCTGCCGTACTAGCTAGAGGTTTTCATAATTCACAAGGAAAGTATTTAAAATAATCTGAACAGTTATAAAAAGCTGCAGAGGATTCCTGAAGTAATAAAAATATGTTCCCCAAAGAGCATGGAATTGGAAAAAAAATAATTAATTGAAAAGTAAGTGATATGGGATGAAGAGTCATATAACCAATGAGGGAGAAATGCACTTCAGATCTTCACGGAAACAAAATTAGTTGGAATCTTTTTCAGCTTTTCACATCACAGCTTTCTTCCTAGCAATCATATAAGATCTTTTTTTCTGACGTAAGTAGAGAAAATAGACTTCCAAAGTTCAAGAAACTCCAGTGAACTCTGTAGAAAAATAAAATTACTCAAAAACTTGTTTTTTGAACTACTACAGTACAATCAGACACCAAAGAAGAACCCTATTGGGTTCATTACTAATGAAATGACCTTAAAAATCTACATTTCATTAAATGTGGTATGCACTAAAATGCCACAGGAGAAACAATATGCTATTTTATTTAGTAATATCAAAAGCTGCCATTTTCTGCAGCAACCTGAGGCTACAGAAAAGCATATTCCCATGAATAATTAGCATTTGGCATTAAGAAGTATTT
Organism: Ara ararauna; assembly: GCA_028858755.1. NCBI lineage: Eukaryota > Metazoa > Chordata > Aves > Psittaciformes > Psittacidae > Ara > Ara ararauna. The sequence continues at coordinate 108,712,483 of CM054377.1, read as the reverse complement.
TATCAAGAAAGCTGCCATAGCTCTAAGTAGCATAACTAGAAGTGCTGGATAGTATTAATGAAAGGTTAAGGTGACTGTTGTTCTTACCTATTAATTTGTCTTTGTGGAGTTAAAACCAGAACCTTTTAATTATTGCCAGTTTTGTTTTAATATTAATAAAACTAAAACCATATGAAAAGTTCTGAACAAGGAAGAGGAAAAACAGATGGAAAATATCAGCAAGAAAACACATTACTTGCAACATTCTGACTTGAAAATGGCACTTTTCCCTGTAAATAAACAGTCCAGTTCAGGAAATTACATAAGAAATTTCTTGATTTTAAGGATATAAGCCTTCTGGAATCACACTTGATGTCTCAAAAGCTGAGCTGCTCTCTAAATTTTAAACGACAGACTTCTTCTCACAGACATTACTCCCCTCACCCTTTAAATATGACCCATTTTTTTGTTGTCATATGTGACTTTCTTGAAATAGATGGGTTTTGTGTTCTTTCATATCACCAACAGATCCCAGCTATCAGTCTTTAGTATTGACACAAAGATCAGTATAACGTAATCAGAAAACTTTGCCATTCCATCATTCATTCTCATGGACAATTTACACAAGGTTGGAGATGCTGGATCAAGAACCAGCCCTTGCAGGACTGATAAGTACATTTGCTCTGCAGTGTTTCACCATGTATAATTATACTATGATACAGTCATTGGTTAGTTGATAGTCTAACCAGGCTGCATATGTTCTCCATCCCTGGTGGTGCTCAAGGCCAGGCTGGATAGAGCCTTGGGTGACACGGTTTAGTGTTAGGTGTCCCTACCCACGGTAGGAAGGTTTGAACTTGATGATCTTAATGTCCTTTCCAACCCTAACTATTCCATGATTCTGTGTTGACCTAGTGTGCTTGCAATTTCTTGAGTGCCACGTTGGGCTGTGGTGCAGAGCCAGGAAACCCTAAGATGTTACATCCAACACCCAACAAAAACTGTTCTTTGGAAAAGAAAAGGTTATGCCTGATAAGTCTCAATCTTTAGGATGTCACTCTTTTTTTCTTTCCTTACCAAAAGTCTAGAAACTATCTTCTGATTTATTATAATGATTACTAATTAATTTGCTTGCATACTGATTTAGTATTTTTATAGTTATAATTTCTTCCCTCTTTGCATTTCATAGAATCATAGAATAGTAAGGATTGGAAAGGACCTTAAGGTCATCTAGTCCCAACCTCCCTGACATGGGCAGGGACACCTCACACTAAACCATGCCAACCAAAGCTCTGTCCAATCCAGCCTTGAACACTGCCAGCGATGGAGCATTCACAACTTCCTTGGGCAACCCATTCCAGTGCCTCACCACCCTCACAGTAAAGAACTTCTTCCTTATATCCAATCTAAACTTCCCCTGTTTAAGTTTGAACCCATTACCCCTTGTTCTATCACTAGAGTCCCCAGTGAAGAGTCCCTCCCCAGCATTCCTATAGGCCCCCTTCAGATAAGGACTCCACGCAGCCTTCTCTTCTCCAGGCTGAACAGACCCAACTTTCTCAACCTGTCTTCATACGGGAGGTGATCCAGTCCCCTGATCATCCTCGTGGCCCTCCTCTGCACTTGTTCCAACAGTTCCATGTCCTTTTTATGTTGAGGACACCAGAACTGCACACAATACTCCAAGTGAGGTCTCCTGAGAGCTGAGTAGAGGGCGAGGATCACCTCCCTCCACCTGCTGGTCATGCTCCTTTTGATGCAGCCCAGGATACAGTTGGCTTTCTGGGCTGTGAGTGCACACTGAAGCTGGCTCATGCTCATTTTGTCATCAACCAACACCCTCAAGTCCTCCTCTGCAGGGCTGCTCTGAATCTCTTCTCTGCCCAACCTCTAGCTGTGCCTGGGATTGCCCCGACCCAGGTGTAGGACCCTGCACTTGGCATGGTTAAACTTCATCAGGTTGGCATCAGCCCACCTCACAAGCGTGTCAAGGTCCCTCTGGATGGCATTCCTTCCCTCCAAGATAATAACCAAACCACACAGCTTGGTGTCATCGGCAAACGTGCTGAGGGTGCACTTAATCCCACTGTCCATGTCACTGACAAAGATGTTGAACAGGACCAGTCCCAACACCGATCCCTGAGGGACACCACTCGTTACTGGTCTCCAGCTGGACATTGGCCCATTGACCACAACTCTTTGTGTGCGGCCATCCAGCCAGTTCTTTATCCACCGAGTGGTCTACCTATCAAATTGATGTCTCTCCAATTTAGAGACAAGGATGTCATGTGAGACAGTGTCGAACACTTTGAAGAAGTCCAGGTAGATGACGTCAACTGCTGTACCCCTGTCCATCAGTTCCATAGCCCCATCATAGAAGGCCACCAAATTGGTCAGGCAGGATTTCCCCTCAGTGAAGCCATGCTGGCTGTAAGATCTCCTCTTACTTTTTTTCTGAAACAGATAGGTTAGAAAACAAGAACAGTATTTTTCTTTCTAGACTATGGGTCAGGTCACTTAGAAGACTATCCCTGAACTAAACACACGGTGAAGAGATCCTCTTGTTAAAATCAGGGTGTCAGAAACTTTACTGAGCTTCAATTTCCTGAAGTTCATGGCCTTCAGCAGTTGTTGGAGATTATGGATTCAAACTGACATGCAAAAATCACAGCAAACCTCTGTCAAAGTTGTTTGGACTTTCTCTTTTGAGATGCTGTAATCTCTATTTGATTTCTCTGTGAAACCATAAAGGAATCCAGCCTTGCTTGAAGAAATCACAACCCTGAGGAATGTAACCTTCATTTTAAGAACTTATAGCCAGGAGAGCTTGACTTTCCCTCAGCCTTTCTCGCAAATATTCTCCACAGGTCAAACGATGAGGAACATGTGTATATCACACACTGTCAAACAGATTGACGTGCATTCAGGAAGTAACAGTAGTAGTCTCCCAACCATACTAGGGCCAGAAGAACAATACACAGGGCCAGGAGAAGAGGCCAATAGTTTGAAATACTCTTGGCTTTGTTCAAGATACATTATGGACAGAAAAGAACCACAATCTCTTCCTGTCCTCTTTTCAGCAATATTTCTTACTTCATTCCTTTTCCAAATATTTGGATGAAAGTTACAGCAATTACTTTCTCTGACGAAAAATTCCTCTCTACTAATCTTTGCATTGTAAACAGAGAGTTTAGGATGGAGGAATACTTTTAAAAATCCAGATAGCACAGCTCAGTTTTATTCCTTCTTTGATACTGTTCTTTTTTATGTTGCTATGGTATGTGTGTGCCATGTGAAAGTGAGGTTGCTATGGAAACTACTCATTATTTTTCAATAGTAGGCTAGCTACTTAATAAAAATCCTACATCTTTTTAATCCCTGGAGAGTCCTAATTTATCCTGTACAAGACTTTCCTTCTTGACAGTTCCTTTAATATTCACTGCACTGCAGTGCACATGAATCTAAACTTGTCTAACAAATCCACAACTTACTTCTAAAATCAACTTTCTGGCAAAGTTTGGTTCTAAAAAAGCTATTTTTTTTAGCTTGGCTGTTACCTGCTTATATTTCTCTGGCAGATAGTAGGTATGAACAGCACAGCTGAGAGCAGACCTCTGCAAGAGTCTCACTGTCTATAGAGCCAGACATAGAAAAAAAAATAACCTTTATCTATAATAAATGGTAATAGCTGCTGGAAGGAAGGATGGACAGGGTCAGAAGTGTCAGCCTGGAATTTGGGGTTAATTCCTTCTGGTGCCATAGGCTTCCCCAGCCAATGCAGGCAACACTCTCAGTCTCTTCCTCCCTCAATTCACCACCTACAAAATGGTATTTGGAGCCCTCCTCAGACAGACTAAATTTGCCAATGATCATCTCAAGCATTAAGGTAACAAGATACATCAGCACAGTCAGTGGGTGGGAGTCGTGGGACTTTCCAGAAATCCAGACTGTCACCATGTGGTACAACTTGCTCCTCTGCTTGGGCATGATGCTGTCCTTCCTTTCTTTTTTTTTTTTTTTTCTTGTTTTTGCCTTAAAGAAGCAAATGAAGAAACTATTGATGATGAAACAATTAACTTCTTCCTACCCAAATCCATCCATACTATTAGGTTAAGTGAGAGAACATTTGTTGGCTGAGGATCTCATTTTTATCATCAGCTGGTCCCCAAAAGAGGACCCTCAAAAGGACTAGCCTCTCCCAGACAAGATATTCATTCCCCCCAAGAATGTGACTATTCCAAAATATTCATTCTCCTCCAAGGATCTGACTATTCCCACATTTCTCACTATTTATTCGAGGCAAAGCAGTGGCATCTCAGTAACATTCATAAGAACAAGAAATAAAAACTAGAAGAGACACTGCAGCTAATTCTCCCATCCCTTCTGCAATTAGACATGCCTGAAGCATCACTAGCACTTCCTTAGATTACTACAAAATTCAACTGCTTCAACAAATGACAAAACTCATCTAATAATATACACTGAAGAGCAACGGGAACTCCAGAGTTTAATGAAAGCAGAATTAGACTAAACCAAAAATAAACTCTCAAGTATTTCAGAGATTTCAAACAATATTTTCATGGTAGTCACTCTGACTGCTTTTTTTCCCAGTGACATTTTCTTCCAAATAACCTTGCACACATTTCACATATGTGCAAACACATGTAAACCTGATCAAAATTTAGCCACAGATAACAGCAGCTAAGGGAAAACTTTTAAAGTTAGCAGGTCCAGACCAAAGTCTTCCTACATATAATCAGCTTTTCCTTCCAAGATTTTTAAAAGGAATCAGTTTTCTTATTCACTGCCCATGAGTCCCTGCACTGTGCCATTTATTCTAATCTTAACAAATGGAAAACATTGGGGATTTAGTTCACCTAGCCTTCCTACTAGCACACTGCTCACAGATATTACATACCAATATCAGATAACACAAATAGCTCAGTAATTTGCCACATGCAGTCTGAAAGGCTTAAATCCTCAATGTCTTTTTCACCAATTCAGGTAAAAGACTGACAAAATACTTAATATTCTCCCCAACCTTTTTGTCTAGTACTTATTACTATGCCAGGACAAGAAAATCCAGAATTTATTATTGTTCACTGTAACTGAAACTCCGTTCTGCAAGGGTTTTTGGCTTTTTTCCTGACCTCAGCTCAGAAAAGAAAATGCCTGTTATTCTTTCTCTATTGCAGTTTAACTTTGTTGATCTCTGCCGCTTCTTTAACATTTCCCAAAAAGAGAATATGGTTGGCAATTATTTTCAAAACTACATTTATCAAAACACAGTCTCTGAACCTATAACACTAATAAATAGATCTTTAATCACTTAACTAAAGAGTGAGTGATATGCTGTAGGTGGAAACTCAAAATGATTTTCTTTCTGCTTCAGCAGATTGAAGCAAGAAAGCCAAAGCTGAAACTGAAAACAGCTGAATTAAGTGGGGAGGGAAAAGGGAGTGGTGGTAGTGTATTGATGCATTGACATCTTCAAAATTCTTCCTCTGTGCCTCTTTACTGAGCTTTATTTCTCTTAGCAGAATTTCTACTCAGCAAACCCTGCCCTCTGCTGACTAAATGTCATTAGTACCATACATATATGCACATTTGGGGTTTTGCTTATTTACACATTGACTGCAATGAAAAGTGCAAGCAAAAATCCATTCAGTGATGTGCTTTGGATTTTATTTATTCCCTTTTAAGGTCTACATAAAAATATTTTGCATACTTCTGTTTCAGTGAAATGTTCATGTTATCTTACTCTAACTGTGCATTATGTATATAAAGAGTTTGTGTCATATTGACCCCCTCTCTCTTATATTAAAACAATCATGCTTTCCTGATTGATCACACAGAACTACAGAATTATTGTCCAGCCTCATCCTTCTGCCACTGAAAGACCAAACAGCTCAGCCAGTTACGCTGCCATAGAGAACATCCTTCAGCCTGTATCTGACCCCACACCTGCAAAGCTGAGATATACATTCCATACACAGGGCATTGTTACTTTGAAGTCACCACAACACCAGGCAATAATAGCAAAAAAAATTATGGAGACAATAAATGATTGTCATAATCAAGGTCCTACAATGATCACATCTGTATAGGCAGAAATTGAAGCCTTCCACAGGCAACGGGAAAATTGTGATATCCAGCTATGTACATGATCTTTGGCAAAAAAAAATTTTTTAGACTTCATCTTCAACAGCTATATTTAAATACATTTGCTAGACTATTTTTCCAAACTGGCATCAGGTTAGCACAAAAATACGTTTCTACCTTAACCACATATACAATGTATGCCTCACTTCCGTTGTATAAAAATTTACACAGTTGTAGCATATATACCTTTATGATTGTTATAAACCAAAATCCAAGCAGTCATCAAAATCAAAATAGCACTTGAGGGGCAGAGATCAGCAGATCACTGGACTTTTAGAGCAGTGGCCAGCATTTACTGATGCACTGGCAACACCGCTAAGAGCTGCCAGGTGCACACACTGCATTTCTCTTTTTCTCTGGTTACCAGACTTTTCAGTCAGGTTTTTTCTTTCCCTGCAGATTGCTAGGCAGCAGCAAGGCCTGGCACAAAGCTTGTCATGCTGAGACACATCTGGACAGGCACGTAGAAAGGTCGGGGAGAGACCTAAAAATCACAATTTCTCCCTTGCCTAATCGCCCCATGCCAGAAGTTCAGTTCCAGGCTGGGAGCTGCACAGTGGAGGAAGAGTTGGGTGCCATGTTGAGGAGGAATCTTCAACACAGGCTCCAGATGATCCACAGAGCACTTAGCTGGGGCTGGACGATAGCTGAAAGAGTAGAAACAGCTGGGAAAACTGGCAAACTGCCATGCTATTGCTCTCATTACTGCAGGACCCATTTGCCCCATGGTGCTAACACTGCAGCTACAAAGATGGCATGAGAAGGTATTAAGCTCGCACCACAAATAAAAGACTTCCTACCTTCTCCATCCTCTGCCAGTGACACAAATGTCTGTGGGGACACATGGTGACAGGCAGTGGAGAAGCTAGAAACAGACCCAGCAAAGGGATGAAAGACAAGTTTTACCCTGCCCCAAAACTCACTCTCTGCTGCCAGCACTATTCATTTTGGTACTCATGATTGCCATGAGAGACCCCAAAAATAAAAAAGACTCTTAATCCTCATCCAGTGGATGGGCTAAGGAGAGAAAAGCATTATTGCTCAGCAATGAAAGCTGCCTGATTGCTCCTCAGGCCTATCTTTCAAGTCAGCAAGGCTGTTACTCTGCCCTCAGAGGATTCACCAGGAAAGCCAGCCATCTGCAGAGACCCAGCTTCATGGTGTGAGTCCTCCTGCTGCTGCTCCAGGGATGTGCCCTCCCACACAGCCTAAGGCAAGGAGTGTGCCACATGCAAGAGCGGGGCCATCTTGCTAATGTATGAGATGAAGGCAAAGCAAGCATGAAAAAACAAATAAAGCAGTAAGAACAACAGAGCTCAAAGCACAATCAAGAGAACAATTGTCAGCCCAAAAGGAAAGACATTTTATGCCCTGCTACTTTCTCCCAGTCACAGGGCTACTGCTAATTAGAACAGATATAGTTTTCAGGCAGAGTGTGATTTTCAAGTTGACGGTGTCCTTAAAAATCTTTCCTGGCTTTCATTGCTATTCACAGCACAGCAGTTTGCTCTCACTTACCCCGACTCAGCAAAGGCAGCATGTGCAAGCTGACTTCCAGCAGCTGCACACAGAGGGTCATGCAGGTCTCTGGGGGTGATGCATGCTTAAGGCAGATGTGGGCACAGACTCAAAATCAGTCAATGTGACACTGAAGCTCAAATCTGCTATGGAGCCAAAGAGGTGTCATCAGTTAACAGGTTCCAGAGAACTAGCATATGTGGGGCACAACTAGCACTTGGAGCAGTGGGAGAAGTCAGAGCACTCTGAATGGCCATCTAAAGTAGCCATTACTAAAAGCTTGGGCAAATGAGTCCAGCACAGTTTTCTACAGATCTCACAGCAGAAGGATAAATGATCTTACTAGCCAGGGAAATGGGTTCTGTCACTGTCTAATGCCTTAAGGATGATAAAGTACCATGAGGAAACTCAAAAAACAATAGTCTTCCAAAATCTCTTTATATGTGGCATGTGTCCTAGGAATTAGACCTGAAATTGTACAGCAAAAGGGCCAAACCAACTAATGGAGACAGTAGTTTAGGCCCTGAATTTGCAGTCAGAGTACACACCACATGGTTTCATCAGCTCATGTAATCCACTACTGCGGACACAGTGCCAATGTGAAGGAATGTCTCTGCTGCTGCAATGATCATCAAATTGCTAGTTTACTGAAGACATGCTAAACGGCTTGGAGATACAAAGAACATTTCTTTACTGCTGACACTGCTGAGCCCTGTTCTTAGTACTAAGAAAGTAGTACTAAGTACTAGAAAAGGAGGGAGAAAAAAGAATAGACAGTTTACTTCTACTTGTCTTTCCTCCAATTCTGTCGCTTGCTTTATATTCTTGGTTTTGTCTCATCTGCTCCTGCCATAAATTTCAGGCTTTTAAGGCCTTTTACCTGTACATCAGCACCCAAGGGACGCAAGATGTACACAGTGCCTACCTTCTGTCACAGAGTTTCCAGAGGGCACAACCAAAGGGTTTGAGGGAACACTGTGATCTTCATTTTGGTGACACATCCTGTTCATGCTATTTTAATTGTGGTTTAATGGCTTACAGCCAAGGCAAGGAGTGAAGGCAAGGGGCAGAAGGCAGACAGCTTTTTGCTTTCATTCCAGTCTCTGATACCAGACACAGCTTCAAATCACCATATACCTTGAAAAACACATTACAATGCACAAGCATGCCAGCCTGGTGACAAAGCCACTGGGATGAAAATCAATGTCACACATCTATCCATGTCTCCTTTTTCTGTGCATTGCCCCTCTTTCTGTTTGCCTTTCCTTTCTTTTCTCTTTCTCTCCTTTCTTGGAAATTTGGAGAACTTCTATAGCAATTTGAAACTCGTGAGTTTTACACAACTCTCACTCGGGAGCTAAATATCAAAGTCAAGCCTATGTCACACTGCAGGAGAGACTGGTGCTTTCTTTCTCACCTCCAGCACAAATTCGCAGCAAGAGGGAATGCAAGGCAGCCAAGCTGGCCTCACACACACCTTCTTGGGAAGCAGCACCTTAATTTCACAGTAATTTCATCTGCCCTCTCCATGCCGTGTATTTCAAATGTACTGCTAATGCAATCCAAAGACTTCCAGAATATCCAGACCTTTGCTGCTCACACTCACTTGGTGAAACCAGCAGAGTTCTTCACCTCGCTGGTAAAAAATAATACAATTGTCACTTAGAATAGTTTGGCAAATTTAGTGTGTTGTGCTCATGAATTGCTCTGACTGGACACAAGGTCAGCCTCTGTCAATCTCAGTTTCTCTCACTTTGCTCAGCGTAATTCAGACTGCAGAGGGGAGACCTGTTCTTTGATATACTGAGATAGAACATAAGGGAAACTATTCCACTGTGTCCCAAAAAAAAGGATTATCCCACTGATGTCTCTAAAAGCAATGGGATAAGGGCTGACAAGGTCATATGCAGAAATACAGAATTGATGGCTTCACCGCAGGGGGAGGGCAAGCAGTGAAGGGGGATGTCAGGGCTCAGGTGTGCAGGAACAGCAATGCTACTGTTATTTTCTCCTCTTCTTACAAAGACTTCTTTATTTCTTTCTTTTCCATTCCATACAGCAGACAGCTAAACTGCAAAGCTCACTACCCCAGGATGCTGTCTATACCAGAAATTCATGTTTGTATGAAAAATCTAGTGACACAGCCTTGGGCACAGAAACATCCTCAGCCACAGGCTGCTGGAAGGACATGGAGGCAGATACGCACCATTCTAATATCCTTTCTCTAGGCAATAACTATTGGCAATTGTCAAAGAGATGAAAAAAAAATAAGCTATTTTGACCTTTGGTGTGATCCAGTACGCACTCTGCTATGTTTTAATACTGGAATTTACTTGGTGCTTTCAGCTTTCTTTTAGAATTCTAATGCCTGAAACCATAGAAGACCTTAAGGAGACTTAGAATTGCTTAATTTCCTGATTATCTTCAACAAATCTCAAACTGTGGAGGCTCAAGTTTAAAGCCAGAAATCAGCAGTATTGATGCTGCACATCTTCCATTTCAGTACTTCCCTGCTCTATTTCTCCATGGTAGGGCATTGCTCAACTCATAAAGATGTTTTCTCCTGCTGTCCTGTGCCAGGAAGAATCTGAGACGCACTAGCAATAGAGGAGTTAGGCTATGCATTGCACTGGAAGCTTCTCTCAGCCTACATGTTTGCAGTATGTATAATAGCAAGGCACTTGCATGTCCTGCCTCGTTACACACTGCCTGGTCTTGTGATTCAATAGGGATCATTATGTCAGTCTTCCCAGGGTCTCCATATCCTGCGTACCTTCCTGGGAGCAGAAAAGTAAAGGGAGCAGAAAAGTAAAGATCTGACAAAGCTCAGCCACACTTGATGCTCGCTCCCAGGAGGGAAAGCAAGCTGTACAGGACTGTTCCAGATGGCAAAACTCACACACACAGCTGAAGCTGCAGAACAAGCCCTGCTGACCTGCTACCACCAACTGATCAATGCTGAGTCCAATTCTTCTTTGGGGATTTCCACTGACTTAGCTCCTTAAAAGGAAGGAGTTCACTACTCTCTACACTGACCTGGAAAGCGGCAGTTGAAGGGAACAGCAGAGTAATGCAAAATCACAGATCATGCGTAATCCTATTAATGGTGTCTAAATACAGCAGCTATAGTCTTCACTGAAACCACTGTCTCCTGTGGTCCTCACAGGATGGTAATTCAAAATGCCTACAGTGAGAGATTAATGCACACATGGACAGCTGGTTTGTCTTAAACTGAGATTCACAGCTTAAAACCACAGAGTCATGCTCAACCCCTGTGGCTGGCCATGAGCCATTTACATTCCATGGTCCATAGCCCATCCTGAGTCAGCACACTCAGCTCTCAGAGGTATGAAGCAGGGTTTGTTCTGTGAGCTGAGGGACTCACTGAGATTCTAGTTACAAAACAGGATACTTCAAGGATGCCCATAATTTGAAAAATTTAAAGTCAAACTGGACGAAGACTAAAATTTATTATGGAGAAAAGCCTGCTCTTGAAGGATAGGACATAACCTCCTTGGTCTATTGGTCTATCCTTTCTCCTCATCAGTTCAATTGTGTTAAGATCTTAAGCTAGAAAACATTTTGCCCAGTGGAGTAACATTAGAGCCATCCCGTGAATTGTCTGTTTAATAGCAGACCTAAGCACACCAGGAAAAACAGGATGCCAGTGCTGAGGACCTGCAGATGTATCTGGTGCAGCACCAGTTCTCTGCAAATCACCGTCTATAGGCACTATGAATTTCAATTTAACCACACACAAAGTTATCCAGGTTAGTTTACCATCTATCTTCGTACCCTCTCAACAGGAAGGAGAAATTAATCTCTCCCTCTGCATCAGTAGTGTCTCCTGTCCAATTTTATTCTGCACATATTCCCAGCCTACTCTTTTAGTCCTTTGCCACCATTATTATACTTTTGCTTCTGCTAATTATCTCAATAAGCTGTTGTGTTTCTTCATACACCTATAGTATATTTGGGGCAAGAAAACTTAATGTTCCACTCCTGAGTTATGCTTCTACCCCTTTTTCTTTCCTTTATCCTTGAATTTTATTTGGGGTCTACAAAAAGAAGCCATGAAACCATCATTTTGGTGCCCAAGGAGCAGGGATTCTAGGCCAGCTCCACAGAGATACTTAGATGCCAAAGCCCTGCAGAGCTCAGTGCTTTCACATAACCAGACTCTTATGTTCAAGCAAGTTATTCTTATTATTTGTAACATTTTTTATCATTATTTTAAAGAGTAGTAGATTCTAAACCCTTGTTTTCTGTTAAAACTAGGACAGACAGACACTACCAAAAGTGAGCTTCTTTATTAAAAGTTCAGTAATATAATTCTACAGAATTTCCACTCGGATAAGTCCCATAGACAATAAACAGCAATCGGCTCACTCCTAAGTGGTATGAATTTGAATTTCATGACAAGAGATATGGATCAGGGAGAAATAAATTAAGAAGCACATTATATCTTCAAAGCCCATGGTAAGAGACTGCAGCCCACTCTCCCCTTGCTCTAGCAAATTCAGGTTCTTGGAGCAGTTAAGTCCCAGCAGCAAGTTCAGCAAGGTTGGCCACACAAACACAACCTTTTTGTCTCTGGCAGCCATAAGGAGCCCACGGTGAGGTTTGTGCTGCCAGGACTAAACTCCTAATGGCACCCAGTCAAAATAGCCTTTCATCAGACATGGCTACACTTAGGAGAATTGCAGTTCTACCTCCACAGTTACAGTAATTCTATTCCAAACCTTCGCAGAAGAAAGTCAGGATTTTATTTTCTGACATTAAATGTCAAAGGCAGAAAAAGAATTGAAAAAAGGAAGTGACATTAGCACAGACTCGCATTTATCAAGCCCTAGTTTCTTCCCCTACTGTATATTTCGAACGATAGAAAGTTTCTCAGCCTCCCAGCAGAGATCAATGCTTGAAATCTGAAGCCACACAAATTCAGGTGGAAAATGAGGCACACAGTTAAGAGCAAAGTCATTAACAACTGCATGGCTTAAACAGTTTGATGGATTCCCTATCACCTGGGCATGCTCAGATCAGACTGGTTATTTTTCTCAGATTACACTCTATCTCAAACAGTTCCCCAGTTCAAAGCAGGCATAATTCATGGAAGCTCATGACCTGTGGAAGGAAGGTGACAGTCAGACAACTTCAGAACAATTCAACCTCATGTAGCACTTTGCAGTTTTGAAGATGCCTTTCAGTCACAACAAGCACCAATACTCCACACATTGCTGGGCCTTGATTGGACAGGATGAGACATAGCTCTGGTTCGATTAACATCTACCACACAGCCCTGGCATCAGCAGTTCTCCTTATTCCATAAGCAAAGGAAGTGCAACATTTCCTTAGCAAACACCTTCTTATTGTCTTCATTAAGCTAAAAGAGATGGATGGATGGAAGTATCCCATGGACCACATCTGACCTGTGAGCTACCAGAAGGGCCACCACAGCCTAGATGATTGCAGTGAATTTAACTTTCTAGTAGACAAACACATCTGTATTAAGTGCACTATTCCTTAGCTTATTATAGTCCAGTCTAAACTGATAAGAGGAATTGCCAGGCCAGTAAAGAATCCTTACAAGTTTTGGGTGAAGGAGAAATCTTGCAGATGAAAACAGCACAGGAGTTATACCAACATTTGTTCTGGGATGGTGTAGAAAGAGTATGAGCTGGTTATTTGCAGAGGAGATGAGAGACTCTACCAGTCTCAGGGAAAATGAGAAATACAGTCCCCAAATTAGTGGCATATTAAAGTGACATTGCATCAATAGTTAGGAAGCATGGAATGAGATTAATAGAACAGGGATACTGATGCTTTGTGTGCTAAAAATTCAACTGAAGATCACCAGTTTAGTCACAGATTTGAAGCAGCACAGCAGAGAGCTCTCACACACACTGATCAGTCCATCACCGTATTATCATAGTGCCACTCACAGATCAAGACTCCACTGGTCAAAGCACAAACAGGCTGTCTCCAAAGGATGGATTGCTCCTTGGGACTCAGGTGCAAATGGGCAAGCTACAAGAAGCAATATAACTATCAGTTAACAGCTGATTTGCAATGACTTGGTTTGTGCATACTCTTAGCCTATGGCAAATATGAGCTCATTTGGATTAGGTTAGCCTTTACAAGGCACTTAGTGCCTGAGAGCTGCACTTAACAGCTCACCTGCCTGAACTCTGATTTTTTCTTTACCAAGTAGGTGCAAGTTCATTGCATACATCAAGTTAATTGCAGACATCAAGCTACCCTTGTCTACATTCACTATGCCAGCACTTCTCCAGCAATGCTCTTTCTAACACAGGAGCTCAGGGTGGTTAGGGAATATTGAATATTGCCTGCTGCTCTCAGAGCTACAAGTACTTTTCTGGTTCAGTATCGCTCCCAAAACCATGGTTCTAATGTAGCAGAATCTTGTAACATGAAAATCAGATAAACTGAACATAATTGTGGAAAACGGTGAATAGAATTACCTTATTTCTCCAGCTAGTTCAAAACTATTCCTTTTGGCACAAGACGTAACACCAAATACTGCTGTATCTTATCTTAAATTCATAATTTATTGTTCCTGAACACAAAGTACTAAATACCTACAGGTTACAAATAGACATTGAATTTTCTTTCCGGAAAGACTTCTTAATGGTCTAAGGAATCTCACACTTATTAAGCTTTCCTCCAAAGAGAAGGTCTTTAAACTTGTTTTCCTTTTCATGGCCAACTCTATGCAAATCTTCTTCCCAAAAGACATTCATGTCCTCAGAGCACACACAGGAATAATTTCATCTGCATTCATTCATAAACCTGCACTTGTTTCTTTTAATTTTCCTCCTCAAATATACTTCTTTCAGCCACTCAAGAAACAGGAAAATTTCTGTTTTCTAGGTATATGAAGTTTCTCCAGCCTCAGAGAATTTGGAAGCAGATCTTTTGTCATATAAAGCAATAAAAAAAAATGGAAAAAAAAAACCCCTGTGGCGCTACATTCCTCTCTTAGCAGGACTACTGTTTTCCATTAAGCAATAATGAACATTTCTTCCTACTGACTTCTCCAGGAACTGTTCAAAAACCCTAAGGATGATCTTTTTTATTAAAAGTAGGAAAATCCTCTAGGTATGTTACATCAGCTCTGAATTTCTGCCTAGATGTAACTCAGACGTGATATCCCACAGAGCAGGAAGATGAATGGAAGACAGATTTCAACTTAGGAATAAAACCACTGACGATACAAAAGATAAATGTCTCTTGAAATGCTTCAGTAGAAATAAACCGGGTGCAGTAACAATTAGAATACAAAATTCCAGAATAACATGCATGAGAACAAGAAGGATCATGAAAAAATAGTTGTACTTTTACGTCTTTGTGGATACTGCTTCTTTCACCTTAGTTGTTTTTGTTCTACTGCTTGATCTCCAGAATTTCATACTGGTATGTCCCAGGCTAAAGATTTTGGAAATATGCTGGAGGAGGATACTGTCATTCTTTTCAATGCGCGTTGATCCACTTTGCATGGAATACTTAAATTATTACATCGGTCAGAGAACAATAACAATTCTCTACCATGGGGAAATTTGATACCTAGGTTTAAAACTTTGCTCCTGGGAATGTTTAATTATTTCTGCAAGTTGATATGGTTTCTGTAAGGCAGAGCCATAAAATCCTGTGGAAACTTTCTGAAAGATTATTTCATCCATCCAAACAGATTGCTAACAACTCCCTCCTTCTCCTTTTTTAATTTAGCCTAAATTAAATTTTTATTGCCAAGACTGTCCATAAAGTCAGAACAATCTTGCCAGTTTCACGAAAACTGAAATTACAGAGTTTTTGGGGAAAAAAATAAAATAATTAAAATTACAATTCATTTTGAAAACATCTCAGCCAAACTTACCTAACACCCCGGCACAAACCACATCCTCTCTGTGCCAGGAACTGTATGAATACCAACAGAAAGGTAAGTTCTACCAAAAATAATTTCTTGTTAAAGCATGGTACTAAAGACAGACAAATGCATACAAAAGGGGAACAGATAGTGGAAATGTGTCAGATACAGTCGATCTATTTTCCTAATCCGATTGTTACCAAATTTCCTAATTAGAAATTATCAAAATACATCTTTTGCTATCAGAAAAGAATTCAGGATTCCCAGAATACTACATACTTCCAGTGTCCTGACAGTTATGAAACTACAGAGAAAAGATGGACCTATTTCCCCACAATAGGTCATTCTTAGTGACAATGAGAACAAAACTATTCTCAGTTATTCCGTTAACTCAACAGTCTGTGGTCACACTCTCCCACTGATGAATCATTGGGGCCTTCATTTGCTGTCACGTAATGTCATCTCTTGTTTTCCTGCTTGCTCTTTTAAGATGAGCTTGCTTCTGAAGACTCAGCGCTTAAGAGGACATAAAAGAGACAGGGTTTGTAGGAGAAAGCGCCATAAAATCAACTGATGTAAGAGGAAAGGCTTCAAATCTGAAGGGCTCATGCACTTGAAAGTTTGTCTACCCACAAGACCAGTTACCCTAATAGAAGATACTACTTTTCTGTACAAGTCTTGCTTTAAAACTAAGCACAGCACAAATCTGGGGTTTATATAGAACTGATATAGCCTAATTTAACCCTAACTTAGCCTTGTCTTCAAGCACACTGGGTTTTCCGCTACAAAAGCCATTGCCTCATGAGGGAATTAGTAGGGCCCATGATGACATACATGGCTGAAAAAAACCCAATCATGCAGTAAATGAAGTATGGAGCTGGAAAGAATGAGGAAGAACAGTTTTATGACTAAGCAAGTGACATCCTGAAGACACAGATGATTTCCCTGTCTGTCATACAACCAGATTCTGTGACGCTGGGCAAAACATTCAAGCTGAATTCTGCTGAGCTCTACAGTGTTACTTACTTCACAAATGTTCACCTCTGGGACTTCTGATACTACTTGTAGAAATGCTGAGGGTCAGCATTGTCCCTGAGGTCACAGATTCCCATAAAAATTGTCCCCACATCAAGATATTCTAGATGAATTAAGACTGTTCCTCAATTCACTATCTGAGGAATGGGAATAAACCCCACCTCATGCTCAGCTGTCATCTTGTGAAAACAAATGCACGAAGTTTTGAGACATTCAAATACTGCGGCAGCAAATGATAGAAAAGAGGTGATGAGAAAATTAAACGGTATCCGAAGGGAGTGCAGATTAAGGCCTATGGCCATACACTAAACAATAGGGAGGGGAATGAAATGTTGAGGAGTTTGTTATTAAACTACTGTGAGCATGGAAGAGAGTCGTGCGCAAAAAAAACCCAACACAATCTCACGCAATCATTTAATTAAAGACTAACATAAAGCACACATGGAAACCAGAGTAATGAATACAAGAAAAAGTTGAATGAAGTGATTCACTGGCAACTTGAAGTCCAGCACTGTCTATATTTTTTGAGTGCCTGACATGGTGATCATTTCTCTAATGTATATTGTACTACCATGCAGAGATACCTAAAATATCCCCAACAACTGCTAGCAGTGACAGAAAGTTTACAGCTGCATGAGTAATCAGCAGATAAATTAGCTCTGACTAATATGAATGAGTAGCAGCTGAAAGCTGGCACTGCCTCAGCACAACCCAATGCTGGCAGTAGCCTCAGCTCTTCTACGAGAGTACCGCATTAGTCCATGCACATATCGCCTTGGCATGAGAGAAGCTCATCCCTTGGGCAGACATGGCCCTGGGGAGGTACTGATTTAGATCAGCTGTGTGTTTGGTGGTATGTGAAGTTCCAGCTCAAACAACCATGAAAATTCTGAGTCTTCAACATACATCAGCAATTTCAAGCAGTATAAGCTGTACCGCTTGATCTTTGCTGTCTTGAGAAGTATTAAAAAAGGCAGTAGTTTTAGTGCTTCACAGTTTGGACATTTTGTTGAGTGAATCATTTCTATCACAATGCCTTTTAGCCCAGGGCTTAGAAAAAACATGAAGAATAGAAAGCACAAGGAAGATTATAGGATATAATAAGAATGCTTCATATTAGTACCAGTGTAGAAAATGTATCAGATGGTTTTTATTGCATAACCAAAATCTTCTGGAATATCTGCCCAATACCACACAGGGATTTAAAAGCTCCTGAAAAACTAAATGGCATGCAGGAACAGAAGCCAGCTTTCTAACGCCCAGTCACGTGCTACAGCCACAGTGTTTGCGGACTTACTGCTCATGTGCAGCATGCTTTCCCCCTGCTGCTAGGATGAGATAACTGGAGATTAGTTTTGCAATTCCCACCACATCAACATATCTGCTGCCCAGTGCACCCAAAACACTTCTTCACACTTACGAGAAGCTGTCATCTGCATTCCCTGCCTCTAACTGATATAGCATCACCACCTCTCCCTCAACACCCATTTCAGAAACCTCTACTTCTGCTGTTCCCCTCCTGCATTGTCCAAAAAGGGAGGGGGCCCTTCTCCTCTGTCAATGTTGGAGTAACTGCTAAGAAATTTGCTGCCTTAAAGTAGCCTTGCTACATTAAATATCTTCACACACATGCCTCTCATTGCTTTATTTGAACTGGCTACATTAGCTTTAAACAAGTCTGTGCTGAAGGTCAAATTTTCAAAAGTGCTCAGGGTCAGAAGTAATAAAGGATAGAGCCGCTTACAAACCAGGCACTGGTTAACTACATTACCAACATTTGGAGCCCACTGTAAGCTTGAAATTCAGCATTAGAGGTACCAAGGGGAAGAAGCTAACAGGAATTGCCTGGCACATGTGGTACCCCTGATTAGGTATTTTGTATACTCATTATCTGCTGAAAAGCAGAGCCCTACACCTTAGAGCTCTTCCCAACGCAGCAGAGCATTGCCTACTTTCCCTCAGTTTTCTTTCCAATTCACATGCCTTTCCTGTCTTCAGAAAGGTCAAGAGAGAGGAAAGCCCTTCTGGGTTTGCTGGAACAGCCAAGAGCTCATCCTGGGAGACTGGGTTTTGAACAAGGACGAGAATCAAACCCAGGCTTCTCACCTGGTGAATGCCACAGCTGCTAAAGCATCACATAGCAAGAGGGCAGTTTTGCCTCCTCCAGGCAGAGTATCTAAAAAAACTGCCATTTTATAATGGACTCAAACTTTCCAATGTATGTTAAACCCACTCGAAACACATAATGCAATGAGCACTTGAAGGGCACCAGGTGCACTCCTAGACGAAGTGAATTCTGGCTCTGCCTGTTTCTGATTCACAGAGACACTTTAATGGATTTGTGTGCTTACAGACAGCACAGTCACACAGACAGTATTGCTCTTCTGGCCTAGGGATCATTTATATTAAGGAAGAGAAATACCTAGTAAGAGTGTTCAAGCTCTGAGTTTTCTTGATCATTTGGATGTACTGAGCTACTAAAATCTCTTTAGAAACCCAAATCTGCAACTCATATAATCCAGAGATAATTTGCATTGAGATTACACTATAGTGGTCCTATAACACTGACATGGGTTCAGCAGCAGCAGTCATTTTTTCTCCTTCATAGTAGCTGGTGCAGTGCTGTGCTTTCAATTTTTGGTCTGGGAACAGCGCCGATAACACCGATGTTTATAGTTGTGGCTTAGAATGTTTTGGCCTGACCAAGGACTTTCTGAGTCTCATGCTCCGCCAGGGAGGGGGGGGAAGCCGGGAGGAGGCAGAGACAGGACACCTGACCCAAACTGACCAAAGAGGTATTCCATGCCAGAGCACGTCATGCCCAGGATGGAAAGCAGAGAGCAGAGACCCGGAAGGGTGGGGGTGCACTGCGTGGTCAGGCTTGGTTTTAGGTGGTGAGAATTGTATTCTTTCCTTGTATTTGCCTTGTCATTATTATTATTGGTGGTAGCAGTAGTGATTTGTGTTATACTTTAGTTACTAAACTGTTCTTATCTCAACCTGTGGGAGTTGCATTCTTTTTAATGCTCCTCCCCATCTACCCAGCAGCAGGGGGAAGAAAGAGAGGGGAGTGAGTGAGAGAGCGAAATTGCGTGGCTGATTGGACTTAAACCACGACAGTTCTTTTTGGCGCCCAACGTGGGGCACAAAGGGTTGAGATAATGACAGGATTAATAGCCACTCGTCACAATGCTGATTTATTGGCTCTCAAAGTTGTTGCTCCTGATTTCATGGTTTCAGCCTGTTGTACCTTAGTTACAGCCGGTATTTGTTATCTTAGCATTTTTTGGATATGGGTTTTGGGTTAAGGTTCTTGTTTCATTGTACTTTATTGGAATGGCTTGTAATATGGGCGGGCTCCAGAAGCGGGGGGGGCAGATGTTGACGTGAACGTGTACCTGGCAGTTCGGCTGCTCTTTACCGTCCTGGCCCTCGTCCTCGCCTCTGTCTTTGCGAGGCTGTGGGAAGCAGAGGGGGGGCCGCCCCGGGAGCCGCCCGCTGCCGAAACGGCCCGGGGGAGCAGGCCCGGGGACCAGGAGCTGAGCCCCCCCACCGAGCCCAGCCCCGCGGCGGCCGAGAGCATTCCCCAGCAGCTGCCCGCAGAGCCCTGTGAGCCCGAGCCCCAGGAGGATGCAGGAGACCGCGCAGCACTTCCCAGCAAGGCAGAGGAGGAAGATCTGGACTCAGACAAAGAGCAGCTGGTGGTGAGAGAGCCGGCAAGCACAGCAGCTACACCAGCCCCAGTGACAAGCACAGCAGCCTCATTTGAGAGTTCTGAAGGGTTTGAATGGCCTTTGGGTACCCTTGAGACCTGCCTGCTGATTGTAATGGGGATCAGCATGGTGGCATGCATACACAGTGTGTTTTACCCACAACCTTTTTTTTCTGGTCCCGAGAGTTAAGCAGAGTGGGGTGTGGGCATTGTCTGGGTTTAGACTACAATGTAGGATGACTAAGAGATTTTCCCTGCAGCTGGACAGTCATGAGTGGCAGGGTGTGTGGGACTGTATGGGCAGGTATCTAGTCCATTGGGCCCCTCCAGTGCTTTGGAAGCATCACAGATGGAAGGCAGCTCTATGGAGTCCCCACCGACAAGCTGCAGAAACTGCTGGAGGGGTGGATGAATTATTTTGAGCCTGGTGGGCCCATGACACCACAGGCCATCAGGGCAGAGATGCAGCACACAGATGGATTCATGATCGAGGGGTGGACTTAGCAATGGACACTGTGGCCCAGGTTATTCACAAGTGTGAACACTGTACACAGCCTCTCCTGCTTTGAAAGGCTGTTACAAAAGATGGAGCTTGACATCACGGATTAAATGGACTCAGCAGCTTTGTAGGGATTGGTTTATGCACTAAGGGATGATCTCTCTCCCTTTCTGTGTGTGTGTGGATGTAGACATATACATGTGATGGTATATTGAAAATGTGGCATCTGAGCATTACGTGAATGGTATGGAATAAGGGGTGGATAATGTTATGGGTTCAGCAGCAGTAGTCATTTTTTCTCCTTCATAGTAGCTGGTGCAGTGCTGTGCTTTCAATTTTTGGTCTGGGAACAGCGCCGATAACACCGATGTTTATAGTTGTGGCTTAGAATGTTTTGGCCTGACCAAGGACTTTCTGAGTCTCATGCTCCGCCAGGGAGGGGGGGGGAAGCCGGGAGGAGGCAGAGACAGGACACCTGACCCAAACTGACCAAAGAGGTATTCCATGCCAGAGCACGTCATGCCCAGGATGGAAAGCAGAGAGCAGAGACCCGGAAGGGTGGGGGTGCACTGCGTGGTCGGGCTTGGTTTTAGGTGGTGAGAATTGTATTCTTTCCTTGTATTTGCCTTGTCATTATTATTATTGGTGGTAGCAGTAGTGATTTGTGTTATACTTCAGTTACTAAACTGTTCTTATCTCAACCTGTGGGAGTTGCATTCTTTTTAATTCTCCTCCCCATCTACCCAGGAGCAGGGGGAAGAAAGAGGGGGGAGTGAGTGAGAGAGCGAAATTGCGTGGCTGATTGGACTTAAACCACGACAAACACAAAACAAGCTGGCTGATATTCTTCCAGTAACTTCTCAACCATATCTTTGTTACGGAAATAGGTAAAGGTCTGAAAATGGCCCTCGGACTCTGCAGAAACACTAAAGCAAAGCACTTTGGTGAAACAAGAACATACAATTCTACAAGAATAAGGAAAAAAGAACTGCTCTGATTTAAATTTGCCCACACAGACCATTTGTAACTTAAATGCCTATAGATGCTTCTGCCCTTGTAGCGACAGACCTCTTAATATCTAGCCTCTTGAAATGTAAAAATGTTTGGCCTACAGGGGAGGTAGAGAGAAATCCTCAGAGAAATATCATGTACCTGATACACCTGACACAATATGTTTAAAATGCAGCAAGCCAGGGACTTCAGAATAGACTTGACTGAACAATCTTAAAAATACATGCAAAGGGTTAATTCAACACTGTGTAACTGATTTTACTACTTTTCTCTTTTTTCTTTTAACAAACACTGAGTGTAATAACCTTTCTGCCTTTCCCCTTCAGGAGATTCTTTGAAAAGATGTTTAGCCTGCATAATTAAAATTGAAGCACCTGTTGCCTAGCTGGAGGCAGAGACCTCCTCACTGGCTCCATTCAAAATTTCAATAGATTTAGTTGTAAAAGGGGACCTTATCCTTTCTCTGCTTCCAAGGGCAGGCATATAATCCCATAAAAATAGAGTTACTGAGATCTATCTTAAAGCTAGATATTACTTTTATCTTTGCCCATTCTTCCTGGAAGACTTTTCCAATACGCCAATGCTCAAGATCTTAGAAATCTTATAATTCCCAGACTAAACCAATTTACAGCCAAATTACAGCCATTTATTCATATTCCAACAACATTCTTAAAAAAACCTTACTGTCTCTGGAGAAGGGCCCATTGACCTGAACAAATGTGAAAAAGTGATTATTGAAGCTGAGCAAGAAAAATGCTGGGAATGCCTGTGTTTGTCAATGAAACTTTCTGCTAGATAAATATCCTGAGGATGGTCAGATTCTCCACTTCCACCATTACCAGCAAAGGGAAGAGACCAAGTCATATAAAATTTTGATTTCCTGCTTTTGTAACAGGTAAGACCCATTAAGTATGAAAAGCCTCCTTGTCTCATAGCAAGCACACAAATTTACACTCAGAATCTCTGAAAATTACATCACTGTGAAGCAAAATACAGATTTTGGCACTCCACCTTGCTGGAGTGTTTTGAGCTCCAGGGAAGAAAAGAGAAGTAAGCACTGACTGTGACAGATATTTATTCTAAGTTTTCATCAGAAAGTTTAGCAATATCCATAGACAAACAACAACCCATTTGACTTAAAGCAGCCACCAGATCTCTTCACTCAATCTTAGAAATTTTGTATCCAAACTGAGGTTATAAGGCTCCATTTCCAGACATCTGGTTGCCTACTCAACCCTTAACAAGCCTCTGCCTGGCATTCATGAAAATAAATGAAATAGAAAATAAAATAGAATTAGTCACACTGCCTTGTGTGTTTGGAAAGTCAAAGCCAGCACATATGAAATGGGAGAGAGGGATAGAGGTAAGGCAGTCCGTAATGCCCAAAATGTATTTTGCAAGAAGTTGATCAATCATTCTTCTTTTGCTTGTAGAAATGCCTTGAACAGAACAGAATGGTCCTGGAATGGTTCACCACTTACAAATATTAAAGTGGATTCAGTTTTTGGCTTGATATAGCATGCTGGTGGAAGAGTTTTCTAGACGAGATACAGGCAGTATGCATAAAACCAATCTATTTCTTTATGCTTTTGGTGCTGTCCAAGGCACTGAGTTGAAAAACACAGGAGTGGGCTGCTGCCAAAATCAGCCACACAGATCCCACCACTGCTAGAGACATTGATCCTTGTACAATTCACCTACATGGCATTGTGGTAAACTGGAAAAATCTCTGTCACACACATGCGCTATCATTTGTTCTTTAAGTTACTTTAAGCATAAAGCCTTGCATTTGATTAGTCTTCCCCTCAATTAATATCTATCTCAGCAATCTGTCATTCAAACAATGCTCACCAAATCTTTCGTAAAGGCACCAAAGCCTTTTGATTGAGTTGTCTCACAGAGCCTTGCTAATAATATACATTTGGAGTGGTTTTAATCATTTTATGAATTTAGGAAATCCTCATCTATTGAACTCCAGCAGACCACTGAGAGATTTTATGGCTCGTCACCAATCGAGATCAGGTGGAAGGAATGCAGAATGGTACTTTCAAATTAAATTACAGTTTTTCAGGTTGGTGTCATGGGTTCAGCAGCAGCAGGCATTTTTTCTGCTTCTTGGTAGCTGGTGTAGCGCTGTGTTTTTGATTTTGGGCCTGGGAACAGCGCTGATAACACCAGTGTTTCGGTTACTGCTTAGTGATGTTTTGGTCTGGCCAAGGACTTTCTGAGTTTCATGCTCTGCCAGGGAGGAGGGGAGCCGGGAGGAGGCAGAGACAGGACACCTGACCCAAACTGACCAAGGAGCTATTCCATGCCACAGCACGTCATGCCCAGGATGTAAAACTGGGGGGGCAGGAACCCGGAAGAGTTCAGTTCACAGCTCGGTCATCGAGTGGTGAGCAATTGTATCCTCTTTCCTTGTATTTCCCTGATCATTTTTGTGGGTGGTGGTGGCAGTGGTGGTTTATGTTATACCTTGGCTGCTGAATTGTTCTTGTCTCGGCTAGTGGGAGTTGCATTCTTTTGATTCTTCTCCCAGTTTTTTCCCCCCCCTCGGAGTGGGGGGGAAGAAGGAGGGGAAGTGAGTAGTCGGGCTTTGTATTAGAAGGGGTGAGCTATTGTATCCTTCCCTTGTATTTGCCTTGTCATTATTGTTATTGGTGGTAGCAGTAGTGATTTGTGTTATACCTTAGTTACTAAACTGTTCTTATCTCAACCTGTGGGAGTCGCATTCTTTTCTATTCTCCTTCCCATCCCTCCGGGAGCGGGGGGAAGAAAGAGGGGGGAGTAAGAGAGCGAAAACTGTGTGGCTGACTGGACTTAAACCACGACAGTTGGACTGGTACAATCTGTCTTTAGCAAAAGAGGAGCCTTTTATGGAACTTTCTGAGCAAATTCAATCCTCTGATTCACACTGCTGCTCCCTACATTTTATACTAAATTGCGCAGTTAAAAAGCTGACTATGGCATTCTCATGTATCTTTCCAGCCCAACAGCATTGTGCTGTCTGCCAAAAGCCCACTTCCAAAAGATCGTCAGCTTAGCACAGCACAGACAGGAAGAAACACTGAAGGAACATGGTTGTAATTTGACGGATTTCACAGGCAGATTTAGACTGGGATCAAACTGGCTTTAACCTTGCTCTTAACCTTCACCTTCTCTCTCCAGTGCCATGAGGCACTTCTTCTAGCTCATCCAAAGAGAAAGCCACTACAGAGCTATGCAGTTGCTATGAGCATCCTTGTATCTGTGAGAGAGAGTGTTCCCTCATGATCCGATATGAGACAGGACAAATGACTTTCTTCTCCCTCTAATATGAAGCTTGCCCTATGCCTGGAAAAGAACAGCTTATCGAGGAGCATAAAATTTGCTGACCGAACTGTAAAAACAAACAAAATAGAAAAACACCCACAAAAGTAAATACTTTTGGACATGTTTACACATGTTCTGAATTTGCATCGTGGGAGTGTGCTAAGTGACCTTCCCTGAACGTTCATAGGAACAGAATTTCAACCCACATTGAGCTCAAATGATCACAGACAGTGAATGTTTGAGTAATGCTTTCTGAAAGCTTTCTTACCAGAAGCCTGACCCAAGCCCATGCCATGAACTCCATTCTTGCAAACCCACATTGATAGACCTGGACAAGAGTCTCTCAGAATGACTGAATGCAAGAATAAAGGGGTATAGAAAATATGCTTTTAAGTTACACATCTCCTAGCTGAGCAGCCTTGTATAATGGTGAAGGGCCAGGAAAGATAAAGACTCAGCCTGAAAAGCAACGTAACTGCAATCATGTCAACACAACGTAGGAATGCAAGTGATAGCATGGGAAACTCTCAGCTCCTATTTGTAAGTGAAGATATAAGATTCTCCTTGAGATCTCCTCAAACCCATGCATGAAACCACGTTTCTGTACAACCCTGTAATATAAAACCACTGTTAATCTAGACTGAAGTCACGTAAAAAAGGGATATATAGTGGTGTAAATGGAAATGGAAAGGGATAATATTTTGCAAGTGCCAAAATATACCTTGAGTTTTTACCCACAATGCAAATGTTTCATAAGGATAATTTTTTTTTCCTGAGATTGCAGCTGTAATACTACATAACTGGTCACTAATTAAGTATTTATAGAGTATCTTCTTAAAAACATTACAGAAGAGAAGAGGATAAGAGCTATACAAAACCAGCTTTTTAGTCAGGTATTTTATAAAGATATGAAATACTTGAAGCATTCTAAAGAGAAAATGCACTGGTAAAATTATCATAGAACCAAAATATGAGAGAAATTACTTCCAACCTCTCCCTTCTGGGGACATCAGAACACTTCAGCAGAGGTGGGATAAAGGTGGGAAAGATATTTCAGGAAAACATACAAGACAAAAAGTCCTCTTCTCCCAGATTAAAGAGAACCTGTCCTCCTGTTCAGAACTAAGTAGGCTTAGTAGAGAGAAATGGCAAATGTAGAATATTCTGTCATAGCCACAAGAAATATTTTGCCCTAAAGCATAAAGTATGTCATCTACCTGGACTTGTGCAAAGCGTTTGACACTGTCCCACATGACATCCTTGTCTCTAAGCTGGAGAGACATCAATTTGATAGGTAGACCACATGGTGGATAAAGAACTGGCTGGATGGCCGCATGCAAAGAGCTGTGGTCAATGGCTGGAGTCCAGCTGGAGACCAGGAACGAGTGGTGTCCCTCAGGGATCGGTGTTGGGACCGGTCCTGTTCAACATCTTTGTCAGTGACATGGACAGTGGGATTAAGTGCAAGTTTGCCGATGACACCAAGCTGTGTGGTTTGGTTATTATCTTGGAGGGAAGGAATGCCATCCAGAGGGACCTTGACACGCTTGTGAGGTGGGCTGATGCCAATCTGATGAAGTTTAACTGTGCCAAGTGCAAGGTCCTCCACCTGGGTCAGAGCAATCCCAGGCACAGCTAGAGGTTGGGCAGAGAAGAGATTCAGAGCAGTCCTGCAGAGAAGGACTTGGGGGTTTTGGTTGATATAAAAATGAACATGAGCCGGCAGTGTGCACTCACAGCCCAGAAAGCCAACTGTATCCTGGGCTGCATCAAAAGGAGCATGACCAGCAGGTGGAGGGAGGTGATCCTGCCCCTCTACTCTGCTCTCAGGAGACCTCACTTGGAGTATTGTGTGCAGTTCTGGTGTCCTCAACATAAAAAGGACATGGAACTGTTGGAACAACCCAGAGGAGGGCCACGAGGATGATGACGGGACTGGAGCACCTCCCGTAGGAAGACAGGCTGAGAAAGTTGGGTCTGTTCAGCCTGGAGAAGAGAAGGCTGCGTGGAGACCTCATAGCAGCATCCCAATACCTGAAGGGGGCCTATAGGGATGCTGGGGAGGGACTCTTTATGAGGAACTGTAGTGATAGGACAAGGGGTAACGGGTTCAAACTTAAACAGGGGAAGTTTAGATTGGATATGAGGAAGAAATTCTTTACTGTAAGGGTGGTGAGGCACTGGAATGGGTTGCCCAGGGAAACTGTGAATGCTCCATCGCTGGCAGTGTTCAAGGCTGGACTGGACATAGCCTTGGGTGGCATGGCTTAGTGGCAGGTGTCCCTGCCCCTGGCAGGGGGGTTGTAACTAGATGATCGTAAGGTCCTTTCCAAGCCCTAAACTATGATTCTATGATTCTATTTTAGAAGCAAAATTCATTGGCTTCCAGTATCAGAGCTGGCTTCCAGTTCTGTGCATCACAGCTTTCCTCCCTTCTTTCCCTTCCCTTCACTGTCCCTTGTTTCATTCTCTTGCCACTTTTTTCTTGCTTTTGCAGTCTGCCTCATTCTTTCACCAAGTGGCAAATTAAACAGAGGACACTGCTTGAAAATTCACAGCCAGCTTCTTAATCAGTGCATCAATGCTGTATCTCCTTTTGGGATAAAAAGTTGCCTCATAAAGGTTTTAACACACTAAAGCAGCCAGAATAGCCCAGCCATCACATATACAAGACATAGAGTCTTTGAAAATAGGAAAAAAATAAACAGTAAAGACAGCAACCACAAATTACTCCATTCTGCCCAACTTCCTTTCCACATTTGCTTCCTTTGTTCTTTCTCAGTGGCCTTTCCTACTTTCCCAAGTACATGACTTTTAACCCAGACAACCCTTCCATCTATCTACAGCCTGACACATATGTTTAAACTCCCCCCAGGACTAACCTTGTCACTTTATCACATTAGCTTACATTTCCATCTCTGACAACTTGTGGCATGTTTTCCCTCAACCAACAACCACTTTCTTTTCTATGACACGTAGCATTTTAGCAGCCAAAGCACAACAGTCTGATAACTGTTCATCCAGAGTCATGTATCTTCTTATTATCTGCTACATTATCCTTATCTAATTGCATGCACTTTGGCTCAATCTGACATTTTCAAAAGTACAGATGCTTATTAGCTTTTCTCAGCTAAAAGAAAGAATGTGCATTATAGTGATTATTGGCTCCTGGCACTGCCCATGAAACATTGTAATGAGAAAGACCTTTAGCCCACCATAAACAAGCACAATCATGCCTGTTTTGATTATTAGCAATGCTCCCACAAATGTTGTCACTGTTAGAACTAATGCACACACTGCTAATTATTAATAATCTCATGTTTCTATGGGTTCTATTTAGCCAAAAGCTTTGGGCCAAAAGCAAAACTTATTTAATTCTGCACGACCACAGTGAAGCCACAAATGAGGTCATGACTGATTCCCTTATGGAGTCCAAAAATGCAGGTCCAGCCCCAGAGGGATAAATAACTACCTGAAAGTCATGCAGCAGGTCAGTGGCAGACCCACAAATGGCAAGACTTCCCTAATGGTCATTCCAATGCTCTATCACAGGTCCATGCCACCTCAAACAGAAAGTACTGAAGTGTGCCCAGGAATCAGTGAGAATTACCCACTCCTTCAAGAAGCCTCTTCCGAGCATATCGAACTCAAACATAAAGAGTATAAGCAAGGCAGATACAATAGATGGGGTTACTGTGATCCTAAACCTCGGCTACATCACTCTTTATTAATTACTCTTGTTTGCCATGAATCACTGTACACATTTTGACAAGTGGTGTTAGTGCAGTTTACAATAGAACAAAAGGCCAGGCTGGACAGAGCCTTGGGTGACATGATTTAGTGGGAGGTGTTCCTGCCCATGGCACGGAGCTTGGAACTAGATGATTTTAAGGTCCTTTCCAACCCTAACTATTCTATGATTCTATGAAAAAAAGCTGCTTTAACATCACTCACTTTATTAAAGACACCTTTGTAGAGCACGAAAATACCTTCAGCGTCTTCTCCAGGTGCCTCTTCTTGTATTTGGGATTACAAACACCCAAATAAAAAAAAAAATAATTAAGAAAGGTTAATATAGAACAGATAGAACAGATAGAGGAACAAGTGGTTATATTCAGTATGTCTAGCAGGAAGAATAGTAGAAGTGGAAATCTTTGGTTCACTATAAACTGCTTATGTCTTTATGGCAACATGGTTATTGATTTCTACAGCTTTCCCATCAACAATGCATTAGATGTTTGGTCTTGTAAATATTACCTTTCTTTCTTTGGCACCTAAAAGAAATGAGAAAAACAAAACCAAAGACAAACCATATTTCATATAGATTATGCAGAAACATGATGAGGGATTTAGCAATAAATAACAAACAAATAAAGATAAGATTCTACGGTCATATGAAACATAATCCCATGAGCAATCTGTGCAAATCTCAGAGCTGTGTACGCAATAAACTTATCCTGAGACAATCAATCTCTTATGAAAGAGGTCAAGCACTATTTAAAGCAGATCCTAACACCCTCTTTCCTCTCTGCTCAAGGCTCCTTGTGCTCCTCCGGAACACAAGATAACCTAACCTGCCTGTCCTGAGAGGAGAGGAGGCAGGAGACACAGGCAGCAGCTGAAACTTGTATTTTATAATGCCAGAGACCATGTCACTATGAAGCGGCTGGAGAGGAGCCATCTGAGGTTTTTGCTGGGAGATCCATCTTTAGGCGCCAGGGAGGAGAGAGATAAGGTTGCCAGCAGCCACCTGTTAGATAGTGAGAAAAAACTGACTCATGGCTTCCTGGCAGTGCAAACAAAACTGAGTTCTTCTCCCATGAGGTAGGGCTGGGGAAATGAAGAGAGGGAGAACTGAGCTGTGCTTGCAGCCTCTATTGCTCTTCAGGTACTGGGTGGCCTTGGGAGCAAATGGGAAGAGCCTCCATCCCAGAGCCACCTCCCAAAACACCCTATATGCCAGCAGTAGCAGCAGCTGCCACCAGATTGCTTTTCTATGGCCCTGGCTCAAGCAGAAATGTTTGGCTTGCTACTGCCAGCAGTTGACATTTTTCCTTCTGCCAAAGGCTGGCCGTATAAATCTAAGTCGTCTTTAGCCCACCTTAGCAAGAGACTCTGCAGAACACTTGAGCTCATCTTCACAGACACAAACTCTATATGCCTGGGCTCTGCAAACCACTGTTTACACCCTTGAGAAAGGGCAACAGGCAGGACTAAGTCACCTGAGAAAGGACAACAGGCAGTACCAAGTCTCTTGCTGCTGCTCAGATGGTGGACATTATTCTCCCTCTGCCTCTGCCAGAATGGGAGGAAAGCAGCAGGCACAGGGATCCCCTGTACATTGCAGCTGGCTGTGCTCACCAATTGTCTTCAGATCTACAGCTTGGAGACTGCAGTAAATCTGTAATTGCTCAGCCTCCATGGGTTTCATTTCTCCTCTGACCAAAATACCACAATTACTTTCTTATAGAGAGCTGAAGCTCATTTTAATGGAAAATAAGGAACACATACATACTTTTGTCATAAACACTTTAAAATTAATGACTTTGGTATAACTAGAACTGGGGTTACCAGGCATTTCCCACTGCTGCTTTTCCATTTCATGTAGCTCTCTACGTCTAGGATAGCAAGCCTGGGGAGAAATTTGCATTTGCTTTTGAGGTCTGCCTCGAGTGAAATCTACTTGAAATACTGGAGCAGATGTTACTGACAAATACAGAAAAGAAAAAGAAACACAGTGACACACCAGAAATATTATATAATGAAAGTATTACTATACTCCTGTCTTTCCTTTTAGATGCTTTAAATCTCCCTTCTCTCAAAGCAAGTTCCAAACCACTAAACAGCTAGCGGAAAACATCAGACATTTGAAATGTCACATGAAAACTGTCACTAATGAGTGCTAGATACAGCAAAGACTTAAATGTGCTGTACTTCGCAATTAGTTTGCACCTGTAAGAATATCCTTAGTGATAACTGAAATGATTTTTAGTCTTAAAGTCCCTGTGGTCCAGAACCAGGAATTGCAGTAGTTCACAGGGCTGAGCCACAGCAATCCAGCGCTGCCACAGAGTTAAGATGCAATGCCTGTAAGACAATGTGTCAATTCAGCCTCCAATTTTCCACCTGCAAAGTGAAGAAAATAAATGCAGTTTTAAAATGCACAGAGACAGCCACTTGTGGAAGACTATGTAATAAAAGAGCTTTCCTAAATAAGCACTTTGGAGAAAAATAGTTTATACTATGCAAGTGACAAGCAATCAAAAATATTCTCAATGGAAATCTGATAAGATTTCATCAGCAGAGATTCACAATATTGACCTTTTCCACATTATCTCACACACTCCATTAGCTTTTCTTAAACTTACTGCTTGCTATGAGGATGAGTATTAGACACCTCTCTTCCTCTCTCCCTGGCTCCACATTACAAGTTCTCTGAAGCTTAAAAACTGTATCTTTGCTATAATCTTTGGGAAGACTTTCACATGCTATTTTAACAAAACAAAGTATGAAAGATCTCTAAATTAAAGTGCTTAGAAGCTGAGAAGTATGCAAAAGTCTAGTTGAATGTGGGAAATTAAGGTTCCCAAACATTCTACAGGTGGAGAAGTTGTTAAAGGCTTATAGTTCCACTACACAACACCCACAGCCCATTCACACTTCAAAACACCTTAATGGACTGTACCACTACGCTTTCCCCCTATTTCCTTCTACACTGTTCTGTCCTGCAAAACATGTGTGCCCAATGACCATGTCTTACTCTCATTTTTAGTTACATACTAGCAGTAAAGACACAGTAAATCTTTTCATATAAACTAATGTACACCCTCAAAATATGTTTTAACTCAGCTAACTCGCCCATACAGAATCTCATCATTACCAAACACCCACAATTTAATGAATACAGATAACATTTTCAAAGGTACATAAGTGAGTGAGAACCTGAGCCAAAATGAGTATTGATGCACTTAACTAGGAAATAAATTCCAATACATATTTCTGGATTTGACCACAAATTTATTTAAAAAAAAACCCTGAATTTACCAACCTAAATTATCTGTATGTACTTTTGAAAAATTTACACTGTATCACAACCCAGTGTGAGTGCAAGAGGCTTTTGGGAAAAGACTGGGGGTTTTATTTTCCCCTGGAAGAAAAGAGAAAAAACATTCCCTCAGAAGTAAGATTAGTTTCTCCTCTCCTTTCCCCATGCTTGAATATGGGACCATTTAAAACTGTCATTGAATCTTTTTTTTTTTTATAAGCTTTGAAAACAAATACTTCTCCCTGATGATGAAAAAGAGAGTTAAAAAAACCTGCCATCAAATTAATCAAACCTAGAGAAAGCAATAAGGAATATAACCCTCGTGTAGGTATGAGTACGTAAACAAGTGTTGGTTGATGGTTTACTACAAAAGCAAGGAAATACCAAGAGCTCTATAGGAATAGAGTAATCAAGACGCTGCCACCCCTTGGTTACAGGATGGAAATGCACGTACATCACCAAAAGGAGCTGGAAATCACTCAGCACCTCAGGCAAAAATCCCAGTAAAATCAACTTGTAGTTAATGAACTTTAATAGGAGATTTTTCTGGACCATCACAAGCATAAATATATTAGCCCAAATTAATGTGTTAGATTTTATTTCAAAGGCAAAATCTTCTGACTCCCAAAGCTGTGATGGACACCCTAGTAACTGTCTTCTTTCTGGCCTTTTCTGAAATAAAAATATACAGAGAAATGTAGAGCAGAACACACACATAAGGTTTTTTCCCCATCCCCTACATCGTTGAAAGCCCCTCGAAAACCAACTCAAGTTGCTCGGACCCTGGGTTCAGTGTCTTCTGCACTTGAGCTACTAGCTACTAACTCAAGAGAAATAACATAAGCTGAATACTCTACATGAGATATCCAAACTCGTTGCACAGTTCACTACTATTGGAGAGATGATTCAGCCTCTTCACATGGTTATTCCTGAATACTTAAAAATACATTCTCTCTGGCAGATTTTTTTTAGTGCATACATCATCATCATGGCTAGTAAAGATTGCAGAAACAGAGCCTGACTTTAAACTGGCAGCAAATATCATAAGGTGGTTTAATTCTAAATATAGCTATAAATCAAAGTATAAAAAATACACCACCTCCAGATCTGTGTCCATTATTCAGTAATCACAAAATATGACAGGCTTCCATGCAAATAAACCCCATGATTGCTACAAGGTTTATAATTATTTCTTTTGAAGGAAGTAAGCCTCAATTTTTATTAATTTCAAGAGGTGACCTTGCAGAATGTCCGTAGAGTCTAACTTTTTCCACTGAAAGAACTAGTCCCAGCTCTCTATATCTTAATGGCTATAGGATAACTGAGTTCAGCATCCAAGAACTCACCAAGAAGAGACAGAAGAGGAGATTCTTTCAAACTTAAACAGTAGTTTCTGCCAATAAGCACAGCAGTTCAGATCTGTAGATAAGACTTCTGGTTACAATCCAAATTACTCTACCTTACAGTAATGTTATAATTCCTGCAGTCCTACAAACCCTTCTACACAATCCAACCACTCATCTCTTTGGGAAAAGATCACACTACATCTGAAATGCCTGTTGTCTGCAGCTCAAGCTTCAACCCTTCTGAAACACTGTCCTTGACACATTTCTAGGAGGCAATACCTCTTCCCATTAGACAAATAATGAACTGAAAATTAACACTTTCAATTACATGCAACAGCAAGTCTGACATATCAAATTACAATTTTTTACAATAATGGCTTTGATTCTTGCTTTCTCAGACTCACTCCATTAACAAATAATATTTGATATACTTAATCTTTAATTTATTCAAGCAGGAAACACAGTTTTTCTGAAGCATTTCAAAATTATCGCTATTTATATCTGAATGAAAAATTTTTTAAAATGTAGATCAGTCTGAATAATCACTTGTAAAACTAGCACAGTATAATATATTGCCAAATGCAGCTTAAAGCAAATGCAGGAAAGCAGGAAATATTCAAAATTCAGTTACAGAAAAAATATTCACAGTTATTAAAGCTTTTGGACTTTGAGTCTGGCCATTTAAATATGTTTAAGTCTCCTATTAAAGCCAACAGGACTTTTGGCTACGTAATGAACCCATAAGAATGCAGCATATGGCTCTTGATATAGAAAAACTTTACAATGCTTCAGTGCAAGGTTCAACAGTTTTAACACACAAAAAAAATTAATTTAAAAAGGAATTTTGTGATCATCGTTTTATACTCAGTGCCTCATAAAACAGATCAATATCTGCATTACAGAAAATTGCTGAATTTCTTATGCACCTGATTAATGCATTGTTATCATCCCAG
This sequence comes from Ara ararauna, assembly GCA_028858755.1. NCBI lineage: Eukaryota > Metazoa > Chordata > Aves > Psittaciformes > Psittacidae > Ara > Ara ararauna. The sequence continues at coordinate 108,678,026 of CM054377.1, read as the reverse complement.
TAATTAAAAGGAAAGGGGTCATACACAATCAGCATGATACATCTTACTCAGCACCTCCTGGCAGTTGCCTGCAAAAATTAAACTCACTAATCACTGTGATGCCAAAGAAGAAAAAGCTTGGAAAAGATAAAAATCTCAACTCAACATCTTGGAGAAAAACTCTTCTACAGTACAATCTGAAAAGCATTAACCTCATCTCTCTAAAAAGGAGAACTAAGTTAGTAAAATTCTTCATAATCTGCTATACTACCATACTAGATTTTACTAAGAGTCTTAACAGATATTTTCTCATATCTAAACTAATTTAGTGAAAAGGTAATCCTATAACAAAGCAAAAATGTCATCAGAACTTAGTTTATAACTGTTGCAATAATTAACTTCAGTATCAATACTGCTACATAATCAATTGGGAAATGGTTTTCCGGGGTCATTTATACAGGACCTAGTTTCCTCATTACTCCTCCCATAAATAACATGATTGCCTCATGAAGTTAATAATTAACATGAAAAAATTGCAACTTCAAACCCAGGTTTTGTTCATAAGCTAGACCTAATATATATATTTTTTTCTGATATACCAACCATGATTTGAAACAGTATAAAAACTTGTTAAAATGCTAAAGAATGTTGGGATTTCTGCTTTGCTATGCTTCCATGTTACAGAAACAATGTTCTCAAGTCCATCTTGATGGTAGCTGTAAAGCAAAGTTATCATACTAAATCACAGTTGTTTTTGTTTTAAATTTTGCTTGTTATGAAGTTACTGCCTCCTATTTGACTTCTATAGGTTTCATCTAGTAATTTTCCACCAGTAGAACTTCCAGTAGGCAAATTGCTTACTAACAGTACTGTGACCTTCAAAGGCAAGATCGTGTCTTTCCCTCTGTTTTGTACTGCATTGAGGTCTGTACTAGTGCTTAAAAAATATAGTACTGAATACAGCACACATTTCAATAGGAAAAGTCATCATCAGTAACCTATTAGAAAACTCAAATATCTCCTGATTATTAGTCACATTACAAAGTTAGGAACAGAACATTCTCATTCTCAGGTTTGTTTTGATAATTCCAAGCATGGAGAGGCAACCGAACTTTGTTTCTATATGTTTAAGCTCTGGATTTTCCCACTAGATTAATATTGGAGGATGAAACACAGTGTGAATGCCCTACTATAGTATGTGTGTAAAACACAAAACAGAAGTCTAACACAAAACAGAAGTCCAACCACCTTAGAAACGGGTTTCCAATGACATCTTGTTAAGCCCTTCCCCATGATAAGCAACACCACATGCTCTTGGCACCCTTCACAGACAGTCCACCTTCATTCTCTCATGGTCCTGGCCTGCTGCCTGGCTCGTTTTTCCCTTTGCCTCAGAGATTTCGTGCTCAGGGCTGCATTTGCTCTTTCTGGCCTGCTACTGCCAGGCTCAGGAGAGAAACCACATCTTCCCACTGCTATCTCCCCACAGCCAAGTGCCAGAGGCCGCCGCCAGTTCATCTAGGCGCCAGGTCAAGCTGGTTCAGCATCACGGAAAACTCCTCCCGCATCGGGACAGGGTGGTTCAGCACCGCGGATAGCCCCATCCGCCCGATCGCGTGTGTTCAACTCTGCGGACAATTCCTCACGTTCCTTGGACAGCCGGGTTAAGGACCGCGGACAGTTCCGCCGGTCCCGCCCCACTCTGGCCCGCGCCAGCCTCCTCCGTGTTCCCCGCAGGAAACACCTAGGCAGGCACCTTCCCCTCTACACATGGCACCACCCAACAGTGCTCTCCACCTACACACAAACCCTGACAAGAGAAAATAAAAATAAAAAAAAAAGGGGGAAAAAAATCACCAACAACTCTCCTTTTAGTAGTTCAGTATTATCCTTCTTAATATTATTTTAGAGCCTGTCAGCACAAATTACTCGCACATGCTAAGCTGAGTCCTTCGCTTCCGGGCTCAGCGCTTCTGGTGATCAGAGAAGCGGCTCCAGACATCTGCCGTCTCCAAATACAGGAAAGCGAAATTAAAACAGTCAAATAATGACGGAAACGTGCGAGCCCAGCCCCGGCGGCGGCGCTCCGTTGGCGCATAGCGACACCTAGAGCCAGCACAACGCGGGGAAGTGGCCCGTCTCCCCGGCCGCGGGTGAGTGCGGGCGCCCGGGCACTGCAACCGGTCCCCTCCGGCAGCGCCAAGGAGCGGCAGAGACAAAACTGTTGCCAGTGAGCGCGTCACGGGGAAGAGTTAATTGAGGGTCCAGACGCCGCCGGTTCCCGGGAGCCGCCGGCGTGGCAGCCACCTCGGGGAGGTTAAGGTCGATTTTCATCATCGCTAGATAAACTGCACTCGCTCTACGGACTGCGAAGGTCTTAACGAAGGGACGGGAAAAGGGGTGGGGGATTAAAAGAGAACCCGGGGAAGTTTCCCTGCGAAAACAACTCTCCTCGAGTGGGGCAGCCCTGCTTTTCGCCGCTCCTGGGAGGGTTCTCAGAGCCGGAGCTGAACCCAGCCACGAAGCTAACGCATCCCACTCGGGGCAGGAACTGCTTCTAACAGCCCAAAACATTAATCTCATCTGCAGCCATTTGCTTCCCCTTGTGTGTGCTTCCAGAGAGACAAAACACACTCAAATCCCTCTGCAAACCTAATACCACCCCGAGACGTGGAGCCACCTGGTCCCATATACCACTGGCCCTTCTTCGACTCCACACTTTCCCAATCCCCTTTTTCCGCCCTCCTCCTGAACGAACTAAACGCCATCGACCCAAGCCAGTTTAACCCCATCGGGCCCAGAAGCGAGTCCCAGCCTGGCAAGTCACTCGTTTCTAAGGCGACATGCAGATGCACCCTTTGAAGTAGCAGCTCTCCGAGGCAGCGCGGGAGCGGAAGGTGTGTGGCTGAAGTTTGCACCTTCTCCGCGGGGGCTCCCCCGGGGGCGCCGGGGAGGAAAAAAAAGAGGGAGAGACCCCGAAACGGCTGCTCGGGGGTTAAGAAGTTTCTCCGCTGCCGGGGTGGGGGAAGGCTGACGGGAAAGCGAGAAGGGAGGGACGAGGTGAAGCCTTCTGCCCCGGGGGAGTGTTGAAGGGTAAAACATGAAGAACAATTAAAAATAAAAAGGGGGGCGGGGGGTTTGTCGCCTCGCTGGGAAACCGCTGGAGCTCGCACTTGCTGTTTCCAAGCGCACTGACCCGGTGCCCTCAGCCCCGCTCCGCGGTAGCGGAGAGCCGCGCAAGAAACCAGGAGACAGGGAAAGGTGCGAGGGCAGAGCGGGCTCCGTCCCGTACTATCCCTGGCTAGTACTTCGGGGAAAAAATTGGAGCACAAAGACCCGCTGGGAAGAGCGGACAAACAGCAGGAAATCGCTGCCATCCTGGAGGGGCACTCAGGCACTCGGGGGGACGGGGAGCCGACACCCACAACCCAACCCAACGCGAAGGACACCGGCTCTTACATCCTCCTCCTCGCAGTCACTTCGCGACTGGTACTGGAAGCGGGGCCGGCTGCTTTCCTGTTGCAATGGACGCGAGGTCTTGCCGGCAGCGCCGTCCTCCTCGCTGCTCTGGGCGCCCAGGAGGTGACTCGCTTCGGGGGGAACGGGGAAAGAGCGGGAGGTGTTTATCTTCCCGCTGAACCGCTGGTACAGTGAAGCCATGAAGTCAATCCTCGGGAAACGAGGGGGAGGGAGGGAAAGAGAGACGCTTCTCCCTCTCTTTTATTTCCTCTCCCCCTCCTCTCTTCGTTTTTTGGCTACAGCATGCTATACGAGGGTGAGGATCAGTCCCACATCAGTGGAAGGGAGAGCGAGGGACCCTGTTCTCCGGTCCTCTGCCCCGGCACCCAGAGAGAAGCGGGGGGATCGAGAGAGCAGAGAGGGGGGAGTGACGAGGGGGAGAGAAGATAGACTGATAAATAAATAATAAAATGCAATCGAGCCGTAACACCACAGGCCCGGGAATGCTGCACCATCCAGTGTTGGGAAGGGGGAAAAAAAAAAAAAAAAAAAAAAAAAGAAAGAAAGAAAAAAAAAGGAAGGAAAGAAAAAAAAATAAGAACCAAAACACTCCACGAAGACGTACCCCCGATAATGGCGCCTGAGTGGATCAGCATTAAATGTGCTTTGGGGGTGTGCGTGTGTGTTTGCAAAAGCAGGGAGAGAGAAAAAAAGGAAGGGGGGCTGGCTCAGGCGCTGGCTGTCAGAGGCTCCCCAGGCAGAGGTGGCGGAGCAGTCGCCTCCGAGATCGCATACCAACAGTGTGCACAAGCGAGAGGCAGAGTGACAGAGTGTGTGAGACGGAGTGGAAGAGGCTGGGAAGCCTCATTCAAAGCACGTTGCTCTTCAGTGGAGGGGAGGGCTCTTCTACAATCATCTCCTTTTCGGCACCTTCTTTTTCTTCTTCTATTTTTTTTCCCCGGGGAAACAACTTAAAAAAAAAAAAAAAAAAAAAAAAGCAACAGAAACCCGATCGCCAGCCGGGAGAGAGAAAAAGAGGTGGCGAAGCCAAAGGCGAGGCGGGGAGGAAGGAGGCGGGACCGGCAGCTGGAGGGTGACCGGCCAGGAAGCCGGTGTGCCTGAGCGGCTCGGCCTCGGGGAAAGGGCAAGGGGAAGGAGGGCGAAACCCTCGGTAGCCCTCCTCTGCCCCAGCCGGCAGCGGGCCCGGCTCCGCCCGGAGCGGGCAAGCGCCCGGTCCCGCCCCCCCCACCCCGTCCCTCTCCTTCCCCCGCCTCCCCACGTTTGGGGAGATGAAGTGGGAAGGGAGCGTGTTGCGGGTTTTTGGAAGTGGTTGTTGTCGTCGCTTTTTAAAAGAATCCGGTAAATTGTGTTTCTGACTATTTTTGTATTAATTCATTTTTGCTGCATTAAAACGTGCTTCAGCGCCCCTCAGTGGAAATACGACCGAAGTGGCAACCGGCAGCATCTGCCGGGGATAAACAACCGCGGTCCCGGCGCCGAGGGGGAGGCGGCCGGGCCGGATCCGGAGCGGGGTCGGGACCTCGCCCGGGGAGCAGCATCTGCCGCCCCGGCCCTTCGCTGGAGTGGCCCTTGCCCTGGGCCAGCGGCTACACCGGCTCGGCCCGGAGAGCCGCGGCCGCTCGTTAACGCTCCCGGAGGGTAAAAGGGGCATGTGCTCAAGCAGCACCGGGGGAGCTGGCAGCGGGGTCCAGTACGGCTGCATCGGGTCAGAGGGTGATGGTTCCTGTTGCTCCAGCATCAAGATCCAGGGTTTCCATAGCAACAGATGCTTGGGATTAAAGGGAAGTGGGAGAGTTGCTGTCCCCTTCCCTCCTCCCCGAAATCATCCTCCTCTTTGACCTCTAAGTTTGACAGAGCTATGGGGATTACAACACACGAAGCATAAACCAGAGTTTGCACTTTCCCACTGACAGACTTACTGCTGACAAGCTCACAAACTTGATTATACTTCAGCAAGTGGATTTGATGGGCTCAGATTTCAACAACTGCCTGATCAAAGATCCCTTTACATCTGAATAGCTTCATTCTCTGCTTTTTATTTGTGTCTTCAAAGTCAGGATGAAAAGGGAAAACTTATCAAGAGAGAAAACAAAAACGCCCTGCCTCCTTCCTGAAGGAACTTGAAAGAAGAAATCATTTTGATCTTCACAACTGAGATCCTGACATTTAATTAAAAAACAAGATGAGCACACAATGCTCTGAAGCAAAGGCCTAGCTTCTAAGTTATGGCAACACACAGCATAACAGATGTAACTTTACAGAAGCCACTTGGAGCCCTCATAAGTTACGTTTTGGACACAAATCGACTACACACTATCAAAAATCTGGACAGTTAGCTCATCTGAATTCCACCTTAACCTGCATTAAGAGTGATTTCACGACTATCTGGAATTGGTGACAACTATCACTGAAAAATAAAATAAAGAAACAAGAGAATCAAAGGAAATAATAAATTTTTAAATTCTAAGGAAAACTAGGACACAAAGGAATAATCAAAGAAAGCCACAAAATGGCAAGATGAAACCACAGGCAGAAAAAGTCACCAAAGATTAGATGTCCAAAATAAAAAGTCTCAAAGAAAGTACAGAAAAAAGAAAACATTATACCTCACAGCTCAGTTCGAAACTCGAAGGGTCACTAAGGACCACGTCAGTTCCATATACATTCAGTTTGTGGTTATAATTCTTAAGGACCAAGATCTCACATAATAAAATTTATATAGTCATGCACGCACCTATTATGCATGTATGTGCATACACAATTCATGGAAAAATTGTATTAAGTGGACATAAAATTGCAATGTCAAATACTTCAAAAGCTTGAAAGTACTTGAAAAACAACCAGCGAAATGGGCCTCATCCACCAGAAAATCCTGATCATGCAGTTTGGGGCTGTGATTCATTTGCCCTGAAATAAATAATTACAGCTATTTAAAGGCCTTCCCAATTCCAGCTCTCTACTCCGTGACAGACCAGGGACAGCAGAAGCAAAGTCCTGTCATATCGTATTGTGGTGGGTGGAGGAAGATGGTTTAAATCTGTTGGGAGCCACAACCCATATAGACCACCATTCTATGGTGATGATACAGTGAGAGTGACTTTGCATAGAAGGGTTGAGCAGGCAGCCGGAGGCAGAAATATCTTGAATAAGCCCCTGCAATAAGATGCACCAGATTGCTGGTGATGCCTTTATTGAAAGCAGGAGGATTTTTCTGAGTCAGAGGGACCCAGATGATTTCATTAGGGACTCTGGAGAGCACTTCAGTCTGCCTGCGCACAAGTTATCTCAGGATGTAGCTTGTCCCTCACAAGCATGTGTTATGGTGGGCCTGTCCTCCCTGCAGTGAGGGACACAAGCCAGCACTCCTGAGTCACAGCCCAGTGCTGGAAGTCCTCTATGCTCTGTTTGCAATTCCATGGGTAATTTGCTGTTCACCTGTGCATGACTTAGAGCCCAGAGTCCTCTGCAGTGCCCTGGTTATACGGCCAGATACTGTCATACAGTGTGCACACCAACTGGGCATGGAAAAGAGGATAGGGCCAAAAAAAAGAAATAGGAACCACTGAGACATCGTAGTAAAATGGCAAAAAACACCATATCAGTAACCAGGGTTCCTCTAAAACAGAAGATCTTTTCAGCCTCTATCAAGATTTGAGGCGAAAAAGCAACTTGCATCATGAAATATGTTTAAAGAGGCAAAATACTTCAGAAGTACAAATGTAAATCTCGTCTCTAAACACTCATCTTCTACGTAGGAAAGATCCTTTCCCTAAATCCTGCAAACAGATCCCAAGATAAAAATCAAGGCATTTCAAAACAGCGTCCTCAAGCATCTCTTAGTTGTATATTTAATTCAGTAACAGGAGTTTTACAAGAAGGTTTGACTCCTAACTAGTGGCATTTCAATCAGAATAAAGTGTGTTAGCTTAAGCTATTTTCCCTGCAGCAGCAAAGTACATTTTACTGACATTTTTAAAGCATACAGATAAAAAATGACACTTGTTTTTTCACTTGGTATAAACAAACAGCAACCCCACATTTCGGCACTATTAATGTAACACGATCTAAAGCAGGTCAAACCCAAGTCCTACTGCCTTTAAAACTACACATAACAGATTTCTTTTTGGACAAGCTTTCTCAGAATAACACTGGCAAAGAAACAATCCAGCAATATTTCATGTAGATTTATTTTTGTAAAACATTACTTCTCTCTGTCAGGGAATTCAAGCACCGTTATTCATGTTCCATCTTCTGTTCTGACTAAGCAATTTATGTTTGCTTAAACTTCGAACTTGTCATCTAAATAATACAGAGCTTGTTGCAGACAGAGCTAAACATGTTTCTAGTTTTCCTGTGGTGACAGTTATAAGCACCCGATTAGTGATTTTTTTTTAACAAAAAATATTTTTTAAATAGTTCAAGTGCACTTTTTATCATTGAAATTATTATAGAATCATAGAATCATAGATAGAATCATAGAATTATATTTTCCTTTTCCAATGAACTTTTAAAGGAGCTTTATAATTTCCTGGTTATCTTTTCATATCATTCCAGAAAATGATAAATTCGTATTTGTTCTTAAATAACTGTATTTAATAGTATCACCCCTCTGATTTTTTTATAATAGCAGCTCTCCAGGCACTACAGGAACAAAGTTACACTGTTCTAACACCTATTACTATTGTCAGCCATGATAAAAACATCCAGCCCGTGAATCTCTAATGGCCCCAGGCTTATGCCAGCTATACATCTGCTGTCTGGTGTCCCCTAAAAACCCATCCAAACCAAACCAGAAAAGAAATTATCTTTCCTATATCAAATGCACTAATTCAGCAATTCCCAAGGACATACTTGATTGTTCCTTTTGATCTAATGTGCGTGCTGGGGGGAGCAAACCACTGTGTTAAGGTAAGTGACACTGGGAATGCTGAAGACTGAGGGGTATTATGTCATCATTTGTGCTAGTAGCATTTCAGAGCAAATTCTGTAGAAATACAGCATTGGACAGTAAGTGAACTTGGGACACAGAGAGGAGTGTTTCTCTTTAGAATCTCAGATATTATTAAAAAGTCTTTCAAGCCTTACCAAAATCCCAAACAAAACCAAACCCCTCAAAAATCAAAACAAGCTAGCTTTCCTGGCTGTAATAACTGAAACATTGGGAAAATTAGTTTTCTGGGCATTGCAAGAATAATTCAGTCTTCCAGAACTGGCTGAATGAAAGCTTTTTGTGGGGAAAAGAAAGCATGGATACTCAAGTACTGGGAACAGTAGGCAAAGGTGGCTTTATAGGATACAATATTTTAGGGAAAAAAAACAACAAAGTAGGCTGGAAGAAAAGGCTCTTCAGAGGAAGAGATGGACCCAGAGAGAGCAGTGGAGAAAGGAGAAAAAAGCACACAGAAGAGGCAGGGACACAGTGAAGTACCAGGTGGGTTGAGAGAGATAGAAGACAAAAGCAAGTGAGGTCAAAGAGGCAGAGAAGAAATGGACCGAAACTGGCAGAGATGGAAAGCACCAACATGCCTGGAGAGCAGGGAGGTAGGCTGGAGTGGTACAAGGTTAATTGGAGCCACACAGAAGGAGGATTTTCAAAGCCAGGGAGACAAGCTGCTCCAGAGGGTGCTTCTGACACCTGATGGATAAATATTTGCTCAGTGGTCAGCGGACAGGTGATTTTACCCACCAAGAGTCTTGATACACTCAGGGCCTAATTAAATGAAATCAAGAACACATAACTGAGTATCAGCAAGTACTTCTTGGTAGTGTGAGCAGGACCGTCTCCAAAGGAAATGAGTGAAAGTCCTAATGCTGAGGACATCTATAAATAGCCTGCATGAGGCACTAGAAAATGTGCTGGAAGGCATAATCCTGCTAACTGGCAAGAGGATAAACCACATGACCAAGGAGGACTTTCCCATATGATTTTTTACATTTTGCAACTGGTGCAGGGGTGGTGAAAAGCAGGGAAAAACTAAAACCCTTCGAAGAAGAGCACTCAGGAGAAACAGCTGTGCAAGTTTGCTGCTAGAACAGGGAACAGCAAAGCCTAAATAAAAAAGGTACAGATGCACATGTGTTTGTAGAGCTCTACACCACGTTAGGGTCCTGGCCTACCACTGGTATTGATGTACACGCAAATAGGAATTTGTGCTGAAGACTGTCTTTCTTGCTTTAATTAATATTCTGTCTTTGGAAGCTTTATTTGAGAGAAGTTAGGATGAGATCCCAGTTCCATGTCTTCAAGAGAAGCCAGGAAGTTAAGCATTAAAGTTACAGATAAATACATTTTTCTTAGGATGCCAAGAGCCATTGGCAGCCATGCAAGACTCGGCTAATGTTGCTGAACTGGTCTCCACTATGCATACTCTTCTCTATTTTGGAACTTGCCAGCATTTGATACTTGAGTCAGATATGCTATGACAACAATCAGTTCGCCTGATTAATATTATCTCTCAAGGGGGTTTTCTGTAAGAAAAGGAAATAAATTCTTCAGAAAGGGAAAGTAGACTGTGGCAGGTCTATCAGGAAAGTAACCATCTTGCCAAAGTATCTATTGGCACTTCAGTCAGCTACTTCAGATAGAATCTTGAAGCAAGAGAATATTCTCAGCATTATGTGTGAAAGGGATGTGCAAGGTTCCTGCTCCATCTTAAATGCCTGAGCCACATTTGCACAACCTTAATTGCCCATGTTGGGAGAAGCTGATGGGATTTCTCTCTAATTCAGCATTATAAAACTGGTAGCACACAGAAGCAGCATACCTTGGAGAAATTCGTCAAGCAGAAGTTCTTGCCAAAAAGAACTTGTGCATGCAGAATCTTAGAGAAACAGAAGGGATTTAACCAGTCAGCATTTCAAATACATGACACAGGTTTCCAACAGAGTAGACAAGGTAAAATACTTTGATTTAAAGACTTCTTTACAATACAGAGATTTTCTTTAAACAAATCTGTGACTCCTCGGAGTAGCTGTCACTAAATTCACAGCTTGCTTGTTGCTTGGAAGAGAACTAAATCTAGATTCAATAAAAGACCCAGGGGACGTAATGACACAATTTTAGGTTTTGGAAGCCCACAGCTGAAGGAAACCCCTAGAGATAAATATGAATATGCAGAGAGAAAAGCAAATATAAGGAGATGGACAGCTACCATTAGGCTAACAAAATACGCTCTACTCCTTTGCTCTCACCTTGGCCCTGCCAGACACACATTTCTTACTCCAGTTTGGCACAGCTTCAGCATGTTTAAATATTTCTCTCTCACAGCCTTTCACAAAGAAATGAGCAATGATGGAGGTTTGTAAAAAACCAACCCTGTGAGAGAGCATGTTGAGTATTCTCTAGAAATAACAGGGATTCTTGTAGGCTACAGGTACAATTCAGTCCAGTTTCTGTCTCCTATCAGGACTATAGACAGGTGAGCAGCTGTCTTCTCAGGGCCACTTTGAACATACAGAACTGCCATTGTAGGTACTTCAAAAGTTTTCAGAATAAACAGAAATTCATCTAATGAGCTCCAACATTCTGGAGTGAAGTGGGCTGTAAGCAGAAACTTTATGGAGCACAGTTACAGATTAGCTGTCTGAAGTTCCCTGAAATAGTAAATAATTCCTCTTTCTATATGGCACTAATTGAATTAGTAGCTGTTTGTGCTTCTTCACTATTAGTGCTGGTGCATGTTCTTTCCTACCCATTTGTCTTCATAAACTGATTAGGAAAAAAGCTTACCAATTCACTCATAGTTTTCTAAGAATAAATTACCCCATTTATCCATTTCACCTGCCTTAGTAAGATGAAGTCTAAAACAACTGAGGCTCCTGGAAGCTATTTTAAAGATTTGTTAGTGCTTTCCATCAACTGCCATTATGTAGCAGCAAATATTCACGATTATAAATGGCTGTCCAAACGGTGCACTGATTTTCTGAAAGTGGGAGACACAAGGACAAGAATGGAACACTGACAGGAAATTCATAAATTATGTCCTTTCTGCTTTAAGCAGAGGTTTATGAGCACAGTTATTTAGGATCAACAAATGAGCCAACCAAAGAGAGATTTTCATTTTAAATACATCTTATATTGTGCCTTGTTTTAACTCACCGACTATGCACTTCCTTTTAACCTTACCACACTCTTCTAAAGTATGTCAAGCCGAAGCACTAAGTTCAGCTTTGCAAAGGTATTTAGCAATGTGAGGTACTGGAGTACACACTGGAATTATCATAATCAGATCAGTGATGGTGTAATCAATATGAGCTGCTGCTTTGGAAAATTCCAGTGGATATTCACATGCATTTTAATGCATTCACTGTTATGTACCTAAATTTAGGGGCATTTGATTTCTAGTTGCTAGTTAAGCTGATATATATATATATATCTTATTGGCTTGCTAAATAGATTTAAAAAATAAACAAACCCAAAGCTTTGTGAAACAAGACATACATATTTCTAGTCTCTTCTGACTTAGAGGTAGATCTATATGTATATTTATTTGCCAAGGAATCAAAGGAGCATACCAAGTGAACCAAACTAGTGAAACTGAGAAAACTAACTTTAGGGATGTTCAATAATTTCACTGCAAAGTTAAAAGCAATCCAGGATTCTGCTAAGCAAGAAAATACAAGCTGCTTCATCATGATCATGATCATGAATACAGCTATGACAAAGGCAATCCTGTGAAATTTTGACTGCAACTCAGTAATTTCAAACCTCTGAAAGGAGTCTGATTTGCTCTTCCAGAGAAAAATAATCTAATCCCTCCAAGTTATGCAAGCACACAGCAGTACTCAGGATCCTCTTGTTCCTCTCTGCAAAGCAGGCAGGCAGCAGCTAGGCAGCTAAAAATGTCATAACAGGGCTCTGAGAACTAACCTTTGAGCTCATCACAGTTTCCGCAACAATGACATCAACAGGACTTCAGCAACACAGTCATAGCTGCATTTTGTAAAAGCACCAACATTGAAAGCAGCTGTTGAAAAAAATGAAGCCACCCTGACTTAAGGCAGTAAAAATCTCTGATGAAACACTACTTGCTACACTAGCTGAAGCCTCCCACCAAGAACACTATCAGCAATGAGCTGACAGAAACAGCACCACCATTTATCTGGAATTTAAGATTCTTGATAATCATTGAATTGTTTCTCAACACTACCGCTTCAACAATTTCATATAAATAACCACACTAAAACCTTCTTCAATTTCATGAGACTGAGCAGAGTTTACTATTTTTCTGTGGGAATTGTTTATTCTACCCATTATTCACCAATTTAAATATGTCTTTGCCTATCCAGTAACTCAGTAAATCAGAATTCACTACTGATTCTGGGGATAATAAATTTCTTGAAAACATTCTTTACTGAGAAAAGAGTATCCACATTCAAAGGAACATATCCCTGCATTGGTATTGCTTAGTATTTTTGGAAGTGGATGCCACCTCAAAACCAATTAGCATGGCCTAGTTGTGTCGTCTAGAAACATAGAGGTTCTTCAAAATAAAGCACATGCAGCACTGACATTTGCAGCACATTATGACAAATGCAGGAAACAATTTGTCTGAAGTGGCAACATTTGTTGGATAACAGAGATGACATAACCAGAAAATGGGACAGCCACCCCAAAGAGGAGCAAGACTGTGTTTTGGCTAGAATTTTAGATGTCACATTGGACTTGACAAAAATTTAATCACCTGGGACTTTTCCCAGGCATCTGCCAGAAGCATCTGCCTCTTCTTGAGCTTTCTTTGTATTAATGAATTTGAAAGACATATTGCAACCTGGCTTGTATCAGAAATAGTGTGGCCAGCAGGACTATGACAGTAATCATCCCCTTGTACTCAGCACGGGTGAAGCTGCACCTCAAATACCATGTTCAGTTTTGGCCCCTCACTACAAAATAGACATTGAGGTGCTGAAGCATGTCCAAAGAAGGGCAACAAAGCTGGTGAAGGGCCTACAGTACAAGTCTTATGAGGAATGGCTGAGGAAATGGAGCCCAGAGAGAAGAGGCTCAGGGGAGACCTTATTGTTGTCTATACCTGAAAGGAGATTGTAGCGAGGTGGGGGGTCTATCTCTTCTCCCAGGTTGTCGTGACAGGACAAGAGGAAATGGCCTCAAGTTGCACAAGGGGAGGTTTAGATTGGATATTAGGAAAAATTTCTTCACTGAAAGTGTTATCAAGCAAAGGTCTTTCCCAACCTAAATGATTCTATGATTCTATAAAAAATGAAAGAAAACACTTGCAAGGGGCTGAGCAACAAGGAGCCCTTTGGAATTTGCTTGTCTCTTACGCCTTAAATAGTGTTAATTTCAGAACACTCACCAAGACCTATTTCTAAATACACTGGCAATGATTTCATCTTTGGCTTGCTTTTTTCAGTGAGTTCTAGAGAAGCACTGCTTAATCTGTAACATACCTATGTGTTCAGTTTATGACCCAGGGCTGAGGGGCTCCCTGCTCTTGACATTGACTCCTGATTGGGATTCTCATGATGAGCTTGAGCTCCCCTCTTCACCACAGACAATTCTCTAGCCAGGCCACCTAGTTTAAAAGAAGGCAGCAGCTGCACATCCTGCCACCTCGCAAGCCCCACATGTGCCCCAAAATGTTTTAAAGTAGGTTTGTGGGTCAGCTGCAGTGTGGGCTGCTGGCATATCCCAGCTTAGTACTGCCGCCATGGTGGGAAAGGTATGATTGCACCTTTCTGCTTATTTTAGGAGCAGCCTAAGGCAAGTTTACAAAGTAATCTCTCTCTCTACTTTGTGTTACCAGTAGTGCCTTTCTATAGGAAAAATAAAATTAAAAAGATACTGATATGTCACAGTGTGATTTCTAAGCTGACAGCAGGTCTTTAAGATGAGAGCACAGACATTACATTAAACATGCTCCATCATGTATTTTTTTGTCTGTGATCTAGCTCGTATTAGAAAATAGTTGTCATTTCTTTATCAGATCCATTTGGAATCGCTACTGTTGGATCCTGCCCTCTACTGACATGCTTCTCCTGTGAACACAATGCAGTCTGTTATATACGTGACAACCTAGATGGCACACTTTAAATGAGATGAGTCTTTTATGGAAAGAAGAAAAAAAGAATTATGTGAGGACAAAGCCCCACATGGTGGTGATTTCTACTTCCTGTGCCAAATAACTGGGAGAGAGGGGGAAAATAAAATCAAATTTTCTTAATTATAAATTAATTCATAATAATAATCTGAAGATAATTGTGAAGAATACTCCTTCATAAATAAGAGTCTGGATCACCTTCTACCCTTCAAAAAATGAAATTGTTCTGTTTATAGTGCTTGTCAAGCCTGTTTTCTGAGTTTGATACAGAAAACATGCAGAGCTGGTAGAAATGGCAGTGGTAAACAAGCAGTTGTGCCGTTCTGCTAACCTGCCGCATTAGCACACACAGCACAAAGCAGTGCTAGTGGCCAGGGAGCACTTCCACAGCACAAAGCAGTGCTAGTGGCAAGGGAGCACTTCCACTCCCACCAGTCTCTGCCCTCTGCCCAGCACATGCTATTATAAGTGACAAGAGAGTAAGCATTTTGATATCTGTTTTCACTTAAGGCCCTTAAAGTGGAGACAACAGCCATTAAGACTTACAATAAACTTCTGAAATAAAACTCCTTGTCCGTCTTTACGGATGACTCCAGCGAAGTTCAGTGATTTGCTCATGCAGGTCTATACTGGGGGCAGAAGAGTGCACAGACTTCATCCTATGGCCATTTATTCTACAGGGTAATGACTCTCTTTATGTCAAGAATGGGGAAAGCTCACCAGAATTAGAAGGAAGTGGAGCATCAGGAGAGATATCACTTGCTAATTTTGGAAGCAATGGGCCTCAAACCAGGGCTATTCATCTGGTCTGGTACACAGCTGCTTGCTTAAAATAGGCAGCTAAGAGGAAAAATAAAGCTAAAGTCAGAGAACTACACCATGGAGATGGTAAAGCATCCCTGAGAAACAGAATTCTTCTTAAGTCATTATCAAAGATGTCACTGGTGTGTGTGAATTCAAGCAACTGTTTCTTATGCCACGGTCCTACATTTGCAATTGCAGTCCTGAGAAAAACCCTAACATGCTTTCTGTATGGTTCTCAAGTTGTTTATTCTAGCCCAACTGACAGAAAAGTCAGAGTTACTGCAGGAACAGAGAATGTTTTATGCCCTCCATAAAATCATTTGACAATCCAAGGAAAACTTTCCTGAGTCTGTTGTTCAGATTTCAGTGTGATAAACTGTATTCAGTGGAAGCTTCACCTGTGTAAGGACTGCAGGGTCTGACAATATTTGAGTAGGTCAGTCCAAAACATTAAAATTATTCATAACACTAGAAATACACATGTGAAAGAAAACCTTGTAAATACAGATCAGCATCACCACTTGAGGGTGCTGCAGTAGTTCTTAAATATTAACTTAAAGATGTGCTACCAGGCAGGTATTGTACACAGAGCTACACAGCAATAATTCACCTAATTACTTTCATGGAGGCACTGGGAGCATTTGGAGATAAATTCGCAGGAAAACCAGCTGAACATTTCTTCTGAAATACAGGCTTAAATCCTAAAACCTTCCTAGCTAACTAAGGTGATAAAATAAAATTCAACTTAGAAAGAGGTGGATAAAGGAAAAATTCAGTAGAACAAAAGAGGACCCTCAATTACACAAGCACATGCATTTCCAACTTAAAAAAATTCATTACAAATATAAATTCTCAGCTCTGCACACACATTTACTCTGAGTAGTACAAGCAAATGTTTTCCAAGGCATATCAAATTGATTTTGCTATAAACTATTACAGGATTATAGTCCATTTTAATAGTCTTCACTACAGGAAACACATAGAACTAGTCTCTGTGGGAAATATATTGAACAGTCAGTGAAACACAAAGCAATACCAAAATATAATACAGAACGGTTCAAAAAAGCCACAGCAATCTAAATGGAAAGCCTGAGTCAAACATTATCTAGGATTCTCCATTTTTGTAGAGCTTCCCTTTTAACATAAAAACCATTATTTGTTCATGAGGATATAAAAACATGAAATAAAGAATAGACAGTAATGAAGTTAAAAGAAACTTTGAAATCACTACATATGTAAAAGCGTAGTGACTGCACATAAAATGAGCTCTCATTTGGAAAGCATGTTCAGTTCCATTTCTTTTATCTGACTCGTATCAGGCATTCAAGAGAGCCAGTCAGGAACTATTTGATGATACCCATGGAAAATGCTTATCCATCAAAGCTAAAACTCTGGTGGAAAAAGGCCCAGTTTAAAAGAAAATTCTCAACTCAGAGACATTTGTGGAGGGGCATTTTTTGCTTCAGGTCAGAAGAAATAAATGGACCACTTCCAGACAGAAAATAACACAAATTTATTTTCAGAACTGAAGTGATTTTGAAGTTCCAGTGAAGAATGAGGGGAAAAAAAAAAAGTCTGAAATAAAAATAAATCATTTCAGTTGACTCAAACTGATTTTATTCTTTGGCTTGCCACAATGCAGACATTTCCAAGATTGTTTACCCATCCTAATTCTGAGCAGCAAAATTCTGAAGCCTTGAAACACAAGGCTCTAACCTCTTTGCTGCGTGCCCACTAGAACATGGTAGGTGGAAAGGCTTTCTAAAACTACTGAAAAAGATGATGATCAGCTGGACCTTCGTCTTGAATTCAAAGCACTGCAATCAGCTAGAATATTGCCCTGGCACAAGGGTGAATCTAATCTATGAACAGGTAAGTATTAGGAATAGTCCTTTGCAATGGGAGGTAGAAAGTCTCAACTTCCTTCCATGTCCTCTCCCTTAGGTGACTGTTCAACAACACACTGCTGCTGATGCTGACACCACCGATGATCCACAACATGCATTTCCCAGGGCTGTACTCATATAGATATGGAACTGACCCAATTTTAAAAGACTGATTTAACACAGTACATATGCACAGCTCAACAAATGCTTGCAGAAAAAAAGGGAAAGCAATGTGATGAGTGACAGGGTGACTGCATCAAGAAGTTTTCAAGAGCCAGAAATTCATTCTGCAAATGATACAATTACCTACACACTACTTCTTTGCCCTTAGCCCTTTAACAGGCTGGAGTCATTTAGTCTCTATATTAAAATACTTAATATCAGAAACAGAGCACAAGCTACTGTAGATACTTTACAGAGACAGGAGTAATCCTTGAGCATATGTAGCAAGACATTGTTTTATTAGGGCATCTGAAATTAGAGCCAATATATCAATATTCCCTTTCTTTATAAAAAGTGTGTTAGAAATAGGCAGACAGTCTTGACATTATATAGGGTTTTGTACAGCCTATTCATTTTTACATTGCATTGTTCAACTAGTTCTTTTTAATTTTTTTTTTTTTTTACTTTGCAGACAGTGCCCTGATTATTCCCCTGAGAAGGGTAACCTTTCAGATACTTTTATAAATGCCTTTACACATAATTAACATTAGCACACTTCCCTACACCAAAGTCACAAGTACCAGATGAACCTTTCCAATGAGCAAAAATAAAAGATATGTATAGTTCCCACAAGTTAGAGAACTACTGTGAGGACCTTTTTAAAAGATAAAAAATAGCAGACGAAGATAGAATACCATCTTGGCCTCATTTAAAACATGAGTCCATCTCGCACAGGTGTAAGTGAAGCTCCAGCCTGGCCTACACATTTAGAAAGAGTCAGCAAACAGGCCACAGCTAAGTGATTTGGCTGTCAGATGCAGACAGGAACTCCTGATTACTGGCTTGCATCTTTACTATATAGGAAATTCAGCCTCGAGTAAAGCGATGCATTTACCTCCTATTAACTTCAGTCAGACCAGGATTAAATTTTGGGCAAGCTGCTCCGATTCTGTTTAAATTACCCCAGGAATAAAATACATACATAATAACCTCCACCTACCCCAGAGGGGGCTGTGAAGATTAATGGTAGGAAAGTATCTGAATGCCAAGGACAGACATTTGCCCTAGTTATGTCTACATATGAAAAATGATCAGACTCGTTTGTCTCTCAGAAAGTGGTCACAGTTACTTTATAATACATATTCAAGCTAATAGTTGTGAACTCAAATACCAGAATAGTTGAAATTATTAGCAAGTAATGTGTAACACTGTAAATGTATTCCACTGGGAAAAGGTCAGCATTAGAGATATGAGACAGCCTTTCACATCAGAATAACTCAAACTGCTTTCTCTTCATCAGTCATGTGTTTCCATAATGCTGTGTTTTCTTTCAGTCATCGTATTTAACAAAAAGGACTTATGTTTTGTGGAAAACAGCACTACAGAAAAGGCTTATCGACTGTCATTGCAAACTCTTTCGGTATTAGTGTTAGTAGCATTTTTTCAATAAATCATTTTCTTATTTATTGCACACTTATATTTCATTCAGTTTAATTATATCAGTAACATGCTGGGTAACATTTCGAATTTTCCTTCTGTAAATAACTGGTATCATTGCAAATGCCTGTAAGCACTCATTACAGATGAGGAATGCTTGTCACTCATTAAACCACTGTGGTTTGTTATGCACAAATGCCTTAAAATATTCAAAACTTTGGGCTAAAATATGCCATTCAAAGCAGCATGTCTTTGCTTTGTGTCAATGTGCACAAGAGAGAGTGACAGCTGTGTAAACACTGAATTATGGCATACAGCAAAACACCCTGAACTTCTCCATAGAAGCATTTCAAAACATCTGCCCTCCTACAGGCAGGTCTTGAGCACTGCTTTTTGTGCAGAGCAGGGTCAGGATCTACTATGCTTTTATTCTACTTCAGTGCAGAACGCATATAAAGGAGACAACAAAGTGATTTCATTATTACTGCTCCATATCCTCCATTCATTGCTCCACTAGACAAGCAGGAATGCAGCTACTGTTGAGATAATTAGCACAGGCAATTATTAAGAGACTCTTAATGTTTCACTGAAACACAAATAGCAGAAGATAAATAATTCCTCCCTTAAGATCAAAACCAGAACAATAATTAACTGCTGGAGGGGAGGGGCAGCAAGAATCTAGAACACACTCTAGAACTGCAATCTGCTCCCCAATTTCTGCAGCAAAATGTGTGCGTTTGTGCATTATATCCTTTACTCAATCATCTATCCTGCATCAGCAAAACACGTGCAAAGTTCTCCACCAAGTCCAGTGATAGTAGGATTGCATCTGATTTTGGAAATACTCATCCTTACAAATGATGAATGGTGATCCTAATGACACGATCATATGCTCCAGTCCTGTAAGAACTTTTGTTCAGTCTGCACAGAAATGTTTGCAAGATCAGGGCTACAGCTTTACATCATGGTGGTAATACTCTGGACAACGACCTCACGAACTAGCACCCTCACCTTTTACTCTGTGAATAGCTACAATCCTTCCTTTACTCCTTGCTTTTTCCAGCTTTATCATTCTCATTCCTGTTAAGGATAAAGCTTGACTACTTCTCAATATTTAGTAACCTCTTTTGCTCCTCAGGAGAGTGAAAAACATGTGAAGCAGAATTAAGACTTACCAACAACCTTGTGTTTTAATTCAGGACTCCTAGAAAAAGCATCTGAAACTAACTCATCCTTCCTTTCATGCTACCCCAGGTAGTGTCTTACCTCTACCTTACTTCTCTTTAGAGGACATCTTTCTGTGCTCTGGAGGGATTTTCCCCATGCTCTTCTTCTGTAGGACATAGATGGCTCTCCCCAGGCTTGTCACTACAAAAGGCTCCTTGCTTCCTAAGCCAAATCACCAGGTGTGCTACTCCATGGCATGAACATACCCTTCTAAACACAGCCTTGGCCACTCACAGGCAGGCAGGCGGTTCCTAGTCTGTATAACTCTTACTCCCTCCTAGCTCACCTGCAGAGAGGGAAGGTCATTTATCTCACTGGGACAAGCCACCATTACGCTTCTTTACTCTTAAAAGGGGGTGTTCTATGCTAGAATATCCTTTTCAAAACCACTGCATTCCAAGGTTGAACTTTTCAGGATTTTTGAGGATTTGGTTGCCTGGTTCCTATTAAGTTTATGGAAGTAACACCTCCTTTTTAAGCATGAGTGCTTATTTATGTCCTGCTTTGAGACACGTCTTTCTGGGCTTCTGTCTGGGTCTGCCAGAGAAAACTGTTTGCTGGACAAAGAGCTATACATTGATGATGCTGCGTGCAAAGAACACATTGCCCGTCATAGTCCGCTATTCACATATCTCTTCCACAGCTCTGCCAAGCTTCAGAGCATAGCAGCGGAAGATACACGTATTTCACTCTTACACACAGCTGGGTCTTTAGGCATCAGACGAGCAGGTTACACAGCTAATACATAGCATACAACACACCTCACTTGCTTCCTTCACATAAAAAACACCATGTGCTCTTGCTTCCAGACCACCTCTCCACACAGGATGACCAGAGAACTCTGCAATCGAGGGCAGCATAGCACAGGAAGGCAGGAGTACAGAAGTATTGTTTCTATGCTACATCCTTGTTTCTAGGATTACTGGTGAGCTGATGAAGTATGGAATGATTTACATTGATTTCTTAAAAATCATCAAACCAAATCAGTGAGATGCCTTCTGTCTGCAGCACTGAGCAAAGGGGAGCTCTGGAGGAAAAGGCAATTTATAAAGAAGAGAATAGAAATGCTGCATGTGCTATGACAACTTGCTTATTTAGATTTAAAATGATTAACAAATTCGCGTCTTCATGGGTCTCAGTGCCCTAACATCATTAACCACTCAACATTTCAACAGCTTTAAAGTAATCAGTTTTACAGAAACCCTGTCAGCCAGCCACTTTCACAGCTATCACTTGCTTCAGTGCAGGAGGAAGAAACCCACAGTGCTCTCTGCCTTTTGCAACATATTCTTTAAATACAAGCTATTTCAGATCTGTGATTAGAAACACAGATGTCTCTCAGACTCTCCAGAGTCCTGGAGAACTTCTGCTAATTGCCTTAACTTTTAACAAGCATACAGATCAGGCACCCTTCTGATCTCAGCTTGATGATGCAAGCATAAGCCTCATGCTGGACAAGCTCCAGGCACAACAGATCTAACTGGCAATCTATGCACCACCCATGACCTAAAAATGGCTGATGGAGATCCTGCACTGGCACGCCAAGCGGAACGTTTCCCTCAGAAGGAATATCAGTGCATCCCGATAGCTGGCCTGTGACAGTGCAACAATAATCAGGCCATGGATGACCAGGCGTGAACAAGACAGATGATAAGAAAGGTCAGCAGGCATTGCCCAAAGGGGATTAGGTGCAATTCCTTCTAAGGCACAGGTAATACCTGCTTCCTCATGTTACCTGCAAAACCTCCATGTATCTGAAGATGAACTTCAGGCAGCTTACTTTCATTCATCCACACCTAGACATGACTGGAGAGAGAAGCTAACTTCCAGCACTCCAGATTCCCACTTGAAAATGCCAGTGCTTATATACACATATGTAAGGATATATACACACATATACACAAAGTACTGTCATGGCAAAGTTTGAAACCTGAGTGCAGGCAAGAGATATGCAGTGCTTCTAAAGTCTTGACAGTCTGAAGCCAGAATCCAGGCTTGATCCAAACAGTAACAGTATTTTCGCAGTCTTAAGACATTAGGCCTCTATGTAGTGAAAGAAGAATTGAATTCTCCCAAGACTGGCAAATAAAACCCTGATAGGTACTGGCTAGGGGAGTAGAACATTTATGAGATACTATAATCATTCCTAATATTATTTATATGTAAGGAACCAGGTTTCTTGTTTATTTGTACAGAAAGTACAGCCACAGCATGCTGTTTAAATGGGCAATCTTTTGATATTTTAGTATGCTTTTCTATTTATACAATAGAGCAACACTTCACTCTCCTCCTGCACTCTGAATTTTACCCATGATGCCCTTGCCTGCACACATCTTTCACGACTCTGGCACAGATGAGTACTACAGACATTTCAAAGCACCACCAGTCATCTCACTAGTGTACTACAATGCAGGAAAATATATGGCATATTGCAACTACAAAATGTATTTTAATACTTCCAAAACCTGCTTCCTGTTGATGACCCATAAAGGGGAGAAGTTCAGAATACTATTTCACTACTTAGCTTCCCTGCCCAAGCTCCTACATTACAAACTGCGAAATGCTATGAGTCTGAATGAACCAACCATCTGCTATAACCAAATTTCTTCCTACTATTTGAAAGGCAAATATGCACAGGAAAAGCAATAACCTTCTATATATGTCAAAAGGGCAGAAGAATCCTTAAGTTCAGTGGCCTATTCATATAATATCAATGTCATGAACTTGTATTAAGTGGGAACTATTCTTTTCCAGATGGAATTACACAGCTTTCTTTTTAGCAAGCAATGCAAAAAACTAATGGAGCACAAAACGGGTTGCATGAAAGCAATTTTTGATACCACTCACTTTGCCCATTTCCTTACTGCAGATTTCCTTCCTATTTCTTACTCTCTTAAATCAGAGCAGCAACCTTTGCTTTCTTAGATTAGCACAATGACTTAATGTAGACATTTTACATCCACTATCACCATGATTAATGGAAATAGATTTGTCCCTACCTCTTAATGTTAAACAGCTGAGGTCAGGTTATATGCTAATTTAAACTTCAGACAATCTCACTGGCGTCAATGGGATCATGTATGGAGCAAAATGTTGCTTCAGTTACATTTCTGTCTCCTGAAGCTTTCCACTGTAATTTAACATACAACTTTGATGATGTTCTAATGGGTACATAGCAATGAGAGTCATTCACAGCAGATGGTATTTTGCACTGATGCTCACAGACTGCAGCACTTGGATTTGCCAGCCATATAACAAACAACTGGCCTAAAAGCACACAATAAAAGCAGGGGATAAAAACCAGACATGTATTGGTTTTGGAGTAGCAAAACTAGAGGAGCACACTTCTATCAAGACACAGCTAAAGGTTAGATTCTCTAGTGTCTAATGAAGTATCAGCTATTTGTCCTGCAGGTGAGGCATTTCATAACAGGTCTTCCTTTAAAAGACCTCTAGTGCTTGATAAGACCAAAAATTACACTGCAGTCTCCCTTCAAGGGTCTATGAATTGTGTCTTTTCTTATCAGACTACCTATTTTCAAGGAAAATTGTGGCAATACAGACTTCTACCCTCACATAGCTTTGCTAGAGTTGGTTATAAAATTACTGAAATAGGGAAAATAAGACAAACACACAAGCATGACTGAATACCTCACCCTCTTTGGAAACTTTAGAAAAAAACTCCAAAAAACCCAACCAACAAACCAAACAAACAAACAAACAAAACCCAACAAAACCAAACCAAACAAACATGAGAAAGCATTAGAAAAGTGCACTTACCATCTACAGCTGGGGTTTTCAGTCAGTGGAATTAAGCATGCTTAAAACTTAGAAGGTCTGAAATCACATTCTGGAAAAGGTATCCTCCTCCCCACTGACTAGAGGTTTCCCCTAAAGTATCTGAACTGAATGTCTAGAATAAATATCCCTTAAGCTGGCCTCAAAGCATTCCTTTCCGTGAAGCCAGGAAGTTTCCTTTGAAGTGTGACAGTTAAGTTTTAATGCTTTCTGGATATTAGACAGTCTACAAGCAGCCTCACGAGCATATGGTGAAGCTCATTCTGAAGGACTACCAGAGAAAAAAGCAATTGGATCATTTGTTGTGACTGCCCCATCCCTGGAAGTGTTCAAGGCCAGGTTGGATGGGGCTTTGAGCAACTTGGTCTAGCGGAAGGTGTCCCTGCCCATGGCAGGGGGTTGGAACTACATGGTCTTTAAGGTCCTTTCCAAACCAAATCATTCTATGATTCTATGATTTATGCTGAAGCACAGATGGCACAAAACCAAGGGGTGGCAAGATCTCAAAGGTACGGAGTTTTTTGAGACTGTTCTGGTATAGATGTGACACATCCTCTGGGATATTTGTGAATATTAAGATGTGGTGTGATGTGAGTACTGTTTCAGCAAAAGAAAGAAATCAGCCAGAACAACTGCTCCTTTCATCAGTTCAATGTGCACAAAACAAACTGCATCACATGTACCTGGCCATCCAGTCATCTCCATTCCTGCACCTGTCACTACTGGAATGCCATTTGGAAACACATCTTCAACTTTTTTTCTGCTAATGCTCCATCCCAAGCTCAGCTGCAGCCACTGGGGTTCTGTTCTGACATCAGTAGGATAACTGGTAAGCAAGGACTGCATGTGTTTCCTGAAATGTCTCGCCAATCTTGTCAAATAACTGAAAACAACTAGGGAAATATCAAGTGATGAGGAGTTAGAATTAGTGAAAGAAAAAGGAGGTTTATTATTTATATTCCAGCAGCATGTTGAAACCCCAACTGTGATCTGAGTTGCAGTGTGCCAGACAACCTATCAACACACAGTGTAAACCAGTATTGGCTCTGAAGAGCCTACAGTCTTCAGAGGCAAGGCAGACAGAAGGTGAGAAAAGAAACAAAGAGAACTAAGATACACACAGCAAAACAGTCACAAAGCTAAGAGTAAAACTGTCTCCCTCCAAACACCAAAGCTTCTCAGTCCAGTCTGTCATACTGTCTGCTAATCAAAACAGATTGACATCTGGAAGGCATTCACTTTCCATAGGAATAGGATCTCTGCAAGTTAACCTATAATAAGCCCCAAGCAGAAAGCAAGCTGAATCACACCTCCAGAAACCTAAATGACCAGTTTATTCTACTATAATTCTTTATGAATCCACACTAGGTCATTGTTCCTTTGTCCTTTACTTCTCTTTTACCATCTTTTTTTTTTTTTTTCCCCTAAGTGGGTCACCTCATCTCCTGAAGTATGAAGCCATAAGACTATGAAAGCATAAAGGAGATTTATTCCTCTCTGTGTGCATGATCTTCTCCACTGAAAGAAGTATGGGAATGACTACAAGGTTCATCATCGACTTCCAAGAATAGACAAATGCGTTAGTTATGCTCGTATGGCATATCTGGAACACAGGCAGGATGAAACCTACAGTGAAGACAGAAGAACTCTTGCCATTAAGATGTCCACTAAAACATTTGGCCATGGTCCAAAGGTGGTAAAAGGTCAGAGACTAATTTCACTTGAGAATTTTAATTTGCTAGACTTAACGTAAGGCCATTAATGTTTGGGGCTTTTTTTACATGTCTCAGACCTCTCTCTGCTTCTAGATACACATTTATATTAAAATTATGAATTACAAGGATCATGATAGACTGCCCTTTGCTAACCCCTTAAAGGGCTCTCAGTTACAATGATTCTTCACGTGTGATGCTTAATTACATTTTGATAAGTTGTTCTTGAGAATATAAAATCCGCAACAAGACAAGCTGACAGAAATTTAGACCCTGCACATCCTTAAAATACAAAGTCTTTGCAGAATAAAATCAAGCACCTTTCCCCCCCTCAGTGCTCTTCTTTTTCTTTTTCTTTTTACTGATTTCTTTTTGTACTAATTCCACAGGTCTCAGTTCACATCACCAAAGAATTGTGTTATTTACAACAGATGTTTACTCTCAGGAAATTTCTCCACATGAGACAAGGCAAGATTGAAGAAACCCACAGAGCAAAGTGGGGTTGTTTGCGTTCAAGCTGTCTGTAGCAAAGGAAAATAGCTTATGGCTACTTTATTAAGAGGTGGATGCTTATGCTACAATTCCAGGATTATTTATGAACATACTGGACAGCACACACATGCTCACACATGCAGAAAAACACAGAATGTTCAACAGAATCAGGAAGTAGCTTGATTCACAAGTGACCATTTAAATAAATATACTCTAGTATTGACATTCCAATCTTATGAAGAAAGCTTCTGACAACAGACTAATAGTGTATGTCCTTAAGAAATTAGTTGTGTAACTCCATATTCCAAACTTCTCCAAAACAAGCAGACTCTTCTTGGTATATACAAGAACTAAAATTATGTGGAAAATACTCTTAGAAAGTTAAAGCAGAAAAGAACAAGAATCTGCAGAATTTGTATCTCTTAAGGTGTTCCTAACTCAAGTTTTCACTTACATTAAACATCCACTAGCTTCCCTAAGGATCAACAATTTTTGGATCCAATACCTTTCCTAGGAATGAACTACAAATCCATGGACTCCACCATCACCAGAAATACCATCTACATTCCTCTGTATCTACCCACTGCCTCAGGTGGAAACCTTTTTCAACTAAAAAAGCAGCCTTGCTTGCTGGGCATTCTTCATCAATGCTTCCCCACTTTTGACAAAACAGAGAACAAAACAGTGAAAGTAAGAAAGCTATAATGCACAAATAAATCAATGAAGCTTACAAGATGAATTAGGTATCTAGCTGTGCTGAGATCTGATTCCAATGAAATCAAGGCAACTATATTAGTGTAGGGCCAGCTGACCTGGAGCTTTCATTAGATCCACAGAAAGCCTTAAACTCTTAAAAACACTTGTTAATAATGCCAGATGACACAGTTATGCAATTATCTGGCCCATTAGTTTTGCAGTTTACACCCACTAGCAAGTGGCTTTCCCACACTCTGCAAGTTTTTCTGAAAAACAGTTTTTACAATACAAAAGCTGATAACACAGCACTGACAGCAGGAACTCTTCTCAAGTCCCTACTTCGATTAGATCCAGGACTAGGACACAGGTCTCTTGTCAGGGTTAGGAGAAGAGGTTTATATCCTGTCTCAGTGTATGCAAGACCTCCTAATGCTTCCAGTAACTCAGTTCAGGTTCCTCATGTGTCTAGAGTCTTTGAGGACACATCATTTGAAGAACCATTTTTTCACACTATTTAGTTGTTGCAACATGCTCCAGGAAAACTGTGAGCAGAATCACTGGCAAAGAAAGGACACACTGAACATCTACTAAATTTTGAGACTTCATTTGACCTACAAGAGCAGTGAGCTTAATAGTGCTCCATCCATTAGTATTACTGGCCAAGGCTGCTCAATAACGGCTTTACGATGAAAGCATAACAACCACAGCAGTCATAATTCTTAGTGTTCTTGTGGACAATGACTAAATCAATACCAAGTACCAGCCTCAGAGTTTCCACATAGCAATGCGGTAAGTCTTCCTTCTTCATATAACTTCACTAACAGCATGCAATAAACCATTCAGCAGGCACAGAATTCCTGCATTTGAATACAACAGCACAACCTTTTCTCTTCTAGATTGTCCCCTGTTGTGAGAACAGAACAGACAGGACAGTGTAAAATATACTACCTGGACATACGTTCATTTCTATGCATTTGTTCCTGCACAGCAAAACTTCTTTTTTGTGGTATTTAGACGAATGCACAGTTATACAGCTCCGATGCACCACAGTTACCCATTTTCAACCTGCATTCTCAGTTATGTCTGCAAGGCCACACAAGAAAACCCAACAATGACAGAGAAGGCTCTCCAGCCAACAGTGTGTCAGACTAACCCTAGAAACCAAGTGTGGTTTCCAAGTAAGCTCCCTTTACGAGAAATAACCACTTCACGTTAGGTGTCACTTGAACTATTTCAGCATCTATTTCATACAGAGATGAGTTCTGTGCAAGCCTTAGTAACTACACTCACTAGATGCCCACAAACTGCAGTAGGAAACTGGGATGATCAGTTAAGATGCAACATGTTTACCATGCATATGACTACATTTAATTAGGAATCTTGATTTAATCATCAACTAATCCTGCCCCATGTCTGTCAGTCTCCTAAGTGGACCATAACACTGTCCTCTCATAAAAATACTGTGAAGAAAAAAAGGTATTAAAGATTTTTATATGTGGCTATTATGGCAGGGTGGTCACAGAAAGACAAGGCAGAGCTGAGACTGAGTAGCCCTCAATAACCGTATATTCTGACATCTTCTTTTTGGGAGAATTTAGGTAAATAAGGGGAGCTTTTCAGCCTTAGGACAGAGCAAAGGAGACACCACAGCTGTTAAACAAGGGTATATACTTGAGGTCTAACCTGAATTGAATCTAGCCAGCACTCTCTGTGCAACATTTCTACGTGTATTAAATAATTTTCAAACATGCCAAAATCAAAATAAACCAAATATGGTTTCTTAATTGCATGCATAATCACTTCTTTAGTATATATGTAAATACCATAAATAAAGACACTGCACACACAGAAGAATATGAACAAACACTCATTTTAAATGTCTGCAAAACTGCAAGCTACCTAGGATGCCTGACTTCAGTTCTGCATCTGACATGAGAGCAGAAATACCTTTCATTTTCAACCATTAACTCACTTTTGAAACTGCGATGCACAGGCCAGTTGACTTGAGGGTGTGAAAACTGCAAGGATGCTTAAAGAATACTTGTGAGTTTACATACATGTGAAGTTAGTCACCAGTGAATGCAAAAGCAAAAACAAACAGAGCTGACCGCAGCCACAAAGATGATGGCGAGGATAGCGTAATACCACAATCAGTTTCTTTCACAGAAGACTGCTGTTTTCTAGTTCAATCTTGATACAGAGGCAATGAAGAACAGTGGCTATGTAACAGTCCCAAAACTGCTCCATGTGTACACAAGCATCAACGTACTTAAAATCCCACTAGCAGATCACTGAAAAAACATTGTTTGGCAGTGTCTGCCACACAGAATCAAGTGCATGGAGAAGCCACTGCTAAATCTATAGAAGTATTCACATGTGGAGTCTCTTGCCTGTCAGATCTGGGTATGTCCTCATGCATCACAACCCAGCGAAAGAAAAGAACCATGAAGCCAGGCTGCGGTTGGAAAGCATGCATCCTACAGGGTCACAGCACAGAGGAGAAACCATGAGTACTCCACATGCAAGATGCACGAGCCAAGGGACTCGAGAGTGCGAGGTGGAAGCCAAATGTGTGATCTTATACTTGATGTGCAAGACTTGTCAGGCCTGCCTACAGCCTAACAAAAACACTCACAAGCCAATATCCAGCCAGCTGGTTTGTATTTTCATGGTATTTCCTAGAGGCAGAAAACAAGAGTTTGCCCACAAACTGCATTCATATTCTCATCATGTAAATTTTATTTTTCAGCACAGCTATGATGGGTTTAATTTCGCCTTGATTTCTTTGGAGGGTAAAAGCGTTACAAAAAATACATTTCTTCTGCTCTGCCTTCAGCCTGAGAATGACAGCAACATTCTCCCTGTGAAGAAACTGGTAATGCTGCAATGATTTTTATCACTAGCACTTACAGCTCCTGGATATTATTAGATGTTTGGAAAATACTGTAGTATCTCGTGATTTATAAAATATAACTGGGTATAATTCTGCAAAAGGATGAATACCTTCATATCAGGAGCTGAGCAGATTGCTTCGCTCTGCAGTTTATGTTAATGGACTGCTAAGTTTTGTCTTGGAAAGGTGATGTTAACATCACAGACAGGACAGATCTACAGTCTTATGCAATCAGCATCTACTTTGTTATGACAAGGGTATAGATGTGCTCCTCCTCCCCACTGCAAAGCCAACATATGTGAGTGTATCACCTGTAACATGTACCTCTCCAGCTCATTACAGTGTACAGGTATGTCTTATTTTGGAATAAGCTGACCAGTTGCATTACTCAATACCCAAGTATCAAAATTCAGACATATTTTTAACTGGAGAAATAATTTTTAAAAACACAGTAAGGACAAGAAACTACACTTAAGTGAAAATAATGAAGTACATTGGCTTGAGAATTTCCAGATAGATGGAAGTTCTGAGGGAAAGGAACTTGCATTAAAATGAATCTTAAACTCAGTACAATACAATAACATCATGCTTTTGGGAAGTGCAAATACTGTGCTGTGGCCAGTAAAGAAGAGAAAAGATTTTAATACATTTCCAGTAAATTTTTCATTTGACTCTGAATTCAGGGTTTTGTGCCATTTGTAATACAAAATGTAGAATGGTTTGGAGACAGCATGAAGAAAACCAAGAAGAAATACTTTACACAGAAGAAAAGTAACTGTTTGAGAGGGGTTAAGAAAAAAAGCCCAACAGCTTTTAAGAACCAGTTATAAAGGAAGTAGCAAAAACTGCGTTTTCTGTGGAGGGCAGAACCATCAGTACAAGTTAGGAGAACAAGAGAGGCAAAACCTTTCTAAGGACAGAAAATCCTAAGGATCCTGTAGCATCACCCAGGAAGATTTTAAAGCCTGCCCCATTATAGAATCATAGAATATTTAGGGCTGGAAAGGACCTTAAGATCATCTAGCTCCAACTCCCCTGCCATGGGCAGGGACAACTCACACTAAACCATGTCACCCAAGGCTCTGTCCAACCCAGCCTTGCACACTACCAGCTATGGAGCATTCACAGCTTCCCTGGGCAACCCATTCCAGGGCCTCACCACCCTCACAGTAAAGAACTTCTTCCTCATATCCAATCTAAACTTCCCCTGTTTAAATCGTTACCCCTTGTCCTGTCACTACAGTCCCTCATGAAGAGTCCCTCCCCAGCATTCCTATAGGCCCCCTTCAGATACTGGAAGGCTGCTGTGAGGTCTCCACGCAGCCTTCTCTTCTCCAGGCTGAACAGACCCAACTTTCTCAGCCTGTCTTCATACGGGAGGTGCTCCAGTCCCCTGATCATCCTCGGGGCCCTCCTCTGCACTTGTTCCAACAGTTCCATGACCTTTTTATGTTGAGGACACCAGAACTGCACACAATACTCCAAGTGAGGTCTCCTGAGAGCAGAGGAGAGGGGCAGGATCACCTCCCTCCACCTGCTGGTCATGCTCCTTTTGATGCAGCCCAGGATACAGTTGGCTTTCTGGGCTGTGAGTGCACACTGCTGCCTCATGTTCATTTTTTCATCAACCAACACCCTCAAGTCCACCTCTGCAGGACTGCTCTGAATCTCTTCTCTGCCCAACCTGTAGCTGTGCCTGGGATTGCTCTGACCCAGGTGTAAGACCTTGCACTTGGCACAGTTAAACTTCATCAGGTTGGCATCAGCCCACCTCACAAGCATGTCAAGGTCCCTCTGGATGACATTCCTTCCCTCCAGCATATCAACCGAACCACACAGCTTGGTGTCATCGGCAAACTTGCTGAGGGTGCACTCAATCCCACTGTCCATGTCACCGACAAAGATGTTGAACAAGACCGGTCCCAGCACCGATCCCTGAGGGACACCACTCGTTACTGGTCTCCAGCTGGACATTGACCCATTGACCACAACTCTGTGCGTGCAGACATCCAGCCAGTTCTTTATCCACTGAGTGGTCCACCTATCAAATTGATGTCTCTCCAACTTAGAGACAAGGATGTCATGTGAGACAGTGTCAAATGCTTTGCACAAGTCCAGGTGACAGATGACTTCAACTGCTCTACCCCTGTCCATCAGTTCCGTAGCCCCATCATAGAAGGCCACCAGATTGGTCAGGCAGGATTTCCCCTTAGTGAAGCCATGCTGGCTGTCACCAAGCACCTTGTTGTTTTTCATGTGCCTCAGCATGCCTTCCAGGAGCATCTGCTCCAAGATTTTGCCAGGCCCAGAGGTGAGACTGACTGGTCTGTAATTCCCCAGGTCATCCATTTTCCCCTTCTTGAAAATGGGGGTTATATTTCCCTTTTTCCAGTCATCGGGAACTTCACCTGACTGCCATGATTTTTCAAATATGATGGACATTATAATTTTAAAAAAAGTTAAACAGACATATTCCAAGAGTAACTAAGGCAGAGCTGATCTTGGCTTGCCACTGGACGATGAAGTAAGTAAAACCTAATATTCCCTTTTAGCCCTATATCTCTTTTTGGTTGCTGTTGTTGTCTGGGGGCGCTGAGCTTTTCTTTATTGTTTGTTTTTCCTAAGGATGAACAGGCTAGAATGTCCACAGTCTGGCTTTCAGGTCCTCATGGGAGACTGCAGGGCTTAGACATAGATGGAAAAAATAATTCTATTCTATGGAAACCAGACACATTTGAAATTATAGAATTCCACAAAAAACCTTCAGAGCCTTCAAACCATCATGTGTCAGAGTAGGTATTTTTCAGATGATTTTCATTATACTACACATCTCTCACTTGATTATACCCTGATTCCATTCTCACTTTAGCAATCATCACTTCTGCTGACTTCAATAGCATTATTCCTCCTGTTTTTATAATATACTAAATAAGAATAGACCCAGCCCGAAAGGAGTAAAATGGATTCGGGATTACAAGATCTTCATGTTTGAGGCTTTTTTGCTTATTTAGTTTCAGAGTTTTTTAATTTACTACTGTTCTCCACGTTTCATTTATGCCTACAAATTGTCCCTTTGATGGCAGTGGCATGAATGTATTTGTTTAAGACACTGCTAGCCTTCCATAAGCACAGAGAGGCAGATGAACCCCTGCAGAACCCTGCAGCTGGGACTAGATTGATCTGTAACTCAATCCAGCAGTTTTTAAACACAGGTAACATGAAAAGCTCCTCAGCAAGCCATTGAATGCAGCAGTCTGTTTAAAAACAACAGAAGTGACTGAGTATATTCATCTCATTGTAAGAAAATGCTCGCAGAGTAAGACAGGCCTCCTCAAACAACTAGGGTTTGCAGTTAGTTGCTGTGATTGCAGCCCCTGGTGATTTCCACTTCTGAGATCATGAATGCAGCAGCATGAAGTAAGGAATACTGAGATTCTGGGGCTCTTTTTAGACCCCAGCCTAACCTTTAGACAAAAGTTTTAATGATCTTCAATATTTCACACATAGGCTGGATCTGAGGAAACTCTCACACAAGAATTATCCCAACAGTAAGTCTAACAGTCTACATGTTAGAATGAACTGAAAACTGAAACTACATTCTACTAACTATTCTA
This sequence comes from Ara ararauna, assembly GCA_028858755.1. Classification (NCBI taxonomy): domain Eukaryota; kingdom Metazoa; phylum Chordata; class Aves; order Psittaciformes; family Psittacidae; genus Ara; species Ara ararauna. The sequence continues at coordinate 108,644,786 of CM054377.1, read as the reverse complement.
AAATTACATTCAATATTAAAATACTAGAGATACCCAGCAGTGCCACATCATTGCTCAAGTGGGCATATACCACACAAATTTCATTTTTGCAGACATAAAGCTTCTTCAGCTTCACAATGGTAAACCGGAACTTGTAAGATTTGAACACAAAACTCATGAATGAGAACTTGCCTCTGTGTATCTCGGAGAATTTTCTGAAGAAGTCTATGCCCAAAACAGGGGCATGCCTATTCAATATCAGCAATACTGCACTGCCAAAGACAGCACTGCTGAGATATCATTCCCAAAGCCCATACAAGAGTAAATAGTACTGACATCCAAGAAGATACTCCACCTCTTAAAGCTCTAGGAAAATCACAGTATATAACTTTCAGTTTGTTTTTCTCTAAATACAGTTGTCTTTTAAAGAAACAATATGGTAAAGGGTCTAATTCTCAATTGAGTAGAAGTTAGGTTAGGTCCTCTTCCAAAATACTGCTTTAACCTGGAAGTTATGGATATTTGACACTGGCAAACTATGCTTTTAGGGATCCAGGACATATCAATTATACGTCATCACCCTTTTCTGGTTGCCAAACTTTTTCACAGAGGCTGAACCTAAGGAAATCCACTGTGCTGATAATCACCAAGATTATCTTCTGTTGCAAGTATAAATAGATAAGGTAGAAGTGTCTTTCAGGTGGAAAAGAGTTTCATTACTTTCACAGCAAAGGAATTCTGCCTGCCTAGCCACACCTCTAACACCTTCCTTGTAAGAAGTCATTATAGCTTTTATAAAGGTGAATTACTAATTTCTGCACACAATATAAGCAGAAAATCCTGGAATCCTACATAAGAAGTAAAAAGGAAGTGCCTAAAATGGAGGTAAGCCCATGAACCGTTTGTCAATGAATCTCAGCTCTGGAGCTGGGTTTAACTAAGGACACCATGAACACTTCTGTGTATCATCAATCAAGATAAGCACTCCAAAGGAAATACTTTGCCTCCACTCCCTATAAAGAGCTCCTGCTGTTCCTCACACAGTGCACCGTTGATGTGAAGGCATTTCAAGAGAGAACTGTTCCCCTGATTGTTCAGACTGTCAACAGCTGAGAGGATCTCTAACAACCTAGTCACAGAAGAAATTTTGAGCACTGTCTCAAATCCATGACAACTGTTCAGGCCAGGGGTCATATCCTCTGGCAATTAGTAGAATAAATTAGTTTGTTAATCACCTTGGAGGAACAAGGACCTAATCAATGGGGAGGTGTTGCCCATGCATGACTAAAGATATTCACGTAATCACATAGCTAGAATGACCTGTTTTCGAATGGCATATCCTACCTGAAATAGCCTGGAGCAAGAGAAGTGCCGTTGACAAATGGTAGTTGGGCAAAGCTGCTTGGGTATGCAGGAACAGTATACTGCCTTAAGCAGTATAAGTGGATCTATGAGTACACAAAATTACATCTTTGAAACTATTTCAAAGTTGGAATTGCAAGAAGCTATTTAGAAAATAATGTAAAAAACAGATCTAGTGGCATCGATCAGAAGTTTATAACCCTTCTACTTTTGGAAAAACTGCACATAACTGAAATTGGAAGAGGAAAGCAGATTTCTTCTTCCTCATGATTCTTTGAACCACTGGCATGGACCAGAAGACTGTCACATATTGGTGCCCAGAAAAATGGTCAGAAAGCCTTCCAGTCTTATATAAGGTAACAGACAAAATACTTTGCAAGTAAAGCCTATCAGACAAATTAGCACAGAAGCTCTACCAGGTCCTCTGTGGACTTGTATGGCATAGAAGTTCTGATTAGGTTATCATAAGCATCCCTTTTTGCCCACAAAATCTGTTATTCTTTCTATCATCTGAACTAGCACATCATCAGAGATAATTTTTTAAACTGTCAACATTAGAGAAACTCTGATTACTGTTCAATCAATACTCTGAACATTAAAATAAATCTCTAAGGGCTCCACTGTGTTTCTAATGTATCAGTAACAGACTGTAGTATTTGCCGAACTCAGGGAAAGTATTAAGTCTATTTGCTTAATCAAACAACAAGAGTCCTCCGAGTTCCTGGTAAGTATCTTTGATCTAACTGATATTAGCTAACAGTTGCACTTGAAAATCTTACTGCTTTTATTAATAAATCCAGGGAAAAAACTCTAGTATGTATTGAGAGGATCAACCTCCCTTAACCTCCCCATACACAGGAGTAGATTTTTCAATAGTGTTTCAAAGGACAAGAAAGTCTGTTTTGAAAACAAATTAGTAGACATCACAGCTGGCAAGAAACCAGCTCTCCCTGAGGCATTCATGTTATGAGCTAATTTGATGAAATATTTTAATCTTCATCTCAGTTTTATTCTTGGAGATCCTAAATGTACACACTCATTTATAAGGAGCCTTACTGTAGATAAACATCTTAGATAATCTCTTTTGATTCACCCCATCACATCAGGCTTGGAAATGAAATGAGGATGAGGCATTGCGTAGTGCTGTCTTTTTGGCCAAAGCATCCATCAAAAAAAGAGTCAGGAGAGAAGAGTCATCTACTGAAAAGCAAACATAGGCCAGTGGAAAGAGGAGAAGCTAGAGCTCCTTCTGCTTCTCGTCAGTATACAGGGAGCAAGAAAAATCAGGCATCTAGTCACAGTCTGACAACCTACACCCAGCACACATCATTAGTGCAGCATCTGAGTACCTCTCCTAACCTAATACAGCAGTAGCCCCCAGCCCAAGTAGCTCTTCACCTGCAGAAGGTCAAAGGCCAAGAGGCACAGGGTTTCAGTAGACAGCAAGCATTACTTTAAAACCAGCCATTAAACTAACCTTGGTTTACAAAATAGCTCATGTTGCTCTAGATCCCTTTGAATTATCTGCAGATGAAAAAAAATAAAAAAAATCCACAAATTCTCCTGACTGTCTTGCCCAAAAATATGCAACCTGAGACATGTGAGATGAGGGCATCATGGGCTTCTAATTCTGAATTGGTATCTGTAGCTCCTCAGCCACACTGTGCACCAGAGTGGAAAATGCCTTACACTCAGATGACTTCTCAGTCAACATGGTTAACTCTCTCACTGATCTTTACATTGGAGAAAAATGCTATGCAAAACAATTAGAGCGTTTAAAATGTTTTAATACACACCGATTTTCCAACTCACAACATCAAAGAGGCTTTTTTTTTTCTGTTTTTTGAGATTTTTCAACAGAAAACAAAAAAACTGGAAAATGGACTGTATTGGGTTTGCATGGCAAGGTTTCAGTGGGGGGGGCGGTACAGGGGTGGTTTCTGTGAGAAGCTGTCAAAAACTTCCCCTATATTCCATTGAGACAATGCCAGAGAGCTCCAAGACAGACCCACTGCTGGCCAAGGCCTGAGCCCATTAGTGGCAGTGGTAGCACCTTTGGGATAACATAGTTAAGAAAGGGGAAATAACTGCACAACTACAGCCAGAGAGAGGAGTAAGAATATGCAAGAGAAACAGCTCTGCAAACACTCATGTCAGTGAAGGAGGAGAAGAGGTGCTCCAGGTACCAGAACAGAGATTCCCCTGCAGCCTGTGGTGCAGACCATGGTGAGGCAGGCTGTCACCCTGCAGCCTGTGAAGGTCCACAGTGGAACAAATACCCACCTGCAGCCCATGGAGGACCCCAAGCCCGAGCAGAGCGATGCTCAAAGGAGGATGTGACCCCATGGGAAGCTGACACTGGAGCAGGCTCCTGGAAGGACCTGTGGCGCCACAGAGAGATGTCCACACTGGGGCAGGTCTGCTGGCTGGACTTGTGAAGGTAGAGAGATAACTGGGAGTAAAACTAAGCCTGGGAAGAAAGTAGAGGCGGCAAATGTGTTTTTAAGATTTAGCTTGTATTTCTCATTATCCTAGTTTGATTTGATTGGTAATAAATTAATTTCATTTTCCTCAATTTGAGTCTGTTTTGCCCATGATGGTAACTGCTGAGTGATCTCTCCCTGTCCTTATCTCAATCTGTGAGCCTTTTATTGCACTTTCTCTCCCCTGTCTAGCTTAACAGTGGGAGTGATGGAGCAGCTTTGGTGTATACCTGACACCCAGCCAGGGTCAACCCACCACATGGACACATGAAGAATCAAGCTTTCTTCCTGCCCCACATGAATATTTCTATGTATTTCCATTGATTGTTTTGAAGCCTATTCTGACCACTGGAAATTTGTACATATAAGAAAAGCCAATGTCCTGGAAAGGTCTAATTAGTTCTTTTTGATTCTAGAGGACAAATGAAGGTGACAGAGAACATGAGAAGACTTCTTCTACACCTAAGCAAGTCTTCCAAAATTTATGGAGGCATTCTTTTAAGATGTGTCTATTTATGGGTTGGTTTGTTGGGTTTTTTTTGTTTGTTTGTTTGGTTGGTTGGTTTTTTTAATGATGGGCTACAGAACACAGGGTTTTGGCCCAATCTGACAGAGACATCAGTCTTAAGGTGACATGGGAGCCAAACCATGAATATCTCCTAAAAATTGTACCTCTTCTGAGCAATAACAATTGGTATGAGGGATACAGCCAACAAAAGGCACACAGCTGCTGCATTTGAAGCCAGGTATTGTGTCAAAAGATAGTCTAGTATTTCCTAAAATAAATCTCAGAGCATACACTATAGCACTAGATTTCTGCAAGGGAAAGCCTGCCAAATCCCTTCACACCTAACAAAGTTTAAGTGAAAAGAAGTGAAGGATTAGACAATTTTTGTTTTCTACCCCTACACATTCACTAAAAGGCTAATTTTTATCTGCATATATATACATACACAAATAATCATGAGAAAAGCCTGTGCTGAGCTACATATTACAAACTTTAAGATTACCATATATTGCTATTATTTGTTATATTTTCTAAAGTCATATCACCATCTTTTAAAAAGAGTGTAAAATGAAGTAGGCAACTGAAAAGCCTAAAGCTAGGAATATAATCCAATCCAGCTATGCCACAGAAGTGTTAATTAAGAAACCTTAGGAAGGTCAGGGCAAGATATTACTTAATACTGTCATAGTACCTGTGGTGTCCCAGTGCCAAATCACAAGTAACAAAGAAATGAGGTCCTGTCAAGGGCTGACTGATCAAGGCTAGATCATTCCATCTTACATTATAAAGAAAGCAGGTTGCTTTTTTAAGAAACAAAAGGAGGAGATGCAGCTCTAAGAAGTCTCCAGGGCATGACAGGTAGAAGGTAATTAGCTGACTTACTTGGAAAAAATAAGGAAAATCCCTATTGCTAAGCACGTGTTTTGGTTCTACATCTCTTGCTTCTTTATTTCTTTACTACACATTTGTTCCATTTTTTTATCATTAAATCTTGCCTAGTGAGAAAGTACATTCTCAGCAATCAGATGCCTACTATGTGGATCCATTATTCAAGTGCAGACTGGTAGAATTAAGACAGGGTTTACTACCAACTCAATTGCTCAGTTTCAAAAACCTACTCAAGTTGCCAGGCTGAAAAGGTGCATATTTCTTACCATATATTAGTTTCTGCTACTTTGACAAGCAGTGTCAGCCCAGGATTATGACCATCATTCTTGGTTCTTGTTTAAAAAAACTAAAAGAGAGAGTTTAGCAAAAGGCCAGACCTAAACTATTACAATCAGATGAAACGCTTTGTGAAAGTCAAACACAGAGTAGATCTCAAAGCCTTAAGAAAATATCTGTTTATCCACTGTAAGGGTTCTTTAGACTCTCTGTAGTCAATCTCCTAGAAAAAACAGTAAGTGAAGTCACACTAACTTCTGAAGTGTGAAGACAATACTGGCAGCCTGAGCAGTGGGATTAAGAAGTGCACTGTGTTCTGGGGTCCATGTGCCAGTGGCATCTGTAGCAAGCTGTAAATGTCTTACACATAAGTTATTTTATGAAAAGTATAAACTAGTTTTAGCAATGAAAATCCATTTTCATTAAAGTTTCCAATTGAGCTTCTTTTGTTAAAATTCCTGTTGCAACAAAAATTGAGCATTTGCTCTTGCCCTCTACAAGCAAAGCTAAGAAGTAAAAAATTTCTAAACCTCACATTTCCTTGCTAAGACCATAGCTCAGTAATACAGCAAACCTGGCTGTACAGCTCACAGCACCAGATCAGAAATCTTCTAGCTATATGACACAAAACATAGTCCAGTGGAAACTCATTCTGCTTGTCTGAACTCATTCCAGAAGTATGGATAAGTTGAGGTTGTACCAACAGCTTTTAGCGAGGTCAGGTACAGTTTTGTCTTCCACAGCAGCCCTGAAAGCCACTGTGCACACTACTGAGGTTGACAGGAATGTGGGCATGTGCCAAAACCCAAATTAGATCCAGGTCATCTTGCTGGGTGATTCGGTAGTCCACAGATGAATACAAATTATTTTGAAGCCACAGTTTCTGTCATATCCGGGAAACACAAGTTCCTGGGTTCAGCTGTAACGGTTATTTTTCTCCTTCTTAGCAGCTGGTGCAGATAGGCCTGTCTCTTCCCACAGATCTATACTACCCTCAAGCCTTATTATACTTTGAAAAGCTTCAACAGCAACAGTGCAAGACAAGTCTGGGCCACAACACAGCACAGAATAGCAAAACTAGCTTTGTTTACAGTGCTTCCACAGCTCTGGGCAATTCAGCAATTCCAATGCAAGCTCAGAAATACAAATCAAAAGAGGTATGGCAGAAATAATGTTCACCTTGTCGTTTCAGAGGCTTTCAAATGGCGGAGCTCTTGGTAAGCTTTCTAAGATGCTAAGGGTCTACAAAAATGTAAGAGTAAGCTGCAAAACGACTGTTTTTGGTGAGGGTACTACCAGCAAAAAATCTTGGGAATCTGATTTTTCAGTGAGTCCAAAAACCTGTTTTTTCTTTGCACATAAAAACTTCATAAGAATGATGAGTTTTGCAACTAAAAAATCATAATGCCTGCTGGAATTACAAAAATTACTCATAGGTATGGCTGGATGAAGTCTAATCATACAATCATAGAATCATAGAACAGTTAGGGTTGGAAAGGACCTGAAGATCATCTAGTTCCAAACTCCCTGACATGGGCAGGGACGCCTCCCACTAAACCATGTCACCCAAGGCTCTGTCCAACACAGCCTTGAACACCACCAGCGATGGAGCATTCACAACTCCCTTGATCAACCCATTCCAGTGCCTCACCACCCTCACAGTAAAGAACTTCCTCCTTATCCAATCTAAACTTCCCCTGTTTAAGTTTGAACCTGTTACCCCTTGCCCTATCACTACAGTCCCTCATGAAGAGTCCCTCCCCGGCATTCCTATAGGCCCCCTTCAGATACTGGAAGGATGCTATGAGGTCTCCACGCAGCCTTCTCTTCTCCAGGCTGAACAGACCCAACTTTCTCAGCCTGTCTTCCTATGAGAGGCGCTCCAGTCCCCTGATCATCCTCGTGGCCCTCCTCTGCACTTGTTCCAACAGTTCCATGACCTTTTTATGTTGAGGACACCAGAACTGCACACAATACTCCAAGTGAGGTCTCACGAGAGCAGAGGAGAGGGGCAGGATCACCTCCCTCCACCTGCTGGTCACTCACCTTTTGATGCAGCAGCCCAGGATACGGTTGGCTTTCTGGGCTGCAAGTGCACACTGCTGCCTCATGCTCATTTTGTCATCAACCAACACCCTCAAGTCCTCCTCTGCAGGGCTGCTCTGAATCTCTTCTCTGCCCAACCTCTAGCTGTACCTGGGATTGCCCCGACCCAGCTCGAGGACCTTGCATTTGGCGTGGTTAAACTTCATCAGGTTGGCATCAGCCCACCTCACAAGCGTGTCAAGGTCCCTCTGGATGGCATCCCTTCCCTCCAGCACATCAACTGAACCACACAGCTTGGTGTCATTGGCAAACTTGCTGAGGGCGCACTCAATCCCACTGTCCATGTCACCAACAAAGATGTTGAACAACACCGATCCCTGAGGGACACCACTCGTTACTGGTCTCCAGCTGGACATTGACCCATTGACCACAACTCTTTGTGTGCGGCCATCCAGCCAGTTCTTTATCCACCAAGTGGTCTACCTATCAAATTGATGTCTCTCCAATTTAGAGACAAGGATGTCATGTGAGACAGTGTCAAACGCTTTGCACAAGTCCAGGTAGATGACATCAACTGCTACATATAACTGCTAATAGCAGGGCTCTTCTGGAAGGCAGGCCTAAGAGAACTTCTCCATCACAGTGACTTTTGGCTTGGACCACTTCTGTTCAATTCTACAAGATGCTCTGAAAGTGCATGAAATATAAGAGTTCACTGGGGTCAAATAGAGACTTGAACTGACCTCTCCATAATCTGAATTAGATCAGAATGTTATCAGTCACACTTCAAACATTTCTACCTTGTCAAGGATGTATAGCACTAACTCCTGGTTAGCTATGCTCATTTTTTTGAGGGGAAATAAAACGCTAAAAAAAACCCACCATAATAAGCTATTTAATAACTCAGTCTTCAATAGAAGACATGCAAACACACACTATACAATGGTCACACTTAGAACAATGTGTTGTAATAGAAACGTCCTTAACTTGACACAATTTATTAGCATTGTGGGTTTTTTCCCACAGTATTTTCACAAGCAGGAGTCCAAGGAGCATTTGTAGCTCTTTACTCTGTTTTAACGAGGTTTGATGTCTGGAATGACATAAAATGCAACTTCTGCACTATTTGGGCCTTGGCAGTTAACTAAAACTAAAATTGTTCCTGTATTGAGCTGGATGTTGAAACTAGCACCACATCCCCCTAACACAAGCAGACAGCCTGGTACTCCACCCACCATGAAGTACTTGGAATTATTATTCCTTATAACATTCATAGCTTTTAAAAATAGCTCCAATTGAGAATGCATTTTAAAAGGTTAAAGACAAACATCAGTTGGCATCTGACAGCCAGGGAGACATGGGAGAAAAACCACACCTCTTAAAGGTGGTCCCAAAATACAACTAGATCTCTCAATATTTTCAGCGTCTCCATGGAAGCTCATTCCTGAACAAAAGAACCTATTTCACTGTATGGATTTTCCTGTACCTGTGGTCATCCTAGCAGAGAAGAATATTGCTGTACCCACTTCTGTTCTAAGCACCTGGATTAGAACTTCATGCAGTGTTTGAACGGCACCAGACAAAGTCATAATTCTGGTGTGTGAATGGTGCTCATAGGTACGAGTCAACCTGAATTAGTTCTTTTTTAAGCTTGGGGAACATTTCCTTGTAAATAAGGGAAAATGTAGATAAACTACCACCTTCTGCCTAACTGGACTTTTTAAAATTCTGGTAATGCTGTGCCATATGTCTAGTACAGTTTGTAATAGCATGGAATTAATGAGAGGATATTTAAGGATCTATTATCTTTTTGATAACACCTGCTGCAGTTAAGGTTTAGAACTCTACTGAAGATTTATTATGTTGCAAAAACAGTGTGTTTTTCGTATGGGAATTTTACATACTGGAGAAAAACTTAAAAAATATAAAACAGCATTTTCTTGCCTCTGTGTGTGCATACTTGTATATTCTTTACACTTTATCCAATTTATCAAGTTATTATTATTCATTATATTTCCAAGTAGTACCCAGAGGCGTCACTGAAGACATGGTAAAAACATACACCAAAAAGTCAGCACTTCAAATTTTGAACAGGTATGAATTAAAATTCCAGTGCTGGACTTCCCAAAATACTGCAACCAGCCTAAAAATAATGAGGTCTAAAAATTATTTATTTATTCACAGTGCTTTTATTTGCCATTCACTTTTCAAGTAACTAAGGTTTCTATTTGTAAGTTCCTTCATAAGTATCATGGACAGAAACTGCCTGTAATTGAATATTAGATTTTCCAATAAACACGTGACTGCAAGACTGTGACTGTAAGATGGGAGTAAGCTCAGTAAAATATGTTAAGCAACACTGACATACTCTCAAAAATATAAAAAATGGTAATACAAAGGCTATTAATGGCCTAATGTACATGATAGTACAACAGGCAATTATAAAAAAGATAGGAGAGGAACATAATGTCTTAACAAGACCATAGCATAAATGAAAAAAAGACATTTGTGTTTTAATAAATATTAATTACTTCTCAAGCCACAATGTGTACATCTATGCAACCCCCCTCCCACCACCACTAAAGTAGCTTAGTCTAGTGTTTTTGCAACCTATTAATATAAAATGCTAGTAAGAGCACAGAACTTCTTTAATGTCCCAATAAATTTAATTAAAGCAGAGGTCTGCTGGAAAACAATGTAAGTCAGTGTGACCAAACTGGCAGGAGTAGCGCACATTCAGTGATGGAGCATCCACTTCCTCAGTATTATGCTCTGACCTTTCAATTACATTTCTTCTTGCTGCTAATGCTTGTACCTGTATGTATACAGATAATAGACAAACAAGAGTGACACCCTATAGAGTTTCTGAATGCTTGGTAACAATGGATGTTTCTCCCTTGTCTTAAGGGCAAGGGATTGATGTCTAAGCATAGGGGAGGAAGCATGTACTCTAATGCCAAGCTGAGCTGCCGCTTGAACAAGTACAGTCTAAATACAGCTGGTCTTGCAAGGGTCCTTCCCAAGTCTGGTTACAGGACGATCCCTCAGAAGGAGGAAGTCCCACTAATCCCAAATAATACCTATGTCAAAAGTATTCACTGGATTTCAGGATCCCAGAGGAAGAAGTCAAACATGAGCTCAGTGCAGCTATATGAGAACTTCCCAGGGGTTCCTAAAGAGCAAAAGGAGGGACAGGGTCTGTTGCTACCCAGATGTATCACCTGCTCAGTTTCCAGCTTATGATATGGTACTGAGCCTGGGCTGTCTTTCAAAAACATGAGACAACGTAGCAAATCTAGTAATTGCAGAAAAGTGAAGCATTTCCATATGTTACTCTATACCTTTCAATGCCCTTTACAAAGCAGGTTTGTTCTATTTTAACAAGTGGCAAGAGACACAGAAAGCCTCCAGGGTTTGCCCAAGGCCAGAGACATCAACTGCCAGGATAGGCAAATCAAAGCACCTCACTAGATGTTATTGGCTGTGTTTATAAAATGCTGAATTTGTTATTTCTCTCCAATTTCTATTTGTACCAGACTAATGTGACAAAGATCTGATTAAGGATTCTTAGTTGGATCATGTGTGGAGAGAGTGCTTTTTAGATATATGTTGTGGATAGAGGTTAAACAAAGGGGAATTTACAGAGCCACTGAAAGAAGCAATTTTCTTTTGCACGCATTTCTCCTGTGTTCATTTTTCTCCTGCATAAAACTCCTCTTGCAGTTGAGGCACTGATTTGTCCAAGTGTTTTTATTACTGCAAAAACAGCAAGGTAAACTGAGAATTTCCCTGGCCTAAGGGATATTTACATTTATTTAGTTTTTGATCTGACAGATACAGTTTATCACCTGGCTCTTTACGACAGGTATGCTGCTTAAAAATACAAGGAAACAAGACACCCAATGTCAGTTTGAAGGACTCAGATCTATAACCAATGAAACTGTTTAATTCAAAATACATAAACAGGCCTAGAAGCAAGAGTGGAAACCCAAGACTCCCCTATTCAAAGATAAGCACTTCCATTAGCTGGCTAGTGGGTCCTGTGGTATCCCTTGTCCCATAAATCCCAGACTGCATGCAAGCTAGCATTTTCAAATATAAAGGGAAAATGCTCTTCTGCATCCAGGAAGGGACATATAGACTTAAGCCCACTCAGGCAGAGGAAGGGTCTCATGCCTTGTAAAGGTGAAAACTCTAACCACACGGTCCTACAGAAAGATAAACTATCCCTCCTCTGTATTCCTCAACCTTTCTATCTGAAGCAGCCACTATAAGTGGGTTTTCTTCAGTAAGATTTGAGGAATGCCTGGCAAGTACACAGCGGCAGCACCTCTAAAACAGCCTTGCTGGGAGTTGGACACTTCCTCCTGACATGGCACAGGCAGAAGGCTGTTCCACTTTGGAAAACAGAGACTAACCTCAGCATACAAAAAGAGGCTGTCTGGGCATTTGGCAGACTAAGTTTAAAAAGTAAGATATTAAAGTCATGCAGGAATCCTGAGGTTTAGGCTGTATCTTAGCTAAGGTTCCCAGAACTGCAATTCCAGATTTACATGCCTAAATTTTTGACAGCTTTAACTTTAATCAGCTGAATCCTGGTTTTGGATTAAGCTCTCATTCCCTACAATCAAAATGTCTGCACCACAACTTTTCCTACAGTCTGTGCCAAAAAATAAGACTGATGTGGACTGAGAAGAACCAGAGGTCCAGATTACTATAAAATTATTACTCCAGTCATGTGCAAAAAAAAAGGCAATAAAGGTACGAAAACTTGTGAGATGGCCAAGAGCAAAAGATTAGAAAGATCAATACCCAGAAAACACAGATATATAATGGTAGATAACAACATTAATACATTAGTTTTCACCGCAAAAAAAAAAATAACATTTTCCATTGCTTCATATATTGCTGAATCATTCGTCTATCACATTGGCCAAACACCATGAAAGCAGAAGAGAATAAAACAGATTTCAGAAATAGTTTGGTGAATATATAACACAATACGTTTTCACATGGCTTTCATATTACATGCAGTAGTTCTGCAAGTATTTCTCTAGAAAAAGAAAAAAGTTCAGTTTTAAAAATGGGAATTCTTATGACCTATAAATTGATACAAAAACCACAGAAATGTAGCAAAGAACAGGGTGAGCAGGACAGAAGATCATTCACTAGAAACTAAGGCAGGCAGATAGGGATTCAGATTTCTTGCTGGCAACTGGAGGAAAGCCATTTTCTACACAAAACCCTTGCACAAACATGGAGACAGTGAAAGAAAGCACAATTTGTGTTAACAGCTAACTATTAGGAATAAAGATGAGAACTTTTACAATGTAATTGTGGGAAAAAAATGAAAGGCCTATGAGACAAACTCGCCAGGAATAATGCCTCAAATCCAGTAACAGCTAATAAGACTGTTTAGTAAGTACTGACACTCAAGGCAAAAAAAAAAAGAAAGGGGGTTGGAAGGAAGCCTGGAGAGAAATACCTTTCTTCATATAGACAGAACCAAGAAATAGAAGAGAGCGGCTGGTCATTGCTGACCAAGCATTGCTGAACAACATAATGCTGAGGGGTCATGACTTGTAGTAAGTAGGACTCCTCTGCAACCAGCATGTAACTCTGAAACCATCAGAGATTCACAGTCAGAGAAACGTTTGGGACATTTGATTCTATCGTATAGGAGAGAGGCTTGAATTGCATCTGACCTTAGAGAAATGGTTGCAAATAGCAAAGGTAATTGATCTGACAGGGAAAAGGTTAAAGCAGTAACATTCAGAACAAGTACTGAAGCCCAAGGTAAAAAGAAAGCAAGCAGCAGAACCAATACACAGGCATTCAGGTCGAGGGCACATGGAGGCGATTGGGGGATGGAAAAGTCCAAAGAGAGACAGGCATGCCACACGTGCTGGAAATCACTAACTTTTAACTTTCAAAAGCACAGCCATTCAGATGAGAAAAAAGGCAATGTACGCAGTGATTGAAGAGGTAGAGATTTCCAATTAAACAGAGCTATACAATCTGACTTCAACAAATCCATGGGCTATCAATGTGTATGCACTGTAGGAAAGAACTGCCAACAATTCAATCACCATGTTGGCAGCTACGCTATTAGGTCAATGACCAATTCTGTTCCAGCAGGATTGAATAGCTAGCTGCAATGTTATCCCTATAACACTGACAAGGCAGTAACACTTGTGAGCAAAAGCTGACAATAGACACTAAAGCCATGCTGAGGCCAATGGGCAAATGCAAGATGTTTATAAGAGATCCAGAAAACCAAGAGCAAGTACTGCATAAAGCTCCCAGTAGCTGACATGCAGAACAATCATCCACTGCTGGGAAAGACAAGCTATGCATTTAATCACAGTGCAACATTAGGAAATCTTACAGTAACACAGGAGGGAGAACTGTCACAAGAGGCTTTATGCTGCATTGTATTACAATCAAAACACAAATGTTTTGAGATAAGGGACTAAACCATGGCAAGCTAGAGCTAGAAACAACCATCCCATATAGCCCAGAAGGCTATTGAAATATAGAATTCATGGGAGTCACTGAAAAATATCATGGAATTAAGAGCATTTTTGCACGCACTGATACGACCACAAAGCTGATGTTCAAAGGGAAAAAATCATTTATGAATACTGAAGACTGTCTTTGACTTGAATCCACTTTCTACAGCACTGAATGGGGAAGCACCTGCTCACAGGTTCCTGCTTCGGTTTCTCCAAGCTGGAAGATCTGGAGATGTTCAAGCACAGGCTGTTGAAACAAAACGAATGTTTGCCATACGTAGCACATCTGCTGTGTTGAATTCAGACAGAGCACTGAAGTAGACACAGCCGGAATGTGGCGAAACATATAACCATTGTGGAGCCAGTTCTTCCCATTTATCCATGGAGGAAGGCAGAAGCAGCAGTAGAGAAAACCAAGAGAGTAAACAGCAGAGGCAAAGGGAAAACATGGGATTCCCTACTCAAGAATGTTGAAACACTGCAATTGCCTCTTTCCAGAGGGCAGAGACTCAGCATTCTGCTTGGTCTCTTCAGAACAGACAATTGCAGCCTAGCAGAAAAATGACCATCAAGCCAAGAAAGCAGCTAAAGGAAGTCCAAACTAGGGAGGTATCCCGCTGAAGCAAAGAAGATAAGAACCTAAAGCCATTGCAGACATATGATCTGGGCTGCTTCCAGCTGTGAAACAGCCATATAAAGTAAACAAGCTAAACTGCAGTAGTAAACACATAGTACTAAGCAGCTATGTTCATTAGCGGGAAGTGGAGAAAGCAGTGGAGAAAAGGAGAAGTGGGGAAAGAGGTGGAGAAGGTGACTATGGAGTGGTTACACAGGTAACTGTGGTGGAAAGAAAGTGGAGAAGGTAACTATGGAGTAAATGCAGAAAAATTAACCAAAAGGGGTGATCAAGGCAAGCAAAGAGATCCTACTGCTTGCTTTATGTTGAAGAGGCTGAAGTCAACCTGGGATTACTACAGTGCCAGCCAACAACAAAGCCCTACAAGATCAACAATAATGGGAAATGACTGGTCAGTGTTTGCCAGAGCACAAGGTGTAAGTGATCCAAAGGGTTTATTAACAGCCACATCCAAAAATGTGCTACAAATTGGCAACCATGTGTCCTGCATGCTGCTATGCAAGACACAAGAACTACACAGGACTCTGCATGGGACTTGCATTATGGTGAACAAGTATCAGCAGGAAAACATTAGCAAAGCAGCAGAAAAGAGGTCTGTTCATCTGTGGACTGAGTATCAACCAAAATTGTCACATCAGTGTAAAAAAGTTCCATTAACCTATGGCAGTTTTACTTTCAGGACTCTCAAGTCCTCTGAGTTTATTTCCCAGCATGTGAAATGATTTCCACTCATGCAAAATGAGAGTGAATCACAACAACTCTGTTGTGGCAGAGGGTTATTCCTCCTTGCCCAGGCTGTTAATGACTGCCTCAAGCACAAAGCACTGGAGAGGCAGGCTAGAAATGATAATTAGTTATCAGCCAAACATATTAAATGCTATGGAGATCCAATTGCACTGAATTAGCATATTTTGATAGACATGTACATTAATAAATATGAATATAAATCCTTAATATTTGAAACTCTATCAATTCATTTTGCATGCATGGGTTTCACTAAGGTTCAGATGGGAAGTCTCTTCTTATGGCTTCGTAACTGTGTGCTCAGTTCCCAGGCAAGAGCTGGCATTTTCCGCAATATTACTAAAATATTTTCTTTTTTTTTTTTCAAATACAACTTCAACTATGACACCCCATCCACAATGAGTTTTTCTTGCCTAGAATGAAATGACTTGCCATCTCTTCATATCTCCTGGAAATGGTGAGTTTAAACACCTTTTCCCCTGCAGCTATTCTGCCCTGAAACCACTTTGTGTACATCACTTTCTCTTTGTGCTTCTATACACCCACCAACCTCCCTCAGGGAGCCTTGACTGGATGTTTTCCACTCCTGCTGCTGCCAAATGTCTGTAACATCCACAGACCTATTCTGCGCTCACAGCTACTCTCCTAAAAACATAGCTGGGCAGCACACTTCTGTTGCATCATCCTCTGCTCCATCTGTTTATTTTGTTCACCTTTTGCCTCTTGCTGTCCATCAGGAACATCCTGTACAACCTGTGTCTACCACACCTGGCTGCGTTCCATGAGCGAAGCCCACAGGTGCTCCTGGAGTATAAATAATCACATGAACCATCAATTCTCAATTCTCACCAGGACACATTATTCTGCTCTTGCCTGCAGCTCTTAATTTGCTTCTGCCTTTGCCATTACTTATGATTAAAAGCCCCGAGTCTGTTATTTAACTCCATGAAGCATGCAGCTTGTATGAGATGGTGTACAATGCAAGCTGAATCTTTCAACTTGAAACACTTCATTATATTAAAAAGAAAAAAAAGCCTTATGATTAATCTTGATTTCAAGCCACAAAATGAAACAGTTTAAAGTCATCTTATTTCTCACAGTAGGAAACAGAATACACTAACAAAACAAACTAAACATTATAATAAACCCAATTATTACCTTCTATTAGCCAAGTGCTTAAGGGATGAAAAACACCAGCATTTTAACCTAAGTGAAGCATTACTGAGCCATTATCCTGCAAAATGGTTTCCCCTCCTACTTTTGGCTTAATCCGAAAAAAGGATTTGCCTTTCTCTTAAGGCATTCAGGTGATCAGTCTTATAGATGTGCATATGGTAAACTGAATTTTAGGACTAACTTACAGTTCAGTGGTCTTCACATCTCTCATGGACTAGCATCAGCAAGAAATATGAGGGATGCTGCATAACAGTTCCTCCCTTAATAATAAAAAACCCCATGCACATTTACTAATTGCACTAACCCAAAACCTGGCAGCAGCATCAGAAGGGTGAAGGGAAGGGCCATCCAAGAGGATCCATCAAGCAAATAACTAACCAGTCGACCTCACTTTGCCCAGTTTGGCACTGTGCACAGCTCCAGACCACCGTTTGGGAATAAATCTGTCTCCCCTCCTCCCATAAAGTTCATAGAAGCTTTTTTTCCTCCTCAGAGACAGGCATGGCCCCACATGCTGCCAGCAAGGTGAGGGGCCCTGAGGTGTTTCAGCCCAACACCTGCTTCCCACCACACTGCAGCTACAACAGGCATCAGCCCTTCTACCTCAGCAGTTGGTGGGCAAGAAATACAATTTCCATAGTAATTTGTTCATTGCTGAAACAGTGAAAATGCATTGTGAAGATTAATTTATCCCTCCATTTAAAGGCTGTATTTAAAAGTGGCTCTAGTTGGTGTAATTCATCCCTTTCCCACACCTTGTCTGAGGTGAGGTGCCTCCTCACAACCAAGCCGAGCAGCCTTGGCTATCCCAGGCAGTGAGATAGAGACAGAAGAGAACAACTGTCTCCATATAACAAAGCCTTGGGAGGTTTTTCTTCAAAGAGGGCAAACTAGAGAGAAGCTCACGATGCTCTGCCTCGTGAGCAGCTAGGGAGGCTCACATCTGCGGTGCAAGGGCAGGACACCTACCATCTTACTGACAGGTGCGGATGCCGAGGAGAAGGAGGTGATGGCCACCTTCTGCTGAGCTGCAATCATCACGAACATTGTGCAAAGCCAGTGGGAAAAGGAATCCCCCTTCCCAGTAAGGTCAAGGCTCACCTTGCTCCAGGCCTCTTCTCCAGCTGAAGGCTTTGATTGATCTTGACCCTGGTGCCCTGGAGTCTTCTAAAAAATTTTCTCATCAGCTTCCTATCACTTTCCTCTGGGTTTAATCAATAACCAAAATAAAAATCACCTTTTCCCCTGTTCACGGCAACAATGGTCTTCCTTTCTTGGGCCATGCGTAGCAGTGGGCAGTCCAGTCACAGCCAGGCCAAGGCACGGCTGCCTCAGGCCCTTATCCCAACCAGTGCAGCAACAGCTCTCAGCTCTTTTATTTCTACTCTCCATTCTTCAAGACCACCCATCTTCCACGAGCCTGAAGTGGTTTACCGTTTGGTTGTGATAACAAACCAACAATATTTATGCTGGTGCCAAGCCTACAGTAAATTACAGCAGCTTCCAGGAAAATAGCCCCTTTGGATCAGCAGAGTATGCCATTTTATTTATGTCACACATACACCTGAATATAGAACTCCGCATTTAAATGGGACAATAAATCAATACTACACAGGGAATGTGTGTGGGGAGGGGAAACCCAAAGTTTTTAGTTTTGCTCCCAAAACAGAAATTTGGAGGAGCAGTAGGAAAAGATGTTCTTAAGACTAAATAAAATTCATCTGAACACAGTACCCATAATCCTTATCTCAGGAAAACAATTACTATTACATACCAAATTAATTCTTGCAATGTGTTAAAATTAATAAAATAGAAGGGGAGAGATTGGTATAGATGATTTTTTATCAAATTTGAATTTACTTGCCCGATTTCAGAATAAAGTTAATTTAAGCTGCTCCGTTTCCCAAAATCTAATATTACCTGTTGGAATTGCAGTAAATTGATAGCTATTGTTTACTGAAGGTTAGGATTATACAACTAGTTTACGCATAACCAAGAGACACAGAAGAATTTAAAAGACCAACAATGTACCAGATCACATTTCACTTTTTCTTATGAATAGTGAACAAGTTGGTTTGAAATATTCATAGAATCATCATAGAATGCTTTGGGTTGGAAGAGACTTTAAGGATCATCAAGTTCCAATCCCCCTGACATGGGCAGGGACACCTCACACTAAACCATATCACCCAAGGCTCTGTCCAACCCGGCCCTGAACACCACCAGGGATGGAGCATTCACAACTTCCTCGGGCAACCCATTCCAGTGTCTCACCACTCTTACAGTAAAGAACTTCCTCCTTATATCTAATCTAAACTTCCCCTGTTTAAGTTTTAACCCATTACCCCTTGTCCTACCACTACAGTCCCTAATGAAGAGTCCCTCCCCAGCATCCTTATAGGCCCCCTTCACTAGACCAGGTTGCTCAAAGCCCTGTCCAACTTGGCCTTGAACACTGCCAGGGATGGGGCAGCCACAACTTCTCTGGCCAACCTGTTGCAGTGTCTCACTACGCTTACAGCAAAGAATTTCTTCCTCATACCTAATCTAAATCCACTCTCAGTTTAAAGCCATTCCCCCTTGCCCCGTCCCTATATGCCCTTGTAAAAAGTCCCTCTCCAGATTTCCTGTCAGCCCCTTTAAGTATGGGAAGCTGCTCTAAGTTTCCCCCAGAGCCTTCTCTTCTCCAGGCTGAACAAGCCCAGTTCTCTCAGCCTGTCCTCATGGGAGAGGTGCTACAGCCCTCTCATCATCTTCATGGCCTTCTCTGGACTCACTCAACCATGTCCACGTTCCCCATGAACTGGGAGCCCCAGAGATGAATGCAGTACTGCAGGTGGGTTCCCACAAGAGAGGAGTAGAGGGCAAGAATCCCATCCCCTCATCCTGTGGGTCACACTCCTTTTGATGCAACCCAGCATACAGTTGGCTTTCTGGGCTGCAAGCGCACACTGCCGACTCCTGTCAAGCTTTTTGTCAATCAACACCCTCAAGTAACTCTCCTCAGAGTTGCTCTCAATCCAATCAGTGAAGGCTATACAATAAAATAAGGATTTAACTGCTGCAAAGCAATAGAAATCACTATGGGAAATAGCAGTCTCTGGCTAGATCCTGGAGCAAATTATGATTACAGTAGGAGTCTTTGCATGAAGGAATAGAATAGAATCAGACCCTTTTATTTGTGTGCTGTATAGTAAATCATATCACATGCATCAGCATTCTGAAAATTTTCTCAACTGATTACACAATACTGCTCTTGTATTTTTTATGGCAGACAGGTGATGGTGGTGATGTCCAAATTAAAGGCCATCTCCCCAAAGCATTAAAAAATGCACATATCCTGTACAGACTCTTAAGAAGATGTTAACGCATGGAGTGCTACAGAAAAGAACATGCAAAAGTAAAATGACCAAGGAAAAGTACACCCAAAGTGAGAGAGAGGAGAGACCTGATATTACATATATTTTTAAAAGAAAACAAAAAAAGACAACTTCGTAACAAGTAAGCTTTTTTCTTTCATTTTCCTTATTATTCTGTTCTTCATCCAACATTTAAAGCGACCATGAGATTTTACTTAAATGATATGAATCACATCACTAATGATAAGAATCATGCCTTGAGAGTTCAGGAAGTATATTTAGTCATTTCAGCATCTTAAGTTTCTCCCACCTCAACCTGCAAAAGTCACTGACTGGATACAAGTTTTTTGCATCCATTAAAGAGCACCCTCTGAATAAAGCTCATTCCTTTAAGCTTCCCACTGAGTTGAGTCACTGGTTGAGTCATTTAAGTTTCAGGATTCACCAACATAAACTCATAACCTTATTAAAAGCACCAGTTTGTGGCTATTACAATTTCCTCCTACTCCAAGAAGGTAAAATCGAATCTAAAATTGAGGTTAGACCAGCCACCTTTGAAAGGAACCAGAAGTTCTGATGAACTCAAGAGAGGTAATCTCTATCTTGCTAAGGCAGACACAAACAGCATCTAACCTGCTTTACTGCTGCCCTGAAATGTTTTCCACCAACTTCAATAGGAACAGGAAGGGTCATGATAAATAGAACCTGAATTATAGTAATTCCTTTTCTTTTTTGGCTAGTGGCTGATCTAGAGAAGTGGAGAGCATGGAGGTGAAGGTTTAAGGAAAAAAGTTCACTGTTGTATCTTCATGGTGAAATAAACAGAAAACCATAATTTTGTTTTCATTAAACACACATCACCTTTGTGCTTTAGAGAAATTAAGTATGTGTAGTTTAACTACAAAGCAAAATACTATTTTGAGAGGAAAAATAAAATCATTTGGAAAACACTGAAGCAAAGCATTTTGACTTAAATGTCTTTCTTTCCCCCCTCTAAAGTTCAAAGTGATTTGCCAAACTCAGAGGAAATTTATGCACAACTTTTGGCTGACCTGAAAATACACCATTGCATAAGCTTGCCATTTGATCAATTTTATCCCATCTAAAATGCAACAAAGTATATAGCATGACATGCAGTGTAAAAGTCCTTCAGCCTTCATGTCGTACCAAATGCCCATGGCAGCTTATTGCATAAAGGACACCACAATTGCAAAAACCTTTCAAGAACATACTTATATAGGACACACTAAGCATCAAGAACATCACCTCCACTGAACCTGGATTCCACACCTCTGAAGAAGCATCACTGAGCAATACCAAACATTCACAACAGGGCCAAGTGGATGCTTTTATGGTTATGATTGAATGTAGTCATCTACTGCCAAAATGTGTTAAAAATATTTCCACTGAGTAGATTTCTGTGTTTTGTACTAAGGCCATGTATCAATAAAGGAGCTCTCAGAATAAACATTTGACACTGGCATGAATAAATTATCTCAAATTTTTGGCCCTGGCATCACATGTGAGAATAGGTATCCACACAGTGTCGACAGGCTCATCAGAATTTTCTTGACAGTTTAACATCTTTTGTCAAACTTTGCACCTCTGCTCCTAACCCTCTTTCTCTGAAGTCAGCAGGAAATTCACATAATGAATGCAAACATTTTGCTTTGCTGAGGATATTTCTGTGACATTTTTTTTTATTCCTGCTTGCTTTCATTTATAATTGCTGCTGCTGTTTTGCTTTTATAACACAATTTTCCTACCTGGAATTGGTTTGTCCCAATTACAAAACAGTATGAAGCTGGGTAATGTGTGTATTTTTTCCGTACTCAATATTTAATTATTTTTTGCCTCAGATATTTCCTTTCTGATGAAAGTCAAGAAATGGAGCCCGTAAAACCTCCATTAAATAGATCTTTTTTTTTTTTTCTTTCTAAAAGTCATTACAAATATGAGGTTCCCACTCCATAGTCCATATCAAAGAACTCTCTCTCTGGAACAGACTATCAAGGCATTGTGATCTTGTCCCCTCTGACATTTAATCTACACATGGATGTCATCCCATTTCTACCTAGGAAGAGCTGAGTGATACAAAGGATTTAAGAAAGTAACCTCACCTAAACAAGACCGTTCCAAACTTCCAGACATTTTTTTTGCTAGCAGTTATAATATACAGTAGCAGATACGTTCTATACTGCTGAGAACAGTGGAAGCATAAAGCTTAGCATGAAGCTTCTCAGTCCTTACTCAAAGGAGGTTCTGGATATACTTTTCATAAGTTAAGCATATACATTATTTTACTGGCTACAGTTTATTGATTTTCTTATCTGCTTTTAGGAGGCCATTTTTTTACCAAGCACATGATTAATGTCTTCTGTCACCACTCTTGATCTCTGCCATAGATTATTTATTTAGGCTAATAATAAAGTACCAATATGTACCGTGAACAACCATTTCTGCAACATCCACTGCTTATTCTCTGTCATACTAGTCTGATCTGCTTTTCCTTAGAGACACTTAAAAGTAAAGAATTGTACCTTATTGTTCATGCTATAGAGAGGTTTCCACCAAAAGAACTCAAAATGCCCAATTTATTCCTGCTGTGTCATTTCTTAGTCAGTGCAATTTTCAATAAGTTTATTGTTTTACAGTAATAAATGTAAGTTCCTATCAGGCTGCAACCTCTTATCTTGTTAATCAATGCAACGCATGCTGACTCTTCACAGGGGTCAACCATCATCAGGAAGTAGCTTATTATCCATCAGCAAAGTTTCAGCTCTTGATTACTGACCTAATTATTCCATACACCACATATAACTCAAAGGGACAGGATAACGTTGTAGAGCTGTTGAGTACTGCAAGTTCAAACCATTTTTGTTGTAATACCACAGGCACAGTAGACCAGTGTGTCTGTGCGCTAATAAGCATCATACTCTGTTACAAGAACCTTTGCACAATTTTACCCTGTTGGCTATGTCTGATGATCTGCTTACATCAGAAAGAAAATAAATGAATATTTCTTTATAATAAGTTCCAACCCAAGGGTATGTAGTTTCCCACCTTGCCTAAGAAAATTCATCGAGTCATGAGTCACAACGGCTTTTTCTTTGGCAAAATTATTTTATAGCTATAAAGATAAAACCAAGACAATCATAATTTGGCCAATATGTACTAATTAAAAAAAAATTACCAATAAAAATGAAGAATCACTCTTTGTGCACCCTCCTCAGCACAGACTTTATTTAAGCATGCTCTCAGAGTAAAATACAGAAGTAAAAGTAATTTACATATTCAGTCACAATCCCTTGCAATTACCAGCCAGTGTTCATCCAATCCCCAAACTCCATAATTAACAATACATTTACATGTATATAATCCCTGAATTTGCCTAGAGAAATAATACAGTTTAATAAGACATTTTAAAGTCGTGGTGTAAGACTGTGCTAATAAAATTTTTGCTTTCTTGATATACTCATCTAAAAGATATCGTTTACAATAGCAAAGAGGTTTATCAGCTAGAGATCCATTTCATTAAGACTAAATATGTGACTACTGCATTTTTTTCAGATATTCTTTCTCATACAGAAATGCTGAAATACAGCCCCAGAACAACACTTCAGAAAATGCATCTGTACAGAGTAGCACTGAAATCTCTTCTATATCATATACTCCAGAGAATAGAAAAGCCTTCCACTAGATGCCTATCAGAAGCTGCTTTTAACAGTGAGGTGACATGCAAGTGGTGGTATTATCAGCTTGTTCCCTGGGTTGCAACAGGCACCAAGAATGAAAGCTCACATCAGTTAAGGTTCGCCTCACATTTCAGAGATTTAAAGTGATACTTGCAGTTTTCTTTATTGCTAAGGGATCCATCATTTCAAAACAGTTCCACCAAATGAGATGGATCCTTTGTGGTGGCAGTCACTGGCATGAAACAGCTTTGCATTTAAGCCACCAGAGAATCCCTGGTCAATTAAACACAGACCTAATTGTTAGCATTTATAATTTTTAACACAGCCATACCCAATAAGGCCTCACCAAGCTCATGATTTCATTGACATTTTATAGAAAAGAATGAGAAAGTGCCCCATCTCCCAGAATGGAGTTTTCTTATGCACAGCTGCATGTAGGCCAATATCGATATGCATTTTATTATCTGCATTGATGTGAAGTCCTGAGGCAATAAATACTACTGCTACTGACCTGTCCAATAACCCCCATTTTTATTTCTCTGCCACTGCGTGGGAACAGGGATATAGAGGTTAACGATTATGTCTTGGTTTTTTTCCCCTGAAGTGATGATTTAAATTGGGGTGGACTAATGAACCTTTTCAGGGCTGGTGACTAAATGTCACACTTAAGACCCCCTCCTTCCAGTACATGAGCTTATTATTTAGAGCTCAGAGCAAGAAGTGCTGTTACCCATGCAGGGGTATGGGGCAGTATGTGGCTGCGGGGAATCACATGCTGTCCTAGAATGAAGCAAATGTGGCAGATCAGGAATTATCTTCCAAGTCACTGGGAATAGCTGTCAGAACTGGGAATCAGCCTTAGTATTCTTAGTATTTCTTGCTTTGCTATCTTATCCTAGAATCAGCTCTGACTATGCTGCACATTCTGTAGCACAAGTTTTCAGCAGGTGTTCTGCAGAAGGTGTTATGTCGATCTGAATTAAAAAAGAATGCTGTAATTTTTGATTGGGATACCTCAGTGATTGCCTTGATTTCACTTAACACCTACAGGTCTGTTTGCCAACCCTCTTCTTTTGTCTGCTCTCCCTATAAAGAGAATGCTACCCACTGAAATAAATTCAACAAACAATGTCAACATTACCAACATCTTTACATTCCATAAAATCCCTGCAACAACTAGTCAAAGCTGAAATGATAGAAACACTGCTGTAGTGAACAAGAAGCAAACCCCTGCTTTACCAGTAAGCCAGGAATAAAGCTACTTGAGATTTTCTTACTATTATCAGATGAGGAGATGGATCAGAGAAAGAGACAGTTACATGACATCCAGTAAGGACAACTTCTCTCTCTTCTGAACCAGAAACTGAGCAGAGGATGGTTTATCCAGTGTACAGCCCTCCCGGTGTCTCCTTTCCAGCAAAGAGTACCAGGAAAAGCTGCAGAGTCTTCCAGACACCCCAGAAAACAGAAATTATTGTGGAAACAAATACAGGAGGAGACTTTGACTGTTCACAGAGACACTTGCAGTGTTGCCTGGACATCCTCTACTGTGTACTAATAAGCCATGTGCTTAAGCTCTCTCCACCTCTGCCTCTCACATCTTCTGCCCCCAGGCTTCACTTCACACCTGCTCCATTGCTTTGCTTTTAGCTGAGTCCCAGATGACAAGCAGAATCACTGTAAAATGTTCCAGAAGATATTATGAAAGTGCACATAAGACTGCCTTGATGCTTGTATGATATCTAAAATGTGGGCTCCTGCCCTATTCCCCACAAATCTATCTCACACAAACCACATATTTCCAGGGTGAGAGCTGCCTATTCTCTGTGTCTGTAGTGTCTAAGATACCAGGGCTCTCTCCCTCATTACTTGGCAATAAATGTAACTTTATTACTTGCTAACAAATGAAACTGATAATAATAAAGTCCTTCCCCAGAGACAACATATCTGTTACATCTACTAGGAAAAAATTAACCACCTCATTTTAATATCCTATATGGAAAGACCTCCTCAATCAGCATGAAGCTTAAGTGAGGTACTTGCTTAGCAGGAACTCCCACACAGGAACTGATTTTCAGCCAATTGTTTGAGATGGCCCTCCACTCTGGATAATTTTCAAAGTGATCACTCCATCATGGCCCAGGCTGAGAAGGGGGACATTACAGGTACTAACAGGTACCTGTGTCCTCTAGACTACAAGCTGTGACATTCAGATCAATTTTTACACTTTCTCACATCTCACAACTGCATTTGGGCTTCAAAGCCAACCCATTTCAGTATTCAGCTACACGGGGAAATTAACTGCGGTGCCTACAAAGCAGAAAAAAAACAACCCATGTCTACAGATAAATTAATATTGTTCCAGTGCCTGCACTCTAATCTGGAATAAAATCATTCTGAAATAATATTTATTCTGAAATTAAGACCTATGCAGCAAAGAAGTATAATTAATCTTTTATATTTATATTACTTTTCATTTGTAGAAAATGAAAGTTCCTGCAACATTGATTATTACCCTGCATGGCTACAGTAACCAATTAACCACTGGCGCATGTGTCAGCACTCACCCTGGGTGGTTCCAAAGTAGCCATATTGCTCACTAAGTTGGCAGCTCCCTCTTATTTTTATTTCCTTTGTTGAACACCTTTTACTTCAGAACTAGGCAGGGAATTGAGGAAAGGCACAGATAGTGCACACACAGCTTACCCAGGCTATTGCCACACTGCGCTACTCTGCACCATACAGACCATGTGAGCTACTGTGAACTGAGGGGGTTTTGTCTATATTATCACTGCTAATTTTGCCTTGCAAGCACAGCTAGTAGTTCATTTATCAACTACAGTTAAAAGAAAAGCTAACCAGCAGAAAAAAAAAAAATTCATATTTAAACATAGAAGTAAACCCCTCTCCCTTCATTAAACCCTGTTTAAGCTCATCTAACACCGTATCAATGCTAAATTGAGAGGTTCTTTCTCCAGCCTCTTTGCTGCATGACCCTTTTTGGACCAGATGTCATGCTGTGGCTGAGTCAGATCAGCTCATTCAACCATCCAGACCCAGCAGAAGGAAATAAGATTCAGTTTCAGCTGTATCAGTGAGCTCATCTCACTGGAGATGAACGCTACTGCTGAGCAAGAAAGGCAAAGTCCCATGCAGCCATGGGAGCACAGAGAGGGAGCACAGGAGGTAGTTTTAGACTGACTTAGACTGCAAAACTCCGTGCTGAGGGCAGACATTCAAACTGCTCCTCAGGAATTAGAAATGTTACATGTGGGATGGGGGAAGAAGTGACAGGGCAGAAAAGTACTTGGATGTGCCATAAATGGCAAATGCAGCCGACCACTTCAGTCAGTCACCATCACAACCCTGCTACTCCTCCCACCAGTGCCAAACACTGAATCAAAACTTCAGACAGAGATCCGAAACAAAGATGGTCAAGTTCTTCTGCAGATAGTGGGAACCTCTCAAAGAGTATGAAAATGTTAATTGATGATTACATGTGAAAAGGGTAATCGATACAACAGCTCCCTGTATGGACCTTGTGATGAAGATACACCCTGAGGTTCATGTAGTGATCAGCTGTATCACAGTTTCACCTATGGGCCTTGAAAAGTGGCAGGCTGAAAAGAGAGACAGGGGAACCATTCCCCAGTGATTCATCCCCAACGATACTTGTCAGATATATTTACCACATTTTATTTTCAGCCTTCCTCCACATAAGATTTCAATGGGCCTTGGCTAAGTGCTCACTACCCATAAATGAAAACTAAGACACTGCAACAAATCACTCCAGAGAACAAAATACTTATTAAAAACATTCGTTTTGAATTTTGAATAAAAATCAATCTTTTGTGATCAAATGTTGATACTATAAGACTTCTGAGCTGCCCATCCTCAGCTTCCTTGATAGTCAACAGCCTGTGAGGCAGGATTCCGGTCTTCCTAATGTAGAGATGTGAAATAGGTCAGAGGAACTGTACCCTAAACATGTAAATTTCTTTCCACCGGCTATAAAGGAAGCCCGGCATAACTACCAGAATCAACACATTCACACTGTAAATGACTTGCTGGCATACATCTTTCTCAGATCAACTTTTTGGTGACTTACTTCCCCTGTTGAATAACTGGAGTTAAGTTATTTACTACCCTTTGAAAAGCAGTTTTATCTCTGTGGACAAAAAATATCACAGAAGCTAAATGCTTTTAAGAAATTATATTTTCTGTTTTACTAAATGGGCTAAAATTAACTGTATCTAGTTAAAATAAATTACTTTCTTGAAATCTAAACTGAATTCCTTACAGAAATGATCTAAACAGTTTTCATAAATCAGTAGTCTGGCGACCTTTTGCCCACAGCACATGTCAAAGTTGTTTCTAACATGTAATCAGCATACTATCAGACAAAGTAACTCCTTTTAAAAAAGGAACAAAGTTCAAAAAGACATCTGAATTGCTGAAATCACAGAGGGAAGTCTGATGATCTTTTAGTCACTTCTGATGTAAAAAGAAAAACTAGGTTTATGTTTCTCCCCTAAACTCTGCAGCTTTTAACGAACAATAATACCAGATTTGAGGAGCCTAGTTTAAAAAAAAATAAGGAAATAAGTTGCTATTCACCCTACTGAGGACAGGCTTTTATTACACAAAGAGAGTGCCATACTCCCAGGATACTTGTGCCAGAGACCCCCAGGAATCTTTCTCTAATTTAAATTTGAGATGATAACCTATTAGAATGATTAAGGTCTGGAGCATCTCTCCTGTGAGGAAAGGCTAAAGGAGCTGGCACTGTTAAGTCTAGAGAAGCAAAGACTTGGCGAGGGGGAGGGATAGCTGATGCATGTGTGTAAGTATCTGAAGGGAGGATGTCAAGAGGGTAGGGTGAGACTCTTCTGATTTGTGCCAAGCAATAGGATGAGAGGGAATGGGCATAAACTAAAATACAAAGTTCCAGCTGAACAGGAGGAAGAACTTCTTTACTGTGGGTGTGACTGAGAACTGGAATAGGTTGCCCAGAGAATATGTTGGGTCTCCTTCCCTGGAGATACTAAAGAGCCATCTAGACACAATCCTGAGCAATGCGCTGTAGGTGACTCTGCTCCAGCAGCGAGGCTGGACTAGAGCTCCAGTGGTACCTTCAGGCCTCAACCCTTCTGTGGTTCTGTGATTTCTGACCACACTCTGAGCAGAACCACCTGTTTCAACCATGTTGAAATCAGTCACTGTCTCTCTGTGCTCTTCCATCTCCCAGCACCCTTAACACGACAGGAGTAACTGCATTTGACATCCCTAAGCTCTTCCACCCAAGGGATATCTGAATAAGTTGATTAAAATGGCTCTAGGATTTCAGCACAAAATTTTATTATTTAATAAAATATTTAATAAAATAATTATTTAAAATTATTTAATCAGCCCCCCAAAAGGAATAAAACATACAGAGCAGAGAGAAAAGTAGTAAAGAATTCTTGTCTTATGCTTGTTCTCTTTGTCTAGTCTTTTTTTTAAGTTTCCCTTAATTTAGCTAACTAATTCCAGCTTGAAGCAGCAGACCATACTGCTTCCAACATGCCCTCTCTACATCATTTTTGTTAATTTGT
Organism: Ara ararauna; assembly: GCA_028858755.1. Lineage (NCBI taxonomy): Eukaryota > Metazoa > Chordata > Aves > Psittaciformes > Psittacidae > Ara > Ara ararauna. Next base: position 108,615,524 of record CM054377.1, on the reverse strand, counting down.
TAGTCCTTTTCACTGTCCCAGAGTCTCTTACCATATTGAAACACCCTCCTCAACTAGGTCAAGAGGACCATGACACCAATTTCTAAATACCACAATGACAATGTGGTTATGGAATAGCACTGACCGCACAGAACATTACTGCAGAATTGCAAGGTTTACATCTACCCTGTAGCAACTCTGCAGTAACTCGTCTTTGTAAACAAGCTCTGTGTTTTCTCCATCATTGCCCATTCTCAGCACTGTCTACACAGGCCAGGACTGGGCCCAAGAAATTAGTCCTTCAGGGTTTTAGAAATGGTTATTTTTCTAGGTGTCTCCTTTACACCAACATCCTTCACAAGTTACCTCACATCACTTTATAATTTCAGTAAGTCATGAAACAATGATACTGATATTTTCAGTTAGAACTCACATTTTCAAAGCTAGTGCTGCTTCACTGGAATTTATTGTGCTGAAACAATCATATCCTCATCCTCCCCTCTTTTTGCAGGATAAGGCTGCAAGCTTTTCAGAGGACCTAGATTACAGCACTGAATAAAGCTAATACCTAAACTATAAATAAAGCCCTTAAGCCCAAAGAAAAACAAAAGCTCTAATAGTCCTAAAAGCCACAATAAGAGAACACCACTTAACCTTTAGTTTTGACAACACCTGAGAAATTCCATCACCTCTAGGCCATTATAGCTTTAGACCTGCTCTCAGCAGGGTTACTCAGAATTGTGGATAAGATACTAGTGCCAGCTGATTGTTCATCATCTGTCACCGAAGGAGTGGGACACTTTTAGATTTCCCAGTGGAAGCTAGGCCCTTAAGGCTGCTTTGTACCTTATCAGGAAGGAAGGGAAGAAAAAAGGAAAAAGCACTTTGCTTTGACATCAACCTTCAGTGATATAGCAGTCCCCAGCAGGAGGTACAACATTGTAAAACAGATTGTACTGTAAAAAAAAAAAGTTCAACTATCACTTGGAAATTATGAAAATTAGACATTAATTCTGCATTAGAGAAATTATTTATTTCTTTAGCATTGTTACATACATTGACCTTAAATTAATCTTACCAGTCAGTTGCCTGAGAAATGAAAATCTCATTTTGAAATACTGAAACGGCTTCATTTTGAGCTGTTTGTAATGGACTGAAGAAAATAAAGGGACATATATACACAGTTGACATTCAATATTGAAACTTATTCAGAGAAGAGAAAGTTACTCTCAATATTTTCCATTTATGAAAGTAGACCTTAGCACTAACATGCTAGTCTGAAGTAATTATTATTAATTTTGCTAATAGTCACAACTCATTTTTTAAACTTGCAAGATTTTTGATAAATTTAGTTTGGAAAAGAACTTTCTGAAAGGAAGGGAAAAAAAGGAAAAGGTATTTTCAACAAATTAAGACAGGGCACAGGGAATATTCAATAAAGCACTGTATTAATGAAAGACACTTAAAGAAAATCATTTACAGCCAGATGACTGCTTTCAAACTGGTAGATTTCTTACTAAACCTGAATTTGCTGACCTCTCATCTGCCTTCAGAGTGATGACTTTCCATTTCCTTGTGAATTTTTTTGCTGATGCCATAGTTATTTTGGAGACTGATTTTTGCTACCTGTTGGACTGTAAATTGTAAATTATGAGGTTTTGGGGGCAGTTACCATGTTTTTATTCTGCTCTGAACTCCATGGGAGTCCTGGTCTGTAACTTATGCCTCACAGCACTAAAATCACAGAAGGTCATTCATAATTAAAGGAAAAGTTTATGTCCCACAACTCACAACATCTTTGCTTTAGCCATTCAGTAAGAGATCTCCCAGCAGAGTCCAAGACACTAGGCGGCTCTTAAGGACTCTGCAGCCTCTGGCACCTTGTGCTGTATGGTGGAGCATATCTTTCACTACCGTGCTGGAGAACAGGGACTCAAGATCTATTTCCGTAACACTGGGGAGAGATTTGGCAAAACAGACCAAGGAATTCTTGTGGGCAGCCACTAAGGTTATAATGATTCACAAGAATTGGGCTGGGGGAGGGTGAGAAATTAATTTTTACCATCCAGCCCCATAGCTTTTCCCAGACAACAATTAGACTCAGGCTTGCTCTTGTTTTAACAGAAGTAACGTGAGTTTTTTCGGATAAATCAGATAAAGACACATTAATTCTCCATCCACAAGGAACCCTTTCCTGATTTTCATCCTTAAACATCGTAGAGTGCCTCTTTTTATTCCTACTCCTCTCTCATAGGAAAAGCTTCACTCAAACAGAAACTGACAACATCTAAATTTACTCCAACTTTATTTCCTTTCCATCAAAACTAGTTCCAAATGTGAAAAGCTGTGTGAGAACTTATAAAGTTGAATAATGCTGAAATGCCTGCTTTATCTTCCAACCTCAGTGTTTCAATTTACTCGTCACTCTCTGAAAATAAAGTGTATTTTTGAAGTACTGTGAGTGGGTAAATGTGTATATCAGCCTGGCTTTTTTTTTTTTTTTTTTTGATGTGGCAGCAGGAAGAAGGTTATGGCAGCCACTGCTGAGTTGGGACATCTGAGGGCCTTAGGTCTGTGTCTCATTGTACAAGACGCTATACAAACCACTGACAAACGAGTAAACAACTGCCGATATGAACAAATACTCATTCTGACTCTTTGGGAACCCTTAGCGCTAGTCAAGCAATGGAATAACACTGTACATCTGTATTTCATCTCCTCCCAGATGCAGACTATGGAAACTTGGTAGAAAAGAAACTTTTTAGGCTGTCAGTGCAGATTCATGAAAGGATCATATAACACGGTGGTCTACCATGTGTTCATAAGATATGGAATTTTCTTTGCTTAGAAGCAAATTAACCATTTCTTAAATTTGAAGGGCAACCATCTGGTTTTGTTTTTCTAAATACACACAACTAAAAAAACCCAGCTTGCTCTAACAAAACCAGCTAGCTTGTTTTGTCCAAGCATTACACTTCACAGAGCTCTGACATTGCTTTCCTGTGAAACAATTTTCCTTCGCTGAAAGAGAATTTGGATCCTAGCATGGAAGCCAAATCAGTGCATCACAGTGATAAGACCTAACAGCAGCGAATAAGCTTCTGCAGTGATCTCATAAACCTATCCTGTGGGCAAACTCTGCTCTACTTTCAGAAGTCTTGTAGCAGTACTGAATGTGGGAATGTGGAAACAAACCACAAGACTGTGCCCTTATTTGCATATTAATCCCTACGATGCTTTTCCATGTCACAGCTATTTCACAACTTGCAGATACTAGTGTCAACTCTGACTTCAGAATAAAAGCTCAAGATCTTTGCTTACGTGTGCACTGGACTTTTTCTAATATGCAAAGAACGGCAGTAGTTCTTCCCCACATCTAACTTCTTTGGCAACACGTTCTGAAGAAATGACAAAAAAATTGCACTAGTTGCAGGTCTCCAACAAATGACACCAAATTGTGTCATGAATAAATAAAACAAATCCAAAGCATCTTTCTCTGATCAATGCACAAATAATGCTGAAAGCTCAAAAACACAAACAAAATCACATTTGTTATAACCTTCTGGTTACAAGCAAAAAGAAAGAATTGTTTGATGCATAACATACTGGAGGAGCCCAAACTCTTTGACTTTTCTTCACTGGAGAACTCTTATTCTCTGAGTAATTATGCAGTAACTAGGGGAGCAATGACAGAGTGCTGTGCTTCCCTTATACTCTTTCTTTTAATGCTTACTTGCTCTAACAAACCAGGGTTGGCTACCTTGAGTGTCCTGGCCTCCCACTCACAGTAGCAGTTCCATAATCTTAGATGAGGATGATGCTATGCCTTAATAACCTCAGAGGGCAGCATGCTTCTGTTTTCCAAGTCCCAAGGGTCTCATTAGAGGATCTGCTAAATCAGGCTTGTATAGTCTGTCATTAACTGCAGAATTTAATTAGTCTAAGTTTGCACTGATTTGCATTTAGGAAAGATTGAAGCTTGCTGAGTTGTTGCTGTTATCATGCTGCGTTTTTATCTTTTCCTCTCTTTTCTAAGGATTTTTTTCAGTACATAAAGGTCAGGGGGAAAGACATTTCTGGAGCAAAGCTACTCCTAAAGATGCATAGTCATATTGGGGATTTAGACAAATGCTTACTAGTAACAGAACAGACTTAGCAGCAGTACTGGAATATACCTACCCTACATATCAGAGCAGCCAACATTAGCACAGTATCATCAAAAGAAATCATGAGAAGGACAACATGATTGAGCTCTTGCATTGAGACTCTGAATGCACCCATGGGACATGCATTTGCAAGCTGTGTATTTAAAAAATACAAAGTCCCCATACCCATAATGTCACTGAGAAAAAGCCCACTGACTTCAACAACAGCACTGTTAAGTCTGACAATTTTAGTAATCACATCTGTGATGCTGAACTGCTGATCAAGCTTTTTCCTGTTTTTTAGCTACATCACCCTGAATGAAGACTTGATAAAAAACAGCCCAGATTGTTCTCTTACTGTTGGAGTTTCAGTGGTCTTGCCTACAGTATTAATATTGTTTATATTCTGACTACTGGCAAAAAGAAGTTATTTCCTTCAGAGCTCTTGCAATGTCACTGGAGAACAGGAACTCTGCTGCTGTAGCAGAATGCTTCATTTCCCATCTCACAGGGTCTCTACCATGACAAGTTCCTATTTCAGTTCTTTGTACAACACCACAGATCTGAGAAGCCCTGAAAAGGTTTTTCTATTCTCATTCTAAACACAGCCAAACATAATCACTCAGTGCCAAAAGGAAAAGACTGCAGCTGGTAAGGAAATTAAATTTACTCCAGATCTTCCAGTAATGCATTATAGGATAAATGATGGAGAGATAACAATCAAGACATGCATAAAAATGTTTCAGAGAGCATTTTAAAAGTTTAGGGCTTTATCTAAAAGAGCAAAAACCCATCTAGTGACCATGTTTTTTTTTTTCCTTGTGGATGGATTAATATGACAATGTCTTAACAGAACAAATAAAAAGTTTATTCTTTAGTATTCATTTATCACACAGCTCTCCTAGATCCTTTGTCGATCTTTTTTTTTTTTAATGGAAGACTGTAATTCCAAAGACCAAGACTTCCAAGATTGCTCATCAATCTTTCTCCAGTGCAACCCACCCCTTATTAGGCCTTATTTCCCCAAACCACAGAGATCCTCCATTAAGGAGCTTGAAAATGAACACTAGAAAAACAAAAGTTTCCTACAAAAAATCACATGCGTAATCCTTGCTTTCATACCATTTGGATTAAAAAATTGTATGTTAGAAAAGTAGTGTAATTAGAACATAAAAAATTGCATATTAGAACATAAAAGGATCATGCCTCACTTTTTTATTTTTACCTGATGAAAAGTATATTCAAAGAATTTCTCAACTGAACTTGCATTAAAAAGCTCAGTCGAAAATGCAGAAAATCCAAATTACTTCACTGCTTTTCCAGCCAAATTCATACCCAAAAACATTTTGATGTTTTCTATTAACTGAATATTAGGTTTACTGGAAAAATTGACAGAAATTCTAAGGTATGAATGATTTGTGGAAATTTTTTCACCCTCTCTAAAATTGCCTTCAAGCACATGGAATGCATCGCTTAAACACTATACAGAAATGGTCCTATTTAGCCTATGAGATTTCAATTTACATCAGAGAAAAATGAATTTGTGAAGTATTTATACACACAAGCACAACATTAACTGCACTGTGGATATGTTATCACTTACAGCCACTGAGTGCCTCAACTACAAATTACAGTACAATTAATTTAAAACAGTGCTGTACTAAACCATAGTCTAGTTAAAGGAAAAAGCTCTAATAGTTCGCATCATAGAATCTTCTTTATAGGAAGGACATGCATGTTGCATCAATTTACTTAACAATGAAGTACTGGAGCAGGTTGTAGGTAGGGTTTACCTTACTCAATGCAAGGCCTTTTAGAGGCACATCTCACCAATCATCCCAAATTTGTCTCAGCCTCACCCTGAGTTCCTGTCTTACCTACATCTCTACTGCCTCTATTCCTGCCTCTTGACATGCATAACTGAAGTCACTAGCTTCTCTTTCACAGGGTTACAAGCAACCAAAAATGATTTGATGCATGCTTTGAACACAAGCAGGTGTGTCAAAGCCACAATCCCTGATGCTGAAAAAGCAGGAGGATGGGACTAGTGCAGCTCCAAGCACTTGCTGCACCACCATTGTTTAAGACCCGCACTTGGTGGCCTGCAAATGCTCACCCACGTGAGCATCTCTGTAAATTACACTCTCCAATGAGTACCAAGAACGGAACACAGACACAAGTTGCTTGTGTATTTAAGCATTTACAGATTCAACGCCTTGGCTTTTTCCTCAGCCTCAGATGAGGAAAATTATGTCTGGTCAGAGCCAAACTCTTTCAACTGCATATTCAACTTTTCAGTAAGCAAATTGTTTCTTATGGAAGAGGTTTTTTAATATATATTTCTTTTCTCCTTTCTAAAATTTTCTTTGTACGTCTGCATAGAAACTCACTGCAAGTTTGCAATTACAATCAAGAGAACTTTTTACTTGGAAAGAATTTTACTTGTTTCCAGCTCTTAGGAAAATGCACTTGGTTTTGTGATTTTTCTTTTCCCCTCATCTACCGAGATACCAAAGTTCATTTTAGGTTATTAATTTCAGGCTATTTGAAGTTTTTCAACATATTCAAATATATCCACAACTCAGTCTACACACTTGGAAAAAAGAATGTATGTATCAGTAGTGAATAATATATACACATTAAAAACCAATACCTTCTTTCTTGAAGCATACTTCATATTTCCTAAAGCCCCACTGACGATCATACACATCTTGGGTAACTGTGCTCTTTGCAGCTGCTTTGCAGTATTTGGCAGGGTTGTTAGGGCCACAAACAAGATGTTTTCTGTGCTGTTCCAATGACATTTGAGGAGAAACAGTGATATCAGAAATTCTCAACTGCCTACGTAAACTCTTAGAGTTATTCATTTAGTTGTTTTTAATCTTTAAGTATGTTCTTTTTAATTTTAAAATGTTATTTTTAGTTTTAAAACTCAAAGGAGGATTAGCGGTGGAGGAATTCTAAAGATTGGCAAAAATATGAGAATTTCATAGCAATTATAAGGTACTGCATGATTTCCCATAGCCTTCCCCAGTGATTCCTTCTGTATCATCATTTCCCTAGGAAATATTAATCTGCAACTGCAATAAAGTAAATCAACACTTTTGCATTACTTCATGATGATGTTGCTATTAATGTTTTGCACCTCCTAATGATGAGGAGAGACTTTCTGTAGTAAAAGCTACATATATAAAAATGTAACTAAATTAAAACTGCTGGAAAACACACCACTCTTTCCCCAAGAAACTAAAAAATAATTTTAAAATAGCCTTAATAAATTACAAACAACTTTAATTAAAAAAGGGGTTACAGCCCAATGCTCCCACTGCCTGTAATAAAGCTTTAATCAGTAAGCTACTTCCTGCAAACAAATCCGTGTACATCCAGAACTCAAGTTCGCAGAATGACTCTATCATCCAGACTGATATTAATTCTGAAGAAAAATCAGGACCTCTGAATTATTAAGGAAGACTGTCATGGAAGCTTTCATTGAACATCCGTATCCTGAAGCCATATAAATGTCACAAAAAAACACAGCGCTTTGGCTCTGATTCAACACAATTCTTAAACACTCAATCAAACTACCTCTGGATTTAAAGCCAAGCAAGTGCATGGTGTTCCCTCCTGAACCAGGCCTCAGATTATAACTTCACATTATGAATCTGTCATTATCATGTTTCTAAGCAGAACCCAGGGTCATAAATTCCATAGGAAAATGCTTATATACCTCAACAGAACCTGCTTAGTCTACATAGAGTGAAAAGTACTACAAACTAAATTAGGATGTGAATTTATAGTCCATTTGCTGTTCCACACCAATACCCCAGGTGAACAGTTGGTGCCCTTGCTCATTACAACTTTAAACACTTCCAAAGTATACTGTTTAACAGCAAACAGAGGTTTTCTTGATAAGGACTAAAGACCTGTTTACACTGAGATTCTTGGGAAGATACATGCAAATTTACTTTGTAGATAAGCGAGTTATGTCACATTGAATATCTGAAAGGATAGTCCCAGATGGAATTAAAATGGCTTTAATTTATCTTAATCCACTTCATGAATAAAATAAATGAAATGAAATGAAGGCTACTTAAATTGTGAACGAGAACTGTGTGTGGCTTAAATATACAATTTACAACTATTTCGTTAATTCAGATGAACATCGCTGAGGACCCCCAAGTGGATGAGCTCTGACAGCTGCCAAACAGAAATAAGAAGGGGCAGGTGGCCATGTATAAATGTTCCCCCTCATCTCCAACACACTGATACGGGAGAATAGTAGTGCTGAGTTTTCAGAGTGGCTCCTACATGGCTAATTGTGGCCATATTTTAAGAAGATGACATTCTCGTGGTACCTCTGGAGCAAATCTCTTTACAGTTCTTTACACACAGGATTCTATGTTCAGTTTTGGTCCCTGCTACACAAAAATGATATGGACAGGCTGGAGAGGGTCCAGAGAAGAGCTACAAAGATGATCAAAGGACTGGAAAGCCCACCGTGTAAGGAAAGGCTGAGAGAAATGGGTTTGTTCAGCCTTGAGAAAAGAAGGCTCAAGGGAGACCTTAACACCATATTCCATTATTTAAAGGATGGGTACAAAGAAGATGGAGACTCCCTTTTTACAAGGAATCACATGGAAAAGATGAGGAGTCATGAGTACATGTTACTCCCAGGGAGATTCCAACTGGACACAAGAGGAAAATTTTTCACAGTGTGAACAAACAGCCACTGGAATAATCTCCCCACAGAAGTGGTGGATTACTCAGAGTTGGGCACTTTTAAGATAAGGCTGTATGGAGTGAGGGGACATCTAGTCTAGATCATACTTTGCCAAGAAAGGTTGGACCAGATTATCCTTGAGGTCCCTTCCAACCTGGTATTCTATGATTCTATTACAATCACTTGTTAGTCAAATGAATCCCCGTGTGCTAACTGGCAAGAAAAAGGCCGAGACCAGTGGGCTGTAAACCTGGGGAAAGGCAGGCATTCATTCACTCTGCTAAGTACAATTCTCAGCCCTCGCCGCTCACCCCCGCCCGCTGGCGCTGCGGCGTTCAGCACCACGGACAGCCGCCCCTCCACCCACAGCCTCACCAACAGCTCCCTCTTTCGCGATTTTTAACTCTGCAAAGGGCCCGTCCAAAGAAATGTCCTTAAATGGAGATCCAGAGGTTAAAATGGCAAAGTACTGGTCATTCTGAAAGTGCAGTGTTCAGGCTGGGCTTTTCCAGGCCATTTGAAGGATTATTCTATTTTCTGAGAACCAGACATTCGAATCTCATCAAGGCTTTTGGAAAATGTCCTAAATAAGCAGCGATTTTTGCCCTTTAATAAAGGATGCTCATAACATCATTCAAAACTCACCTAATTAACTAGTTCCAAACGACGAGGTCCAAAGGGAAGAGCAGTTGAAATACAGACTTAATTTTCTTCCTCACTTGTGTTACTAAAACTTGCTGAGGAATTCTGGCAACATTCAGCCTGGATCTGGAAGTACCTTCCTGGTGTGCCCAGCTGTGAGTTAAATCTACTTGGAATTAGGTAGCTCTACTTTAATTTCTAAAGGCATTGTGTGGACATGCATGGGGAATACAAACACCACCTCTCAATAAAAACAGTGAGCAAACTTGCTTTTGTACAGGAGCAGAGTGCTGACATCTTGGTGTATGTGTTGAGCTGACTTGAAATGGAAAAGAAGAGCAGTAAAATAGTGCACAGAATCCATGCTTTTCTATAGTGTCAGTCATCCAAGGATCTCCAAATGCTTTAGAAGTTACTCTTAACAGCAAGCAGTACAATACTCCCATGTGATAGACACACACTAAGTTTCCCTACTTTACAAATGAGTAAATACACATACAATGAAGTCCATTAGAGTTTGCTGAAATATATTTTTTGCATCAGAGCAGCTTCATCAAGCAAATCGCTGGCATAAATATGTTACAAAGGAGCAGCATACCTCATTTTTCAAAACAGGATCATACTGCATTAGCAACAAGCTGCATACTGAACTGAGGGAACACATCCACTCTCAGTGGTGCTCCATATTACCCTCATCTCAAAGGCAGCCAAGACAGATATCCCCTCCACTCTTGTCTGACAGGCAAGCAGAGAGCTTTTATAGATGTGAAAAGGAGAAAGGACTTAGTGAAGTCAGCTCACTGATGTATTCTAGGTATGAATACATAGAAAATGAAGACAAAGGAAGACATGCTATGAAGAAAAAGAAATTTAATAGAAAACCCTAAATTACCTTCTGCTCTCTTTGCTGCCTTATAAAATGGGGACCGAATACTCAATTTGTTCAGGTTTGCAGGTCAGCAATAGTAGCACTTGCAGCAGCTGTTTTGGAACCAGTATTAACACTTCACCTTTATACAGATTTGAAAGACCAATATAGTATGATTTTCCACTAGAGACAGTAATTAAGCAAACAACAACAGCAAAAAAAAAGAAACAACCACCCAGCCAAATCCTTAAATGAAGTAATTCTTTGATATAATCTGCCCAATGACTGCTTGAAGTTTAATTGCTTTAACTTTTAGCAATGAATAATAGCCACCTATACAACAATCTGATTAGACAGCATAGATTCCATTTGTTATAATTAAAAATCTTGTTCAATGTCATGCGCTTCCTTGGTCATTTAGTTAGAAAATACAGAGTAATTTATGGAAGTGATAATTAGGGTCATTTATAGGATCACTCCTTCCTACTCACAGCCCCACAAGTCTCTGCTGTGCAGAGCTAGGGCAGTCCAGATGGAAAGGAAACAAAAGCATCCTTTGCAACAAAAATATCCCTCAGTCTATTTGGGTCAGTTTGTTGATAGCCATGAATTTTTGTTATTACAAAAAAGAAGACTGCAGGTAGTGGCTAGAATAAATGCCCGTATGCACTGCAGCTTTGAGATGAAGTATTGGTTTTGCTTTAAAAAAGCCACATCACCTCATTCTCAATAGCAGCTGGCACCCAATCTCTGTGACAGCTTTTGTGTACAGAAATATGCAACTACCTCACTAGCAGCTAAATCCAGTGCTTTGGATTTACTATTTATCAATTACATTTAAAAAAAAAAACAAACCCAAACATATAGAAGTGTTCCTTGCCACACTGCTGAGTGGAAAAAATAGTGAGAGAGAGGAACACTGCAGTGCAACATAGAAATTCTCCCCTGGTGGAATTCAAAGACTGTCCACCTCTCCTGTACATCACACCAAAATAGACAGATACACACCATAACACTGTAAAGGTACAGAGAGGTGAACCGTGAGGAGGGCACGACTATCATCCCACAGTACGCCTACAATCACAGGAAAGCCCTGAAGGAAGGAGAGGGTGGAACCTACATCTTCCGCACTGGGAAGAAAATCAGCCAAGTTAGGACTGCAGTTAAAAACTTTGTTACTGATACTTTCACAGATTCATTGTAGACAATGATCCAGAAGCATGCTGTCCATGCAAGGAGTAACAACACTGCAAGAACTGAAACAGTATTTAAATAAATAATGCTTTGTAAATTGGCTCCAAATAACTCACAGGTGTTTTACAAAAACCTGCTTTATGAAAAGATAGCAAACCACTAGGCCAGCTTTTGTGCATAACTCTTTTCTGAGTCAGCCGGTCCCATTCTTGTAGATAGTTGCCAGCAACTGACCTTGGACACTAGGATCTCTCACCACAAACGCACACCCCTGAGAATACAGCCCATACTCTACCAGCCACACAAATCTGCTATGGAATAAGGAATATCTTAAGTGATAGCACTTTTCTAGGAGTTATTTGTCTAAAGCCAACATACACATGCCAGGAAATTTAGCAAAGCAAACAGGGACAAAATAAACTGCATCTAGAACAAATGAACAGAGGTGGGACTGTGATCAAGGGCAAGTTTAAATGCAGTTCAGGTGAGACAGCAGCTATATCTATATATCTATATATATTGATATATCTATACAAGCAGGTCTGGGATGATATTAGACTAGTCATGGGAATGTGGTGCTCAGAGCAGCTGCCTGACCCAGATTCACTGTCAGTGCCTGACTACTTGAAAATAGGATGAAGAATGTCTTTATGTGCTGTGGTATCACCCTGGGCATCATTTCTTTCTCTGTGCTCCTTTCAAAAGACATAACTGCGTACGATATGCATGGAGAACCAAGATTTAAATGGGTGGCACTGAAACAAGAGTGAATACCCAGTGTGGCACATGGATGCCCTATTCAGCCAGGCATGTCTGAAAGTTTTGTCCATTTGGAAATCTTAACAGTAGTCATGCAATCCATGGTGTATGCCAAGGAGTTCAGGGACACCTTCTATACTTATCAGTGCACTCTCAGTAATGAGTGACTTCTAAAGAACATTTTTACAGGAACATTCATAGCTGCAAAGGAGCTATTGCATTCTTCTCATAAAAGCTGTAATGACTCCTCTGGAATAATCTTAGATCCAATGGGACATCAAGACAAAGCAAGCTACTCACATCCATTACAGATCACAAACAGCAGATGTTTTTCTATCTGATGAACACAGAGAAACAAGATGCTCCTCAGTATAACATGTCTCCATCCTTTAGACAGTTTAGACCCAGTTCTTCTCACTTATCTATACAAACAATATGAATGGAGTCAATTCATGCTTGAAATACCATGCTGGATATTATAGGAGCTGTGCATGGGGATTGTGGTCTTGCATAAGCAAAGGGTGAATTAAGCACTGACTAATAGCTTGTGTCTAAATATGCTTTCCTCAGTCAGTTCAATTTACAAAGCTTTTTTAATGGTATTGATAGGCTGTAGATGGATGGGAAAATTATGTGCTAAAAAGCAAAACCAAGGTGAGGAAAGGAAATTAAATCTCCATGTAGCAGAAAAATTATTTCAGTATTTGTTTTTCTTCCCAAGCAAGATGAAAACAAGGACTGTTGAAACTTCCCAGCAAACAAAATTCCAGTTCCCATCAATCAAAATGTCTGTCGTGGCTTAAGCCCCTCATGCACTTCATTCACTCACTCCCCCCTCCTTCTTCCCCCAGTCACAGGGGGATGGGGAGGAGGCTCAAAACAATGCAACTCCCACAGGCTGAGATAAGAGTTTAGTAACTAAGGTATAACACAAACCACTACTGCTACCACCAATAATAATAATGACAAGGCAAATACAAGGAAAGAATACAATCGCTCACCACCCATACCCAGCCCGAACAAGCAGTGCACCCCCCACCCTTCCACCTCTCTGCCCTCCTTTTTTACATTCTGGGCATGACGTGCTGTGATATGGAATACCTCTTTGGTCAGTTTGGGTCAGGTGTCCTGTCCCTGCTTCCTCCCAGCTTCCCCTCCTCCCTGACAGAGCATGAGACTCAGAAAGTCCTTGGTCAAACCAAAACATTACCAAGTAGTAACTGAAAACACAGGTGCTATCAGCACTGTTCCGGGGTTGAAAGTCAAAAACACAGCACTGCACCAGCTACCAAGAAGGAGAAAAATGACTGTTACTGCTGAACCCAGGACAATGTCTCATTTTATTAAAACCAAAATAATTTTCCACATATTATTTGTATAACATAAAAGCAAACAACCATCAAGGATTATATTTCAGAGTTTTTTTCCCAGATGTCAGACTTTAACAGAGTACTTTAATTCCTCTTTTTCTAAAGAAAGCATTATCAAAGCCATTATATTCTTACACAAGGTTAATGGCACAAACACGGAAAGAAATATTTGATCTGAACATTTTATACTACATTCCACTATCAGTCAGGATTTTCTCATTGACTGAAATTTTATCAATTTATTAACATACACAATATTGCCTGATTCAGTAAAAAGAAAAAAAAATTAAACTGCTGTGCAGAATCTATGACAAATATTGCTTAGATTCATAATGCAACCCTGATTCAGACACAAACGTGGACATGAATAGAAGATGTTATTCTCACTTTTCTTTGTAATTTAGAATAAACCTGTTCTACAAGTATAGCTCAACTGCTATTGTACAGATTTACATGTTCCTACCATCTCTCACTAAACACTGTATCTTCAATAGATCAATGACATTGGTACCCCTTAATATAATGCGAATTATAGACAAGTACTTGAACTTAGCATAGTAAGACACAGTTTATGTACTAAATAAATACAGGTGGATAGTATGGGAGCTTAAAATACCACACTCAAAACACACCAGGAGAAATAATGGAAGAAATTATTATCCCTATTTATAAATGGGGAACAGAGACAAAGACCAGTGAGAAGCTCCACACAGAGTGCAGTTACCACAGGAGGAGGTAGTAGAGCTGCACTGCACTGACACAGCTATCCCGTTCATGGCAGCATTGTGAGATATGTCTAAGGTCACGCAGGATATCAGTATCATATTCCCTCCAAATTCAAATTTGTTGCATGCCAATCCAAGTATATTCACTGCAGGACAGTGTTTCTCCTCAGAAACTATATGAAATGTCAAAAACCTGCATGAGGAAGATAAGCTTAGGATACCACAATGGTCACTGCTCAGCATGGGGTCCTGTAAGCGTTACTCTTACTGGCATTTTAATATGGTTTTTGGTTTAAATTTCATTTCTTCTATGACTAGATTAGATGCAACCCCCACTGGTTAAATATCACACTCTCTCAATCACATGCAAAGGCCCTGCATTTTCCATTTTAACAAATCATAGTTGTTTTAATTGTCCTGGAGCCTCCAGTAGTCAGGAAACCTTTAAAGCCAATTGACTCCATGCAGCTCCAGCAGGCAAATGAAGTGGCAACAATTAAATGTTACCACACTTCAATCAAAGTGGACATGAAGGGCAACATATACTCTAAGAAGAAAACCTCGTAGACTACGGGACTCTTGTGACACATTCATATAAAAGATTTACTATCTAGATTAACATGCTGAATTTTGATCAGACATTTTGCATTTCATTACCATAGGTTAGTCCTTCCTCTCATTTATAGTCAAATATCTAGACTTGCTTTTCTCCCCATGGCAGGACACATTTGCATTAACAACTTCTTAAGTTGTTCTATATCATAGCAATATGGCATAGGGTTTTCAGTCAGATTGCATGACACATACTTACACTCTGACATAGCATACATAGGACTGCATCAGCAATCATTTGCTTCTTACCCCAGTCTGCCTTTGTTATAGCTGAGAACTGTTAGTGCTTTTCTTCTCACCATAAAGTTGTTTCTCTACAGAATCATCAGTATCATTTTTGCCTCTCCTCACACCTCCAGCAGACATTTCTGCTGCTTGCAAACAAAATGTATAACAAACAATTCCACCGCCATAGGACTTCTGCTAGCATCAATTTGCTCTGCCTCACACTCTCTCATCCTCTTATGGACAGATGCATGCTCTCTATCATTTTCCTGATGCCGCAGAATCTCAAATGGACCTTTCTGCTGATGGTGCTTTGTCTCACCTTATATCACAAAGCAGCTCCCTGCATCTCATCTTCATCCTTGCTGATTTTATTCTTATGGCTAACGGCATTTACAACCAGCTCTTTAAAACTAATGTTCTATTTACCCACAGAAAGGATACAACTTGGCTTATCTCCCTTTAGAAGGACTTCTAAGAATGGAAAAGTAGTAAAGCTGATATGGAGTCAATTAATAAAAGAACTAAAGGACAGGAATATAATTAATGTTTGTCTATACATGTTTCTGGAAAATAGGTTTTGTCAAACAAACCTGATTTCATTTCTTGATGAAATTACAGATTTAATTGATAAAGGTAATGGTATAGGCATAACAGACTTAGACACTTGGAAACACACATGCCTTCATTATTTGAACTCGTTCCATCAGTGGACTCTGACAGCTCACAGCCTCCTGCTACCATCTTTTCCAGCCACATCTTTCACTGGCATGGTTGCCATAAAATGGTTGGGAAGGTCAGGACATTTGACTTTCCCCCATTCTCATTTCATATGTGACCTACCGTAACATACAGACCCTTGCTGCTAGCATGCAGTGAATGAAAGACATCAATTCCTGAGTATGAGTGAAATTAGTGCAACAAGCCCCAGTGCAAGACGTTATAGAAGATGATAGTGTTTATTTTCGCTGGCGGTGTTCGAGGCTGGATTGGACATAGCCTTGGGTGGCATGGTTTAGTGGGAGGTGTCCCTGTCCCTGGCAGGGGAGCTGGAACTAGATGATCTTAAGGTCCTTTCCAACCCTAACTATTCTATGATTCTATGATTTACAAAATCTGAATATGCTGGTTTTATCCACTCACACTCACTCTCTCAGAGTTCATCCATCACACTGTTGTACACACCAAGACACCTGTGTTCAAGTGGTCTGGCTGACATGAGTTGCATGTGGTACAGTGGACAAGGAATATCAGCTACTATGTTCTTGCACCAACACTTGTTTTTTCTTGACTGATGATGACAAGCTAGTTTTTTGGCAGGTCTTTTACACCTTTTATGAGCCAACAGTTGAGAAGAGATGGTCCTTGGTTTCAGAATCTTGACTACTCAGGCATTCAGAAATATTAACAAGGTCGCAGCTCTTTACCCGGCTTTGCTTGCATGGAGTATGCCTGAAAAAATACACAGCTATCTTGCTATAGTGTAGCTCCTTGTTGGCCTAAAAGGAGAAGGAACTGTGCAAGTGTGCATGATGTGTTAGTTTCTTGTGGCCTTTTAGTGTCCGTAGAAAGCAAGGACTTCTGCTGGAGATGCCTGTACTGTGACATTTATCAGAGCCCAGGCCTTCTGGGCTTGACAGCGCAGCACATTTTTCAGTTTTATTGCTGCGAACAATGTTTTTTATTATCAGTACACGACATTCTTCTCACACATATTTTGTTATTTTTTTCAGTGTTTACAGAAACACATTTGCATCTGTATTTCATTCATACCGATCATAATTTTTCTGTTACAAGTCTCTACATGTTTAGTTACATGAGAGAAAAAGCGGCTTAGTATGAGAATCTCCAACAGAAGAAAGCACAAGATACTGAATATAGCAGGGTGGATGTGCCAGTGGGACACATTTACAAGACACAACAGAAATAACTGAATTCACTTTTCAGACAGTAAATGTGTTTACTGGGCTCAGCCTGTGTGTGATCCAAATGGATTCTACTAGCCTCAAGCACAATTTCTCCTGTGTACACCAATAACAAAGACACTATGCTATGATCACTTTAGATGGCTGGGAACTAGACCCTGTATCCTCCAATTCAATACTTCCTATAAGCTGCAAGTTCTTGATATGCCTGTGCATGAATTCACAAGCTGCAGCTTTCTTTCACATATGGATTCTACCTGGAGACTGCGTGTGCCCTAAATTAGTATTTATCTCACTCTTTACTTCACTCCAGGAACCAGGACAAGAGCGTCTGTGCGTCTTACACAGCAGTTTACCTCTAAGCTGCTTTCCAAGCAATGGTGCTAGCTCCGTGCAAAAGGCACACTTCACAAAGACAGTCAACTTCAGGGCCTGCCCCAAAAATGGTGCACACTTAGGCTGCATTTCCTTTCTGCAACTCTCCTCCAGCCTTGGCTCAGTAGGACTTGCACCCCCAACCCCTGCGTGCAACACGCAAATGTTTGAACATCACAGACCAAAAGCATCATTCAAGACACACAAATCTGTGAGGCCAGACGGTATCCACCCAAGAATACAGAGCGAGGTGGCAGAAGCGCTCACTAAGCCAACTTTCAATCATTTCTCAGCAGTCTTCTGGCTAACCAGGTTGGTTCCAGTTGACTGGAAGTCAGCAAACATAATGCCTATCTACAAGAAGGCCTGGAAGGAGGTTCCAGGGAACCATAGGCCTGTTAGCCTGACCTTGGTGCTGGGGGAGGCTCCAAAAGGGTTGTCAAACATTGGAACAGACTGCCCGGAGAAAGGGTTGAGTCACCATCCCTGGTGGTATTTAACAGACATGTAGATGTTGCACCCAGGAACATGGTTTAGTGGTGGACTTCGCAGTACTAGGTTAACAGTTGGACTTGATGATTTCAAAAGTATTTTCCAACCTAAACAATTCTATAACTGAATGCTGCTCTTTGATCTAAAAAAAATTCCTACATGTTAATTACTTTAATTCCAGCAACAATAAGGTCACTTGGGGATCAGGGAGGTTCCTGCCAAGTGATGTTCAACACGGACTCATCAGTCACCTCCAGAGAGTGCCTGAGCAGTGTGGTCACAAGCTAGTTCACAGCAATTAGTCATGCAGCTGGAGCTCTCTTCAGCACACAAAGATTAGCAAGCAGGCAACGGATGTTAGCAACCATCAATAACTATCAATTTAGGATAGATTCAAACTTGGACTGAAGATAGAAAGCTTCCCCATACCCAAATGCAAATTATGCAAAGCCTTCGGGTCTTTTCATTGTTCTGCTTCTCTTCAGTTGTATCTATTCAGAATGTGTCTTTTTAATACAGCAGGAAGAAGAGAGCTTAGGACAGAACTACAGCTATTTGTCACCGGTTCGTGGATTAGCCCATTTTGTCTCAATGTTTTCTGTGATGTCACTGTTAATATGCAATGCTCCACAAGGACAGAACTCCTTAAAAACTTAAGAGGCTAGGTTAAAAAAAATAAAACCAAACAAAACCAACAAACTGAACACGAAAATTAAGTACTAGAGAACTTTCTAGAAGCCGGAAATTCAAGTGTGATAGAACTGTATAAACAGGCTAAAAAGAACCTTCAGAGCCAAGCCAGGCTCTCGTAGAAAATACTGGAAAGCTAAATTCTGTGCCACTGAATACAGCTAAAATGATCATATTCCTCCTCATCTATTCAATCTCTCCCTAAAAGCATGTGGTTTCTTCCTCTCATTTTAACCCATTAAAGCACCTGAATGACTAATATGATTCTCACTGCTAGGGTTTTACACCTTGGTAAGCTGCTTTCAGGCATACTGTGGGGTCATTTTCCTTTGGTAAATAATATCCCCCTTATTTCTACAATGGCACTCCATCTCATTTCACTTGCTTTAGCGAATAGGTGGATAGACCACCTTTGACTTCCTGTAATTTTGCCTTTTCTTGCAAGACTTTGGAGCATCAAACTCTTTTTTTTCTTTTTCCTGTACTGAGTTAGAATCCTTTTGATTCTCTTTTTTTTTTTTATTGTAGATACAGCATGATGGACTCTGACTAATATTGCAAAGAAACCTATAAAGACATTGTATTTTATGAAAAACAAGTGCAATTTACACTTACAGCTAGCTTTAAATCTTAAACACTCAAAATCATGGTCAGGTGAGGTTTACGGACAAATACATGCATAATTCATGAAAGCACAGCCATTATTGGTAGTTTTATAGAATAAATAGTCCTTGGGAGACACTGCGCATTTGAAGGATGCACCACATTCATGCTAGCAATATGGAGCCAAGTTGATATTTATGGCATACTCACAATCCATTCAATTCTGTTTCCATTTGAACACACTGGTGAAATACAGTGCAATATTCTGTTTTGGTTACCAGCAAAAGGTACACAACGTCAAGCAGAGCTCCTGATAGCTGGAGAGCACAGAAGAGCTGATGACTGCACAGGATTCACTTGGGATCTTGTTATGCCAATCTAATTAACCTGGAAAATGCTCAGCTAGCACCATGCTCTGGGCTTGCACAGATGGAAAACAGGCTGCTCAACTACTGTGTGTGCAAGGCAGACTTCTCATAACTCCCAGGTCAGCACAAACATTTAAGCATATGCTTACCATTAGCATTAAACAGGTGCTTAAGTACGCTGCTGAACAGGGAACATAACAAGAAGCATGCCTCTGGAGTACATGATTTTTGCTTTAACTGTTATTACATACAGGTTTTATTTATTGGTTGCCCTTAGATATTACCTACAGCCTCCTTTCCTTACCAAGACCGCAGTGCTATTAAAATCTGAATAAGAAAATGGTGCCAGATACTCTCTTTTTAAAAAAAGAAATTGTATCTGTAAATCCCAAGATACTGGAACAAAAAAGAAGATATGTAAATGTTAATTTAAAAATTTTTGGAATATTTTCTAGATTGATTCCTACAAGAATGTCCAAATCCAACTCAAATTGTCCTTAGCAAAGTTTATAACAAATCATAAATTTAAATATACATGGTTAATGCAAATAGAATAACAAAATCAACATGAAATACAGCATGAATTTCCCTTCACTGATAAAAACATTCAAATGGTGAGATCAGGAAGGGTTCAATCATACTGATATGAACCACAGTTAATTTCTGGATTACTGCTGTACCCACAGTATTTCACATATCTTTCACGTTGACCATAGATCTGATTTTTAATAGAGTCAATAAACTCAGAGCTCATGAATAGCAATACTCTTGCATTAGAATCATTCGCTTTACAAACTAGATCTTCATAAAAGGTACTTTCAGTCCCCTCACAGCCGGATGAGAATGCATTAATATGAGCATATTTTTTGCATCCTGATAATTAGGCATAAGAAAAGAGCAATGCAAGCTTATTTCTAGGTTACTTTGGTAATATCATACACCGCAGAAGAACTACTCGTATTTACAGAAAATATAACAAGCTATCATTTCTTTTTTTTTCTCCCTGTTTTTAATAACTTCAGTCCCAAATGATAAACAAATAAAAACATTTCATTTCCAGCATGTCTTCCAGTTTATCATCACCAAAAACAATCATAAGCTAAAGTGCTGGCATGCAGCATGCTCTGTGAAACATCTGATGGAGTGGCTGATGGTGTTCTCTGTGGGGGACAACTTATAAAATGAGATGAAGTAGAAACTCCAGAGTACATTTCTTAACCTGCAGCATCCTCTGCGATAAGCACCTTACTACGCTTTTCTTCTGCTTGCTTTCTTACCCTGACTTCACTTTTTTTTTTTTTTGTCAATTCCATCACACTTCACTGTTTGCTGTCTTTTAAAAAAGAAAAAAAAAATACTGGGAATCCTTAGGGACACAGAACATGGTGGGGTTTTGTGCCAGACTTAAGTCTGAAGGTACCTGAGCCTCACAGAAATTTCTTACTCATTGCAGCAGGAGTAATAAATCTGTTAAGTTCAGCAAAAGCTTTGCTTGAGTAAGTGCTGAATAATGACTACAGAAAGAGGCCATCTGATGTGTGACTGGAATTCATGCCAAGTCTAACTGTCTCTGCACATGCCTGAGCTGACAAAATCTTCTGGCCAGCATTCCCTGTCGAATGGAGGAGAAGGATTTTTCACAGCATTGACCACTCCACTTAGCATCCAGTGCCTCACTGGGCATGCAACATTCATCACTGCAGCTAACCCCACTGCCTCAAATGGTCAGTTTTCTCAAACCTTCTTTGACTGGACATTTGGGTGCATCTCAGTGTAACTTCTAAAGTTATTATTCTGTAGTAATTAGGGATTAGATGGTGGAAATACCTCATAGCTGGTAATGATATCAGTAAACATTGAGTTACACCATGAAAGAGACCTTATCACAAAATATAAAATCCTGTATTGGTTGATGGACACGCACTGAGTTTGCAATTCTCTTGTGCCTTGTAAGTGAACAAATTGCGAACCACCTATTTACAATCGAGGGTTGAACTCAAGCTTCAGCTACGCATGCAATAATTCTGCTCCCTGGTCAAAATACCACAGGTGATTCCACTGCTCCTGTTCCCACCCTTTACTTCTCAAGTGATGAAGAGGGTATCACTGGACATACAGATCCCACAAGAAAAACTTTGTGCTAGGAAACCACCTGCAAGACACACATTTCTTCCCAGTGCACAGCATAAGCACAACAACACAGGTGCTCCAGGGGTTCCCAGGAACTTACCAATACCACCACAGATGCATAAAGCCAGTTTTTACAGAAGCAGTATTTTAACATGACCTCGATAAACCACCTCAAGAGCAACCAGGACACTACAAATGAAAACTTTGCTTGCTTCAATGTCCTTAAAAGGATAGAAAACCTACAGTATCTACAGGTGAACGCATGCTACAGCTGGGACACAGTTATCAGTTCACTGTGAGCAATTGGGCTCTAATGGTTTAGATTTGTTCTGCAAATTAGATTCATTTTTAATATTTTATTCTCAACTGCAGACTTTTCAAAGTGACTGAACACTACTGGAACTTGCTAAGTGTGATGCTCCATTGGGAAGGAATGGCAAGCTTCCTAAGTGACATGCATTAGTGGATTACACAAGATTTACAGTACATAAAACAATTTAATATATGGGTTTTGCTTGTTAATCTCACATGAGTCACTATTGAGTACAATACCATACAGACAACACACATTCAAAACCACAGACCTAGAGAAATAAATGCATGTATTGTAGTTGTGATGGCATTAAACCATTTGGATTAAGTAATTTCAACGCCAGAAGTACATTATAATGTTCTATGACAGCTCTGTATACATGTAAACCATGGACCAAGCAATTTCTGCAGGAAGATGCCATCTGGCTGGGATGGAAATCCTCTCCTGATACAGCAGGGAGACCCAACCTTCTGCACAAGCATGCTAGGACCTGGGAAGATTAAAGCTCCAAATATGTAGCTCATGTACACTCACATCCCACTACAGATGTGATTCACAGACCCTAGATAGATGTACAGAGCAGTACTTGCCTCACATAATGGCAGAGGCCTAATTAGGTGCTTTAGTGTCATCTGAAATGCTCTGGAATATCTACAACTATGTTTAAGCAACAGACTCAAGACTCGGCTATCTGCAGGGTAGCTGTTTATAGTTCAGCTATGCCCTAGGTTCAGCAGTAGCAGTCATTTTACTCCTTCTTAGTAGCTGGTGCAGCGCTGTGTTTTTGACTTTCTGCCTGGGAACAGCGCTGATAACACTGATGCTTTCAGTTGCTGCTCAGAAATGTTTAGTCTGACCAAGGACTTTCTGAGTCTCATGCTCTGCCAGGGAGGAGGGGAAGCCGTGAGGAAGCAGAGCCAGGACACCTGACCCAAACTAACCAAAGAGGTATTCCATACCACAGCACGTCATGCCCACTATATAAACTGGGGGCAGTTACCCGGAAGGGCTAGATCACTGTTCGGGTCAGGCTGGGTGTTGGTCGGTGGGTGGTGAGCGGATGTATTCTCTTCCCTTGTTATTTCCCTTATCATTACTATTATTGGTGGTAGCAGCAGTGGTTTATGTTATACCTTAGTTACTGGACTGTTCTTATCTCAACCCATGGGAGCTACATTCTTTTGATTCTCCTCCCCATCCCTCCAGGAATGGGGGGGGAGGAAGGGGGAGAAGTCAGTGAGCAACTGCGTAGCTGAATTGCCAGCTGGGTTTAAATCACAACAAGCTAGTACCCCATATATCCTTAAGTCAATTGAGAGAAATTGGCATTTAAGAGTGTAGGTCCTCTGGCCCATGTTACACATCTACATGAAGATGGGATGAATCATGCCCCTGGCTCCACTGACTAAATTTTAAAGGGAACCCAGGATGACTAACTGAGATGTAGATGCCTACATTGAAGAAGCCAATGTTCAGTCACAAGAATCGTATTGCCATCTTGTTCTAATGAAGACTTCAAGAGCCAGAAAAACTACCATACTCCCACAGAAACTGCTTCAGTAGCTCATCACCTTCACTGTCGAAAATGGGCACTTTATCTTCTACTTCTAACTCCTGACTCAGACTTCCAGCTTTGAATCTTGCTCCACCTTTGTCAGTTACAACAAAGAGCGTGTTGCCACTAAAGGTTTTGTACCAGCCAGAGATGCTCTTCAGCATGATTCTCTATGGCATTCTCCTTTATATGGTTAGTTAGACCAACACTAAGCAAGTGCAGAACTCTGTCAAGAAATGCAACCTCCAAGATACACAGGAGTGACACTTGGTGCAAGGGAACATGCTGTGAAGTTTCTTCTGGCAGCAGAAAGACTCATTCCACACTGCAGAGAGGTGAACTCTCCCCATAAAATACAGCTTCAGGCCATCAACATCTCCATCTAAAACTTACATTTTAGGTATTTATCTTAAGAAAGAAGTAGCAAATCCAGACAACATTAATTAATAAAAGTAACACCTCAAATACAGATGACTGCAATTCTGCCTTCCTGATTGCACAGACAGTTCTGTGGCTCATTTGCTGCTCAGGGCTCTATTGAGTGACAGCTGAGTAGGTGCATAAAATTATAACAGTCCTTTCAATTTCTCCTCTGTTACTGTTTGGAAAAGCAGTGAAGAGATTCATAAAGAGAGGGGAGGGCACAGACCATCCTGTGAACAGTCAAGACTCAGAGTGGGGAGGGAGAAATGAACATAAAAGTGTTCTTCTTTCCTTGCAAGCAGGACGAACCAGAGAAGCTGCTGAGTAATACTGGAGAGAGATGCAGGTGTGAGGAGCACCATCAGATTCAAGATTTTGAACCTTTTCAATTGTGAGAATTAAAGTTAGACCACAAGCTCCCCTTCATTTTCACATTACTAAGTAGTGAGCTAGCAATGTGGACTACTGCATATGACTCGCATATTTACTGAGACAGCCTGGCCCAATGTATTTCTCATGGGACCTGCAACTTCAGTGGTTCCCTTACAATCCCAATACACCATAGGCAGGCTCTGCACTTCTATCCTCTAAGTGAGAATATATTTAAAGGGACATTCTACATTAGTAGACAACATTGGGATTCTATTGGCTATTTCCTTGTGGAGCTCTCTGACACCCCACCTTACACACGCAAAGACTCATTATTTCCATTAACTAGCAACATGGCATTGAAACAGGCCCAGCAGACCTCACAGCCTTTCCACAATGCAGCAATGCCAGTACCTCCTATGGATTGCACCCCCTACTGCATATGTTCTCCTAAGGGGAATGCTTGTTCCCCTTAATGCCTGTCCCAGAAAGGATACCAGACTGTTACAGTTCTCAAAATACAACTTGCCTCTCACTAAACAACAACAAACACAAAGATTTTCTGCTCTAATTCTTGCTGTAGTTTGGCTATTGAATTTCTGCCTGTCTTTAAACTCCATTTGGAGTCATGATAGCTTACCTGGGAACTGGTACCATAGTTTCCTGCTTTCACTTCTGGAGGTCCCTGTGTTTCAGCCAAGGTAGTAGACAGATAATGAACAGTGCACAAAATCTGGCTTCTAAATCAAGTGGAATCTGAGACAGAGGGAAAGATAAAGTAGCAAGGAGTCTGCACTGGATCAGAAACTCCACCTCTTACTTCAGGATGTGAGTTTCAAGAAAAATTAATCTCTGTGGAGCTACTTTACATCATGGTAGGACAACTCCATTCTTGGCTGAGAAGCATTACACCATGTTTTCACTGCAATGTGACTGATCACTGCAAGCAATAAACCTGTAGGTAAAATACAGCAAATAAGGGAAATCACAGTGGAACATCAATGTCATTTATTTGTGTTTTTAATATGAATTTACTGTTCATGAGAGGAACCAGGAATACAAAATGAGCAGGAACAAAGCTGGGTTTTCTGTCTGGCTGCACCAGTGTACCTCCAGGAAGAGCAAAGCACTCCAGTGATCAAACAGTAGCTTAGTCTTCATGCCATTTGTACTCTTGAGGTCTCCGAGACCTCAGAGGTGCCAGCAAACTCCCTAGGGAATAACACTGGCAATCCAACTTCTTTTTGGTTTTATACATACATCCAAACTGCAGCTATAAGAGTTGGGATTTAAATGATCAAACTAAATATCTAAATCTACAGACTCCTCTAAAAGTCCTCTCAATTTACCGGAACTGCCTCTTCTGCCCTGTGCAGAGATTATTCATCAGAGCAAAGCAGGAAAGCGACATATTATTTACAGTTTCTTTTGGTAGTTTCCAAACATTAGAGCAGCTGTTGAGTAGACAGAAATTTAGAATGAGTTTCACAGCAACATCCTTAGAACAGAGGCAGCTACCTGTAGCAGTGCTCACTCCTTTCACTGACAACTAAATGTGCCAGAATAACAGCATGCTCACAGAGCACATTAAATCTTGCCTTCAAGACCTCATGCACTCTCACTAAATCCATTGTTTCCCCTCACCTGATTGTCTGCATCCAAAGATAGCAAGTAACTAATTTTTATCTTTGTTGCAGCTATACCTCTACCAAATTGGTTTCTTACAATTTGCATGGGTGCACACAAGAGAAAAATCTGGCACTACTCTAAAGGTCCTCTTCAAACGGCTCTTTCTGATAAATTTGCTTGCAGACCCATTAAAGAAAAAAAAGTCGATGCACATGGTAGATCAGTCCCTGGGAAGACATAGGCAAGAGTAGACTAAAACAAGTGTAGTTACTGTTGTCCTTGACCTGACAACTAAATGTGTAAGGGAAAAGACAAAAATATTTTAATGAAATAAATTATATAACTATACATAAGGTTAGGATCAAATGTAAGTGCATTAAATTTATCTCAAAAAGTGATGAACATTTATCTCCACACCCTACTGTTGCATATGAACTTGAAAAAGACTGGGGAAAACTCACAGTTTATGTCAGTTCTTACTAGAAGAACCACTGTGTATTCATCACTCCCTACAGCATTTACATAAAATTAAGAGAAATCCCCTTGTAAGAGCTTCAACTATTTCTGCAAGTTATGTTCCCCCAGCTCAAATGATGAATGGGAAACAGAGCAGTAAAATAAAAATAGGCACCTTTCCAGGTAAATGTTGTTGTTCTAAAAAAGCCAAACCAAAGCCCTGGTGAAATACTGTCACAGGGAGAAAAACATTTATCTCAGTATCACAAGAAAGGCTTCAGTTCTGCTGGTCTAATTAGGTAATAAAGAAATCACTGGTGTAGTGATTCCATGACCTATCGCTGCACTTAAAAAGGGTGCACTTCGTGGCCAAGGACCAGCATGCCAGTATTACCACTTGCTGTCACATCATTTTAAAAATGAAATAGCTCAATTTGAGAAAGATTTTTAAAGAGAAGAAAAATCAATACATAGAAGCTTGTCAAGATTCTAAGCAACAGCAAAACCACCAGAAAACAAATAAACAAACAAGAACTGTAATGGGCTTTGAATTTTCAATGACTTTTCAAATTCTGCTGGGCAATTAATGCAATGCACACTGTACTGCACCTCCTGGGACTCCACACACCCCAGCCCTGCATTCCCAACAACTGCCGGATACGTGAGAGAGGACACTGGCAGCATTAGGTTTTCACATGATTCATTCAGGATTCCAATTTTAATTGCAACAAAAGTGGTAAGTAAAAATCCTTTTTTTAAAAACAATAGGTTAAGGAAGAGGGCAAAGAACTAGTCTTAACTTGCTAGCATGTCCATTGAAAGCACACTTAACATTTCAGGATTAGGTCCACTTATAATTATCTTGAAGAAATATAAAATCTGGCCAAGTATCTTAAAGCTTAAATATTCACCTGAATTTAATTCTTGCTTAAATAAGCTGCAGATCCCGCTACAACCACAGACCCCATTAACACTGAAACCAGCTGTGTCTGCTTTAGGTGGCCCACAAAAACACAGACCTTAGTTAAAGAAATCATCTGTGCCAATGTAACAGTTTCTTGAAATCATCTTGAAATTTCATTGACAGCATTGCAATACTCAGTTCTTCAAAGGAAAACCATGCATTCAGGTCCAGGGAGCCTGCCCTGAGTGATGCTGAGAAATAACTGTGACTTAGCAGCCTGGGAGGATGGATCCTGCTCCCATCTGAATCAGGCAAAAACTATTGTCTCTGGCAGAAGGTTTTGGGTAGTTGTGGACAGCCCTTGCTACACAGATCTGTGTGCAGATCGATCACTCCAGCCTTTGCTCATCGTGTAGAGATGGGGGATGTGTGGATCCATTTTCCCACTCTGAAGCCAAAAATCCCAGCAGACGCTCCAGCCCTTTGCTGAGTGGCAGTGGGGAAATCCCTGCCCGCTCATTCTTCCCTGACTTAAGAGACTAGCAAGGAAAATGTGCAAGAGGTTTTTATTAATTCTGTGCCATTGTGCATGTAAATTAGGTTAATCCTACACTTTAATCGAACTATGTCATCTCAGGTGGTTAATTATTTTTTCTTATTGATAGAGAACATCCTAATCAAAGACTATAATGGCCACTAGGATCAGTAGCTTAAGCAAATAAGAATTTAAAATTCCCCATGATAAAAAAGTTCCATCACCAGATATTTCCCAGGCATTTAAAATGCATAATGAAAGGAGCACAATGCAATCAGACAGGCTGTTCAATCCTGGAAAAATGTTTGCAGAAGTTCCCATTCAGTTCCCTTAGCTGAATTCACAGGTCACATAGCATTGCACCTTCCTCTTAACAACTACTGCCAGAAAAAGCAATATTACTGGAGTTGAAAAAGGAAGCATTTCCTTAGAAAGCCAGCAAAGCATTTTTACTATGAAACTTAATTAAAGGATGGAGAATACTTTGGCTGCTCCTTGAGCACATCAACAGAAAGCATTGAAGAAACGTACACTACCTCTGTATTAAATATTAGCATTTCACAAGGGAGGCAAAAT
Organism: Ara ararauna; assembly: GCA_028858755.1. Lineage (NCBI taxonomy): Eukaryota > Metazoa > Chordata > Aves > Psittaciformes > Psittacidae > Ara > Ara ararauna. Next base: position 108,586,942 of record CM054377.1, on the reverse strand, counting down.
ACACATCGGAGTGCTCTGCTTCGGAAGAGGGAGGGGACAGGAGACCAACAGGTACCCTTTGCAAGCTTCGTGTTATTTGAAATAAGTTGCTTTAAAACCAAAGCGCCCTGAAGCCATTGCGTTTCCGTCCCTCCCTCCCAGCCACCTTCCCCGGAGCCGCGGCTCCCGTCCAACCCCGGCGGCCCCACTGCCCCCGGAGGTCTAAGCCAGCAGGCAAAACACACAAATATATCTCCATCAGCACAAGATGGCAACCAGCACTTCTTCCGGGAGAGCATTTTTATCTTCTTTTTCTGATTTTTTTTTCTTTAAGGGAGAGTGGAAGGTGATTTATAAACCATCCCGAGTACGGCTTCTAAAAAAATGGCATCAACATAAATGCTTCCACTAGTAACGCCAGAGGAAAGGCAGGGTAGCCCCCACACCCCCCAGCTCACACACCCACACCCACCCCCCACCGTGGCCATCAACTTGGCGAAGTTGGCCTTGCCGCCCGGCGCCCCCCGCCCTGCCCGCGCCCCTGCTCCGCTCGGGAAGCGGGGTACTCCCCGCAGCCGCCTCATCACCGGAGACCCCCGCCGGGAGCAGGGACAGCCGCTAAGCAAAGCTACCCCCATGCCCGGCTCAGCCCCAGCCACTGGGGCTCCGCGCCGATCGTACGAAAGGGTCCGGCAACACCGCGTCGACAGCCCCGTCACTTACAGTCACCGGAGGCGCCCGCAGCAGCCGCTTACCATCATGTTTCCTTGCATTTTAGCCGTTTGAAACATTGCCTTTTCCTTCATTTTCGCCGTGTGTGTGCGTGCGTGTGCCGCTCTCCCAGAGTTACTTAATCCAGCGGCTGGATCACTTTAGTGAAGAACTGGCGTGCACTTGGCGGTGCCTCTTTTTGGTGTGGAGTGGACTGAGAGCAGCAGAAAGGGAGGGCGCCTGCTTTCCCTTTTTTTTTTTTTTTTTTTTCCCTTCCCCACCCTTTCAGTATATATTTTTCTTTTTGCCCCAAAATAACCAATTTTAAAAGGGCAGTAAAAACGAAGCCTCCCCTGCCAGAGGGATGGGATGCAGGAGCGGCGGGGGGCAGCAGGCTCGGTCACCACCCAAGCTCGGCTATTGCCCTGTGGGAGCCTGCGGGGCGGGTGGTAGCCGCGCACACGCCCCTCGCCCCGGCCATGCCTGGCTGCCGCCCCGGACCCGGGCGGTCCCGCCGAGCCAAGGCCACCGCGGAAGATTGGGCGCAGGAAAGGTAGGGGGAGGAAGGGGGGACAATAAATGTAACGAGGGAGCTGTCTGTGCCCGGCTCGCTGCTTCACGGGGGGTGTGTACACGCTTTTTACAAACAGGAACCGGGGAGGGTGGTGGGGAGAGGAGCCGCCTCTCTCGGCGTTAACTGTTCACCGGCTAGAGCTGGCGCGGCCCCACCAAGCCACGGCTGGTGCAGGGAGGGTGGGGAATAGAAATAACGTGCCGCGGGTAAGCAGGGGGACGCACGCCTCGTTTCCATAGCTGCGTCCCGTTCCCCCCGCCCGCAGACTCCTCTGCCACCCGTACCGCTGTTCCCCGCCCGCAGGATGCTCAGGGCGCTGTAGGGGCGAGGGGGCGTTTCCGGAGGTCTGCCCCAACACCAGGATTTGGGATCTGGGATGAGCCCCTCTGCACACCGCAGAACAGGCAGGCGGTGCCGAAGCTCGTTGTCCCCCCCGGGGAAATGCAAAGACACAGCCGCGTCGGGCTGTGGCTAAACCCGGTGCGCCCTTAGCGCCTTTCCAGCAGCGGCCACACTTCCCCACTGAGGTTTTCCACAGCTGTGAGCTGTTCCCACCCCAGCTGAGCTGCCCCACAGGTGGCCGGAGCAGCTGCTGGAAGATGGTCCTTTCCCGCTGCCCTTGGGAGGACGTGGCCCCTCCTTGGCTTTGTGCAAAGGTTTACACCTCAGCCTGCATGTATGACAAAAATCCTTGCAGAGTTGTCTCTCCTTGATGCACCAGAAGTAAGTACAGCCATCTCCAGGATAATTAGGTGCCCATCAATTTCATCTGGAATGAACAGGGCTGCTTCAGATGATGCCCACTCAAAAGGAGAGAAACTCTGAGAAGTGATTTGCTTAATAGCTGAGAAGGGAAACCAAGAAAAAGCAGAAACTCTCATCCTCCAATGTTTAACCAAGCCAGCAGCTACAGCAAAAGCTCTCTCTGTTGTTTGTTTGGGTTTTTGGTTTTTTTTGTTTGTTTGTTTGTTTGTTTGTTTTTTGGTGAGGGAACTGCAATCCTTTTCTTATGCCTATATGTAGCATCTTGAACACTGGTCCTTCACAGCTTGCAGCATCTTAATTTCATAGGCAATGGCTGTTCACTAGAAATATGACACAGCATGTGCAATCCCATCACATTGTTCACACTATGTTTGTCTTTAAGGCACCCAGCTGTTGAAAGACATTCATAGAATCATAGAACAGTTAGGGTTGGAAAGGACCTTAAGATCATCTAGTTCCAACCCCCCTGCCAGGGGCAGGGACACCTCACACTAAACCATGCCACCCAAGGCTCCGTCCAATCCAGCCTTGAACACCACCAGCGATGGAGCATTCACAACTTCCCTGGGCAACCCATTCCAGTGCCTCACCACCCTCACAGTAAAGAATTTCTTCCTCTTATGCAATCTAAGCTTCCCCTGTTTATGTTTGTACCCATTACCCCTTGTCCTATCACTACAGTCCCTCATGAAGAGTTCATCCCCAGCATCCCTGTAGGCCCCCTTCAGGTATTGGGATGCTGCTATGAGGTCTCCACGCAGCCTTCTCTTCTCCAGGCTGAACAGCCCCAACTTTCTCAGCCTAGCTTCATACGGGAGGTGCTCCAGTCCCCTGATCATCCTCGTGGCCCTCCTCTGGACTTGTTCCAACAGTTCCATGTCCTTTTTATGTTGAGGACACCAGAACTGCACACAATACTCCAAGTGAGTTCTCACGAGAGCAAAGTAGAGGGGCAGGATCATCTCCCTTGACCTGCTGGTCATGCTCCTTTGATGCAACCCAGGATATGGTTGGCTTTCTGGGCTGCAAGTGCACACTGCTGGCTCATGTTCATTTTTTCATCAACCCACACTCCCAAGTCCTTCTCTGCAGGGCTGCTCTGAATCTCTTCCCTGCCCAACCTGTAGCTGTGTCAGATATTGCTCTGACCCTGGTGGAGGACCTTGCACTTGGCATGGTTAAACTTCATCAGGTTGGCATCAGCCAAATACAGAACTTCTCACCCAAGACATTAAGCATGTATCTTGGAAATGACAGTAATGGGAAAGAGATACCCAGAGACATTCGTGGGAAATACCAACGGCAGGTGATGCTGGTGGCCCTGAGGGTTACCTGTAGGAGCTTCTGCTCTACAAAAATGTCACCCCTCACTTGTGGGTCTTGATTATCTTCTCCCTTGTCTTTACTTGGGAACTGCTTACACCTCATACATGGTGCACCCTGAGCAGGAAGCTCTTCATCATGTTCCTCAAGCCTCTTGCTTTCTGTCCTTCAATTTTGATGTTTTATCAGGCAGTTCCTGTTGCATCTTAGTATTTTACCTTCAGGTGCTTTAATTAAGTATGGACACAAAATATTATCTGCCTCACAGTTAGTAGTCCCATTTGCCTCCTGCATTACTTTATACACCAGTAGAATTATTTGTTATATATTGAACTCTGGCACTAGTGCTTTTCTGATATTTTTCCCTCAGTGCTGTCATAATGTAGTTACTGAGCTTGTCTGCTTATTTTTATTTAATATTTATATGCTAGTGACATAAACGTAGCAATTGCCTTGATTAAAACAGCTTTGTTTAAAGTTGAGACTACTGGCAAAATGCTTAGTTTCACTTCTGCCAGTATCCAATTGTTGAGTTGGGTTTTTTTCATTATTAAACACCAACCAGGGTCCATTTGGCCACATTTGTACATAACTAGATTACTGGTTTTCCACTTCTGCTGTGAACTATGATATTCCCATCATCATAATCCAGAAATTTTACAAGAAATAGGAAACACAAGTCACTGCTTTGCAACACTGTGCAAAAAGATGACATTAGTGATGTTAGGGCAAAAAAATCCCATTACAAGAGAGAAATTCTTGTTTACCACTTTCAGTTATCTTTTTTGACTCATTAGGCACTTTGAGAAAAGACGTAGCGAATACTTTATTTCTGAGAGTTTTATGACCAGAGTCCACCTTTAGAGGTTTCCAAAAGCTGACTGGATAAAACCCTGATCAACCTGCTGTGATGTCAGAGCTCATCCTGCTCTGAGCAGGAGGTTGGGCTAAAGACTTCCTGAGTTCTTCTCCAACCTACGCTGTCCCAGGATCCCTAAGATCACAACAGTCCACACTGAGCAACCCTATGTTACAGATTAAAACATCTGTTTAAGAAAATACTATTGCGTCATTTCCTCAGATGACTCCAAAACTGCATACCTCATGTTCCCAAAGACTTCAGGTTCTGCCGATCATGTCTGTGGCTGATATTTTTCATGGCCAAACCACTTTTGTTGGGCTGATGGAACAGCTAAGATTGCTCTCAGATCTTAAAGTATGAGACTGTTGAAGATTTGTATTCCCAGATGTGGTCAGGTGATTCCATTGCAAGTGTCATAGAGTCTATGATTCTAGATAGAATGGTTTGGGTTGGAAGGAACCTTAAAGACCATTAGTTCCAACCTCCTTGCTCACAGGCAGACACAACTTCTACTAGACCAAGCTGTTCAAAGCCCCACCCAACCTGGCCTTGAACACCTCCCAGGGATGAGCCATCCCTGTCCTTAAGGTTTGGGACATTTAAGATAGCTAAAGATGATACTACCACAATACTGCCTTGAGTACGTTAACCCCACTGGACTCCTTTTCATCTAGCATTCAAACAAATTTAGAGCTTTTGTTCTTGATGGATCTTCTCTGTATCATTTTATTGGAAATTCACTTGAGCTGCAACAAATACTCTCAGTGAACGAGGACTCAACTTTTTTATGAGTAGGAAGTGAAATGGTGAATGAAGAAAATGATCTGAAAGGTCTTATATATTTTTGAGGGAACATATTTTTAGTTTATTTGAATGATGTGGAAGGATAGCCAATCACCCTGGGACCCAAGGAAGTAGTATGATTTAAGTAGCTAAAAAGCTTCTGTATTTAAGGCCAAATATCTGGCCCAGGAAACCTAAATAAAACGTGAAAATGTTTCTTCATCATGTCACACTTTTTCTCAGAGGCTAATTGTTACAATTCATGACTTTTGCATTCACTGGTTTACCTCAGTGCACCTCCTTTGTCAGTAATTACTTTTGATAATAACACAAAAAAGTTCAGCCCAGACTCAGCTGCATCTTAATAGCAAGCTCTTAACTGAAACCCCTGTATAAGGAGGGTTTTTTCTGCAATCTGTCCATTTGTATCCAAGATGCATACTAGGAGGAAAACCCTGAGAACTCAAACAGGGTTTAGTTTATATCTGATCTAGAGATAATCTCTGTATCTCAGGTACTATGACAAAACCAACATGGCATCTTCATCCGCTAACATTTTTATAGGCCATTTTGAAGAAATGTGCTTTCCTCACATCCCTCATAGAATGAGATATATGAAAAAAAAAAAAAAGCCTTATAGCTTATAGTCTTTGTGGGTTTCAGTACTCTGAGGCTGCCTTCCTTTATCTGAAAAGGAACACAGGCGACAATGCTTACATCCTATTCACAATACTTTACTTAAAGCTATGATGATAAGAGAGTGGGAGAATTTATTTTATCAAATAAAACCCTATTCAATGCATTTGATGCTGGCTCTCCTTCTCACTAGCCAAACAAGCCTGGGAACAGTCCTTCTGAATGGAAGGGAACAAATAATTTTACGCAGTCTTAGCTGGCTGCATAGCACAGACTTTTATTTATTCCATATTTTAAAAGAAAAATATTTTAAGGATGTAAGGCCACAGACAAATACAACAGCTTCTATACCAGCAGTCAGTTCTAAGAGTATCAGGATTTCCCTTCCTCTTCTTAATTTAAGGTTACTTTTTATTCTCCCAAATAAAAGTATTCATGTTTTCAAAATACAACAAATGCCTTTTACTTCTAGGTCAAGACCCTTTTGTGAGGATCCCATCTTATTCTGTTCAGCCTAATCCCACAAGCCTGGGCTCAGGCTTCTCTCCAGCCTAATTTCAGGACTGTGCTCCCTCAGATCAGGCCAAGTCATACTACACCTTCGCCCTGAATTCTCCCTATCCATTTTACATCCCATCAGATGCAGGTCCACAGCACATTGGTTTGTTGTGCGACTCTCATCTTCTTCCCTTCACTATGCCAGTAAGTTGAACTGAGCATCAGGGGAGTCTGACATGCACTTTCTGTCAAGCCACCAGGAAAGCTAGTGCTTTTCAATAGAAACAATGAGGAGGAACTCAACCTAAATGCTTGAGATCAGAAGATCTTTCAGGCTGGAAGAACCTCAGGAGATCTTTAGCCTAACCTCCTGCTCAAGCAGAGTCAGTTCTGATGTCAGACCAGGTTGGTCAGAGCTTTGTCAAGTCATGTCTTGAAATCCTCCAGGAATGGGGACTACACAGCTCCAGTAGGCAAACTGTTCTGACAGTTGACTGTTCTGACATGCAAAAAGATTTTCCTTATCTTCACTTATCTGAACTTGTCTTGTTTCAACTTACGCCCATTGCTTCTCATCCTGCTGCCATACTTCACTGGGAAGAGCTTGGCTCCATCTTCTTGATAACCTCCCCAAGAAACTGGAAAGCGCTCTCAGCTCCCACCCCCAGCCCATCTCTTCTCCAGGCTGAACAGCTCCACCTCCCAAAGACTTACCCCTTACCTGCAAGGGGTAAGTGTTCCAGCCTCTGACCACACTTCTGGTTTCCTGCTGAACCTGCAGCAATATATATCAGCCTTGAAGTGAGGGCCTCAAAACGGGTCACACATGTGGTCTAACCAGTGTCAAGATAAGGAGATGATAACTGCTGAGGGAGAGATCATTTGTAGCACTCACTTTGCTATTAATTTGCAACATTCAAGAGGAATGGGACTGGTGATGTCCCAGACGAAATGGTTGAGTGATATCTTTTGCAAACCTAATGGAAGTCAGAAACAGAGCTTTCATAATAGTAAGTATATTTAATAACAGTATTTACTATACAACACAAAGAGAGTTACAGCAAACAACCTTTTTTCTAAGTGGATCAATTTGGAGAATTTCATTACTTAAACCATGCTATATGTCTATTCTGAAAAATTTTCACTCCTACTATGCTAGAACTTTGCCTGTGTATTTACAACTCCTTGCTCCTTGTAGTCTTGTATTCTAGAGAAGAAATGGGAGAAAGTAAATACACTGTTAAATAGATTTTAAAATTACTTCTGAGGATTGCTAATTCTTCAAGAAATTAGAATAATGATAGCGCAGCTGCTGTTAAAAAGTTAATATTTGCTAGCTCTTACTGCATGAGGGTCCTTAAGCCATCTTTGTTAACTCAAATGGGAGAGGAGTGTCTGAAAAAAGGGAAATTCTGTTATCTCAGCAAATATCCTTTGTTCTGTTTTCTGAGTAAAAAAGGAATATAGAATCACAGAATCACAGAACAGTTAGGGTTGGGAAGGCCCTTAAGATCATCTAGTTCCAACCCCCCCTGCCAGGGGCAGGGACACCTCACACTAAACCATGCCACCCAAGGCTCCGTCCAACCTGGCCTTGAACACTGCCAGCAATGGAGCATTCACAACTTCCCTGGGCAATCCATTCCAATGCCTCACCACCCTCACAGTAAAGAATTTCTTCCTCAGATCCAATCTAAACTTCCCCTGTTTATGTTTGTACCCATTACCCCTTGTCCTATCACTACAGTTCCTCATGAAGAGTTCATCCCCAGAATCCCTATAGGCCCCCTTCAGTTATTGGAAGGCTGCTATGAGGTCTCCACGCAGCCTTCTCTTCTCCAGGCTGAACAGACCCAACTTTCTCAGCCTGTCTTCATACGGGAGGTGCTCCAGTCCCCTGATCGTCCTCGTGGCCCTCCTCTGGACTTGTTCCAACAGTTCCATGCCCTTTTTATGTTGAGGACACCAGAACTGCACCCAATACTCCCAGTGAGGTCTCCTGAGAGCTGAGTAGAGGGGCAGGATCACCTCCCTCCACCTGCTGGTCATGCTCCTTTTGATGCAGCAGCCCAGGATATGGTTGGCTTTCTGGGCTGTGAGTGCACACTGCTGGCTCATGTTCATTTTTTCATCGACCAACACCCCCAAGTCCTTCTCTGCAGGACTGCTCTGAATCTCTTCTCTGCCCAACCTCTAGCTGTGCCTGGGATTGCTCCAGCCCAGGTGGAGGACCTTGACCTTGGCACAGTTAAACTTCATCAGGTTGGCATCAGCCCACCTCACAAGCGTGTCAAGGTCCCTCTGGATGGCATTCCTTCCCTCCAACGTATCAACCGAACCACACAGCTTGGTGTCATTGGCAAACTTGCGGAGGGCGCACTCAATCCCACTGTCCATGTCACTGACAAAGATGTTGAACAAGACCGGTCCCAACACTGATCCCTGAGGGACACCACTCGTTACTGGTCTCCAGCTGCACATTGAGCCATTGACCACAACTCTGTGTGCGGCCATCCAGCCAGTTCTTTATCCACCAAGTGGTCCGCCTATCAAATTGATGTCTCTCCAACTTAGAGACAAGGATGTCATGTGAGACAGTGTCAAACGCTTTGCACAAGTCCAGGTAGATGACATCAACTGCTCTACCCCTGTCCATCAGTTCCATAGCCCCATCATAGAAGGCCACCAAATTGGTCAGGCAGGATTTCCCCTTAGTGAAGCCATGCTGGCTGCCTCCAAGTACCTTGTTGTTTTTCATGTGCCTTAGCACAGGAGAATCTGCTCCAAGATTTTGCCAGGCACAGAGGTGAGACTGACTGGTCTGTAATTCCCCAGGTCATCCATTTTCCCCTTCTTGAAGATGTGGGTTATATCTCCCTTTTTTCAGTCATTGGGAACTTCACCTGACTGCCATGATTTTTCAAATATGATGGACAGTGGCTTAGCAACTTCATTTGCCAGCTCCGTCAGCACGCGCGGATGGACTTCATCAGGTCCCATGGACTTGTGCATGCTCATGTTCTTAAGATGGTCTTGAACCAGATCCTCTCCTACAGTGGGCCGAGGGTCTCTATTCTCACAGTCCCTGCGTCTGCCTCCAAGACTTGGGTGGTGTGGTCAGAGCATCTTCCAGTGAAGACTGAGGCAAAGAATTCATTAAGAACCTCAGCCTTCTCCAAATCTAAGGTAGCCAGTTCTCCTGATAGCTTTCAGAGGGAGCCCATGTTGTCCCTAGTCTGTCTTTTATTCGCTAGGTACCTATAGAATCCCTTCCTGTCATCTTTGATATCCCTAGCCAAGTTTAATTCTAAGTGAGCCTTATCTTTCCTAACCTGATGTCCTGGGTTCAGCAGTAGCAGTCATTTTTCTCCTCCTTGGTAGCTGGTGCAGTGCTGTGTTTTTGACTTTCAACCTGGGAACAGCACTGATAACACCAGTGTTTTCAGTTACTGCTTGGTAATGTTTTGGTCTGACCAAGGACTTTCTGAGTCTCATGCTCTGCCAGGGAGGAGGGGAAGCCGGGAGGAAGCAGAGACAGGACACCTGACCTGAACTGACCAAAGAGGTATTCCATACCACAGCACATCATGCCCAGGATGTAAAAATGGAGGGCAGAGACCCGGAAGAGGGGGGTTCCCTGCGGGGTCGGGCTTGGTATCGGGTGGTGAGCAGTTGTATTCTCTTTCCTTGTATTTGCCTTGTCATTATTATTATTGGTGGTAGCAGTAGTGGTTTGTGTTATTCCTTAGTTACTAAACTGTTCTTATCTCAACCTGTGGGAGTTACATTGTTTTGAGTCTCCTCCCCATCCCCCAGTGACTGGGGGAAGAAAGAGGGGGGAGTGAGTGAGCAAACTGCGTGGCTGAGCAGACTTAAACCACGACACCTGGTCCCTAGCTTCCCAGACAACATCCCTGTATTCTTCCCAGGCCGCCTGTCCTTGCTTCCACCTTTTATAAGCCTCTTTTTTCCTTCAAAGTTTCCTCAGCAGCTCCTTATCCATCCAAGGAGGTCTCCTGGCCCTCCTGCTGCACTACCTTCTAGTAGGGATGCAACACTCCTGAGCTTGTAGCAGGTGATCCTTGAATATCAACCAACAGTCTTGGGCCCCCCTGCCCTCTAGGGCTATATTCCATGGAACCTCACTAAGCAGGTTCCTGAAGAGGCCAAAGTCTGCTCTCTTGAAGTCCAGGGTAGTGAGCTTGCTGCACGCTCTTCTCACTGTCCTGAGGATCTTGAACTGAACTATCTCATGATTGCTGCAACCAAGGCTGCCCTGGAGCATCGCATTTCCAACCAGCCCTTCCCTGTTGGTGAGGACGAGGTCAAGCATGGCACCTCTCCTTGTCAGCTCCTCTATTACTTGCAGAAGGAAGCTGTCTTCCACACAATCGAGGAACTTCCTGGATTGCTTGTGCCGGGCCATACCATCCATCCATCAGACATCAGGGTAGTTGAAGTCCCTCATGAGAACAAGGGCCTGTGAGCGTGAGGCTGTTCCTATCTGTTTATAGAGTGCTTCATCCACAGAGTCCTCTTGATCAGGTGGTCTGTAACAGATCCGCACAATAATGTCCCCCACTGCTGTTCTCCCTTTAACCCTGACCCACAAACTCTCAATTGACTGCTCACCTGTCCCAGACAGAGTTCCATACTCTCCAGCCTATCCCTAACATAAATAGCAACTCCCCCTCCCTGCCTACCGGGCCTGTCTTTCCTAAAGAGCCTGTAACCTTCCATTCCAACACACCAGTCCTAGGAGCCATCCCACCATGTTTCTGTGATGCCTATGATATCATACCCCCGTAGACGTGCACACATCTCTAATTCCTCATGTTTGTTCCCCATGCTACGGGCATTTGTATAGAGACATCTGAACTAAGCTCCAAATTAATCCGGCTCATTGGCTGGAGTGGCTGCAATATCTCTACATAGCTCCGAGCATTTATTATACGTGCTGGCAAGTGACTGAGTGTGTTGGGATGGAATGATGCCCCCCTCCCCCAACACATCTAGTTTCTTGATATGATAGGAACCACTGAATTTTAGAATTGTTTGTATTAGGCCCATTATTTTTTATTTATTTTTTTAACCCTTACCTACATTTTGGTGAGTTACTGTTAACATTGTCACTGCACGACAACATTCTCCTCCCCTCCTCATGTTGTCCACATTTCTTTGCAAACATGGCCATTTACTTCTCATCCCTCCCAGTGAGACATAGGGCTCTGCAAGTTTACATGCTCAGGGAATTTGCAATGGCACAGCTGAAAATTGTTGCCTTTGAGAAGAGACTTACTGATGTGTTCCTGTTACACCAATAGGAACATATTTTCCAAAAGGTATAGTTGGACAGTTTATTTGCCCGGTACCAATTCCATCCTGGGGGAAAAAGTGGGAAGCTCAATCCATCTGATTTCCCCTGACATTACCCAGACACTAAATGCCCATGCATGTGCTTTGACATTTACTTCTTAAAATGTAATTTGTTAGATTCATAAGGGATTTGGCTCGAGACACATAACCTCTGGACAGCTACCTGGAACACAGTCAACTCCCCGTTATCTGCGAGTGAATTATTCAGCTGCAAATAGACCATAAGATTGGTACAGGGATCCTCAGCTTGTTTCATGTAGTCTATGATAAATCCAAGAGCTTACAGGCTCACATGGGGCACTGCCTTAATGCTGTTATGCTGATACCTTAACTAGCCAAGACAGAAACTTCCACTGAGCTCTCAAAAGCAAAGCAGATGAGAGGTCTCACACCAAGATACATAACACTAATGGATGTGCTACATTTTTACTTTCCTTGAATGGCAGAATCGTTTGAGTTGGAAAGGACATTAAAGATCATCCAGTTCCAAACCCCTGCCATGGGCTGGGACACCTTCCACTAGACCAGGTTGCTCAAAGCCCCATCCATCCTGACCTTAAACACTTCCAGGGATGGGGCAGGAACAACTTCTCAGGGCAATCTGTTAAAGTGCCTCACCATCCCCACAATAAAGAATTCTTACTAATTCCAAATCTAAATGTGCCATCTTTCAGTTTAAAGCCATTACCCCTTGTCCTATCCCTACTTGCTCTTATAATATTTCAAATTCTGAGACTCAGATGAGCTTCTGCCCATACTGAGCATGTAAGGTTTATTTCTAAAGAATAAACCTAAGACAGGCAGCAGATACACATCATAGTGCAGCCTGGGTGTGAGGCAATGTTGACAGCTGCAGGCTAGGACAAGAGCAAAATATGGAGGATATGTACTAGAATTATAGATCCTTCCTTAAAGCTTCTCTTTTGGGAGGGTTTTTCGGGGCTTTTTTTGATTTGGTTCTTTGTTTGTTTGTTTGTTTTTTTCCACATGTTCATAGAATCATAGAATCATAGAATAGTTAGGGTTGGAAAGAACATTAAGAACATCTAGTTCCAGCTCCCCTGCCAGGGGCAGGGACACCTCCCACTAAACCATGCCACCCAAGGCTCCATCCAACCTGGCCTTGAACACTGCCAGCAATGGAGCATTCACAACTTCCCTGGGCAATCCATTCCAGTGCCTCACCACCCTCACAGTAAAGAATTTCTTCCTCATATCCAGTCTAAACTTCCCCTGTTTAAGTTTGAACCCATTACCCCTTGCCCTGTCACTACAGTTCCTCATGAAGAGTCCCTCCCCAGCATCCCTATAGGCCCCCTTCAGTTATTGGAAGGCTGCTATGAGGTCTCCATGCAGCCTTCTCTTCTCCAGGCTGAACAGACCCAGCTTTCTCATCCTATCTCATACGGGCGGTGCTCCAGTCCCCTGATCATCCTCATGGCCCTCCTCTGGACTTGTTCCAACAGTTCCATGTCCTTTTTATGTTGAGGACACCAGAACTGCACATAATACTCCAAGTGAGTTCTCACAGCAGCAGAGTAGAGAGGGACAATCACCTCCTTTGACCTGCTGGTCACACTCCTTTTGATGCAGCTCAGGATACAGTTGGCTTTCTGGGCTGTGAGTGCACACTGCTGGCTCATGTTCATTTTTTCATCGACCGACACCCCCAAGTCCTTCTCCGCAGTGTGTTGAGCTTCTGAACGACATTAACAAAGGCTAAAAATATACAGAATTAAAATAATTACTTTTCCATTAATTATATTATTGAAGTTGCTAAAGGATTCAGAGAAGGAGGAAAAGCATTCAGAATATAATTTCTGCAGACTGCTTGGGCATATGAAATTTAAATATAAGGGAATGCTAGGAAAATCTGGGCAGACTCATTAGACTTACTAGTGGTAACAGGAAAATGCCTAATAGAAAGCATTATGTGTCCTCGTTTTTCAGGCAGGTACCACTCCTGTTTTTTCAGAACTAGTATTTTTTTTTAATTTAAAAACTACAAATTCTGTAGTAGAAATGACATTCACCTCATAATCTCTTCTAGCAAATATCCTTACCCTTATATGTACTTTGGATTTCCAGCTGCACCAATTCCAATGCCTAACTGATGGATCATATTTTCTTCTCTAAATTAAGAGTACCCTGTGCTACCCAGCTTCTCCCAGTAGAAGCGAGTACTGCAGAGTTTTAAAAGACAAACATAAAAATACAGAAAGCAGAACTAATAGTATGCTAAAAGCAGCATATGTGCTAAGCTTTCTTCATTAACACTGAATTGAAAATACAGGCAGACTTGTGTTAAACATTTGGAAGTTTGTTATGCAACAGATTTTATCCTTCAGAACAATTTTAATTTTACTTCAATATCATTCTGACAGTTACGTTTTTTAATGGCTATTATATTGAGACGGCAAAAAGCATCAAAGTCCCTTCACTCAAGTGTTCACTCCTGACAGTGATTCCAGCCAAGTTGGAAAGATATCAAAATTTCAAGTCCTAGAACCAAGAATCTCACATATTGCCAAGAAAATGCCAATCATTAAGAGCCAAGCAAGCTCATCCCACTAAAATCAACAGAAGTCTCACCATTGAATTCCACAGCTACAGCCAGTGTCTAGCCACAAACTTTCCTTCAAGGTGCAACACCACCATGAGTCAAGCTCACTACTGGTATAAAACTGTACATTTTCCACTTTAGCCAAGTAAAAAATCTGGACCCATGAATGAACCTTCTTTTTAATACATGCCCTGACCATGGCATATTGCTTCAAGAAGGTATTCTGCCTTGGCTATATGTTACTTCACTGCTTCACTATTTCAATGCAGTAGACTTGCAGATAACTTGTTTTGTGAATATCAATGTATTTCTATTTAATTCATGAAATTATATAGGATCTTCTAGGTAGATAATTTAATGCTTGCCAACTTCCATTAATTTTTAACTAGATTTTCTAGCCTGGAAGACATACTGAAACATTCTAATTTCAGATCAGGTGGGTCTATGTTTTGATTAAAGAGCCAATTTTTTTTCCTTTCATTGTGATACGGATGATTAAATTTCTCTGCTAATTATCTGTATCACCTCAGAACACCCTGTGCCTGACATAAAATATTTCAACAAAATAAGACTACATTTAATTGCATTACTCCCTTTTTTATGATGAGAAGTTGATATAAGCCTGTCAATTCACTTTGAGTTCTCTACCTTGAGGGCAATGTCAATGCTTCTTGCTCTTGGATGATGTTCCTTCCATATCTGCAGATATTCCTTGCTCTACTTTTCAGTGGACTTTCAGTGGAATTTCACTAGAGTGGATGACCCAATCTTGCAACATGGGCATTGCAACATACAATTTATTCTTCCTGGGTGTTTGCAGTAAATTAAACTCAAATTCTCAGCTGTTAGAGATTAGGTACCTAAGTCTTTTTGAAGTGGGTATCATAGCTACAAATAACCTGTAGCTTGGTTGGTGTGAATCAGTTGTTAGGATGGTGTTAGGAGTTCATAAAAGTCAAAGATTTAGTTAATCAGTTGCATAAATAACTTTCATTATTTGAGTTTATGAAAGTGTGAATTCTCTAGAGCAGGGCCTGCTTTTTATCACATTTATAAAATGCTGGAGCAAACAGGGGCCTGACTTCTATTCGACAATACAAAATTTTACAGTAGAATAATTGTTGGGTTTTTTTTCACTGTTAGTAAGATGGACCCAGACCAAGAGTTGGTCTCTGAATGCCTAAAACATTCAGGAAGAACAGTCAAGGATCTAATTGCTTTTGTCAGGTTTCTCCTCTAAATCAAGGTATTTAGAATGCAAACAATAATGTATATCATCATTTTCCTTTCAATTAAAAACTCACAGCTGCCAAATATGGGGCCAGCACTTTTCCTAGTGGAAGCAAAAGGAGCTTTGGGGAAGTTATTATTAATTTTTCTAGATATCAGGTTAGGTTGCCAGCTTTGGGGTAGAAGAACCAAAGTTTAAACCTGCCTCAGACTTTATTTTCATTAAAAGATATGGTCATAAGCTCTAGTTTACTTGGAATCATAAATAAATACATCTTCTTAATTTACTTTCTGAGGCATCCTATTGAGTGTAATTTAGATGCAGTCATTTAAATGTGAGGAAACGGCTAAGTAAGGAAAATGGCATTCACTGCAACAAATGCCTGGAAAGCAGCAAAGAACAAGCTCTAGAATTCCCATCAAAAAGAATAAGGATCGTGTCATCCTTCACTTACAAAGACACATAGATCTAAATGAATAAACCAAATCTATTGACTGAAATAGGGTTTAGGAAACTCAGCTACTTGCACTTATTATGGAGAGGTGAGTGGGACCTCTGCACTCCGTTAACTGATGCAGATACTGCACATTAAAATAAATAGCAGTAACACTGTTTTGCTTCAGTACAGTGATGCAGAGATCAGATTGCTGAGGCATTTTACAGACAGATATGAGAAATAATACCCCTTTGCTTGCCCAAAACTCTGTAATTACTCCTGAGGAGTAACAGCCCAGGCACTCATCTGGCTCCTGAGTGACCACCCTGCATAGACAAGCACCAAAGCCTGAGCTATCCCTTTGGAGCAAAAGTCTGTGCCTGGAGTCTGTGAGGAAAAGAGGGCATGTGCTGTGATCGGATCATTGTGTTGCCATTACAGTTCCTTCCCATGTGGCACAGTGGAGCATAATTTCAAACAGCCTTTTGGGTGCTGCCACCTCTAGCAAGCCAAGGGATTTTAAAAACGTGTTTCCCAGAGCAGCAGTGAGCAAGGGATTCTGGCCAAGGCAGTTGGCAGGAGGAGATGTTGAGCTGTGGACTCAGTGGACAAGCGAAGGCTATGCCTGTGATGAAAAGCAGGATGCTTGTCTGGAATGCACAGAGTCTCTTTGTGATTTCAGTGGGCTTTTATTATCTATTTTGTTTTCTATTTCAGTATTACTTGTTCTCTTTCTTTTTTATCTGAGAGAGGAATAGAGTTCAGTGGTTGGCTTGGCAAGAGGATATTATAGGGAGGTTTTTGCATAACAAAATATAATTAGAAAATGTAAATATAACATAACTCCATTACTGCACTGAACAATAACTATAACACAGGCCACTCTGGCTCTCCAATAATTCATCATCCAAATTATATACCACTTCTCCATCAGACAGTCCTTTTCCACGAAATTCATCTTGCCTTGTCATGGCTGAAAAACAAAACTAATTTATTAAATATCAGTACAAGTGAAACAATGAAGCCCAGTGTTTGGAATACAGCAAAAGAAAACATTTCAAAGTACAGCTAATTAAAACCTTCTCTTACAGACAAGAATATATTTTTATGCTGAAATTTTTAAAGAAGAAATTACTCTGCATGAGTAACCTGGGTTTGAAATGCAACCATTTTGCATCATGGCAGTTAATATGCCATTAACTCTTTCTACAGGCTTGGATCCCTCGTTAAATGACATTTGCTTTCAACTACTGCATTCTTTACCAGGTGTATTATACACATGCTAGGTATAGACAATATGAGTTGCACAAGGAATCTTAACCAGAAACGACAAGGGCATGAAAAGCCAAAGTATGGTTACAAGACAGCAAAAATTTCTCCCCCCTCCAAATACAATCAAACGCACAAACAAAAAGAAAACATGAATATTTGTGGAAATTGTGGCCACAAATTTTTTTATTTCTCAAAACCTGCAAACTGCATCTCAAAATTGTTTAGTTTGAAAGGATTTTATTCAGTATTTATTAAGCCACTAGTTTCCAGAGAAGCTGAGTCGTCTAAGCATCCAGTAACTGTGGTATCAATAACACTGGATTCTTTGGAAGGAAGAACCACCCTGCAGGAAGACCTGGACAGGCTGAAAGAGTGGGCCAACAAGAACATCCCTCATGAAGTTCCATAAGGACAAGTTTTCTTTCACCTGGAAAAACACAATAAAGAGTGCAGCACAGTCTGGGATCTACCTGCCTGGAGAGCAGCTCTGTGGAAAGGGATCTGGGGGTCCTGGTGGACACAAGCTCAATAAGAGTAAACAGTGTGTGCTGCTGTGGCAAAGAAAGCCAGCAGGAGGGTTACATCAAGGGCATCACCATCAAAGATGAAGATGCCATCATCCCACCCAGTGCTTGTTTGGCCACATCTGGAATGCTGTGTTACATTTTGGTCCTGGTTATGCACAAAAGACTGCTGGGGAAAAAAAAAAAAAAAAAAACACACCAAAAAAAACAAAGCCAAAACCAAAAAAGACAAAACACCAAACCCCAAACAAACAAAACACCCAAAGCCAAAACCAAAAAAAAAGAAAAGAAAAAAACAACAAAAAAATCCCAAGCAAAAAAAATCCCCCAAAACACAAATAAGCTAAAAATTTATTTATTTTAAAAGAAAGACTTTTGTAACCAACACTTGCATATTTTATATAGGAAAAGCTACCGCCTTCTGTGATAGCTATCTGCTAGATGTTTTACGAAGCAAACCCATCTCAATTATAATTTATAAAATAAAAAAGGAAGCACTATAATAATGGAATCGCAGATTCCAAAGATGAAATAGTGGCAATTTCAAAACATAAAGAGCACCTTTTAGAAATCCATGCTGTAACAGGGCACGGAGATCAAGCACATTGCAGTATCAGGAAAAACATTACCACAGTAATTCTTCAATGGAAACACATGGAGCAAAAGGAATTAGAAGACCCAGAGGCCTAAACCAGGACATAAGTGGAATTTAGATTTTGGGTCTAAAGCTGAAATCCTAACAATTACTATTCCACCCTCACTCACTCTGATATCGCTTCAGCTCCATTGGCATTAGGATTTGTGACCTGCAAAGTTGTCCTGGACTTGTATGTACCTGGGCCCCTAAACACAAATGTCCTGGTTTTGAATAGCCATAGTGTTCCAAAGCTTGCCTGTGTGCTTTGGGTTGCCTGCAAACAGCATCCAGCAACCATTCTACAGATTTTGGAAGCAATTTTTAGGGGGAATATGGCATTTTCTCAAAATTTTACTTAGGGACAAAATTTGTCTTCCTGTGTCTGCTACTGCAGTTAGAAGTGGATTGAGATCCTAACCTTAGGCAGCATGTCACTCTCTTTCACTTCCACACAAATGCTTGCTATCTCCTTGAAACTGAAGTGTTCAGTGTTTTTACAGAATGCAAAGGAAGTAACTTCTGGACTGAAAACAGGTCTTACAAATCTGAACCAAAGTCAGAGTGGAGCAATTTACTTTAACTCCAAGTGCTGCATGAGGATGGCCATTACAGTTGTTATTCCTTACTCCCTCTTAAAATCATTGCAGTGGTTTTTTATTAATTAAATAAAAAGTAGGCATATTTTCGTACAAGGAATGAATCTGTTCCCTAGTCAGCTGTAACATAAAGCCTGTTAAAGCAGTTGTTCTGATACTATTTCCCTCTTTGTAAGAGAATTTGAAATCAAAGGTACTTATGAGATAGGAGTTCAGTATTGTGTTCTCTTTTTCCTGATGTTCCTCAGGCTGCTCTTTGCCTGTGCAATAAATACTTCATCCACTCTGTTTTCCACTGAGTCTGACTTCTGTGTGAATTTATGCATCAATGAAGTGAATAAATTAGATGTGAGCTGAGATGATGGAACATAAGAGAAATTATTTTCTTTCCTTTATAACTCCCACAGATTCATTCTAATGCCACAGCTATTGTTTTTAAAAATAAAAATGGAAGACTACCAGTTGAGTTAACACAATAGCTCTGCAATACCTAGAGAACTGATTCAGAGCCAGATCCCTAAACATAGGTGTTTCTTCTCCTTTCCTGTGCATTACAGAAAAATAGAGTGATTCCAAGTCCTCTATGAGAGGCACTGCACAACCCCCACATTGAGCGGTTTCTGTTCATGACCCAGGTCCTTTTCTCAATTTCCTCATCTACTCCCAAACCCTTTTAAATGGCTTATCTTTGAAAATGATCAGCCTATCGTTCAGATTTGTTTTAAGTTTCCCAAATTATTTTCCATTGCTTGTTTCCATTTTCTCTATCAAAAGTATGTTCTTATTAAAATAGCCTGTGGTCCACAGTGTTCAATTCTCAGGACTGAGCTAACAACAAAGATCTGCATGTCTTTAGATATCAGGTTTATATTACGACAAAGTGGAAATCTGCTTGTTTCCCCACAGGTTGCACAGTTCTAGCCTCTAAATGTCAAAGGAACTAAAGTGGTGTGACATTTTTATGAATACAGAAGCAATTAAGTAATGGACATAAGTTTGTAAATCTTATTAATTACTTAGGATTGATACAGCACAAAAGAAAGATGGTTCAATGAAGACTTGTCATGTCTGCTGATATTGCTGCATGGCCTCAGGCAAGACACGGTCTAGTTCTTGAAATGTCTATAAATGGCCCACTGACTTCAACAGGGCTGAATGCCAGGGAGCACCTAAAGCAGGACTGCTCCAAGAGGGAGAATGAGCCAGGAACCAAGGGTGACACAAAGCAAGCCCCCACTGATAGGGCACTGTCCCACAGCATCTGAGCAGGATCATGGTGGTAACAGGTCCATCCATGAGGTGTAATGGTGAATCAGGTCCAAGCCTATTCAGCTAGCTCCAGCAGCAGACCAGTCTGGAGACCAGCTTCCAACACTGTAGGTTTGGGGACCACCAAGGGAGGGTAGTCAGTGCCAGGGCAGCAGCAGACAGGATTAGGCCCATGGACATCTACAGCAGTTCAGGCAGGTCCTGGACACAAGCTTAAACAGAGGTCCTGGGCCATGAGCAGAGAATACAGGCAGAGGTCCAAGATGAGGCTGATCAGGGCAATTCAGGACTGGTACTGCACTCACAACCAAAGTGCCAAAAAGCCTTTGAGGACCAAGATATTAGCTTCTCTGCGCATCAGTCCATGGAAAAATTAGAACACTACTATAGCTCTATTCCAGGCTTATCCTTAGAAAACCCATACTGATCTTCAGGATTTGTCCTAGTAATATCACTTAGAGGCCAAAAGTAAAAGTTCTGTACTGTCAAAAAAAGAGCTTGCCTAGCAATAATGCAACTGTTCAGGTCTCACCTGCATACTCTGTCTTGAACGTCCATTAATGAAAAGGAAAAAAAATTACATCAAATGTCAGAATTCGCAAGTCTGCTTGCACCCATCAAACCCATCCAACCCCTCCAGGCACTGAGCAGGGTCCATGCAGCAGGTGTATAACCTCTGCCTTCCATAACCAGCCTTACTCACGAAGCTTACAAGCCAGAGATGTATTATCTTCCTTGTGGAGGAGTTCTGTGCCTCCCAAAGAGACCTGAAATCTGAAATGCCAGGAAATATGGGATGTGGGACATCAAGGATGGGACCTCCATGAAGTTCTACTTCAGCACAGATGGGCTAGTTGGGAACAATAAAAAATACCCTAAACCCTAAATCACAGACACTCTTTACTCATCAGAGTAATTCTCTCTGCAGTTACAACTCCCGACCTGAGGAGTTTGAAATGGTTTCCGCTTTCACATTTCCCAGTGCAACCAGAATTTGTCCCTCCTAAGAAAGCACAGCATAAAGTTCCCATAGAGACTGAGACAGTGGCTGGAACCTATAAGACATGAATTACTGGGACAAACACCAAGCTTTGACTTTTCCTAAGGAGATTCTGAAGTCAAAGGCTGATGAGGTTGACTCCTCTTGACTTTGAGAGAAACCTCCCTGTTCAGAGCAATTATTGGACTCTCCACCAGTACAGTGGTCTTCCTTTTCCACCTACCCAGCATTCAAATATCCAAACTTTTTTCTTTTTCTTTTTTTATTTTAAAAAAAGATTTCTTCCCAAACACAAGCAGCTGACTCTCCTCTGCCTGCTCTGTAGTTGTTGCCCCTGAGATGAACTGCAGAGCCATGGGCTCATTAACTAATCATATACCTTTCACCACTGATCATTGTTGCCTACCCAATTTTCCCAGGGACTTACTTTAACTCCAAAATTGATGGTGAAATAAATAGACAAATAAATCAGACAGCCAGAAATATTTCCCCTTCTATTACCTTAGGCTCTAAGATAGGCTGGTTTCCTCCTCACCTCCAAATTTAGTCTTGACCAGTGGACAGCTCAGATAATATTAAATCTCCATGCCTCTTTCAGGTTACCCATATATAACACTGTCATGACATAAAAGCAACCTGCTGGCTCTGGGAAACTATACTGCTATTGGAAAGAGCTTTTTTCATTTCAGGGCTTTTCACCATAACCTTCTAGCACACCAACATGTGGATACACAACTTCATAGCGAAAATATCTGAGCTTTGTCAGCACAACAGCTCTCAGAGCATGGCTTTCTGGTTCACACTCCCGCTGGGAGCTTCAAAGATGACTACAGGGGAGATGCAAAAGTAGCCCACAAACTGTCATCAGCTGCTTGTAACATGCTACTGGCACTGTCACACATAGCGACAGTAGCTCCCCACTGTTTTGGAAGGTGCGTTTTGAGCACTGCTAAAATCTGGACACAGGGTCAGATCAAAGACCTACTGAGCATTGTCCAGTAAGCCATTAATTTTCTTTTTGGAACTAATATGTTTGACATAGCATTTCTAGTAATAAACAGAACCTGGCAGAACAAAAAATCATAAGCAAGGACAAAAATTTGAAATGGCATGATGAAGGCAATAAACCTTCATTATAAGCCCATTCAGCAGAGGAAAACAACAAATGAGAAATGACATTAAAAATGAGACAAATCTTCAGCCAGCACAAGTCAATACAACTCCATTCAGGTCAGAAAACTTACACTGATTTACATTAGAAGAACATCTGGCCTCATATACCTTATGATTCATTACAGCAGGATTAGCTTCCATGGGTATCACCTTACAACTCTGGGATAACTCTTGCAGAGATGATGTCAAAACACCGTCTGTCACAGATATATGTATTTGCAACTATTACTAAAAGCTAAAGAAAACAACAAATGAGCCTCAAAATCCCAGTACACGCTTAGAAATCAGATGCACTGTCATTTCATGCCTTGACTGCAAGTAGCTGCATCCACACTAAAAGCGTTCAGTAAATACATGGCACGCAGCCTGACTGGCAGAGAAAGAGCAGGAGCTGTAGCCCCTCAGGGGCTATTCCCTGGCTGCAAATAGAGCTTGCTGGAGACCTCAAGCCTTGCTAGAAACAAGCTGTTGGAGGGAAAAGAGCAGATCTGTTGTGCAGATGGCTCCTGTCAATCAGTTGTTAGCTTATTCCTGATGTTCAGAATTACTCCCACTGCAGAAGCTTTTCATCCCAAAAACCCAACTCTATTCAAAAATAGCCCTGTGTAAAGTCCTTTTTAATGGAGCAACTCTTGCAAAATAATTTAGGGAACAATTTACAGAGCAAAGATGACTGACTGAAAAGTTGACACCAAAAAAATAGATAGTCTTGAGGATGAAGTGTGTTATATCATGTAATGGAAAACTTCCTTGGGAATAACAAGAACTTAACATCTCTGGCTGGTCATAAAGTCAGTGATGTAATTTTGCTATCCAGTAGAGGGCAAACTTAGTCTATATATTCTCAAAGTGTTCCTAAGACAGTCAACAGCAGATGTTCAGACATGTTTATCTTTCATTTGATAATCAATAAAGATATGTAGCAACCTGCAGCAACAGAACTTGTAAGATGAAACAGCATCAATCATACTTATCATTCAGTGGCTCTTCACCCAAATCAGTTTTTATTACAAAATCAACAAGCTTATAAAGAACAATATGCATTTTAAATATTTTCCATTAAGGTACTGTTTTATTCCATTAATTCCAATACTTGATTAATCACTAATTACACACCGATTTTCTGGAGGTTGCCCACATACATAACAGAGAAATTAAGAACTTGCCTCCCTGCTCTTAATAATATGTATCAGCACACCTGCTTCAAAGCAGTTTGGTTTTTAACTTGACCGCTGTCGAAGAATGACGCACCTGCTTGAAAACTGGGGTTTTGGGTTACATGAAGGAACGCAAGCGTTTTTGGAGAATGTTTTCTTGATGAACCTCTTGCCTCCAGCATAAAGTCACACTATTAGCCATACACAGTGGCCACAATCTTCCCAGCAATATGTTATATGGTCCTGGTCAGATGAATTGAATAGACCATTTTTTGTTTCTGAACAATTTTCACATTTGTGTCCTGTTCCTCCCACAGAACTAAAGACTCACAGGCAACACGTAGAGGTGCAACTCAGACAACTCTCTATGGGATGAGCAGCAAAATTAGCACCCCATGGTGGTGCTTATTCTTGTTGGAAACCTGAGGGAGACTGATGAGAGACACCTCTACCCCAAGCCCTCCCCCAACAAGCTTATCCCCACAGGACAAGGTGTGGAGGCATCATCACCCACAGTGACTGAAGAAAGAAGCGGTTCTGCTTACTCTTTCCATCACCCAATACACTTACCACTATGAGATGTGAAGGTCAAGTGGCAACTAATAATTCCTTACACAGTAACCTTTCATGATGGTAGAGCCAAAGGAACCAGAGCTGCACCGCAATAGGTACCATCCATACGCAACAGTGGCTCCTCAGGAAGGCTGAGCTCAACTTACTCCCAAACAGGCCATGGTTCAAGGGACTGAACTTTTATTTGCAAATCTGCTACTGGCCTGATGGGTAATCTTGAGCAAAAGATCATTTTCTTAGTCTCCATTACTAAAATAAGACAACACTATAGCCTGTATAAAAGCGCTTACATGAAAAGTACCACCATGTCTGAATTCCAGGAAATACCACTATTACTGTGATCCATCTTGCTCATTGTAGTCTTCATCTTGCAAAAAACTGAGCAACCTGGCTCAGACCAACCAAGCATTTGTGTGTGTACTTTGACCTATGGTGGCTATTCCCATGCTTAAGGTTCAATGCATTATTAAACCCCCTACTGGACTGGAACTCTGCAGGACCCAGATTTCTGTTGGGTCTTTAGACGCCATCAATGATATTCTCTCCATGAAGACCCTTAGCTTCTCTAAGACCTTTAGGAAGCCAAAAATGGTATAGACACACATATGTAAAGCACACATATTAATATGCACAAACACACTATTTACACTAAAGCAAATCTCCCTAGAGCTCAGTCAGTGAGGCTGGCGTAGGAAAGTCTACCTGAAGAGTTAATTTCTGTAAGAACAAACACAACACAAACAGTTGCAGCTGTGATGCTCTTTCAGCAAATCCCTCTCATGGTCTGTCCAGCTGATGCCCCTCCTAATCTAAATGAGTCATATTCATTAATTAACCCTTCACATCATTGATGTTGCTAGGGACACCAACCTGTCTGTCTGAATCTGCCATCAAATCTATCAGCACCTTAAACTTAAGAGTTATGTTCTCTTCCTTTCCCAGACCTATCAGCAGCTGCCTTGCCTCACGTCTCCCACAAAACAGTCACCTTCCTCTGAAGATGGCTGGTATAGGCATTAGAAAGAAGAATGGGAGACACAAAAGAGACAAAGAAATGTAAGCAGCACAAATATTGTGCTGATCTAAGTCTATGTTTCCCTTTTCAGAGAAGGAAAAGGCTGCTGCAGAGCTCAGAATCAGCCCTATTTTCTTTTTTGTCCTTTCAGTGTGAAGTATAGCTAAGAAAAAATGTCCAATTAAAAAGTTAACCTCCTAGAAGCAAACATGGCCCCATATCTACCTATCTGCTCTCCATTTTGAAAATGCATATAATGGAGTCAAAACTCTCCGTCCCAGCAGAAATGCTGCAGCAAAGCAGTAAGTAGCTACACAGTAACAGCAAGATACCACAGGTTTCAGTTTTACTCCCACAGTGATATCTACAACCTCATTCATCATGGGTGAGTTTCCTGCAGAACAACAGACCTCAAAATCTCATACTTTTAGACATTTTACATATAGAAATAAAAAGAATTAAGGCTTCACTTATTTCAATATGCACAGGCAGATTACAAAAGATGCAGCTCTAGGAGAGATGCTGTATTGAGTACTAAGCCACTGGTGAATACAGGTCACAGGTGGTATCATAAAAGGAAAGGACAAAGAAAAGGTTCTGTGCAAGCAGAGAAGCAGATGCTATCAGGCAAACATCTTCATGGGTCTGCTGAGGATTGTGATTCCTGCAGGATGTGGTCGAACATGATCAGTTAACAGCAGAGGCTGTAACACTGGTCAGAAGCTAAAGTCCTCAAAGCCAGAAACTGGACCAGTGGTCATATCCAGTACAGCCAACGGTATGTTTCTCATGACAAAAAATTGAATTCCTTTAGTAATATGAATTGCTAGAGATGCTAGCGATTAAATACTGCTAGTGGCTGGGCATTTTGCAACATCAAGGAGACTAATATTTTTGGTTTCATATATGCACTAAAAAAAATAACCAAACAACCTTAGCTGGGGTTTGCACAACTTAACATAGTGAATCCAAAGTTAGCTATTTTATTTTTTAAATTGAGTCTTCTTAATCCTTCCCAGACATTCCAGACAACCATCTCAACCCTCTTCTGTTTTGCTGTATTATTTTACGTACATAAGCAATTTTTGCTGTTGCAAAAAAATATGCTCAAGGGAGCTAATACTGAGGAATTAGAAACTCATTCTAATATTAGACTGAGTTAGCAAGGACTCCAATTTAGTAACATCAGAGCACTTCTCAGGGGGTCATGTGGAAGCTGTCCATGAAGACTACCAGCCACTGCAGACTTCTCTGTCGATCGCGGCTGAAAAGCTTACCTACCCACAGATGTTAACTTGGCTCACCAGTGGTGAAGAAGACTCCACATCAGGCACCACACATGAAAGAATATCCAACTGCTCCATCACTTCTCCTCTAGACACCTTGGTTTCACTGGTGAACCCAAGAACACTGTTTCTTCTAGGGATGTTCAGTTTGCTTCTGATACTGGGTAAGATAAAACGGTCATCACAGTACTAGCTTCTGAAGATGAAAGTACTGTGCTAGAAACTAAGGAAAGCACAAGTTGAGAACAGAGGAAAGGATGACAGCAACCTCTCCCTTAGTAGCCAAGACACACAACTCTAACACCATTTTTACCGTCACTTTTCAAAGGTGATTTTTCCAGCATTAAGGGGCTGAGGATATTTCACTGTCAAAGATCTTAACATTTTAATACATTTATTTCATTTATGTACTTCATAGACACATATGACAGCATGATGCTTTCCAAGAAAGCAAGCACGAGATGAATAAGACAGCTATTATAGTGAACTCTGGCTGTGAATTTAATTCTTCAGCTTGACACGGGCACACTTGCTGAAGAGTCTGCGCCAGAGATGCATGTTTAAGCAGGGCACTAAATCAATATTTACCATAATTCTGAAAGATGACTGAGCACAGCCTGGGAGCCAAGGCAACGCTTGATGCATAACCATCAGTGAAATACAGGGCTCTAAAACTTTCCAGATAACAAACTGCTCACAGGTCACTGGATGGCAAAGACAGCTAAATCCATATTGCAAACACCCAGGCTTGGGCAGTGCTGTTCCAGCCTTCCATGCTGTATTCTCAGCTACAAAACTTCTGATAATAATTCACTGTTTTATTTCTTTTGTTAAATGCACTTTCTGATAGTACCCTTGCTTCTCAGAGACTGTTCTTGATCTGTGGTTTCCAAAACCCTCTGCCATCCTCCATACACTGAATCATCTGCTGGAGAACAGCATGTCTGTAAATGCCAAACCTGGTTTTGGCACTCACTGACATCTGAATGAACCCTCTGGTGCCAAAGGCTGTTTGAGCAGAACTGATCTGGATCATTCGGTAACAAAATCAAAATCTGGGGAAGCTGAATTCCCCATGCAGCATAAGAAATATGGAAGCTGCTCACTGCAGGTATATTGCTGGAAGCAAAAAATTCTGTATTTGAAAGGAAAATTGACCATATAAATTTCTTTCCAACACAAAACCAAAGGAATAAAAAGCCCATCACAACACAGGAAAGTTACAAATCCAAAGCATTTTAATTAAATATCAAATATTAAATATAAATAGATACACAATGAATAGCAATTTGAACAGTGTTTTGACTGACAGTGTGACAGCTAAAACGAATCAAAACAGTAAAGTAAAAATGCAATATTTTGTATATTTGAATGAAATAAAGCTGACAAGATTCGTTTACATTCATTCTCCATTTAAATTTGTATCAAAACCGAAACCAATTTGTTCCTGAAAAATGTGTCTACTTTGATTAACCTGCATTTCCTGATGGTTGTTAAATTTGAAATGTTCCATCAACTCTAATTGAGAGACCTCTTAAAGTCTATAAACTGCTTAAAACAGAAAGTATTTTAGGTGAGAAAGAGAGATGCTAGGTATGTGAAATGGCCATTTGATGATGGCATGTGTCAGGAATATGAAGAGAGAAAGGAATAACACAACTTCAGAAGTTTTTGTGAAATACTGTATATGCCTTCTTACTAGCTCCTACACATTAAATGACCTCCCACACCTGAAGCACCAGATTTTAAGTTGCTTCTAGAGTTCTACTTCACCAGTGAGGCCAATAAATGTCACATTTCTTGGTATAAAGAGACGAGTGTGTGGAGAGTTTGTGTAACTGAATTAATAAATCTGTATTAATACCTTTTTCACATTTCCCACAGCACCTCAGCTATGTGCCTCTTTTAGGCTCTGATTCTTCAAAGGCTTTCACAATTGCTTAACCTGAAGCAGATGAACATATATTTGTAAATGCTACATCTATTTTTAAAACACATATATTTTTTAAATATTAAACAGATACCTGAATCTATGTAGTACTGAAGCATCAGAATATAAATTCCCTGAAACTATTTTCATATGTATCTCATACACTGCTGTCAATATCTTTGGTTCTTGCCCTAAAACTAACACAATGTGATAGCTGCAATAATAAAGAAAGGTTTTCAGGACATACTTTTGGGAGCATGTGAAAGCATGAAAGAGAACTACATGCTTGACAAAAGATGAAGCCAGTCTCCAGGCTTGGATTTACTCAAGGGACCTCCACGACCTATGTGACCCTTTGCTGTCATGCCACATGTCCCAAGCCACATGACATCTTTTCCACAGCTTCTCAGCCCTTTCTGAACAGACTGAAGTGCTCAGGCCACCAACCTGTGACATTAGCTGTAATGAGACAGCATGCTGCAGAACTATTATATAGCAGCTCCTTCTCCGGCATAAAATTGGACATGAAGAAGGGGGAGAAAGGGGGAACATCCTTTCAAAGTCTACTGAAGAGATAGTGGAGGAAAGCAACATGTAAACTTTCTAGAGCATGAAAAGGGTTTTGTGTTTGAAATAAGCTCTGAATTTTATAAATGCTACCAAAAATAAGAAATACTGCTATTTCATCAACTGCAGATATACTTTCCCATTTTTAATGCAGATTACTTCTTCTTTATTGAACCTTGAATAGAGATGACTGCTCTTATTATTATTTCTATTTGTCACCATAAACAGAGCTGAAATAAATGACTGGGTGCTGAAGAGAATGATGAAGATGTTCACACCAACACAAAGCCTGTGCTACAAGTTAAAAAAAAATAAGCTTGTCTTCTTTAGCTTAGTAAAACAACAGCTCAGAGGGGATATGAATGTTGTCTACAAATACATCAAGGAATACAACAAGAGAGGAAGGAGAGCTATTTAAGCTAAAGAACAACATTGGCACAAGAACAAATGGATATAAACTAGCCATGAATAAATGCAAGCTGAAAATTAGAAGAACATTTCAAAGCAACAGAGAACTGAGGTTCTTGAACAATTTCCCATTGGGAGTAATGGTAGCAAATGACCTAATTTGTTCTAAGCTGGATCAGTTAATTAGTTTATGAAAGGATTTATCTGACAGAGGCTGGGTATGGCAAGGGGCTGACTCAGCCCCAGGTATTCTTTACAGTCCCATGTTTCTAAGTAATTCAAGGTGCTAATTCAGTTCTTTATTGAATGTTATATTATGAAGGCTTCTAAATCAAAGACTTTTTTTCCTGTGTGATTCCATTATGTAATGCCACTGGTGTGTATGTTACTTTCCAAATACCAAGAAAAGGCACCTGCATGCAGGAGTTATATTTTAAGGCACACACAATTAACACAAGCAAAGTGGTGTGGTGCTAAGATGCTTAAGAGTATAAGAAATGGAGGTGAAAGACAAACAGAAGGCAAGACAAAATCATCATCCTTGTGAGAGTGCACAGCCTTTTTTAAGGGAAGCAAACCATGACATTTCCTTACAACTCTTAACATTTCTATTTCATATTTTTATGCACCAAACATTGACTGTTTCAATGAGATTTAAGCAAAATTGTGAAGGTGATTCATAAATTTCTGAGTAAAGGAGATGAAGATAAGTGGCACTCTGTAGGACAGGCACTGTTCTTGGTTACTCATTTCTGGCTGTTCATCATTTCCAGCTGCCTGACAAGGCAGCTCTCCTTCTGCCTCCCAATTTAGCGACATCTTTTTTTGGTATCCAGTACCCTGGCTGCACTGGCCTTTGCCTTGATAACTGCTGATGCCTTCATGGAGGTGCACAGAGAAGAGCACAACTACATCTATTACATGAACTTCCTATCGCAACTCTGAATACTCACTTGGTTTGGGGGGTTTATTTTATCATACTTTAAGGTATGGAAACATACTTGCATCACTTGAACAATTACTTTACAAAAATGTTAGGCAGATGAACTGAAATGTCTCATTTTCCAGACTATTTCCCAATGAAAGAATTCTATGAGGTAGGTTTGCTGAGAAATCTTGGACAGAACTCTGCTTTTTCACATACTCTGATGTGCCCAACGCTGTCCTTCCCTCAGAATGCAGCCTCTCTCTGTTTTCGGGGTTTGAGGGGAGGAAGTTGTGTTTTCTTTTGTTGTTTTCATTTGTTTGTTTTTAATTGGGGTTATGATGTTGGTGTTTTCTAGGGTTTTTTGGTTTTGTTTGGTTTTTGTTTGGTTGGGTTTTTTTAAGGTAAGTGTCCCTCTCAGAAGGAATATACAGTGCACCTTGTGTGACTTAAGGGACTACCAAAAAGTATTTTTAACAGATGCGGCATTTCAGGGCAGAAGACAATTGCACTTCACAAACAGGATTATTGTGGAGTGTAGGTGGTCTCTTGTCAAAATATCATTCTGGTACTTACTTTTTCCTTTGAAAAATTAAATGGTATAATTGAAAACTCCTTGCAATATTTTGGTTTTTTTTGAAGTTTTTATATAGTGGTTTTTGTTTGTGGTTGTATTGGTTTTTTTTTTGTTTTTGTTTTTGTTTTCTATTGGGTTTTTTTACGTGGATCACTTGACAATGAACTGTTGCTGGTTAGATTGTGAAATAGCAGGTTCTTCTCTTAAAGGACACATGTGAAGGATATAATGTCCCATTAACTAAGAAGGCAACCAAAGTTTTAAAAGCATCACTGAACATCCTGCACAGATCACTGGGAGGATGATCCCAACAGTGATCTGTGTCTGTTCAGCTATAAGTAAGGAAGGCAGTCTGGAGACAAAAACTGAAGCACAAGACATCAAAACTTGTTCTCATTTCCTCTTGTATCTCTTAGTATCTACTCATTAGTGGCAATCCTGCCAACCTTTCCTCAGGCACTCAACTTCCCAGCATCAAGCTTGTACATCAAGCACGGCATTTTCTTCTGCATCAATCCACTGTGACACACAAGATACACAGCTTAAAACTGCTTGTTGGGTTACCAGTTTGCATAGTTATGTCTATGTAAAAAGATAAAATAACCCACTGAACAGTCTTCTGTCTCAAAGCCAAGCAATATAGTTCCCTATCCATCCACCTGAAGTCCCTTGGTCCTCCAAAACAGGGAACATATGCTGACAGCCCACTGGGAAAGGTCTTTAGCCACTGCTATGGCTGGAGCCGTGCCTAAACACTTCTGTGGATAGCAACAGATGAAAACTGCCAGCAACACTGTTAACAGACTAACAGTATGGACAATCACAAGCAGCTGTCAGGCCCTGTCTTGGCCCTGCATAGTTCACTAGCACAGATACACGCAGTACATCAGACATCTGAGGGTGAAGAAGTGAGACCTCTGTAGTCACACAGTGCTTTCACAACAGGAAGGAGAAGACTAACAATGCTATCATACCTTTTTTTTTTCTCCCTAGAAAATCCCTCCTAAGGCAGTATGGGGGAAATTACTATTTTAATCCAAAACCCCCTAAAGACATGAGAAAGAGACTCACAGGGATACTGTTAGGCTCTATAGACTCACAGGCTTTGAAAGAATGCAATGGAATAGATTAGAAACTAGTTAAAAATAAAACAGCAAGAATATACCACACTTTTCAACGTAGTGAGGATAGGAAGAGGTTTTCCCCAAGATCTCTAGATTTTAGGGGTAATATGATCTCAGAAGTGGCAACACTTGCAAGCAAGAAAAATAGCCATTGTCAGGCTAGGAAGCACTGAAAGGAACTGTATTTACATGTTAACGAGGCAAATGACAGGATGATTAGATCAAATATGGTATTTTGTCAAACGACCATCATCACTGAGGCAAAATTTGACAAAATTATGTAACTTTGCCTATTTCAAGTTGGGTGCCAAGCTAATGCAGCAAGTAAAAAATAAGCACATATAAAACGCATTAACCATAAAGGACAGATCATCAATTACTGTAAATTGCTCCTAAAGCCAGTAGACCTAAATTAATTTAGGTTACTTAGGCTACAGCGTTGTGACAGTAGTGATGCCAAAAAAATCTGAAAGCAATCATAGATTATTTTGAATGCTTGTAGCATGAAAGGGCACTTATAAAACAGGAGTGCCCTACAGAAAGAAGAATTACCAGTAGTCTATGAAAGAAACGTATAATATTTGCACATTCAACCCCCTGAAAAAAAATCCTTAGTAGGGTAGCACTGTATGTAAAAGATTCTGCAAATAGATTAAGCTCTTGAATCTGCATGGATACAAACCATATGCTATTGGAATATAAAAATACTAATATGGTTCTACTCTCTCACTGTACAGCAAAGACAAGTTATACTGAGCACACAGCTTCTGAAATGGACAAATGAACAACAGACCAAGTTTTCTGAACAGGGCAGCAACTACTTCAACTACACACACAGAAATTGATCAAATGGTAAAAAAGGCATAAAGAACAAGTCCTTGATGCTGTAGGTGAATGCATTCTGAAACAGCTATGTTTAGATAATGCAAAGGCATAACCTGGTTTTCCACTTATTTTCAAGTAACACAGTGACTGGTGCATTAAATGAATGAACCTGAGTTGTTACACTAGAAGCTATCACCCAATTTACAAGTTCAACAATACTGTGAGACAAAAGACAGCAATAGTGAAGATTGAAATTTAGGTAAGAACTCGCAAAAACATCAGAAACCAATTATAGAAGTTTTAAGGTCCAACCCAAAGAAAACAAAAGTTATTTTTGATCCAAGTGCTTAGACCATCTTTGATGTTTTGTTTGGGTGTATGACAGTCAGATACTTCCCTAATATAATTCTGCTTGCTCACAGGAAATATCCACAAAATCTATTTCTTGGAACACAGGGGGAAAGTAATGTCCTGAAATACAGTTCAAAGTAAGAGTTTTCTGCTCACAGTACTGAATCTCCCTTTTTGCCAAAAACCTTTATGAAAGAATCTGTGGTTTTGTTTTCTTGAGGGCCATGCAACAGTCTTTTCTATTCTGTGCCTGCTTCTGGACACTGGACAGGCACTGCACCAGCAGCTATGCTCAGATTCCTGTGTCTGTGTCCAGTCTTTCCGTCATCCACTAAGTGGAACACATCATAGAAGGAGATCAGGTTAGTCAAGCAGGACCTGCCTTTCATAAGCCCATGCTGACTGGGCCTTATCACCTGGCTGTCCAGAACATGCTGTGTGATGGCACTCACAATGACCTGCTCCGCAACCTCTCCCAGCACTGAGGTCAGGCTGACAGGCCTGTAGTTCCTCAGATCCTCCTCCTGGCCCTTCTTGTAGATGGGCTTCATGTTTGCTAACCTCCAGTCAACCAGGACTTTCCCAGTTAGCCAGACATGCTGATAAATGATTGAAAGTGGCTCAGTGAGCACTTCCACCAGCTCCCTCAGTACCCTCAGGTGGACCCCATCTGGCCACATAGATTCATGTGATTCCAAGTGGTGTAGCACATTACTGAATCCCCTTGGATTATGTGGGCTTCACTATGCCCCCTGTCTCTATCTTCCAGCTCAGGGGGCTGGATACCCAGAGAACAACAGGTCTTACTGAGACAAAGAAAGCATTAAGTACCTCCACCTTTTCATGATCCTTTGTTACTATGTTTTGCCATTCACCCAATAAAGCAGCCTTAGTCCTTCTTTTGTTGATAAGGTATTTATAGAAACATTTTTTATTGTCTTTAATGGCAGCAGCCAGAATAAGTTCTAGTTCAGCTTTGTCCTTTCTAATTTTCTCCCTGCATAGCCTCACAACAACCTTTACTCCTCCTGCGTTGCCTGTCCTTTCTTCCACAGCTTATAAACTCATGAGTTCCAGCCAAATCTCTCTGTTCAGCCAGGCTGGTCATCTTCAGCACTGATTCATTTTTTGGCACATGGGGCCAGCTTGCTTCTGCTCCTGTAAGATTTCCTTCTTGAAGACTGTCCAGCCTTCCTGGACTCTTTTGCTCTTCAGGTCTGTCTCCCAAGGGATCCCATCAACCAGTCTCCTAAACAGGCCAAATTCTGCCCTCTGAAAGTCCAAGGTGGCAGTTCTGCTGACCCCTCTCCTTGCTTCTCCAATTGAAAACTGTTATTTTGTGTTCACCATGTCTGAGATGCCCTCCAACTATCACATCACCCACAGGTCCTTCTCTCTTCACATACAACAGGTCTAGCAGGTACCTTCCCTCGTTGTCTTGCTCACCAGCTGTTAGGAAGTTATCTTCCACATACTCCAGGGACCCCCTAGGCTGTTTCCTCTCTGCTGTGTTATATGTCCAGCAGATATTTGGTAGAAGACCCCCACGAGAACAAGAGCTAGCAAATGTGAGACTTCTCCCATCTGCTTACAGAATATTTAATCTGCCTCTTCATGGCAATTGGGTGGTCTATAACAGACTCACACCATGATATCTGCCTTGTTGGTCTTCCCCCTGGTTCTTACCCATAAACATTCAACCCTACAGGCACCATCATCAGCCCCTAGGCAAATTACTCAAGTTTAGCCAGTGTCCTTGCAAAAATGAACCTAGCTTGAAAAAAGTCCATAGAAAGCAGCATAAACCACAGCCTGAAGTCCATAATTGTAATATTGTGACAGCTAAGATTAAATATCAAGTCTGATGTTGGCATTCATCTCACTTCCTCTGACACCCTAACCTCAGGCAATGTCGGATATTGTCAGTGGAGAGAAACGGGCATTTCCAGCAGTTTTAATCTAAATGTCTCAGCTGGTGACAAGCAGTCCTTTAGAGGTGTCTCTTTCTTCCTGAATATTGTTCCTTCAATGACTAGCTCACCACAGAAATTAACTCTCATGGCCTTGTTAGGAGGAATGAATTGCACCCTAAACAAGCAAAGAAATTAGAAAAAAACAAGGCGCTTGTAGTGTTTTATGTATTAACAGTGGGCTTTTCCACTAGCCACAAAAAATCCTAATCTTCGTTTTAAGCTCGACTAGTTTCACTTGGCTGCTGTAGCGTTTCTTAGTTCTACACTGTATTGGAGCATGACTTAAAATTGGCAATAACAGCAAAATTCTTAATGGACACTGTGGCCTTTTACCCACTTTTCTCTTTGCTGACAAAATGCCTTTTTGAGTCAGGATTTTTTTTTATTATTTTTTTTTTTATTTTTCTTTTTTTAATGAAGATGGCATCAATCTCATTTTTCTTTTTGCAGTTATGGGGTGGGTTGCTGGGGGAAGCTGCCTGAAAAATTGCCAAGATTTCACAGTGTATGAGATGGCCTTCTTATGTCTTCCTTGAGATAGTCTGAATCCTACGGGCTCTATATACAATACTGCAAAAATCATACCAAAGGATAACTTTCTCTTATAATGTCAAAGTTTTCACTGATCAGGGTTGCCAAAAAAAGTATGATTAATTATCTTAATTACCTTTACACAAATCTTCTGTGTTCTTTTTCCCCCTATGCATGCCAATGCATTCCTGCCATTGTAAACTGATTTAAAAGTCAAAGGATGCAGTACTTTGTGCAGAAATAACTTTTTTCTCTCACACACACACACACACACACACACACACACACACTCTCTTTACCTGCAGCTGTTGTCACATCAATCCTTCTTCAAAGTTTCAGTATATCCTTCTGTGCATTTTTTTCTTCTTTCAGCCTGATGTAGTTTTGTGACACCCACTATTTCCTCCATCTCTTGCAATTTTATGCATCTCATTCAGGTCTCTTCACATTCAGTTCTTTCACTCTTAATAGAAAAGAATTTTCTTTAAGCTGTCTTTTTAACGTGTGCTGTTAAAGCTTACTCATACTTGTAATGCCAGTGTCTCCTGTCTTCCCCTGGATATTTACATCTTTGATTCCTCCACAAAACAGTGTTTCAAAGTAATAAAGCAAGAAATGGAAAGTACGCAATAGCAGGGCTTTCTTGGAGACAAGGGTAAAGAAGCCCAATTCCACAGGACAACATGCTGATCCCCAATCATGTTAACAGAGTTCAAACCATTAAATATAGCCCCACGTCAGTATTTTACAGATCAGCTGTGCACAATAGACAGTAATGGCTCTGTAGAAGCTCTTAGGGCCTTTTATGAGAATTCTCAACACGAGAGTCTTTTATGCTTTTTGACAAGTTGATCCTTTAAACTACTCTAGTAAAGAGAAGAATGGAACAAGGAAAGCTAAAATTTTAGCTTTTGCTCAGCATGTCCAGATCAGTGCTAATTAAGATGAACTATAAAAGACTGCTAGGGGTATCAAATCGAAATGTAATTAAGTAAAACGTAACTATTAAAGACAGATCAGAAAGCTTGATGTTGAGTTTTAATGGATCTCCACTTTTTCTCATACTGAGACACCTGAAGATGTATACAGAGCTATCTGAAAAGCATTCACAACAACCCAAATTTAGACCAAACTCGCCTGATTTGGGGTCTTGTTATGACAGACAATCTATTAAAGAGTTGCATAATCCTTTGGCTGCTCTATATAGGCAATCAGTGGAGCAAGCAGAGCATTGAGGTGATGTGATTTCAGTAATCCATGTTCCAGAGGAGGCTTACAGCTCCATTCTGAATTAGATGATTTCTTTTTTTTTTCCTGGGCATAAAAGCATAATTCTTTTCAAGGTCAGATAAAGTATGTTGTAATAATAGAGGTGGGAAGTACTGAAGGCGCTTAGTGTACAATCAAGCCTGCATTACTTCTGGCAAAGATGGCTCCCCAGAGATGGGCAAGTACTTTTTTTGTGTGTGTGCCATTGATTGCAATGTGCCATTCAGAGTTGGCAAAATGTTTAGGAAGGAAAACTCAAAATAGCAGACTCTGAACAATTTGCCATGGGCAGAAGACTACATTCTATTGATGTAGCTCAGCCTTTCCACACACCTTTTTGCTTTCTGCCTGTGAAGAGAAGAGATATATTTTAGTAGATCAACTGATAAAGTTGGAAAAACTGTCATGTTTTTGGACACACAAAGACCTTGTCCAGGTTTGACACACACCCAGCAATCTTAAAAACAAATGCAAGCTAAGAACAGCTGTTCAGAATTTAACAAATTATCTGAATCAGACCATCTGAGAGAAAAGGCAGTGTGCAGCTGTGAAGCAGAAGGGGATGTTTGGTAGAGGTCAGGGTGAAAAGATGGTTTCTCCTATGGGAAATGGAGAGGAAGACAGGTAATTCATCAGCGGTGCAACATGGAAGAGTTCCAAGGAAAACAGAAAGTTTTCTACAGATACAACTTTTACCAAGCTGGTACCTGGGTTCAGCTAGACCCCAAATGGAAAGGGCAGAGATCAGAGGTGACACCAGGGCTGCCACTGGAGTTATGCAGGGGGAGGGTGAGACTATGGCACTGTGGAAATCCAGAGGATGGGTACTCTGTGTGCAGCTGTCAATCATTACAAAGTATTTTCCTGGAGTGCTGCCACCATCCTTCCATGAGGCAGCAGAACAGCACCTTCAGCTATGCTGCCACCATCCTTCCGTGAGACAACTGAACAGCACCTTCAGCTATGCTGAGTGCTACAGAAAATCCAGAACCGGGAATAAGAATCTGCTCTTTTCCAGAAAAGTAGCAAGGATGCATCCATCACTGCTCCTTTCAGTCTGCTTTCTGGCTTGATGCCAAACTGGGGGAATTTATAAAGTCAATGTGGCCAAATCCAAATTTTCTTGAAGTGTATGCCCAAAACTCTACAGTTCCAGTCACCAAGCACAACTCCCACAAATATTTAAAAGTCAGCAAAACCATCCAAACACCAAAATTATAAAGCTGAAAATAAAAAGCATATGCTAGTGTAGACTATCAGCTATTTATAATGTTCAGGGTTTTGGTTTGGTTTTTATTAGTCTTCATATGACAGTTACACCTGAATTCTATACCTGGTACAGACAGAGGATGAAATTTTCAAAAGTACCATTGATGTGACCTGACTCTTGCCAAGGGCAAACTCACTTCAGTTAACTTTGGTCACTGCCCTGCAAATATGTCTCCTTGAGTTATCATCCTTTCACTGTACCAGGACACAGCATGAGTTAAAAAGCCCTGAGGACTTCTGGGCCTTGAAAGACATGCAATTACCCTGGAGATGAATACAACAACTAAATGCTTTACAAATCCATATTTTTTTCCTGCTGATTAAAGAAAAGGGCAACAGAAATGGCTGAGTAGGTGAAAGATGGAAAAGCATCTTTGCACCTGAACTTCTGATGTTCCTCTTCATCCTGGTTTTTAATCTCTCTAATCTGAGCTGTGAATTTCAGGGTCAGTGGTAAGAGGGAAACAACCAAGATAATGGGAGACGTGTTTGTTCATGAGTCCACTGGTCCTGAAGTGATACTAGGTCTTACTTTGCATCTACGCAGAAACTGCAGGGGCTGAAAGAAGCCAGTCATCAGCTAGCATGAAGAAGTCAAGGGTGAGTTCCTGTAATACACAGAAACGTCCACCGAAAAGGGATGTTTCTATGTATCTCCCCAAGGAAATGATCTATGAATTAAAGCTGTGAAATTTTCACAACTTTCTCACTGTCAGGCTGTTGCACTGTCTCTTAAAGACCTTGCTACTGCTGGTTACTTCAAATTTGTAGCACCTCATCCAAAGGTTTTCCATAACATGGTTTCTAAGCTTATTCTAGACAGAATCTCAGGAAATATTTCAAGCAAATATTCAATGCATCTGAGATTTCTTCTGCAAGTTTTTCAGCTGGGATACATAGGTATCACTGGGGTGAAATCTCTCACATGCCCATCTTTCACAAACATGTTCTCTCCTAATACATTTTATATTAAGTAGTAATATAGTATTAAACCAGATGTTGCCTGAAGTTTTATACAGGTTTCATTTTCCTTTCTTGTTACATAAATCAGAAAATTCTCCCCATAATCATCTTGCTTGAACCAAGATGATGAGACAAAACTTTCTGGTGCACTGAGGTGCCAAGGTCACAGGAAAAAAAAATATATTCCCATGAACAAGAAAGGTAATGGTTGGTCTTCTGAATTCAGTGTGGTGTAGATTTAATTTTAATTGAAATTCAGAAAAATTACTGCAAAACTTCTCTTGTTCCTGATAGTGTGAATGACATCAATTATGAACACTGATTAGCAGTATGAAAAGGGTTGTATCTAGAGACATCCAAAGAGGGGAAACTGGGATCAGTCTGCCTAGCTCATTTATAGCCCTCATGTCACATACCCATTTGGTGGTATAGTTCAGTAGCTTTCCTACTACAGCGTTAATATTACATCTTATCTGTTGATTTCCTCAGGGGTTTTTGCATCCTGTATTCAAATCCATCCAAAGCACTTGCAAAAGTCAAACAAGTCCCAGTCTGAATCATGCACAGTAAGAGAATATAGTCCTAAATTTTATGCTGAAGTTACCTAAGGTTTTTAATCATTCTTCAAAAATAGCCAAAAAAAAAGGCAAAGGAAAAAAAAAAGGCCTAAGGGTATGCCCTACAAATGCCATTCTAAAAGGATAAATCCCACTCCTTGAAAACCTATCCCAAATCAAGAAAAGCTTTAAAAGCCTTCCACTTGAGAGACTCAGGTTCCTAGTTTGGAAACTGCTAAACCACCCAGTTCTACTCATATTTTCTACTCTACAGTGTTTTTCACATATAACATGCATTTTCAAAAGGAGCTAGTTTCATATTTGATTGTAACATTCCCAGAATGATAAAATCACAATAGTTTTGGATGGATCACAAAGTAAAAGGTCATTTCCCATATCTCAACTTCCCAAACACCCTGCATACTCACATGTCTCTGCTCAGTACTACTGATAGTCAAACCTGCTGCCCCAACCAAGGCTGCTGCTTGTTCTGATGCTGAAATAGGGTCAGGGTCCAGCTCTCACCAGATAAATGACAACAAGGAGCAAGCCCTGAATTCCATCATTCATTCCTGTAGTTCAGCATATGCCTACAAGAGTCTCCTCTCCACCACATGGTATTATATCATTAAAGTTGATGAGAAAATGAAATTCAGGTTTAACTCACACAATGATACTTGCTTTCATTACTGCCCTAATGCTTCTGCAGGGCTAGGGCTTGCCAAAATATTGTCACAACTGGGCCTTAGGGTTTGAGTCTACGGACATTAACTATGGCACAGAGAGGTGAGGACTAGGAGAAATACCTTTGGAGTAATTCATGCGAGAAAACTGCTTAACTGCTCCCACATTAGCACCAGCTGGGTTGCCCCTCAGCACCTGCTGGGTCCTACCTGTGGCTGCCCCCACCTGCCTTCACAGTGAGTATGGACTGAGTGATAGCTGTGTTCTAGAAATAGAAACTGAAATAAAGAAATTAAATTAGAATCAGTCCCCTACAGATGGCTCTGTCTCTATAAAGGCCACCTGCTCTCAAATTAACTTTTGTTTATATATAAATTTAGAACACCATAATAAATTAACACCCACCAAACAGAAATGAGCTCTTCTGAGCGGTTCTTCTCTTCCCAGTGGATAACAGGAGGGGGAAAATGCTATTTTACCCTGAAGGCATTCACAGCAGAAATTCAACAGCAACACAAACAGTGGAAGTATTGTGGATGGAGTAAATGCTTCCTGAGTGCCAGCATTCACTCTGCAAAAAAGGCTTGGATAGGGCTGCTAAGTCTGCAAATACTAACTTGGAGTAGACACAGAGTACCTATATCAACCTCCCAAATCTAAAATGTATACAGCCAGGTATTAAATCAATAAAGCGGTGGAGCTTAAAGTTTATGCAAAAATGAAGAAACTGACAGGTCAGGGCTTGGAAGCAGTAATAATAAAGAGGAAAAGCCATGATAAAAATAAGTTTTAGCACACTGATCAGCAAACCAATTTGGAGCTGTTTAAAAGATTAAGGATTTTTACTGTAAGAAAAAATATCCCAAAGCCATTAGTCCAATATGCAGCTGAAATGAAGGTGGCAAAGAAAACGTGTGGTTGCCAGGGGAATATAATGTAAATCAAAAGTGCTACTATAATTGCTGTACACTGTGAGGAAGCGATAAGACCTCTCTGGATATATTATACCTAGTCTTGGTTATCTTATTGAGGAAAGCTCCTATGCTTTTTCAAAGAATGCAGTGCAGAGCAAAACAAAGTGAACAACAAGCCTGCAAAATTTAAATTATTAACTACAAAAAGAGTTTGAATGAGAAACAAAAAGACAAAAGACAAAAGCTGACAGATGTGAGTCTGAATATTGGGTATTTTTCATAAAAAAATAATTAAAAAAATCCCTAGTAAGGCCTGTCAGCCCCAAAGTTTGGTTACTTATTAAATATTTGTCCCTTCTTGAACTCAGTGAAGGACACAAACAGCTCTTAACCATTCCTGTGTCCACCATCTCTCTGAGGTTACAGTAGATAGTGGGATAGTTTCATGAATGCTTACACTCCTCTCATGCAAAGGAAGAAAGTGTGGAAATCCTTATTTGAAAATATATCTAGGTAAATACCATCCACATCTACAACCACATCTCACAAGTATGGCTCAAACTGCTCGTTAGCTGTTTTCATTCCTTTTTCTCTTTCCATTTCTTTCACACATAACCACACTATTGAAAAGCATCAAAGGACACTAAGTCTGGATACAGCTTTTTTTTATTTAATTTCTTTTTAATTTTCTGCCCAACTGCTCCTATGGAAACTGCTTTCTTTCTGTTCTCACTTATGCTGTCACTGGAGTCATAAGTGGGTGTTAGCTCAGTCTCCCCTGGGTCACCATGAGCCCCACAGACCTGGGGCTTTGTATGGGGGTCATTTGTCCAAGGAATCCCATCCGTCACAGTAACTTATTAGACATTACAAGCAACCTGTTCAGTCAAAAAATTAGCAGGGCCTGATAAAAACTACACACTTCCATTTTATTTTCTGGCCCTAAGGGTACAAGTCACAGGCTGCATTACAAAAGGTCCATAACTGTCACAGCACAGCCAATTCTCAAAGCAATAGTTGCTCCTCCCCTAAAAAGGGCTCAACCTTTCCTTACAGCAGGAATACCACGAGTTCAGAGAGAGATGTAGAGACCTGATGCTCCACCGTTACTTGTTGCCTCAGGAAGGCAGCATGCTCTAGATGGCAGCTTCTTTCCTAGTAATTTCTTTACTGGGCCACCTTCCAGAAGTCTTAAGCATGATGCCATATCTTCTTTATTTGTTAGCAACCCATAGCCCTTAAAATAGCATTACATGGCTGGCTAGAAGAGCAGAGGGAAAGAAAACAAGGTGGGGGGAGGGGGGAATAGCTCTCTGGCCAATGGAGCTACCGAAGTCTGGTCTTCCACAGCTCTGTGGCTCGTGGCTAGATTCTCTGATGTCTAATAAGGTACCAACTCCCCCTGACACTTCCTCCTTGGCTGGAGCATTTCTATTAATCCTCCTCCCTACAGTGTCTCCAGTGTCCTAGTGAGTAAATCCACATGGCAGCTTTTTATATGGTGGAGGCATAAAAAGAGTCTCTCTCCTCTATGAAATCACTGATTTTCACAAAGCTTGTCAAGCCTTTAATCAGATCTGGTTGACACTGGCCAACTGAATCAAAAAACTACCGGGGAGGAGGAGGGCAAGCAATTGTGCGTTCACACACACTTTGGGATCGCGTAACACCTCATTTTCCCAGGAAACCAGACTATAGATCTTGCTCTCTGTCCATGCCATTGAGCAAACATTTTCACCAGAATGAAATTATTCAGACTATATCACAGAGGCAAGTTCTCAACATGTACACTGTGCTAACTATGCTCAGTCAATGCAGAATCCATCAGCTCCAGGCTCTGAATTAACATGCAGACCAGCAGTACAAAAACACAGTCTTTTTTGTAGTTTCAATTCATCAGTTCAAGCAGCGATGAGCATACTTTATTTTTCTCCCCAGATGGTTGGAAGCTGCCAAGTAATTTATCAGCCTATGTTCTTCTAAAAAAATTATCATGCTTTTTCTTTCCTGGGTGACTTCTACATCCCCTGCTGACTGGTTTAATGGCACTAAGAGTTATGGAATTATATTGGTTTTATTATGTGCCCTCTTTATTTTTAAATTGCATTTTGACACATAGCCTATCCATTCACAGGTCTTTAAAGAAGCTTTGCCCAAGTGCCTCCAATATCCAAGTAACAGAACAGCCACCTTGAAAAGACACTGAAAACAAGGCAAGGTGCCTTTGGGATGCCAGTGTTCATTTCAAGTCATTTGATTCTGTTGCTCTATAAAGATGCCATGAAATTACTTACTGACTTGTGAGAGTAAGCAAAACACTTCAGGAGAAGTTTTCCTCTGGATTTTAGTACTAGCCTGGAGCCACATAGAGCTATCATGAAATTGCATGATTTTAAGAAAAGATTATTTTCTTCACTAAGGCTTCACAATGTTGGCATCTTCCTGCCTCTTGTGCAACCTGTGGGACCAGTCAGTCCCCTGAAAGAAAAGAGGGAAAGGGACACATGTCTCTGTGCTAATAAAGTAACCAATGTCAAGGACCATTCGTAGGCACTAGTACCAAAGCCTTTAGAAAGATAAACTGTTAACACAGTCACAAGCATGGTTTTGGCCCTTGCCACCTAATGCTCTCCAAACAGCTCCCGGGTATAGTTTGGGTATTAACACGGGTGCTGGCCCGTTGCTGAAAACCAATTGGCATCCTATTTGGGAGGCTCCAAGCAGTTAGCTGTAGAGATGCAAGCAGTTTATACCAGATGGTTTCAGTGTCTGAGAATTGTCCCAGGCACATTTAATCTACTGGAGCTGAGGCAGCCTGTCACTCACAGGAAAGAAATGTGCAGGCTGCTCTGCACAGGGACATCATGTACCCTTCTCCCATTGTGTCTCCATAAGGACCAGGCATCACAGAAAAGACCACATAGAGAAGCAGCAGCAGAGAGGGGAGGACTGTGCCTGGGGATACCAGGGACAATTAATCCAATCCCACTAACACTCAATCCAAAAGCTGTTGTTGGCAGGTTACAGGGTAGCAATCCAGAGAGTGCTCCAACATGAGGAGCACAGCAGGGAAGGGAACAAGTCATACCGCAGTGGCCAACTGTTGGCACCCACGTTTCATGCCAC
Source organism: Ara ararauna (assembly GCA_028858755.1). Classification (NCBI taxonomy): domain Eukaryota; kingdom Metazoa; phylum Chordata; class Aves; order Psittaciformes; family Psittacidae; genus Ara; species Ara ararauna. Next base: position 108,542,710 of record CM054377.1, on the reverse strand, counting down.
ACCAGGTAATTCAGTCTTTTGTTGACAGAGAACCAACGCACTTGGTCCAGAAGAGATCAGAACTCATTTAAGGTGATGATCATCATCTTGCCTAACACAGTAAAGACATGAATCAGGGCCATCAACCTTCCTGATCCATGCCAGAGCCCACAGTTGCACCAGGGCTGAGAGCAGTACCCATGTTTCTCCAGAGCTCAGCTGAAAACTGTTTTGCACGCTCAGGTGGACTTTTCCCTCTACAGTTCATGGTCAGGTGGAGAGAGTCCTCTCCTGACACAGAAAACCCTCTACCACAATTAGCAGTCAGCTGTATAAAACCTCACCTAACAATCTGTTTCAAGCTTGTACTTCAGGGCAGAAAGCACATGCCCATCCCCCAAAACAGAGATGACTTGAATGCTCCAAGGAATATCTTCCTACCAATTCTGAGTTCAGCAGCAGCAACAAGACATGACCAAGTTATCCCTGTCATCCATCAGCAAGAGCTCTTAGGATCAAAAACACCCCAGGAAAGCCAGCTGGGGCTTTGACTGCCCCCTTCCAGATTGCAGCAACTGAAGAGTCAGTAATGCCTTAAGCAGTGGGAACTGGGGACCTACGAGCCTTCCTGCACCTTCTGCCACTGACCTGCAATGAGATAGTGAGCAAAACACTTTGCCTCCCCAATTCCACGTTTCACACACTATTTGTTGCTTATTTTGGGGGATGACCAACAGTAGGGATGGTCTCTTAAAGCAGTTTCAAAAGCAACTAGCATGCATCTAATAAAGGGCTCACTGTGATTCAAAAGAAAAGCAATTCTGTGTTAGACCCTTGTCAAAAGATATTTGATTTTTGCCCCTTTCTCTCCAGTGCCACTTTTTCCTTTGGTTCATCTCTAATTCTGTTCATTTGCCTCAACCACAGAGGCCAGTATAAAGAAAGCTTTGCAAAATCTGCTGGCATTATTTAAAGATTTATCCCTGCTGCAACAAAATCCTTTCATGCTTCTGATTGCTAATTACAAGCAAATACTTTGATAGCTGTGGAAATCAGTTAACTATCCTTCCACCTTTCAAGGTGCTACATCAAACTTGTCACTACATACAAGTGTATGTCTTAATCCAATTTGATCACAACCTGGAAGGAATAAGCTAAGAATAAGCTCATGCAACTGAGCACATGAAAGTTGAAAACATTTGCTTACTATTTGGGGCTCCATTTCTATTTGAATTAATGAGTGCGGTGCTATAAATATCTAATTTCCATGAATTTCAAATAATGTTGGAAGCACATCTGGGATGTCAGTGTTGGGAAAGAAGCATCTTTGCTTCTTCACTGCGTTAAACCAATGACATTTCCATTTTAACCCGAGGCTCCAGCCAAGTCCCCGCAGGAACTGCGACTTTTTCCTGCCAACTCTTGACCCTCCCTGGAGGATTTTTAGCCAGTGACCACCTGTGCTGGGAGAAATGCTACAGAAGCTGGCAAAACCCCACCAACTCTAACCTGCTTAAGTAACTGTTAAAAATACTGTTCACATGAAAAAGTAAAAAGAACAGAATTAAGCCACAAAGCTAAATTCAGCTTTCCTGTTTGAAGATACATATATTCAGTGTAAGAAAGTATACTTCTGATATTTAATTTGGTGCATGCAATTGAAGGATATGTATTAGGATGCTTATCTTTTATCTGGAATATATTATCTCTCTGAATGTTACTATGAATGTACTGCCTTATACAGTGATTTTTTGTTTATCTGACAGCACATTCAGCCCCTTGATAGTAGGCTTTGCATCTTGAGTTTGAATATGCCTCTGTCACATACCTACAGCTTTCTGTCATAGGCAATAAATGTATTTATTTTATTTAATTTTATGGCTGAAATTGGATTTGGATGAAGAAATGTTAAGTCCCAAAACAGGGGTTCTTGTTGTTCCTGTTGTTGATTTTTAATTTTTTTTAATGCACAAGCAGACAACTGCCTCATTCCTCAGTCACAGCAGTTTTAGGATCCATATGTTCTTCAACAAGACCCGGCAGCAGATTTCCACAGAAACAGATTTCCATCAGGAAAAGCCAGATTGAGAAAACCAGCTCTGTTTACGCAATCATAGCAATTTTGACAAAAATTTGGAGTAAAGATAAATTCTGATTTTTAATCAGCTCCAGTCTCAGCAGTTGATTCATGCACAGAAAAAGTGCAGAACTGAAACCTCATCCTTTATAGATTTTTATGTATTCTGGCTCCTTGTGTAAAAAAGTTGAATGAGCAGGAAAAAGAAAGCCTGGATACAATTACACCATTAATCGCTTCTGCAGCCTGCTAGTATGAGACTTGAAGTGGGTCTCTCTTGATATTATGAGGAAAAAACAAATCTCTACCTTACTACTGCATTAGATTTATGTGCATGTCAGACACATGGGTTGCTTCCACACATATTGGTGTGCCTTCAGCAAGAGCAGTGCTTCAAGAAAAACTTCAGGACTGGTCAACAGGGCTTTGCCTTCAAATGTTTCAAGCAAAACCATGCCAGCTTAGTCAACACTGAATCACAGGCTAATGCACTGCATTTTTACCAAGATGTGCATTCTCTGTTCTTCCACTAGCAGCATTAAAGCAAGAACAGCCTGTATTACAGGTTCAAATGCTACAATGCCTATCTTTATTCTGCAGCTTTCAAACAGGTACTGAAATTTTTCTATTATGAGTGACATCTACCTAAATCCATGAATAAAACACACTAGAAACTAGAGAAGCTCCTACAACTGCTGGCACTGAAGCTGCAGCCTTTAGTTCCCAAAGCACAAATTCTATTTCTAGAAATAGAGAGGACAGGTTTGGTTAACAGAAATAGCCCTTGAGTTCACCAGACCTGAACCTGTCAGCAACCCACACGTAATGCAGAGTAGATGAAAAGTTAAGAGGGAGCTGCTAAAAAGAAAAAAACCCAAACAAACAAAAAAAAATAGAAAGAAGAAATGAACCAGAAAAAAGCTCAGACTCTGCCAAAGAAGTAATGTTTCCAGGTCAACAACTCCTGAGCCAGTAACCCGCATAATTCAGCGCCACACATACCTGTAATTAACCTGCAAAACCATGCTAATTAGGAAAGTGAGAAGAAGAGATAGTATTTGGAACACCAGATATTTATTTTCAAGGAAGGATATACACCAGGATAAATGATAGAGGAGCTCACAACTTTTCTTCAGCAAGATAAGGAGGACGTTCCTTGATCGCCCACCAGTACTTGAAACAGACCCTGCTGCAATCCTGACAGCTCCATGGGTTTCACTAGCCCCTGAAAAACATCAGATAGGGAAACCTAAGAATGCAAAGATTCTTAGGTTCAGAAATTCACAGAATCATAGACTACCAGGTTGGAAGGGACCTTAATGGTCATCTGGTCCAACATTTCTCGACTAAAGCACACTCTAGACAAGGTGGTCCTGCACCATGTCCAGCTGAATGTTAAAGGTGTCCAGAACTGGGGAACCCACCTCTTCCCTGTGGAGATTATTCCAATGGCTGATTGCTCTCATCACGAAAAACTTTCCTCCTGTCCTGTTGGAATCTTCCTGGGTGCAACTTATGCCCATGACCCTTCATCTTTTCCATGTGAACCCTTGCAGAAAGGGAGTGTCCATCTTGTTTGTAACCACCCTTTAAATACAGAACATGATGATAAGGTCTCCCCTCAGCCTCCTTTTCTCAACACTGAACAAACCCAGTTCTCTCAGACTTTCCTCATAGGGCAGGCTTCCCAGTCCTTGAATCATCTCTGTGGCCCTTCTCTGGACCCTCTCCAGCCTGCCTGCATCTTTTGTGCAGAGCAGCAACCACAACTGAACACAGCATTCCAGGTGTGGCCTAACAAGCACTGAGTGAGATAATGGCATCTTCATCTTTGCTAGCAATGCCCTTGACATAACTCAGCCTCCTGCTGGCTTTCTTTGCCATAGCAGCACATACTGTTCACTCCTACTGAGCTTGTATAGGAACCCCCAAGTCCCTCTCCACAGAGCTGCTCCCCAGTCAGGTAGATATTAGTCTGCAGTGCCCTCTTGATTGTATTTTTTCCAGGTACAAGACCTTACACTTGCTCTTGTTGAACTTTAAGAGGTTCTTGTTAGCCCACTCTTACAGCCTACGTAGGTCTTCCTAACAGGGTGGCTCTCCCTTCCAAAGTGTCCACTTCCTCACTCCATTTGGTATCATGAGCAGTAAACAAGTGTACCTTGCCATCAAATCTTTCTGATGCATTTACTATCAAATTTTATTAAATTCCTGGTTTATATCAACACGCATATTGCTGCTTCTCTCTTACAAATGAAGTACATCACTCCATCTGCAAATATGTTAAAGGAGAAAAAAATAATCACATACAACCTTTATGCAAGAGATTTCTGGGCTGCCTCCACGCAGCATGGAGCAAAATTGCACTACATCTGTCAATCTGAAGATGGAGGAAGCTAAGGTCCTCATGTCAGACTGCAGTAAACAAACTGCTTAGGACGCAGGATCACATCACCATGCCCTCAGCCCAGTCTGCTGCAGCCAGAGTATTTCAAGCACTGCTTGTTAACCACATTTTCAAAGACTGATCTTCAGTTCACATCTCCCAACTTTCTTGTATGAGCTGTACAACGTCAGTTAATTGCCTCTGTCTGAAGTAGCCTCCTTAGCATACAAAATCTCCTCATGTCTTGTCTTTTATTTCCCTCTTTCTGCAGTGCACCGTGAAAAGAACTTTAAAAGAGAATTACAGAAGTAACTGAAAATCAAGCAGGCTGCAGCTTAAGCCTTTTCAGATGGAAAGGGGCAGGATGAAATGGATGTCATTGTAAATGTTTTCCTCTTGTGAAAGGAAGCTATTTTTTAAAAATGTTCTTTAATTGACCCCCTGGAGATCAGGATCTCCACCACTGGGGTGCTGTGAAGGGCAAAGAGCAAAGGGACCTTGCTAAACTGGAAATGCATGGACACGCACTGCATGATACACCGCAGCAGGAGGGGATTGCAATGCTTGGCAGCCACCCAGAGATTAAGAAGGGCCCTGCTGAGAAAAGCCATGCTGGCTGCAAAAATACAGTGCTGCAACTCCTCTTTGGCCTCAAGGTTTCACACACAAATGTTACCCCAAATGGGAGGAGAAAGGATAGCTTTCTGCTGGGAATGGCAAGCGAGGGTTAGTTATCCCATGTCTCAATCTAACCCACACATTTCAGTATCATGACAGTGTTGAGACTCAAGTGATCCATTACTGCTGATCTCTGGCTGCTGCAGTATTTTTTGGGATGTGGGAGTCCAGTGCCTGCTGGAGCACCCTTAAAGACAGCCCTGTTCCCTGTGCTGTCCTGAATTTCCCTTGGTGTATTTGGCTACACCCAAAGATCAAGGTCAAAATATGCTGTAACTGCTCATATAAGACTCACATTTCCTTCTGAAACTTTCCATCTTAAGCACAGGGCACAGCTATGATCTTAAACTAGCAACCAACTATAGCTGGCTATCAATCCATGAATGCAAGAAATGCACAAACACCAATAGTACATAACTGCAGCCCATGTGCTCTGGTTCAGTCAAACATGCTATTCATTCTGAAACAGCATGGTTTTCTCAGTCTGCTATCTTTCTGATCTTTATTGGAGGAAGAGGCAGCTTTGTAGAAGCACTGTGCCTGGTTAGGCAGCAAGACTCTTTAATAGGGTGTATCACTGCTCTAAAAATGTAAAATTCAGCCACAGCAAGGCAGGAGGATACAAGTCAACTTACAGAAAATTAAGCATGCATGTATTCCAAAAACTTTCACTGTCCTTTTTCCTTCATATAATGAAGGAAATGGGAAAACAAGGATGTGATAAAGAGAAAAAACTGCCAAACTCCATTATCAAAATATTTTAAGGAACAGGAGAGCAATATAGTGATTAGTACAGTGTGTATGAATCCAAGCGAACAAAAACCTCAGCTTGAATGAGGAGACCTCAGAGCTTCACTCAAGATAGGCATCTCTTCTTCCCCACCCATAAACAGTGCTGGGGAACAGAGGTCCTCTGTGAAAAGGTTCCAAGCAGCATTCAAGAAAAATAAAAACATAGCTTATAACACTCAGGTCACTATTCAGTCCCCTGCTCTTGTTCTCTGCATGCAGCAAACACGGGAAGAAAGCCAAATGACTGTTGTTCAGGGCTTTGCAAACTGGAGCTAATTAAATGTCATGGAGGAGTTCTGCGCAGCATAAGCCAAGTGAAGGATTTATGTCCTTCCACATATCATGGGCATGCCATGCAGAAAGCCATCAGACCAGACCAGATGAAACAGGAGATCCCAGAAAAACACCCTTTGCAGGACTGCAACCTTACAAATAATAAACAATTCATACTATTCTGTATATATCCCATAGGATTTCTGGGCATCAATGCTCCTTACCAGTGTGATATTACAATATTTTATAATATGTAGTAAGTGCAGGGAGACAATTCATCATTTTTAGCGTGAAGAGTCCATAGAAAAATTAGTAATGGAGCAAAACATTGGTAAAGTCCCAAACCCTAGATTATATGTACTGCCTTGCACAGAATTAAGCACTTCAAAATAGGATTTTGCCGTTTTACTGCATGGGGACTTCCTGAAAACTGGCGTGAAACCTCCAGAAACTGCTCAGCAGCAGCCCACAGTGAAAAGCTAAAAAATGGGACATCTTGAATTCTCCACCCTTCTGTCCTTTGGGGCCAAGAGGAGACTCCCACCCTCTCCAGATTAACACTGCCCAGTCTTGCCCTGGACACATCAGCACTTTTTTCCCCACAAACGAAGTGAAAGCTGACACCTTTCTTTTAAAGCAATTCTGGGAGAATTTGGGAGCAATAGTGGGAGAAACCAAATCTGATTTGCGTTTTAGGCATGCTTTTAACCTCCTCTCCTGTTCAATACCTCAGTAATTTAGGTGGATATTTAGACACACACCTCTCCCCCGCCCCCCTTTTTCTTTTTTTTTTTAATCTCAATTCTATCAAACCTGTTAATCAAGTAAAGAGGAGGGTCACAAAAATAAAATGATCAGAGAGATGAAGCATTTCTATGAAGACAGGCTGAGGGAGCTGCAGTTGTTCAGCCTGGAGAAGGCTCCAGGGAGACCTTTAGAATAGCCTTCCAGTACCTAAGAGGCAAGTATAAGAAAGATGGAGACAAGTGTTTTAGCAGGGTCTGTTGCAATAGGTCACGGAGTAATGATTTAAACTAAAAGATGGCAGATTCAGACTAGACATAAGGAAGAAATCTTTTATAATGAGGGTGATGAAGCACTGGCACAGGTTGCCCAGAGAGGCAGATGGTAGATGCCCCATACTTGGAAACATTCAGGGTCAAGATGGACTGTATCTGAGCAACCTGAGCCAGTTGAAGATGTCCCTGCTCATTTCAGGGGGTGTTGGACTAAGTAACCTTTAAAGGTCCCTTCCATCCCAAACTATTCTGTGATTCTATGATCATAGAGCTTTGAGGACTAATGAAGTCATGTAACTCATTGGTGATGCACCTCAGTTATTTCCAGTTAGTGGCAGTGAAGCTGATGGCACTTTTGGACTTAGCTTGCAAAATTTCACCTCAATAACACTGTTAAGCATGCTCCCATTATCACATATGGTCCCCAATTCTGACTACACAAAATTAATATTAACAAATGCAATCCATTTATTTGAGATAATTTGTAAATAATTCAAAGGCCAAATTTAAATTTACCCAAAACCACAGTCTAAGTGTTTCATTTGCACAGAACTGTTTGTACTTTTGATAGTTAAAGGATGGAAGCAAGAGGTTGTGCATGAAACTGTTATTCCTGATGGCTGTGGACACTCCTAAGTCAAAATCATCCAGGAGCAGTTTTAAAGGGCTAGAGTATTTGAAGTGTTTAGATGCATAAGCCTACTGAAATCAATGCAAGATAAGAACCTACATTTCTAGAGTACATAGGCCATCAGCAATGGCCAGTGGTCTCCAGGGATGCCCCTAGACCACCTAAATACAAACACCTTCTGTCATGGGTTCAGCAGCAGCAGTCATTTTTCTCCTTCTTGGTAGCTGGTGCAGTGCTGTGTTTTTGATTCTGGGCCTGGGAGCAGCGCTGATAACACCAGTGTTTCGGTTACTGCTTGGTAATGTTTTGGTCTGACCAAGGACTTTCTGAGTCTCATGCTCTGCCAGGAAGGAGGGGGAGCCTGGAGGAAGCAGAAACAGGACACCTGACCCAAACTGACCAAAGAGGTTATTCCATACCACAGCACGTCATGCCCAGGATGTACAAGAGAGAGCAGAGACCCGGAAGGGTGGGGGTGCACTGCGTGATCGGGCTGGGTTTTAGGTGGTGAGCAATTGTATTCTTTCCTTGTATTTGCCTTGTCATTATTATTATTGGCGGTAGCAGTAGTGGTCTTGTGTTATACTTTAGCTATTAAACTGTTCTTATCTCAGCCTGTGGGAGTTGCATTTTTTCGATTCTCCTTCCCATTCCTCCGGGAGCGAGGGGAAGAAAGTGGGGGAAGTGAGTGACAGAATGAGCTGCGTGAGTTAGAGAGGCTTAAACCACGACACCTTTCTTCTGCCAGCCAGAGGAAAAATAACTGAGTGGTTGGTTTGTTGACAGACCACAGTGAAGCCTGGACCCTTCTCTTTTGCTCTTCCACAGACTGCCCAGAGTAACCTGTGAAAGTTAAGTGAGCTTCAAAATTACATGGCCTATGTTTCAGGAAAGCACCTGTGGAATGCTCACAACAGAAAGAGACAAAAAAAACATAAAAGAAAAACTCTACAAAGAGCTCACAAATACCACTATATTTCATATTTTAATACATAAGTGACTAAATATCTTCCAAAATCCGGTCCCTGCTGTCCTTGTTTCTCAGTTGCACTGTCTGTAAAACTGCACTAATCTAATGTAATCCAATCCAGTCTAACAGCAGTCAGTAGTTATCTAAGAAAATCTCATTAGAGGTTTTGAGGAGCTGAAACACTACAGCAGTGGAGTCCACAGAAATATCCTAGCTGATGACTGCCTCTTCCTTCACTCCTAATCTCCTCTCTCTGAGGATAATGACTCTAAAACACAGCTCACTAAATTCTGGCAGAGTTTTGAACATAACTTTCTAATGTGTCCACATTTTCCCCTTGGAGTTGATGTTTTCCCCACTGAATTTTAAGTCATTTTGTCATTTAGCCATAGAGCTATTTCTATATGGAAAAATAGATCTTCTTTAAAAAGCACAACTACATTAAAAAAACCCCATCAAACTCTAAATGTATAAGCCAAAGCTACTTACCAGAAAAAGAGACTGAAACCATGCATGTTTCCCAAAATAGACCTTTCAAAAAATTTGCTTATCTCAAAGTTCTAAATAATTTAGATTCAATTTCCTAAATATGAAAGAACCAGGGTAGGATGCTAAGACTGTTACTATAACAAGAGCTGTTAGTGATACTGACACAGCTGATTTTTCTTTACCATCAGCCACATGCTAGATAAAGTCTACTGAGGCTATGACAACAGGACTAAGAGAAATGTCACCACATCACCACTAAACCCATGTTAAGGGAGTGTAAACGAGCCTTATTTTGAACACTGAAGTAAATACCTCATCTTTAGTTCTTAAAACAGTAAGGGGAGAGGAATCTGCTGTGCCAAAAAATACATGGTATCAGCAGAAAGCAGTGTATTCTTCAACACAAGATCTCATTATTGATTAAATTTATTTAGAGCAACATTTACAAAATAAGGCACAGCCTGAAGTAGTAGCTGACCAGCTAATGTTTGTACTGTGCCTTACAGGGCTCCCAAAAGACCTTGCAGTCAAAGACACCAACACTGATATCATGCTCACAATTACAGGCAAAGCGTGATTTAACCTTGCCTGCTTTATCTCCATTTGCCTGCTGCTCAGCACAGAGATTCATAAATCTTCTGTGCACTGATACCAGCATTTTTGCAACCGTTCTTCACCCATTTCAAAAGGATTGCCTTGGTTGGGCTAACCTTTAAAAAAAATATAAAAAGGAAAAAGGTATCTTCCAATTCATGGAAGCATCCTTTTTCTCTTGGTCCAGACAACAGGTTGCCTCTCCAAGGATTCATCAAGATTGAAATGCAGACATCAAACCTAAGTCTGCTGCCACAATTACCCTGATCAAAATAACCCATGCTCTTCTGAAACCTGAATTTTAAGAAAATTATATCAGTCATTTTTCCCCAAGCTCTCACTACTGTGCCTTGCATTATTAGAGATAAATCAGTCTCAGGTATGCTGACTACACCCTAGTATTCAGCCACCTATAAGAAATGTCCTGGCTCTTGGGAAATGGCAGGCAAGAATTTAATACCACAATTCTTCCCAGCTCTTCTTACCCACACTGACAACTAGTAACACAGTAGACAAGGACGACACTACAAGAGGGATATGAGATTAGGATGCTTACATTTAGGTGCTTATACAAGTGCCAGGTGTCTAAACTCCCACAGCAACCTTACAGCAAGCTTCATCACTCTCTAGACTCTGCTGACTCTACATCGACTACAACGTGAGCTTATGTATTGTCAATCTAATTCCACCACCTGAATAAAGATACCCATCATCATTTGAGATGTGCTGGCGTCTTCAAGACATACTGCTAGCGCTGGCAGACACAACTCAAGTCTCACGGGAAATCGATATCCCTGTGGAACAGTAGCAGACAGGATGCCTGGCACATTTCACACAGCACTAATGTCGAAAAATTCTGCCCCTAGGTTATGTGTGAGAAGAAATTAGATGCCTAAATATCAGTGCTTTTAAGTTTTATCCTTAAACTGAGTCCTATCTTTCAAGGATCACTTTACACTGATTACCCAGTTAGTGCAAAGAAAGAGTTTTAATCTGAGAACTCAAGTCAACACCTCTGCATCATTTTGATGGTATTTTTTCACCTCTGCAGCAATACTGGCTATGAACTTGAGGGTTTTTTTTTTTTCTTTTCTTTTCTTTTCTTTTTTGTTATATTAAATTAAATTGGAAACCTTGGAAAGTAAATGAAATTTCATGCTAGGAATGCTGCTACAGTGGGGCTTAGGAGTGCTGTTACAGCACTCAAACATGTAGACAAAATGTGAAGACTCATTCACATTTATACATCAGAAAGAAGGTGCCTTTTTAGTAATACTCCAGTATACCCTTCCCACTCATCAAAACAATCCCTTTTTCACAAAATACTATCACTTAGACTATGCAGTGCTGACAAGATCATGCATACTGGTTTTCAAATGGCTCATGGGACAGTAGATACCTTTCCTACAACACAATGTAAACATACACCTTTGCTTTGATAACACCTACATTTTATCATCTTATTTTAGTTTTGGGGTGCATCTGTGTGCTTCAGCCTCTGCGAAGAACAGAACATTCTATTTCTACAAAAAGAATGTCTATTCCTCCATTGGAAGGAACTTAACTAAGACTGTAATGCTGCTTCTAAGCCTAGGAACAAGAGTGGTAGGACCCCATTGTAATTTGCTAGCTTTCTCCTAACTCCTTTCAATTGCTATTTCCAAAGCATGAGAATACAGAAGTGACAGCTTAATTCTATTGAATAAAATACTGATTTATTTTTTTTTCTTCTGGATGATCTTCATATCAAAATCAAAATCTAACAAATGCTTACAAGGAAGTAAGAGGGGAGCTTTTAAGAAAGAATAAGTCATTTGTGGTAATTCCTCTACAAACTATAATTTAAAGTGCTGGAGGCCTCATTTTCGTACAATCACTAAAATTTTAATCACCAGGAACCATCGCTCTTCATTACTGGGTTCTTCAATAAACTTTATGTTTTACACTGGAAAAGCTCAAGAGGTAATTTTTCCATCAGCACACAAGAGATTTAAGTATGCTCTTTCTGCTGACGTTACTTGAAGTTTGAAGTGGATATCCCTCCCATGCTTAAAACAAAACCAGAATAATCTCCCTCTCTTTCAGCTAGTCCATATTGGCTGCAAATCACAATTTCTCTGGTGAAAAATACATGCTGTAAAATATAATGAAGCTACATCAGGAAAGTACCTGAGGAAGGATAACCACTGGAGGTCACTCAGAATATTTTGCTGTCAAAGACGGTTTTAACTGAGGTATTTTTATCACAATACTGTGATAGTGCACACCACTGATTACTTTCCATTAAAGTCATAAAAAAGCACTGAAGTTCCCTACTGTTCTGAAAAGAAAAGGGGATAAAAAAGGGGGGAAAAAAACCCTAACACACACTTGAATTAGTGCCATAAATAGAGTTTGAGAGTGCATAAACAATTTCTTTCTTCTCTTCGTCCTTTATGATAATACATGGCTAGAAATTCGATGTGCAGTTTCTGAGTGGCAACTTAAAATACCTTTGTAAAAGTCTATACTGCAGCGACTAAGAGCCATCACCACCCTTTTAGTGGTTTGTGTGAAGGCTCAATCCGAATCAGTTCCTTTGGTGTCCCAGAGTTGGACAAACCAACAAGGCAGTGTATGGTTTTATGCTATAAATGCCCTCTATGGTTAACAAATCACACAGATTAACAAAAATCACATGCAAATTTCCCTTACTACTTAAAGTAAGGGAGAACCAGCTGGTTTTATTCACCAGAAGTAAATTAACTTCTTTGTACAGTGAAATATTCAGTTCCCAGTAAGCGCAGAGCAGGTGTAGGAAGGAGGAAGGAATGAACACTAAATGAGGGAGTGAAAGACACAGGCAAGGTGCAGATATGCTCTGTAATACAGTTGCAGCCTTAGGGAATTTTAGCAATATCAAGATAACTCAAGTGACTAAAGTTGGAACAAATCAAAAAATATGGAGGTACAGAGCATGCAGAGAGCAGCAGGGACTGGGAAATTGAAGGATCGTCCTGACCTGCTGGAGAAGAGATCTATAATAATAAAGAGTTGCAAAACTTGGAGTAAGTGACTGAAAATCTTTGGTGGCCTCTGCTGGCAGATTAATTGTGCTATGGGTGGTCAGACAAGAGGACTGACAGCGAGGCAACACAGCATATTAAGAAAAACGTATTACACTGCATGCTTCCATTGGGCCCCAGGTGCAAACCTGATTCATGTTAAGTAGCGTAAAAGAAACCCCATGACAATCAATGGGATCACACACAGAAATCAATGCTAAGCAGCAGGAATACAAACTGAAGAATAAAATCCTTAGTTTGAGGAATGACCATAAACCAATGAACAAATTTAAGACGTAAGTTCTTTGATGTAGGAAGCAGTACTATGCTCTCTGGCTGGAAAGCCTCTTGTTCAATCAAATCCCAATGTGCAACTAGTTTCCATGGAGTGCTGCAATAGAAATAACACTCATGTGAGTCCCTGTTGCTGGTCCTTTCCTGGACTTCTTACTTGTGAAAGACTATCTGATCTTCCACTTAGAAGAATGGAGTTCAAGCAGTGGCAAAGGCTCTGTGTGAGGTCATTATCCAGCAAAATCTGACTTGAATAAAAAACTGCACAAAAAATCTGCAAACACTAGGATGTTGGGATGCTAAGGCAAAGTCCAAGAAAAGTCAAAAGCCTAGAAGCATAAATTAATATATCGAGAAAAGAAAAGGCATATGGTGTACCTGCTGCCCTGAGCAGCAATAAATAACCAGCAACACACATCTGACTGCCATAATTTCAGCCTCTTCCTCATATTCCAATTTTAGATGCCATCTGCAAATAAGCAAGTAAGTTAACTTCAAAATGTTCATGTCCTGCCCCTTTTCAATCTGCCAGAAGAACCGAGAGTACCCTAGTACCTGCCACCTTTGTCAACCCCAAACCTCTCACCGAGGTCAAGCCTTAGCTTTGCTGCAGTGTATTTAATTCTCCCTGCTTGAAATCACCACACCTATGAATGCTGTACACACTCTCTTTTTAAACTATTCAAGGTTTTGTAATTTTAACGATATTCCTTTCAAGTGAGCTGAAACACCGACAAGCTCCCCTCTTCTCCACCTGCTCTGTGCTTGCAACACAACTTTCACCTTTGGGAATACTTCCCTCCAAGGTCATCTTCTGGAGCAAGGTTTGTGGGTCAAGGCTTAGGGACTGTGCAACCTCCTGTCTTCTCTGTCCCTCCAAAATCTCTTTTTCTTCATTACAAAGGAGGATATGTTCTTAATGACACCAAAGTCTGGCAAATTCTCACATTTTAAGCACAGTAACAGAAGGCCAACAGTAAGGATAAGAAACCCACTCAGTGGGTTATCAAGTTTTTATTTTCCACCAAAGAGCTCATGCAAGGGAAGTGCTCATCCTTATTTTTACCAAGAGAAAAAAACTAAAGCACGGGCAGAATATTTGTCCCAGTTTTGGTGAGGTGCAACTATCACTGACTACTGCAAGTTCCCATTAGATCCTCAGACCATGCTTACGCTGGGAGGTTAAAAGCAGGTTGAAGAACATTTTCTTGATGGCAGCATTGTCTGGTATTGAAAGACAACATGACAGTGTGAAAATGTAAAGCCTAAACCACTTGGCCAGTATCCCAGCGTAACTCAGGGCTTAATCCAGGAATTGGAACATTCCCCTTGAGTGCTAGTGCAAGTCTTTCAGCTAAACTTTATTTCTGGCAACACCATGAAATGCAAATCAACTCTACCTATACCTAGGTAAATATGTGGTAAATCAGTGCTAACTGATAATGAAACTATTTCACTCACACATACACACACACACAAAAAAAAAACAAAACAAACAAACAAAAACCTACCAAACAAAGAAAACAACAAACAAAGGTATTAAAAAATCTCAGCATGTCATTCTGGTTATTTTGTTTTAAAAGCAGCATAAAAACCTCCAGCCTAATGTAAAGAGCATAAACATCAAACTCTCTCCAGACTAGGCATGGGAAAACTGCATGAAAATAAAGGCATTAAACGAATGAAAGCAAATGTCTTTTCTATGTTTACTTAACAGTATTAATATAGAAATAAGCCAAATGCATTCTAGTGAATAAAAAATTGAGTCTGAAGTTAATCTCTTTCTTTTTCTTCTTTTCTACAGCCTAGTCCTTTGTACTCCCATTGACTAGTGGCCTCAAGTGATCCTCACAACATTCACAGCATGATATGATATCTATTTTATTGGGAAACACAATAATCAAAATGCTAAAATAAATCTATTATTTGACTTAAGCATTAAAGTGTTTAAATGGCTAAGCTGATTTGATTATCAGCCCATTGGTCTTAGTATTATAAATTAACCACACAATTTTGACAGAGCTTCTAGCTATCTAATGCCAGAAAACATGATTTTGTTAAAGCACTTACTGTGCTAAGTTTTTTTATTTTTGTTTTTTGAAATATCAATTAATCAGTTCTGGTCAATAAAAAAACATATATTAAAAGGTTTACTGTGGAATGACACTGGCACTCACACATTTGCTGTGTCCTACACCAGTTAAAAAGCCATTGCAGTCTCCAGTTACAGCACTCAGAGCTCCAGCTGCATTTTTAAAGCACCAACTGTTAGTTAATTTTGTCAGCATAAATACCCAATAAAATTTTATGATGCGTTTGGCTCTCATTAAAGATGAAAAATGGCAGGCAAGAGGAGCACCCACAAATAAACAGGGAACAGGATGGGCTCGGGTGTCACCAGCCCCCAGAGCTCATTCAGATTTGGGGCTCATGGCTCCCCATGCTGGAAGGCAGAAATATGGAGAATGAAATCCCCCACACCACTGGAAACCCATTGAGCACCACAGAGCCTTACCATAACACTCCTAGCAAATATTCACTGAGGGAAGAATGGTCCTTCTCTAACCCCTCCCTCATGCCCCCCCTAAAACCTTAAAATAACAGCTGTTCTAGGCTAAGCATACCCTTGCTGGTGTGTATTTGCACAAAGGTACAAAGCCCACGGCTCCCTTTGCTCCTTTTCACCCCAAATACCCTACACAAGATGCTACATCAACACCAGGACTAGAAGAGCCTGCTCTTCCTGAGGCTGCATCTTGCAGTCAGATTCCCTCCAGTCAGGGAAAGCATGACACCTACCAGGAGGTTTCTGATCACTCGGGGCATTTGTAAAGTCAGCCTGGCCATCTCTTTTTGTCTTCCCATCCTTCAAAAGGGCATTTGAGCTTTCCACTGAAATTTGTAGTCTTGAACCTGCCACCAACCCTCAAAATTTCCTGCTAATGGGAACTTTACAAGACAGCTGACACTCAGTCCCAAGAAGCACTCAGGGAAACGTGTCTGGAATTAACTGACAAAACCCATCAGGTTTACAGGTAGAATTATAGAGAAAGCAGATTTCATGGTCTGAAATAATACACGATCTGGTCAAGACCTTGTTCCTTCAGCTGTTACTCTTAAAATCCTAAAGGCTGTGTTACTTCAGGTATTAGAAATTTCTAAAATATTCTTTCCTTTTACATCAACTGAAGCAAAACTCCTCTCACTAGTTCAGCACCTGTACCAGAAAATGTCAAATGAAAACTTACAATTTACAAGACAGAGAATGTGATAAGAATTCATTTCAAACACTTCCGCATAAGTTCCCTGCCATTTTTCCTTAATTTAGACTTCACCATTCATAGTTTTGACAGGTTTTACCTCTGCAGCTGCTTTGTGAAGGATCTCCAACAAAGGACAAGGAAGATAGAGAATCTATACAAACTGGTGTTTGTAGAAGATTTAAATCAGCACCACATCGTCTTTAAGTCTTTAAGAAAGACTTAAATCAACACCACATGGTTCCATGCCATGTGCAAAACAAAATCTTGTTCTGTAAGGATCCAAACTAACACCTGGTTTCCTCATGGACAGAGGACCCAAGTCTACAGTTTGCTCCTCCTTTGCCCACAGCTTTGTCCTGTAGACACCTACACTGGGCAAGAGGTAACATGCTTCATAGAGAGGGATATGCTGGTGGGATGTCAGGAGCACATGCTGATGAGCCAGCAGGCTTTTAAATGGACAATGGCTAATATTACCTTCATTTTCCATGCCCAAAAAGCTCAACTTCACACTATCATCTCTACCTAGCCTGCAGCTTTCACAGAATTTGAGATCATTATTATTATGTTAAGCTGGGCAGATTTGCTGGTTTACACCCAGCACCTTACTTCACTGCCTGCCCCTTCTCCCAGCTTTTTGCTTAAACCATCAGCACTCTGAAGGCAAAGCCATATATGTCTATATGGGGTTACAGCATCCAGCAGGACTAGGCCTCAATCTCGGCTGGGACTTTCCTGAAGTGCTGTATTGGACTACTCTGAAAGGTTCATGTTTTGAGATGGAAGTGTAATTTCCAAAGGACTGCCCTCTAAGCAAGGCTGGATTTTGAAGATGGCTGAGTAAGAATGTTTTAAAGCCCTGGCAGCTAAATCAAGTCCTACTTTAATACCTACTAGGTGTGGAAGTCAACCTTGCATTCCCACTAGTGTATTAAAATTGGACAATTCAAAAATATACTGCTTAGCTGTGCCTATACATGGCAACTTATCACACACAGTAAAATAAAACATGCAAGTAAAACTCGTTTCCGCTTCAGTAGTAATACAGAGGAGCTACCACAGTGTCCTTACCTTCATTTTCTGCATCCAAGAGTGCTAGAAATTCTGTGGCTCTATTACTGCCATAACTTTGGAGGTATTGAATCTCTCTACAATTAAACCAACACAAATAAGTAGTAATTCAACTGAAACTAGTGCAATTCACATGAGGGGAATAGTTCATGTATAAGAGAAGAAAATTAGATTCATCCAGTGTGCATGCACTAATTTCTTATTAATTGTTGAAAGAATAAGCCAATATCAAAACCAAACTTTCTTATACCCTCTTAAAAGGACATTACTGACCTGTGACCATGGCTATGCAAACACTGCACTGCTCCTTTAGATCAGGGCAACTCCCTGCAAAGATTCATTTCTATAGGAGCACCCCACATGAGCAATTTGCTTTTACAGGTTAATTTTGTTCTTTCCAGAACAATGAGAGAGCAATCAAGAGTGCAATCAAAACTCTATTTCCAGTTCAGCTTAATTGAGTGTACTTTACTTTAACAAATACTTCAAATTACTTCATTGAGTTGTTTTCACACCCACTTTCTTACATACCAATATTGCTAATTAGTACAATTGTCTCTCCTTTAAAAGGAAAAAAAAAAAAACCAAACCCCAACACAACAAGCTGTCCAAATGATTTGCTGTTATCCTTGAGCATTCATTATTGCTGATTGAAAATCAGGTTGCAGTTATTCAAACAGATGTCTTAACCTCAACACTTTGATTCAACAAGTTTTTCTTAATGCTTACATACTTAAAGATGAGAGAGGAAGGGTGGTTGCTTAGTATCAGTTATAGCCCAAAACATGTCCTGTAAACCACAGGATTCCATGATGGAAATGTGCACCATTTGTTCAGGTTTAACTCAGTGTTGTTTTATTTTACCATACAGCCTGACTGACTCTCATCACTCCTGTTAAGACAGGAAAACACTTGTCTCCTACTCACCCATCAGGATCACAATCAGAACTGGAAAGAGGTTAAAGGCTAAAAAATATTTAAATGTCTAATAAAACATCAATGCAATTTAGGTAATAAAATGACTGCATTACTGCATTACCGTCAAAATACACATGAGCTATTCAGCTACTCATCAGTGAGGCACTCCCAGGCCACATAAGCATATGCCAAAGGACTTGTACTGACATCTCACAGCACAACGGGTCTCAGGGTTAGGTGACCTGATGCAGAAGACAGACACTGACCATCTCCAAGAGTGAGCTCCACAGAAAACCACACATTATAGTCATTCAAAAATATGACCAGAGAGAAGTCAAAAGAGATTGAACCAGCAGCAGTGCCAACCAGTGTGCACTAATGCACAGCTGAGGCTGCTGTACAATGCTGGGGGTTCAGACCGTTACCCTCCAGATTGTGCATGTCAGCCACTAGTTTGACTAAATCTGTTTTCATATAAAATAATGAGACTGTGCACCCCACTCTCCCCAGAAGACACTATGGCTTTCTGTCTTCACCTCTCCAAAGAACAGCCCTGTGCTCTGCACTGGTCCCTCTCCAAAAGAAGAGATAGGAGGCCTCCTGCTGTGGAGCAGCCTGTCTCCTGATGGACATGGCAGTCCCCCAAAGGACAGGAGCTAGTGGGTCTCTGAATCTTCATCACACTTAGGACACCAGATCCACAAATCCTGCTCCATGGGATACCTCCTTGCTCACTGTACCCACACGGAGGATTCTAAACAGAAGTAATTTCTTTCTTTAGGACAACTCTAATGCTTTCCGTGGATTTTCCCCCCTCAAGATAGATGAAATTGGCAGTTCCAATATGAAACAAAGTGCTTTCTCACAGCATCTTCCTTGGTTCCAATCTAAGAACGCAAGTTACATTTAAAACACAATTTCTGTGCCTTGCATTGGCTGGCATGGGTCTTTGGACTGCTGAATAAAAGCCAAAAGCCAGGATTTGCAACATGCAGTGTTGAAAAGCCCAAGTCCCCATATGGAGTTAGCCCTCATTAATTCCTTCAAGAAGTCAGTCAAAATGTTACAGCTCAGACCTGAATCTCAAATTCTTATACCGGAATCTGAATATCTTTCCAATAATATACACTTCCTTAACTGGAGCCGAAGCCTGCTCCCAGCCCACACAGAGAGGTGCCTGGTTTTGTACAGACTCTCAGTGGCTGTAGGGCTCAGCACCCCAGCCACTGGAGCACATCAGAAATGTTCCTATGACAAAGCTTTTCATTACAGCATTGGGGTGAATCCTCTTGCCTTCCTCCTACAAACTGTCTTAGGAAAGGCAACAGGATTAGTCATAGGCAGGAAAAAAGAGCATTAGAAGCTGTATGCACACAAACTATGTCTCAAAAATAGTTCTCCAGCTATAAATCACAATCTTTCAATAGCACTCAAGTGGCTTAGAGCTAGATCTTGGTTAAAACCAGATAAAAAGCATAACATAGAAATGTCAAAAAAAATGTTTTAGTGGGCATATGTTACTAGAGTTTGGAATTACAATCAACCTATCTACTTAAGGACTTTAATCGTATCCCACCTTTAAAGTGTTGCCTCCTTTGCTTATCACAACTGTGCAAAGCTGTAAATCTTGTAAAGGAAATTTGAAGTGTAAGTGCCCATTGCCTAGCAGGAGGAAATCTCAGAGTGAAGTCAGGAAGAAACGAGTGAGCTTGCCCCAGTGAGTTGGCATTTGCAGCTTTTTTGAGTCGACACAATGTGAAGACTTACATTTTTTGGGGGGAAAAAGCCCAACGCACACTAACAAGTTTTTGGGTTTTTTTCATGAGCAGTGGAAACAACAGTGTTTGATTTGCAATGGATTTCTGCCCTGCATAATTTGCACAGTCTACTCCCATTTGCAAATACCCCAGCCATCACTCATGGCTGCCTCTTTCCCACCATAAACTTTCAGTTCTTCTGCAAGTTCCTGCTATACTCCTCCTTTTCTCCCATTCCCTCACAGACTTTACACAGCCTCTGACAGGCAAAGGACAGCCCATGAGGTTGTTACAGTCATGTGCTGACTGGGTGGCTGGGACAGGGTGAGTAAAGGAGGCACGGGCACATTTTTCCCCTTTTCTTCCTCTGCTTTGATATTAAATAGTCCTTCTCTATTAAGCTATTAATTTCCACAACACTTGTAGAAAGCTGTCATTTGCAACACTTTTGTTTTATGCACTCTCATTTCTGAACTCTGCAAGGTTTCCTTGCAACTGAATCAGTCATTCATGCATGGAGCCTTCTGTGTTTTAATTAAAAACCTGAAACCATCAACCCAGTCAATCTTCTGACTCAAAAAAAGATAAACATTATTTTCAATGGAAAAAATATCCACATCCTACAGCATTTGAAAATAAGATGAAGATGCCTTCAAGACAAACGTATCAATTATCATGTACTAAGAATATACACATTTGAGCCCCAGCTCTTCCTTCTGCGTTAAAGTGTCAGGTCAGCAGCTTGATACAATAAATTCTTACTGATATGCAATAACCTTAGCTTTTCTACCCAAAACTCAAAGAGAACCAGAAAGTGCAAGGAAAGGAGGCCCAATGTTGAAATTAGAGAAAATATCCACAGTGAGCCTTCAATTTAAGGCCCCTGAACTACGCAAAGAGCTTATGCAGGTGTTCAACTTCAAATACATGATTAGTCATGGAGCTAAGTAAATAATTTCAGGAGAGTCATCTAATCTGTGTACCTCCACAGCCCTCATCATGTCGCATCTTTTAATACTCACATAGTCTTATGATTAGTGGGTTTAATCCTGAATAGATCATATGAGAAAAGGAAATGTAACTGTATTCACGTTACAGAAGGAGACATACGAGATAAACTTGCGTGCCTAAAAGTTTGTAGAAGGAGGTCTCTGCTGACCAGACATGAAGTACCCAACCAGGTGAACAGAGCACCAGTATGGAACAACAACACTACATCAAGAGTAGAAGATGGAACAGGAAGCCAGTATTAAGAGATGAAATAAAAAAGAAGTTAGCACAGCACCATTTCTGGTGAAAGGTAAATTCTGCATTTCTTTAAGGTGCATCCCATTAACTAATACAGAATCATGTCTCTTTACAAAGTGCCAGCCTCAAAAAGCCACTTGAAATCTTTGGGATGCAAAAAAAAAATCCACCATAAAGCAGAAACATAAACACTGAAAAACACTTCAAAGAGTTGCAGAAGAACAACCTCAACAGAATTGCCTACAAGAGGGCACATACACCTACACAACACTAGTTTACAGCGCAGCGCATCAGTGCTGTAAAGGCAGACAAGGACCATGTTAATTACTACCAACAAAAGGTTAATGCACATTTGATCTGGACCAGGTGCAAGTACCCAATTCATTTCGGTTGAATTCAGCAGAGCGCACAATAAGGTGTTTCATCCCAGCTCATTTTTTTAATGCAGGCTATGCAAACACCCCGAAGCAAGAAGCAAATGCAGCAGATAAAGATATACCTGATCCCACGTTACACACCAACACAAATCCTTACCTTCTTTTAACCCTTTCTGAAGCAGGAGCGCGACTTCGGACCGTTCCGGCACTTACGGCTGCGAGGCTGGAGTACCCTGAGTCCAGGGACCCGGCTGGGCACCCCTGAGCCGGAGCCCGAGCACGTTGCCCTGGGCGCGGCGGGGCGCGGTGCCTGCCCGCCCGGAGCCCGGGGATCCAGAGCCCGGGGGGCCACGGAGAGATGCTCAACTTCGCCAAGTGATGGCAGCGCACGGGTTCCTGCCCAGGGTGGGGGCAGGCTCCCAGCTACAGGTTTAGGGTTCGGAAGCAGTGGAGGGGGGAGCCGGGCAGCCCCACCGCAAGGCACCCCACCGAGCGGCGCTCCCGCCGCACCCCGCGGCAGGTCTTACCTTGGGCCCCTTGCCGCTGGAGCAGCGGACGTTGTTGGTCACTCCTGCCGTCTGGTTCATGCTGGGGCCGGCGAGCGGGTAGGAAAGTTCAGCTCAGTGCGCGGCACCCCGCGCAGCGTCGTCCGCGCACCCGCGGAGCGGCAGGAGGATGGAGAGGGCAGACTGCTACCGCTCGCTCCGGGACTTTGCCGCTGTCCACCGGGGTCTGCGCGTTGGCAGAGCTCCGGGCTTCAAAACAAAACCCGAAACACCCCCCCCCCCGCCCCTGGCCTCGCTCTCCCCCGCCCTCCACAGCAGAGGAGAGGCGAGCCTAGTTCTGCCCGCCCCCCGCCCTCCGGGGCCGCTGCGACTGCGGGGAGG
Source organism: Ara ararauna (assembly GCA_028858755.1). NCBI lineage: Eukaryota > Metazoa > Chordata > Aves > Psittaciformes > Psittacidae > Ara > Ara ararauna. Next base: position 108,519,963 of record CM054377.1, on the reverse strand, counting down.
GATCGCTGCGATCCGCGCTGCTCCGCGGGACGCACCGCCCCACGCCGCGGTGGCCGCAGAGCCCGGTGCGGCCTCCTCCCCGACTATCCCCGGGGAGCCCTCACTTCTCCAGCGGTATGTTGTTTTAATCTCCCCCAGCGTGGGCCATGGGAAGTCGCGTTAGAACCCGCCCAGGTTTGCCCCAGGGTCGGGTTTGACCCGCTGGTGCTGGGGATCCAGCTGTTTCCAGCGAATTAAGTGCTTGGTTGTGCTTTGATTGACAGATGTTTGCTTAGCGCCAAGCTGCAGGATTTGGGTCTTACTTTTTTCCATAATTCTTCTTCCAGGTGTGCTAGAGTTTAGGGCGGTTTTGGTTTGTTTTGGTGAAATAAGGGCTGCACAACCGACTCGGCTTTGATGGTAAAAATTTGGTCTTTAATTTTTAAGGTTTTGAGGGGGTTTGTTTGTTTGTTTGTTTAATCAAACAAAACCCTTCTTATGAGTCATTATCCAGATATTTTCTCCTGTCCCTGTTCCCCTGTTCCACCTCTCCATTTCAGCCCATGAGACCAGATGCTGTTTCTCTGTTCTTGCAACAAAAACTTCGTGAAATTCAGTTCACAGAGTAGCAAAACAAAAACAAATGGCCCCAAACACTCCTCAAAGCAAAGAAACAAAGCCTGCACAAACAAAAAAGGCTGAAGATAAAAGATCAACCTTATGCCTGAGTAATAAGGTCTAGATAACCAAGGCTAAGTGCATCCCCACTTCACTCCATCTTGTCAAATTGCTGCTTCTTTAATAGATTGTTTCAGGTGTGTTTGTCTTCTTTCTACAGCATATTTTAAAATTTTAGATAAATAAAATCCTTCTTGACGTTGCTCCTTTTTCAGGTAAGAAGAACAGAAATATTCTGGTTGCTCATCATGCACCAGAACCAGCGCTGCTTTGAAGAATCCCGGCTCCTTCATTTCTGAAGGGCACATACTCCATCACATGCTTAAATGGCGGTATCTTCCAGCCCAGTGGTTAAAATGGATTTAGAAAGGCAACTGTGGAGGAAGATAGCAGAAGAAAGCATAATTAAAAGGTAAACTCCATTAGGGCCACTGGCCATCCAGCTCTGGCACGGGAGAAAGATCCCAAAACCACAGTGTATTGTCAAACATTCCTCCCTCTCAGTAGGGTGCACTGATTTTGAGTGTAGAGTAGACATATCAGGACAGGTTTGATAAGAGAAACAGGTCCCTCAGGGTAGAAACCATCTTTTCAGGGTCAGTCCTTCCTCTCCGAGGAGCTCTCATGTTGTAATGACCACACTGTGCTCCCATTGCTTTGCTAAAACAGGGTGTTTAGCTCAGAAATGTTGCCAATAAGTCACCCTCAGTGATGTGTGTCCCACCAACCTCTGTGAGTCATGGGTGCTGGCACCCTGGCTTGAGCCATCAAGCATGCTTGGCCCCAGGTACCACATTATCATTATTCTCTGGTATAGCCCTCTAATGGCTTTTACTTTTTTGTACTGATTAAGATCTGGAGTTCACAGCTCTGACTGCTGTTTAGTTTTCATATCTTCCCAAGCAAAATGTCTGCTAATAAATCTGATTATAGACTTGGAGCTGCATATTTGATGGGTCCTGGCTGTATTATACTTTCTCAGTATGGTGTGTTGCGCTGACACATGCAGAAGTCCCCGGAATTATTTGCAATTGTACAAACACACAGAACGATTTTTGAAGAAAAAAAAACCCCAAAACACAAAAAAATCCCAACAAACCAACAACCAAAACACAAAAAGAAACCCGAAGCAACAAACCTAACCCCCACACGCCTCCCCCTTTCCCCCCTCCAAGAAAAGAAATCAAAAACCCAAACCCATAAAGGCAAGCAAAACTGCCCAAAGATATTTTAAATGCATGGCAAACCCTTCTGGCCGCTACATGGAGCAGGTGAAAAATCTGTACTCTATTCCACCTTTAAAAGCAAATTCTTCATGGAAAAAAAGAAAAAGGAGAAAGAAGAATAAAATTTATTCCTGCCTACATTCTTTCTCACGCAACAAACTTCTTGCATTACACATATGGATCATGGGACTGTTACCCCACGCTGTTTTATCACAGTTTTGTCCTGAAGCAAAGCAGGATATGAAAGATACCCCTCCACTACCCTTTTCAAGGAGCAGCCTTCTCTTCATTCTGCAGCCAGCCTATCAGAGCAGGCAAGGAATCTATTTTCACTATAGGGCACATTTTATCTTATACCCTGCCAAGAGTGAGTTAGGGAAAGTCTCCCACTTCCTCTTAAGTTTTCCACTTAATACCTGCCCCACTCATGGGAACCTCTGCTCAACCTAAAACCAAGACAAATGTTATGGCATTGGACCTCCCTTCTGTGTAGGAAAGGGCAGCTTCCAACTGGGATAGTGAGGAGAGTTCACAGGAGAAGGCTTTTGCTTTAAAAAATATGAGTAAGCATGTTGATGTTTACTAACCCTTGAAAGGTGGCTGCTGAATGCATCGTGGAAGTGCAGTCTTTGAAATTTGGGAGGAATTGATTCAATTCCATACTGTGCCCAGGGCTCTCTACATGATCCTAGGGAAAAAAAACACCACCACTTTCCTTTGCCATTCCGTGCTCCTCCTGCACTGAGGAAGATCCTGCTTCTGCTCGTCCACCTACAACTTCCCTAAAGCAGCACATACCCATGCAGCCCTATAGTCCAGGCCCTTCTTTCAGTGAGGGCCCCTAAATACTGCAGAAAAGCAGATGTGAAATCATCACAGCCTGTTGTTCTTTAAACTGAAGTATTTTATATACCTAGAAAAAAACGGACAACGATACAAACAGCACAAAGTTTTCAACTGCCTGTGAGAAAAGCAATTTATAGATTAGTATTCGTAGACTGTTCAGTGAAGTGCAAAGGAACAGCAATATGCTGTCATATAAGCTGTAGCATATAAACATCCCTTGGCATTTTACACTTTGAAAAGGATTATACATAAGCTCAGCTGAGAACAGTATTAAAAGGAATCTCAGTCATACTTTTTGGGAATATTTAGTAAGAGAGCTAATCTGTCTTTGGAGCTGAGCTAAAGCTATGCAAAATGGATGCAAAGAAATTCATCCAATCATGATAGAAGATTTAAAGAAAGGAAAATTTTGAAACCAAAATGATGTCATAAAATTCAATAATGTGTTAAGTGCCTTTTTGCTTTTGAGTTCTTCAAACTCATACTTTATAGATGAACTCTGTAAAACTGAGAGAAAATCAAAATCAAGAGCTTTACATATTTATCCTGACTCCAAATGTTGAGGCTTTAGGAGAAACATCTGGTGCCACAAAACTCAAAGATAAAACAGCAGGACTGCCAATGTTGTTAAAGTCAAGTCAGTTAGTTTCAAGTTCCAGCTCAGACTTAGATGAGCATCTTTGAAATATCTCCCCATTCTTCCCAGGAGCCTGTTTTGATCTGAATTTGAGCTCTCTGGGGCATGGTATCACGCAGTAACCAGCAGCACTTGAACCTGTTTTGTCCCCCCTATTTGTGGCTCTGTAAAGGTATTTTAAGGTTTTCACAATAATATGGTGAAGATGCAACACTTCTGATTTCTTTCACTGATATTTTCAGAAGAAAGCTGGCTGAGCTAGTCTAAAACATTACTACTATGATTTTTGATATTTTGTACCTAGAAAGGTACGCCCATTCTGTACAGGTCAAAAGCTGTAGCAGGGCGCCACAGAAAGTCTGATGAGAACTTGCACAAGGGTCAGAGTGTTGCAGAAATTGTCAAGGTTTGTCTTGCTCTCCACCTTGGAAGAGAAATACAATTAAAATTCTGGTTTAAGGAGAATGTTTAGAAGCATGAGTAGTCAACATTCAGCAAGCATGGAGAAGTTGATAGCACAGGAGACATGGAGGATGTGAAAATTGAGACCACAGAGTGCTGAAGAACGCAACTCTAAAAATCAATGCAGTGATGGATCAGGAATGAATACAAAAAGCACAGCACGGGAAGGCTATAATTAGATGATTTAGTCATAGCCAGGAACCTGACTGAGCTTTTTAAATCCACTCAAGTGGACACGGTTAATGCAGAGTTTAGGTTGATCATTACAGTTCTTCTCATGACAGCAGCGCAGAGGAGGTTCACAATGTCTTTTAGTCTCTTTTATGTCAAAATAGGTGAAAACCTGCTAGTACACACAAGGGGTCTCTCATACTATGGAGAACTGACACCTGCAGGCAAGGCTGAGCATCTGTTCCAGCTGTGCTTCTAGGACCACTGATGTGGACACAGCAAAATGCTGAAGTCAGGAATAATCCCAGCAGCACTTGGACCTTTTCTGTCCATGCTGTGCTCCTTGGCTTGGCAGTGAAATTGCAAAGAGCCAGTCTCCACTCACAGTTTCCCTTCATTCCTACTAGCAGTGGAGGTTAATTAAAGCTAATGCGATGACAGGGAAAATACCAGTGTAGTGTAACGCTGATGTGACCGTTAAGCCTTCCCAGAACAGAACAGAGCCATGTAGGCTTTGTGAACATGCAAGAAAAAAGAGGGGTTTGGAGTCCCCCAAAACCTTGATCATGAACAGCAATATTTGATCAGCAGTCTATAATATATCCCTGCTGTCTGTGACTCAGGGTGAATACCCAAGGTATTCACAGAGCCCAGCTTGGTCCAATATCTGCTCCCCAAGAAGGATGATTTTCCTCAAGTGAGTGCATTTAGACATAGCTCACAGCATCTCTGCAGTCCTCAACAGCCTGTAGCACTGACCAGTGGCAAAACCATTCCTGAAAGAAGTTGATCCAGTGAGAATGAGAAGTGTGCAAGAGCCAAAACACCCCTCAATTTTCTGGTATTGTTCTCCTCCTACTGTACTCAGTAGCAGCTCTCGCCCTGACCGTGTCCATTCTTGTCTCCTCAGTTACATTTTCCAATTCTTCTTTTGTTCCCCCAAGATGTGTTAGCAAAAGGGAGCTTAAAAAGCAAGCAACAATTAATTCCAAAGATGCTGGATCCCCAGCTTGACCACAATACTCCCCCTGCCTTTCCCTGCCTACTTATCCCACTGTCAGAATTCAAGAGGAAGCTCAAGCAATTGCACCCAAGCATGGGATCTAAGATCCAAGCTTTGCTTTGGCTCAGCTACTGATCCACTGAGTCCTTCCAGCTGCAAGTCAGCTGAGCAGCTGCTCTAAGACTCTTGGAGCACAAACACACCAGATTTGGTAAAGGACTTTACTGGTAGTTTAACACCCAAGTTAGAAAACAGCCAACCTCACTTTTGTACTTTGTAGATCCTACAGGCTCCTAAATTCACTAGGTATCAGGGATGCCCAGAAGGCCCCAGCTGAGCCACTCAACCTGCATCCCTTGAAAGTTATGAACTTGCCCAGCATCGAAATGGGGGTTTATAAGGCTAGAGAGGGGAATATCATCTACAGGCTGGTGATAAGGGCTTTTTCTTAGTATTTCTGAGGTTTGTGCACGCTTCTGGAACTGCATTTTACTTTGTTACGCAGCTGCTGGGTAAGCAGTCCTTTGGCCAGATTCATGAACACTCCTGGGTGAATGCCCTAACTGTTAGGAATGTTTAAAGTATGACATTATTAAGTAATAATTTACTTATCCCATTTAGTCTATGAGATCTCCTTATCAAGGAATGTTATTCATCAGTACCACTCTAGCTCTCACTTTAATTTATTTATTCTTAATGGCCTTTCAAAGACATCTCTTGACATTACTTTCAGGCACAAGAATATATATGGGATATTAAATAACATCATGATATATGACATGTTGCAAAAATATTTCATAATTTATATAGATTATAAACATAGGAGAAGTGATCCAATAAACTGCCATCAAATGTTCTTCAGGCTAGATTAAGGCTACATAGAATCATAGAATAGTTAGGATTGGAAAGGACCTTAAGATCATCCAGTTCCAACCTCTCTGGCATGGCAAGAGACACCTCACACTAAATCAAGTCACCCAAGGCTCTGTCCAACCTGGCCTTGAACACCGCCAGGGATGGAGAATTCGCAACTTCCCTGGGCAACCCATTCCAGTGCCTCATCACCCTTACAGTAAAGAACTTCCTCCTTATAGCCAATCTAAACTTCCCTGTTTAAGTTTTAACCTATCACCCCTTGTTCTATCACTACAGTCCCTAACAAATAGTCCCTCCCCAGCATCCCTATGGCCCCCCTTCAGATACTGAAAGGCTGCTATGAGGTCTCCACGCAGCCTTCTCTTCTCCAGGCTGAACAGCCCCAACTCTCTCATCCTATCTTCATATGGGAGGTGCTCCAATCCCCATCCTCGTGGCCCTCCTCTGGACTTGTTCCAACAGTTCCATGCCCTTTTTATGTTGAGGACACCAGAACTGCACACAATACTCCAAGTGAGGTCTCATGAGAGCAGAGTAGAGGGGCAGGATCATGTCCTTCAACCTGCTGGTCGCACTCCTTTTGATGCAGCCCAGAATACAGTTGGCTTTCTGGGCTGTGAGTGCACACGACATGAGGCCTTTTAATTTAATAAATCAATGAGAAATAATTTTATTCAAAACTCACATTTGCAGAAGCAGCTGTTTGAAGGAGATAAAAGATTGGTATATCTGTATTGAAAATGAAGGGTATCTATCTAACTAAAGCTCTAGAGCTATCTTCACATGGGTGAGAGGGTTTTCTGCAGTGATGCCATAATCCTGCAGACCACAAGATGGTGCAACATTCTGATCACGCCCGAGTTGGGTGACGCGTTTAAAGAGCTTCGCTGACCCTTCCACTGGTCACCACCTAGATATTTCGACACTTCAGGTCACTTTTGGCAGGTGTCAAACAGCGTGCAAAATCCATACTACTAAAAAAAACCCCAACAAAACAAACTTTACGAGATACTTCTTAAGAGAAAGTTTCTCTTTAGAGCAAACTGAAGGGAGAATTTTTGCTTATAAGGGGAGGCATTTGAAAGAGAAAAATAGAAAAAAAGCGGGGTTTTTTTTCAGAAAGAAAAATTCATTACAATTTCAAGATCCATAATATGTCAGAAAAAAAAGAAAGGAAGAAAATTAGTTGGAAAGTCTGTCACAGAGTTGCTCATAGGAGCAGTAACACAAGTCCATTTTCCAAGGCTTGTCAGTTGCTCTTCATCTGTCATGTTGTGAAAACAGTTGTCTTTCAGAGAAGCAGCAGGAAATGCAGCATGTGGTCTGCAGTCCCTCTGTGCATCCTGAATGTCAGAGAAGGATAAGGAGACTTGGATCCACCAAATTAGAATTTTTATAAGGGACAATAATGTTTTGAAATTAGAACATTAAAACTTTCCATCAAAAAATATTAACGTTTTCTCCAACTGTCTTAAGGAGAAAGATTTTTTGTTTTCTCTGAGGACGTCAGGAAATCCTCACTGCCTTTACCAAGTTGAAGACACAGTGTTTTTCAGCAGTCAATTTTGATGGAAAATTCCCAAGCAGCCTTAGTTTTCATTTTTGTTCTGTGTGAACTACTTTTTAGCTTGAAGGATGTGCTACACAGACACACAGTATCCCTGAGGCAACCAGAGCATTTACTTAAATGGAAAAGGAATAGCAAAAAGATGTTTTAAACCCGGATTCTTGAAACCAGATGAGTTATTCTGAATGCTTCAGTTATTGGACAACCAGCCTGAAAGACCTTCCTCATTTTCACAAAGTGCTGAGCCATGAGCTTTCACTCCCTAAAATCAGGAGCTTTTAAGAAGACTTGCATTAGGCTCCCAAAGAAATCGAATAGCAGCTTCTGAATTCTGAATTACATTTTTAACCGTTTACTTGGTCACCTTGCAGTGGAAATCAAAGAGGATGAGCACTATATGACACACCAGTTTGCAGCAGGTCCCTCCACTTTACAGTGATCTATACTACAGCTCCCCCCCACCTCTCTCCAGGTAGTCTCTTCTGGTTTGAAGGAGCTTTACTCTCCCGTTACCCTCCTGTTCTTGACTTGGATTAGAAAGTCAAATAAAAAACTTTCTCAACCCCAAACTCTAAGCCCATGTAATTTGCTGTAAAATTCTCTCATTTGACTACATCAACACAATATTGCCACATGTATGTTTGCCCATTTGTTAGAGTCAATGATAAACTCGCTGTTAACTCCACATGAAGACTGCCTGTTGTCTTCGAAGACTTGCTGTTCAAACCTCCAAGTTTTACAAGCCAAAAAAAAAAAAAATTTGAAATTGAAATATTTTAAACTCTGGTATTTTAAAGCCATGGTCAGATGCACAGAAACACAAATAAGCTGGTGAAGGTGACGCTAGGAAGTAAGAATTGCACAGAAGTGTTTAATCTGTGTTCCCTTTCTGTGGTACCTCTCTTTAGTGGTGGAGAGTTGATCAGGCCAGTTTGGTACAGCTGTGGCTGAAGTGATGTTTACTGGGGTGGAAAATCTACTACTCCTCATTTCAACACACTGAAATAACCCAATTGAGTGATCTGAGCCTTGGCCTGCAAGCCCGGATTAGAATCCTGTTCCCATCATGGCCACCTCAAACTCCAAAGAAGGCAAATTGCCTAAAAACATATGCCTAGAGAACATTGGAGCAGGCACATGAAGCTGTGGGGCACTGGAATTACCAAACTATCACATAATGTTTGGAGTGATTACCCAGGAATCCACTCTATCTTTAATCTACCATTTCTTAATCATTTTAATCTTACAATTCCAGTGTAAGTATCATTGTCTTGGTGTTGTGGTTTAACCCCAGACAGCAACTATACCCCACACAGCCTCTCATTCACCCCCTACTCTTCCATAAGGGGATCAGGAGGACAATCAGGAAAAAAAAAAAAAAAAGTATATCCCATGGTTTGAGATAAGAAGACTTTAATAATTGAAATAAACTATAAAAATAATAACTGTAATTAAAAGAATGATAACAAAAAGAGAGGAATAAAACCAAATAAACATAAGTGAGGCACAATACCATTGCTCACCATGCGCTGACCGACCCAAGCAACAATCTGCCCTTCCAGGTAACTCCCCACAGTTTATATACCGGGCATGATGTGCTGGGGTATGGAATACTCCTTTGGTTAGTTTGGGTCAGGTGTCCTGTCTCTGCTTCCTCCTGGCTTCTTGTGCCCCTCCTCACTGGAAGAGCACGAGACTGAAAAGTCCTTCATCAGGGTAAGCATTACTTAGCAACAACTAAAACATGAGTGTGTTATCAGCATTGTTCTCAGACTGAAGCTGAAACACAGCTCTGCACCAACTGCTAGGAAGAAAGTTAACCCTATCCCAGCTGAAACCAGGACATTTAGGCATAATTTGCCTTATAATTATCACAAGAGATGTTGTTGAATCCACGCAAGAAAAGTTACTGCTTGTGGCTGAGACTTAAAAAAACACCAACCCAACAACAAGAAAACCCACAACAAAACCCAAACACAGGAAGAATTCAGAGATAGAGAAACATGTTAGTAACCATAACTGAAATACTACAGACCTCCCTAATACCAATGTTCAGCTTTGCAAAACAAGTCCATCTGCTGAAAGATGGTGATGACTGCTGCAACCTGATGGACAGAAAAACAAAGGCACATTAATTATGTACAGAAAGATAAAGCTTTACCAAGTCTTTCTTCCCTCTTCAGCAGCAGTGCACCAGACAGCAGGATTTAGCCTTGAATGCATGGTTTGTGGCAAGTTTTGCTTATCTCTTCAACAGGGAGGAAGCAGTCAGAAGAGCAGGACTGGTGGCTGTGCTGCACAAAAAGAGCCTCTAACATAGGACTGCAGTTCCTGCTCTGTACTGTGATACTGAATTTGACCTCAAAGGTAGGCCCTAAAAGGCACCTGGAGATGAGCCAAGTTTCACACCAGCCAGATTTTTCTTTTTGTGCTCTATGGTTTATTTTTCACAAGACCTTCTATAATTCCAGTTTCAAGGCCGGCCTCAGAAGACTTCAAGCACAGCTTCTGATAGCCAGATTAGCTGTTCATCAACTGTTCATCCATTATGGATCTTATGGTCTGTATTTTCTTGCTGAAGCCTGATTTTAGCTTTCATTAGTTCCTGCCTGAACTTAGATTAAATGTGGCTCTGAGCATGTTCTCCATCTCATCTTCAGAGCTGGTCCTTCAGCCTCACCTATCATAACTACCTACCTGGGTCTCTCTCTTCCTCTGCTCTTCAGAAGCAATCCCCCTCTCACCCCAGTGCTTTCTACACTGGTAAGCAGAAAATTACAATAGGAATTCCAGCCCAATGAACTTCAGATAAGGGCCTGGTTGTTGTGTCAGGTCTATGGCCCCCAAAAACTTGATGCTGCAATCAACCATTAGATTGTATGTGGTCAACCCTTCCATTAACAGAGTAAGATGACATCTTCAGGCACCCCTAATTCACTTCAAGTTAATAATGTCTATAAAGCCTGCTGCCAAGGGCTATCAGACACCTACAAAAATGATTACAGCAGAAAGTACCCTTATAGTGTAAAATCTGAAAACATACATTATAACATATGCTATTGCCCTGGGTTCAGCAGTAGCAGTCATTTTTCTCCTTCTTAGTAGCTGATGCAGTGCTGTGGGTTTTTTTGACTTTCAGCCTGGGAAGAGCGCTGATAACACCGATGATTTTAGTTGTTGCTCAGTAATGTTTAGTCTGACCAAGGACTTTCTGAGTCTCATGCTCATGCTCTGCCAGGGAGCAGGGGAAGCCAGGAAGAAGTGGAGACAGGACACCTGACCCAGACTAGCCAAAGAGGTATTCCATACCACAGCACATCATGCCCACTATATAAACTGGGGGAAGTTACCCAGAATGGCTAAATCACTGCTCGGGTCAGGCTGGGTATCGATCGGCAGGTAGTGAGTGGTTGTATTCTGTTCCCTTGTTATTCCCCTTATCATTATTATTATAGGTGGTAGCAGCAGTGGTTTGTGTTATACCGTAGTTACTGGACTGCTCTTATCTCAACCCGTGGGAGTTACATTCTTTCGATTCTCCTCCACGTCCCTCTGGGGGGAGTGAGAGAGCAGCTGCATGGTTCCGAGTTACCAGCTGGGCTTAAACCACAATAGCTATTTACCAGAGCATTTCAGCCACTATGTCTGCTATGGTTTAGCTGGGGTTTATTGTTTGTTTGCTTTGGGTTTGTTTTTTTTTTGGCCTGGTTTAGTTTAAAGCAGGCTTTACTATCTCTTCTGGGGTAGTTGTCTCTAGTGTTGCTGCATGGGAACAACTTTTAGTTGCCTGGGAAGACAAGTGTGGTATACCTCAGCAAGAACATTCAGAAGAATTAATAGACATTAAGAGAAAACCTTTGAGATGACAGATTCTCCCTGCATCAAGGGCAGCAAATGAAGCAATCATTGCTATTGCAGTTACAAGAAGAATTAATCATGTGTTGCTGTGCAGCTGTAAGTGCTTTTTCTTCTTATTTTTTCCCCTCCTGCATGCTGTTTCTGGTGTCTTTATCAAACCATTTACAAAAATAAGTTCTTTTATGTGGTCTCCTAAATAAAAGTGCAAATCATATAGGAGCTTAGAGAAAATTTGACAAGAAGGCTCTTGTTAACTTAAATGGATCAATATTTAACAGCCACTTACTTTGAAGTATAGACTCTCTCTAGGCTCTCCCTCAACCTCCATATAAAAGATCAGTGAGGAATAACTTGCACTATGAAGCTGTCATGGTTTAACCCCAGCCAGCAACTAAGTACCACACAGTTGCTCACTCACTCCCCCATGGATGGGGAAAGGAATAAGAAAAGTAAAAGTGAGAAAACTCATGGTTGAGATAAAGACAGCTTAATAGAACACAAAAGGAAGAAAATAATGATAATGATAATAAAAGAATTGGAATATACAAAACAAATGATGCACAATGCAATTGCTCACCACTCACCCACAGATGCCTAGCCAGTTCCCAAACAGCAGCCCCCTGCAGCCAGCTTTCCACCCAGTTTATATACTGAGCATGATGTCACATGGTATGAAATATCCCTTGGGCCATTTTGGTTCAGCTGTCCCAGCTGTGTCCCCTCCCAGCTTCTTGTGCCCCTCCAGCCCACTCACTGGCAGGGCATGAAAAGCTGAAAAGTCCTTCACTTAGTAGAAACACAATTTAGCAACAACTAAAACATTGGTGTGTTATAAACATTATTCTCATACTAAATCCAAAACACAGCACTGTACTAGCTACTAGGAGAATATTAAATCTATCCCTGTCAAAATCAGGACAGTATCCACCTTTTATTCTATACCATTTACATCATGCCCAGGTCCCACACTTTCCAATATATCCCAATTAAACACCATCACTTTTCGAGTCTTTTGATATATACACCAGATATCACTCCCTTAGTCTATGGGCCATCTAAGATGTCTATTGAGTTCAATTAGTCCATGACCTTATGCTCTATCTGTCATTGTGGTCCTTCAGGGCAGGAGAGATGGTGTGTGGTGTTGGACTTTTGCATGCTGAAGCCAGTTCTGGTTCTACCACCACTGCGCTTGTCCAGTTCCATCATAAAAATTCTGTAATATTGTTGGTATGGCACATAGCCAATCCAGAAAACACTATACCAGCTACTAGGAAGAAAATTATCTCTATCCCAGCTGAATTCAGGACAGATGCTTTATAGCAACTCAAAAGAACTCACCAATAAGATGAAAAAGGTCATGTTACAAGCAGACACTAGCTATGTCTAATTAACATTATACGAATGCTAGTCATTGTTTTAAACCCAAACCAGCATAGCTTATGTAGTTAAAGAAATATGGTCACTGTTAATTACAGTCTGTCTGGGAAGGGGAAACTAAGGTAATCCTTTCAGTGATGAATTATTTAAAATGAAGAAAATAAAAACAATTGACTGAAGTGTTATAGTCAAGCCTTACGAACATTAACCTTGCACTATGCATGGATGGTTCTATGACAACTGATTTGGAGAAAACTCCAGGAGCAAACTCGCCAACAAAGTTTTCAAGTTGACAAGCAGGTATTCTTTATTGCGTCACTGAGAGACATGGGGGATAGCTCCTCCTAACATGTGTCTCCATATTGCTACACAAGCCATCGTTATATAGCCACTGGGCATACATACATATTCATGAGGCTACGTGTGGATTACATCATTTTCCAGAAAGTTTCCCCACATGCTTACAAAAATGTGGTGGTGGTCTTTGGGGGTCGTTTACTTCTTCCAACAATCTTCATCACTTCTGGCAGCCTCTGAAGCATGCGCAGTAGATGTTTATACCAGCTTAATTGGTTTGTTAACACCACAGACACAGTAATCATCCTGTCCTACTTATCACTTAGTTTAACTGCAGCCCATCCTGGACACCTGCTATTCCCAGATACTCCTTATCCTTACCTCCTGTTTTTCTATCCTGTTTTTCTTACACTCATTTTGTACTAAGGTCATAAAGGCCTAAAACTACGTCAACTACAAGGGTTTATCTTATACAAGAACTCTCAGTATGTTCTCTAGCTGTACTCTATTTTTTTTCTCTGTGAATCATGCACCTCAGTAATTTTCCGTTGCTACTGTTTCAAAGCCATCAAATTTAACATTACTTAAAACTGATTTTAAACATTTATATATTTCATTTTGTGATTTTGTGCCTCCCTTGTCTCACAACACACATATATTCTTAATCTGACAAATAAATTCAGCCACTGGGGTGTTTTTGCTGACCGGTTACATTTACAATTAATCAGTATAGGACTGATTGGGAGGTATGTTACTAAGATAGCTAATTCAGATATAAAACTCCCATTTTCTTAAAATCATAGAAGAGTTAGGGTTGGAAAGGACCTTAAGACTATCAAGTTCCAAGCCCCCTGCCATGGGCAGGGACATCTCACCCTAAACCAGGTCACCCAAGGCTCTGTCCAACCTGGCCTTGAACACCGCCAGGGATGAAGCATTCACAACTTCTTTGAGCAACCCATTTCAGTGTCTCACCACCCTTACAGTGGTGCCTTACACAGTGCCTCACACCCTTCTTCTTTAAAAGTTAGACAGAAACAGCACCTAGTATTAGCAACCATTGCAAGTGCATGCTTATTTGTTAAGAACTATTTCCAGTTTCTGTCTCAAAGCCAGTGGGCCTGGTCTTACATTCTTTTCAATAAAAGCTTCTGTTTAGGCCATCTCAGGATGGGTCTATGGGATGGTAAGAGAAAGGAAAAGAGGGATCAGGATTTCTATGTATGCTGTGTCCAGTGCAGATGTGATCCAAAGAATATCCAGATGCTGAGAGTACTCAGCTGGATCAGTAGTGTGCACAGCTAACCTAAGCCTTATGATTAAAGACTATCAGGAGTGACTCAGCACATACGTTTCTTCGGTGTTAAGATCGGCAACTCAATGGCTTTTGTTATGTGTTCGAAAATGTTGACTGCAATAAATGAAAATACTTACCCATTTGACACTGAAGGCCACAACAAGCTCTTGAAAACAGAGTTCTTAAACTAAACAATAGAAATCACCAAAAGATGACACTATGAAAAACAAACATACACTGGAACAAAAAAGAGAAGTGAAGCTCACTGAAAAAAAAAAAAACCAAAAACAGCTCAACACATGAATCTACCTCCAGATTGCTCCCCACCTTTTTCTCCTCACAGTTCATTTCAGTCCTTCAATAGAATGTTACATTTCTCCTCTTCCAGGCCATTTAAAAACTTTGTATTTCTCTCATACCAAACAGCACAACCAAGACTTAAGTTTTACTAGTGGAAGAGAACATGAGGAAAATCAGGGGAGAGAATCACGCAGCCATTAAGGAAAGGAAGGCCACATTCTTAGAAAGGGAGTTTTCTGGTCTCCAAAATAGTGAAACACTCAGATGAAGCATTTGTTCCATCTGGGGTGTTCCTAACAACTATCTTCGATTTGGGTTCTCTAAGTATTTCTTGGCTTCATACTGCTACCCTTTCCTTAGTGAGGAATTGCTGTAGTCTTGATCCCTTTTCTCCCAGGCTATATACAAATCTCGTAATAACTCTGAGACTCTTAATTCTTCATCCAGACTGCTTAAAAATGGTCAGTTTCTGCAAAAGTTTTTAGGAATGAACAGAGCAATTTTTTAATATATATATATAATTTATATCATGCATATATAGTACATAAACAGAGACGTTCACCCAAACATGCACAGTATGATCATATGTATATCTATAGATATAGAAAACTGAGTTGAAGGATCAGCCATGTGTCTGTCAGTGTCACTTTTCCCCCCTCCCTCGCAAGTGATCCCAGCTGTTTGGCTTCACTACCTTCTAGTCCCTGACTGTCGGCCCCATTGTCCCAGCATTGGAGCAACCAGGTGATGATGTGCTCCCCTGGCTGACGAGTAAAGTCTTTTTGCATATTCTGTAGCTCGGTTGAGGTCCGAGATCAGGAAGACACCTCTTCTTCTTCATCATGTGATGATGACTCCTGGTCAGATGCTGTCACAGGTGGTGAGTACGTTGTTTCTTCATCTTGATTTATCTTTCTTGCCTCTTTTTTGCTTTTCCTCTTGCGTACAGGGGCAGCTGATATTGGTAAGAGTTGGTCCTCTGGTTTAGCTGTGGTGATTATCACTGGGGTTTGAGTAGCTGCTGTACTTGTCATTGGTGGTGGTGTAGCTGCTGTGCCTGGAGCTGGAGTAGCTGCGCTGTCTATTACTGTTGAAGTTTGAGTAGTGGCTGTATTTGTCCCTGGGGGTGGTGTAGCTGCTGTGCTTGGAGCTGGAGTAGCTGCACTGTCTATTACTCCGCCCTCAGATCCAGGGACATTTTTTTCCTTTTGAAGGTGCTGGATGGTGTTGAACAGGGCTCTGTAAGCATAGGCCAAGCCCCAGCATGTTGCCATGAATTGTCCATCTCTGGTGTGACCAGAATGACAACACACCTCCTTTAAGTGTTTTTCTAATTTTTCTGGATTTTGCATTTGTTCATTGGTGAAGTTCCAAAGCACTGGAGGGGCCCACTGGCCTTGATAGTTGCCCATACTATCCTACACACCCTGCCACTCATGACTATCCAGCCTCGGGGAAAATCTCTTGGACCTCCTATATCGTCGTTTAACCCTAGACAAGACCCAAACCCAACTCTGCATAGCTCTGGGGACCAGACAAAATGGTCGTGAGTAAAACACACTCGGTATGCGTGCTAACATAGCAATCCCCATCACAATCAGCAGGCAGGTCTCAAGGGTATCTGAAGGCCATTCAAAACCTTCAAAATTCTCAAACGATGCTGTAAACAGTCTGGTGAGGGGGCTGGGAGCATAAAAGAATGTCTCCTTCACAGGTTGACCACCCGAGGAGGTGAAAAAAGATGTGCAATTGCTAAACACTTCTATTATATACCTCCCAAAGTATAGAGTTGGTGCCCACATTGGGAACAAAAGCCGGGTTAGTTTCATGATCACTGAGCCTATTGTATTAAAAATCAGTGCAATAAAGTGCAATGTAACAAAAGCCTTAACCCAAAGCCCCTGTCTGAAAAATGTTAAGATAAGAAATACCAGCTGTAAGTAAAGTATCATACACTGAACCTGTGAGAACCAGAGCAACAACTTTGAGAGCCAATAAATCAGCATTGTGATGAGTGGCTATTAATCCTGTTGTTATCTCAACCCTTCGTGCCCCACGTTGGGCGCCAAAAAGAACTGTTGTGGTTTAAGCTGTAAATCACGCAGCCCGTTCACTCACTCCCCTTTCTTCCCCCCTACTCTGAGGGTGGGGGGGGAAATGGGGAGAAGAATCAAAAGAATGTAACTCCCACGGGTTGAGATAAGAACAGTCCAGTAACTAAGGTATAACACAAACCACTGCTGCTACCACCACCAGTAATAATAATGACGAGGCAAATACAAGGAAAGAGGGTACAACTGCTCACCACCCAAAGACCGAGCCATGAACTAAACTCTTCCGGGTTCCTGCCCCCAGTTTTTACATCCTGGGCATGACGTGCTGTGGTACGGAATACCTCTTTGGTCAGTTTGGGTCAGGTATCCTGTTTCTGCTTCCTCCCGGCTTCTCCTCCTCCATGGCAGAGCATGAGACTCAGAAAGTCCTTGGTCAGACCAAAACATTACCCAGCAGTAACTGAAAACACTGGTGTTATCAGCGCTGTTCCCAGGCCGAAAGTCAAAAACACAGCACTGTACCAGCTACTACGAAGGAGAAAAATGACTGTTGCTGCTGAACCCATGACAAATGAGCAGAGCAATTTTTTAATATACATATATATAATTTATATCATGCATATATAATACATAAACAGAGACGTTCGCCCAAACATGCACAGTATGATCATATGTATATCTATAGATATAGAAAACTGAGTTGAAGGATCAGCCATGTGTCTGTCAGTGTCTATAGCATTTCTTCTCAAGTTTCTGACAGATGACAGATGATGAGGACACAGATTTATTGTGAGTCTTGTGGTATGTGATCTTAACTTCGGCCTATTAAGTTGTTACTGAGCTACTTGTTCTCTGCATGCAATGTCCCAACCCATTTTGACCTTTGGAGGCTAATCATAGCCTTTATTCTTACTGAGTCTTACCTTTGGAATTGTGGAGTGGGGAGGAAAGTTAAACTGCAGCTCAGTTTTGGCTAGTTTTCAAGTTTTATATTAAAAAAACTTTTTAAAATCAGATTTTTGAGCTACGCAGTTTGTAGCTGTCATCTGTGACAGCTCCAGTGCCATTGCTAACATTTCTGTGAACTCAGTAAACTTGACTGAATAGAGAAGAAGCTATCAGCTGAACAGGAAGCTCTTTATACTGTAAATGGTTATTAGGGTGCAGAAAAAGAAAGTTAAACTTATGTAGCAGCCTGATTTTAAGTCAATTCATGTGGTCAGAAATTATTACTTGAAAAGGTCTCTGAATAGAAAAATAAATAAAAAATATAGTAGAGGTTACAAGGATTTAGTCACTCCTTTTATGTGTCAGCAAAAATTGGAATTCAACTGAGTGTTCTTGCTGGGCTTGCACCCTTTTTTTAAAAAAAGGTACAAATGCAGTTTGTATATATAAAAGCATTGGCTTTATATTCTCTTTCAGTTTGTTTGATAAGAAGGTAATACCATTTCAGCAGAGTTTTGAATTGGCTTGTTCTTCTTATAAGGTCTTGGAAATTGTAGACTAGAATTTTCTCTACTTTAATTCTGTTTTCTTCATGGTTTTGATTTGGTTTTCCCTTCAGATTGATTTTCTCTGGCAGATAGATTTGCTTGGAATCTGATTCTACACAGCTGAGACAATGCTCCAATTACCACCACATCTGTGCTTCTTGCAGTTTTCAGAGTATTTACCCTCCAAAATGCTTTTTTCGTCTGGTTGAGAGAGAAACACCCAGCACTGGATCCAAAGAAAGCCTCAACACTCACTGCTGCCCTCACACCTCACCCTGGGGGTAGTGAAAGACTGGTCATCTTTAATTTGAATATTAAAAGTCCCAACATGTCTCAAGCTCTCTGTGGGGGAAGAGTTTAGAGATCTGCCTGGAGAATAAGGCTGTGTTTGTCCATCTGCCTCTCATGCCCTGGGCTGACTTCTATCTTGCTGATGCAGACCTGTAAACCAGAATCATCAGTTGTTGCATTCCTTCAAAATCTGGCTTGAATGGTGTGTGTGGTCTCCATCTTTCATAAATAACCAGCTTCTGAAAACACTCTACCAGAATCTGGGGAACCTGAGTATAGCTTTCTTTTATCATAGATGATGATGGGTGCATCTCCTACCTTGAGACTAAAGGTGAACCAGGGGTATGTATGGGGTTCCTTTTTGGGGCGGGAGGGCTGGGAAGCAAGAAAGTTGCTCTCATTTGCTCTTGTTGCAGCTTCTCCATTGTGTTTTTAATAAAGATCCTCCAGATCCAAAAGCATGGCTCAAACGGCTTTTGGTTTAGGCACTCGCAGTAGTTGAAGGGAAGTAGGAGGCTGCTAGATCGCTCTCTGCTTTCTATAGAGATTGGGTGCTGAAGGCTCTAATATGTTTGAAGGTGATGTTGGTGTCTTATGGCTACTGAATTATCCAACATGGCGTATTGTGTGATACATAAGCTTTGCCACTACTGCAGTCTTTCCTTTGTAAGGCAGTATTGATCTCTGCTGTATTTCTCAATGAGAGAGTAGAGCTCAGGAATTAAACCTGAATGGAGGAAAGTGTTGCATTAAGTGCTTGGAATGTGGAGAGAGTGAGATTTAAGAAACATCTGCCTCCTGCATCTGTTATCGTCTGGTGCAGACACCTTCCTGTCTAGATTGTGAACTCTCTTCTGAAATGCTTGCTTTCACCAGGCATTCCAGGTGTTACATGGGACAGCAGGATGATGCCAGGCCACTTACAAGTACAAAGGCAAAGTATTCAAGTTCTTCTTGGGACAGGGAGACTAAAAGGTGGCTCCAACCTCTCAAGACATTCATGGCAAAGGAGGAAATTAGTCCTTGGTCAGCAATCTCCCCACTAGACCTGTGAAAAGGAATCAGTGTAGGAGTCAATAGGCACTTTCCCAAGACAATGATTTTGGTGAAAGATACATCAACATAGGGCCACATTTGTTTAGCACTATATTACCAAAAATTACTGTGAACATGCAGAACCTTATGAGGATAAAGGGGACTCCAGTAATACGTAACCTTAGGACTCACACAAAGATGTGCATGATGACTGTTACAATTATACTTTGTCATAAAAGTTAAGATTTCTTTCTGTCACCGTGCAGCTCTGCATGGCTTAAATTACATTCATGCCCATTCTCATTATTATATGTTACAGGTTATTAGTTTGCGTGCTAAAAATGTAACAGGAAAGAAAGCGGAAAATGCGTTACATTGCAAATCTTTTTCCTGCCCCATATGTTATAAGTTAACATGTAATGTATTTTATTCCTAATTAAATTAAGGCAGGTCCTTTTTGCACTGCTTCATTATCCATTCGCCACAAAGAGGCATGGCCCCATCAGTCTTGTGATGAGTTGCCACCAAATAAAGTTATTATAGCAAGAAGTAATTTAGGGAGAAGCTATTAGCTGGCTTTCTACAAAAGCAGTTTCTAGTCTTATTAGTTTGCATTATATAGTTGAAATTGAACTTACATAGCAGAAATTGAATTTAGGAGGGCACAGTGAAACATGCATGCTACCCATTTTTCAGCCTAACTGTAGGATGTTAAACTTCCTTTAGAGAGAATGGAGCTTATAGTCCAAGATCTTGAGATGCACAATCAGCACCTCAGTTGAACACAGTGAAAGAAGTCATGCATTTATGATAAAAAGGTTTATACAAAAGTCCTGTTGATGTCTATTTCTCACCTAAATTTGGTAGCAAAAGTCACCAGGCCTGAAAAGAGACCTGCTATCCCTTCACATATTGCAAGTGCCTCCACAAGCTGTTCATTTACAAGAACAACTATAGCCCGTGCATGTGTAAATCTTATCATATGCAAATAGAAGTTTGCATGATTTCACTGCACAGTGGTGAGCCTCCGTGCGCATAAATATGCATTAGGGCTAGGCTTCAGATTAGAGAAATCTGATCCTAAGAGGTCTTAACTGAACTCTGCAAAACTAAAAACTTTTGTTACCAGATGTTGCTTTGCAGTATTTTGACTGAAACATTGCCTCTGGGTTTACATGGAATAAAATAAGAGGAAGAATTGTCCTCTTGGTATGTTCTTACTGGGGGCATTTCATACCATTTCAGCCATATTACAAAGAATTGCTGTGATAATTTATTCTTAGAATTTAGAAAGTGTTGTGAAATTCCAACAGAGGATTTTGTAATGTCCACCCAACATCAACAAGCATTCAGATTTGAAGCCAGTTTATGAAATAATGACTGGTGGCAGATTGAGTTAGGACAGAAAAATATTCTGTCACAGGTGTTCGAACATGAGTATTCACTTGCAAGTTATTCAGATAGGGAGAAAAAAGAGAAGGGAAAGGGAACATAGGTGGGGAAGGGGATAGGATAGAGAAAGAACATTTTGGACCTTTTTTGCCTCAATTGGGATTGAGGTGTATTGGTAAAATAAACCCAGTTTCATTCTTAAAGGTGAAGCACACAGCAGACTTGATTAAAAAACCCACACTCTTGACTTTTTCATGAGACTTTGTTGATTAACAGCACCACTGATTGTACTGTGATTATTTTGTTTTGTCTTGTTTTCCTCTGTGATTTAAAACTGTGTTCCACGGAGGGTACTGCCAGTATCCTGTACTGCCTACAGCTATAGCCACCTGCAGTCTGTGCTCAGTGGAGTGCCTCAGTATTCGATGCGATAAAAATCAGGCCACTGACTGTAACATCTCTGTGTGCTGAAATTCTTACCTTCACCAGGTACCATTACCATTTAGAAAGGCTTAGCTTTTGGCTCATAAGACAGGGAGCAAGGAAATGCTTTTGGAAATAGCAATGCTAGAAAAACCTCTCTGGCTTCTTTCAGAAATGCCACCATTTCCATATAGTTCATGACTGGTCATATAGCAAGGAACTCTGAGGTATACTTAGTCTTAAGAAGTGTTTATACCCCTGTCTGCTGTCACTAAACTTGTGCTAAAAGGCTTTGACAACAGTTAGGTCCTTTTTTGGAGCCATGCTTTATGGAGTCCATCCTAAGCACTGTTTGAAGAAGAATCAGCTCAAGACATCTGACCCATCAACCACACTGGGAGGCAGGAGATAGTATAGAGAAGGGAGAGGGTTGCTGAAGACTTTCTAGAATATGAATGACTATATTCTATAGGGTTGAGTTCTATGCATCTACACTGTGGACACATAACTCAATGTGGTGACATAACTCGGTATGATCATAACACTGCATGGAGATAGCGTGAGGCCATACAGGATTAAAACCTGATGCCTTTAAGGGTCTGTGGTTGCTTTGTGTATACTTTGATTTCTAGATAAACCCCATACTCTTCCTACATAATCTCCCATGACATCAGTAAGTGCAAGCTTCTGCAGAAGCTTACTTGGCTGCGGTGGTGTTGACAGACTGTTGTAGCTCTGAGGTTGCTAAAGGACCACAACTCTCTATAAAGAACTTCTGGAACAGTAAAGGAAAAGCAGAGGGAAAGACACACACACACTCACTGAGGGACATCTTGAGAAGGGAGAGAGACTCATCTATGACCTCAGACTTCCCCAGGAAACTTGAAAGAAACCCAAGCGATGGAAGCTTTTCTCCAGAAGAGTTGGCAGAGCAAAGGGGAGGGAATAAAGAAATTGACTGGCTCAAAGTACTGTGGCATTGGTCACAGCTCTAGCAGCTGCTGGTTAAATCTCATCACAAGCATGTATAAAAGGCAGGTCCATTGCTCATGCAGAAAGGCCCTGAACACAGGCTGTGTAGGAAAGTGGAAGGTGGTATTGCAGGGGAAAAAGGGGCCAGGGCTGAAATTCATCTTGAAATTGCAGCCTCATAAACTCATCCTCTCCTTTGGATTTGGGATTAAGATGGCCAAGAAGCATGGATGTTTAACACTCTGGCCCCCAGCACTACGCTTCAACCCTGTCTCTGACATGTGGGTTTTCAATGCATCTGTCTTAGTCTTCAAAATCACTTTCATCAGTGGAAACAGGTAGGAAGTGGCCACTGAGGTAACAGTTCATGTAGCTGCAGGGCTACATAATCAAAAGTAACATGACAGCAGTAAGTCAAAATACTTCATCACAGTGAACCTGTCTCTCCCTAGGAAGTCCTCTGGATGATACTGACCTTGAAGTTGACATTAGATTTACAGCTCAGTTCCCTTGGGTAATGATGCTGATTACATCCATGCTAAAAGAGCAAAGTAAGTTCACTTCCTTCCCCTCTGTTGCAAGATTTCACTCACAGCTGTCACAGGGAAAGCCTATGACAGGTCCCTGAATTGCTTTAGACATTCAGCAGCTGCAGAGCTCTTTCTAAAGGATAGAAATATCTCCACTGCTCCAGAGCAGCTGACAGCTGAAGAAAGATGGTCAGCTAAATTCTTTGTTGTAACCACTCCATATACAAAGATAAGTAGAATGATTAAACTGATTTATAGAGCTCAGATACCCAACTGCTTTTCTACCCAAAATAAGATCTGCAGAACAGATACTCAATTGCTTAATGGAAAGAAACGACCATTCTTCTGTCGACAGCAATATTACTGAAATGTAAGCAGAGGGATCCCAAATTGTCAGCTTAAGGCACGTTCACCTTTCACATGTGGCTTGAGTCAAAAATCCTGGGCTCAGACTGACTGAATTTGCTGGGACAGGTATTTAGTATGCCTAGCAGTAGGCGGCTACGGTGGAGTTGTCTGCCTTTGAGTTATACTAAGGGCTCAGTTTCTAGTCAATGCAGTTCTCATCTATCCTTCAATGGAGTCTAAACCAGAATAATCTCACTGTAGAAAAGAAATCTAAAATATATCAGATGACTCATCTCTAAAGATGTGTGTTTCCCCCCAGCTTAGCTAAAACTGCACTTGCAGCTAAGGTTGCCTGAGAACTCAGAAAACCGGGCACATAGTAAATCCACTTAAATATATTAGCAAAATCATCAAATACCTTATCCGTGCTGTTAGGCAAAATCCCTGCCCTGCTCTAAGTTCTTCCACTAGTTGCTACCTTAACAGTTTGCACACTTAAATCAAGGGATCAGTGGTCACCAGTTAAGTCATGATGAAGGAAAAGGGCAGGGAGTAGGGTTTTCAGATTGCTTTTGTTAGCTATCACTGAAGTATTTATTCCCAAGGCCTTTTAGACAACCAGGGATAGGGAGGTTGCTGGTAATTTTCAATAACATAGTAGCATTTGAATTAAAACTGCAAAGCTCTTGGTTTCTTGATGTTTCAGCAGGCATTAGATCACTACCAACGCTGGGAACAAGTGCTGCTGGTAAATACGCTTGACAGGGAGCATTCATAATCAACAGAGCTCAGCACAACCTTTAAAGGAGCGTACCTGAACGAGATTGCCTGAGGCAATCCTGTTCAAGTACATTGACACTGCATATAAATCTGAGGCAAGATCTCTCCTCAAAATGATCCTAAAGAAGCAGTGAGCTTTAGGGGCTAGGTGAGACACTACTCAAGGCAGTTCATGAACAGTAACCAGATTAGGAGTCAGACTGAGGGCTATGATACAGGTTTAGCATATGCCTTGGGGCTGTGAATGCACCAGCATAGCTGCCATAAATGTATCTTTTAGCATATGTAATAAAAGCAGGACAGGCAGTAATCTTTGGTTCCTAGTCGCTGCAGCACAGATTGGGCTTGTGTGTACACTGCTTGGTGCTAGCTCCTGGTAGAGAAGACCAACATCCACACTACACAGGACTTGGCTCTGGGCTTATTGGAAGATGGTTTTGGGGAAGAGAGCAAACAAGGGAGCCTTGTGCATGTACTGCCTTATTCAGGCACTGTCTCTGTGTAGTACAGCCCTAAAACCTTTCCAAATTTTATGTTGGAGAGAAAGAGTTAGGGAGGCCCACGCAGAGCCAAAGAGCCAGCTAATGACCAAGTGGAGTGGAAAATCAGAGTTCCATTTCTTGCACCCATTCTTTGGACCTCATATTTACCTCTATCTGTGAACTCTAAGAGGCCATACTTAGACTTTCATTTCAACATAACAATATAAACCTAATCTGGGAGGTTACTAGATTGTGTAAATCCAATGATTCACACAGAAATACTATTTTAAGTATACGTTTAAGTATCTTGTCTTACTGAATCTTTATGCCTTATTCTCAGAAAAAAACATGGTGTCTGAGACAACACAGCATATCAATGCTAACCCACAGTACTTATTACATGCTTTGTATTTTAGGAGAGCCAGACAGCTTTCTTTGGGAACAGCAATGCAGCCAGCTATTACCATATGCTGTGTGGGTTCCCTCTTTCCGCTCGTCAAAGGAACTGACAGCCTGGCCTGGCCAGAAAAGCAAAACAGTGTACTTTACACACACTAAAAGAGGTTTTGAAAGGTTTGTTCAAAATAAAAAATGAGGTCTTACATGGGAAAATTCAACAGACAAATGTCAGAATAGCTCAAAACCTGGGGCACTGGTGACCCATCTTCCCACTTGAGTCAAAGTGCCATTCTCCCTTGGCTTCTCCTCTAAGCACAAAGGACCCTTGGCCATCGGGACATTGGGTACTTCAAACAAAGATACATTTTTTATCCCTTTTGTCTAGAGTCTACCTTTCACTACTGAGGACATGGCTTTGATTAGGCATTTTCTAATGAGAAATCATCCTTTTTTTCCTGGTATTCTGAGAGGCTGAACATTTCAGTAGCTGACTTATGCACTATCCTCTTTTCTTTAAAAAAAGAAGTCAGCTCCCACTTACATATTCTTAGATCACCACAGACTTGATCTGTGCAAACATTTGCACAGGTATGTCAGTGGGAGTTGTACATGTGGAGAGCTGAAAAGCTGTACCTGTTAAATATCCCTGTTGCTAATGTGAGGATTACTGTTCTGGGTTTCACATAATGTCTTTGTTCCTTTTTACTACATTGTCTGCTCTCCCAGAGGCTATTATTCAGTTAAGCACTTAGTTGACATCAAAGGTGTTCTACTGAAATCTACAATGCCAACACTTACCTGAACTCCTGCCCTCCTGAAAAAGGCATGTGTAAGATAATGCATTGCTCAGTGCAGTTGACTCTCAGCTACCTGGGCTACTGGTTAACCATGCCAGAACTTCAGAGGTGGCTCAGCCCTAACTATGCTGTTGGAGGAAGCACATGGAAAAACAGCTGTATTATTTCCAGGACCAAAAATAAGGCCATTTGTTTTGGGCCTATGCCAGATTAAATTTAAAAACTACTTTGAATTAAAGTCACTCTATCTAGAGCTGGCATAGGTACCTCTCCTGAATATTACCTGGACCAAGGTCTGGACTCCCACCCTATGGCTCCACATTCAATCAACTCAGATTGAGCTGGGATCATTAGTTCAAGCCATGATGGAACAAGGTAGATGCATCTTCCTATTTCCTGCCAAGAATCATGATCAAGATAACAAACTCTCTGCCAGAATCACCTTCAAGATAACTGTGCAAAACACTGAGGCTATGAGTAGTCTCACGACAGCTAGGCTGTCGTATGCAGACTGGATAAAGTGCATTGACTCCTATGACCATGGGTAATGAGGGACGGGAGAGAAGGATTCTTTTGGCCAGGTGGTGCCATACAGTCAGGATGCGGGGCTGAGTCTGGGAAAGTACTCCTGGATCCCTTGTTACAGGCATACCTTGAGCATCTTTACAGCAGCAAGGGTCTCAAACTACTGGGTTTGGATCAGAAAGGCCTTTCTGTATTCAAACAGACTCTGCGTTGTTAGCTTAGTTGTGAGGCTAGATTTGAATTGGTCCCATGCATTTGCACTGTCCCTTTGGTTTAAAGTGATTCCTCCAGGAACACAAAGCATGAAGATTGCAGTGCCGCGAGAACCCAGTGGCTACACAGCAGCCTGCCTGGGCCAGGGGTCAGCAGGAAACAAAACTAATATGCTTGAATGACCCCAGCCATTCCAGGGTACTGGTGCTACCTGGGATTTGCTGTTATCCAGAGTATTCCAGTATACCAACACCCTTGGATTATGGAGTGGTGACTGTGATGTTATAGTCACACTTCAGTAAATGAGGTGTAATAGTTAAAACCACTCAAATCTCCACTGTTAACTATAAGTATAGGCTGAGTAATAACATCATGCTTCTTCAGCCTTACACTTTGCAATTCATATGACAGATACAGCTACAGTAGGCTACATGGAGTATCAGATATTTGCTTTTTCTGATTAATATATCACCCATTTTACTCCTTCTACCTTCTATATTGAGCTGTTTAGGAAAATGAATACATTTTCAAGTGTCTGAAAAGAAATTTGCTATGGACTTTTTGCCTACTGCATTTTTCTAAATACATTTTCCTAGAGTTACTTTAGTACAGATGTGCATCACAGAGTGAAGTTCATTGCAAATACAGTGTATTAATTAATTTTCTACCTATTTCAAAAATGTCTGCAGTAACATATCTTCACCCACAGACCAGAACACTGAAGTAAATTGGCCTTGTTCAGTCTATGTCAAAATGTATGTATACATTTTATATATGCAAGACACATGGAAGGGAATAATTTGAGTGACTTCTGTTTTGGACAAAAGTCAAGGTCTAGGAAAAACAGACATTTAATTTTATTATGAAGTTACAGCTGAGCTGCCTGAGGTTTCTCATGCAATTTTGCATCATGAAGCTGCATTAGAATCTGTTTTTCCAGGGAGTTTTCCTACAGCTCCAATGAATTTGATTTATGACCCATCCACTTCTACTTGTTACAGTGACAATATTAACCAAGCTTCTTCAGTATATATCCACTTTTAGATTTTCTTAGAAAAGAAAATATTTACTCTAGGCTCTTACATGGAGTATGGTTTGTATTCATGCTTTATTCCCCTTATCATATATAGGTTAGAGGAGGAAGTTAAAGGAATATTTCTTACGCAGTTTCCTTCACTTAGATCTTAAAGCAGTATTGTTCACTTCCCTTGCAGAAATAAATAAATAAATAAAATAAATCCCTTCTCTTTATGCAGAGTCCTTACTTTCACCTCTCCCCAAATTAAAGACACTTACTCAAAACACCCTAAGCTATAAAACTAATGGGCCAACGATCCTGCTGTGCTTCGTAGAACAGTAAAATCTAATGACCCCTGAACCAACTGTAGAAATTATTGGACTCCTAGTACATCTAAATGCCCAAATTAGATAAGATTAATTCAGAAGAAGGTGCAGATGGGGCACAAGACTTCTCATTCACACCAGCAGCAGCTGGTATGTTGATTTGTGTGCTGCCTCCTTCCTGTAGGCACATGGACGCTATCTAACCAGGCAGCACCCCTACCTGCCTCCTGCCTGGATGCTCTGCTGGGGCAGTTTTTCCTAGCTGTAACAGGGAGTACAGACTTCATGGTGAGATAACAGAAGAAAGGGGAAAGGATGCAATCCCTTCTCCTCCTTCCTCCTATGAAATTGATGATGATGAAGAGGGAAATGAATATACTTCCCTTTTTCCTTCCCATGGGAAATCAATTCCTGGTCTCTGGAATTAGGGGCATCTGGGTGTGATGTCACTTGTACATTCACTGGGACTGATCATGGAGTGAGCACTAGAACTGCAGTTCCAGTTTGGTCAATTCAAAATACAATTAAAGAAGGGAAGTTAAGTGGCATGATATAGATGGAAACTGCAGGACAGAGGAGTAAAGTGTCTGTAGTCTACATTTTGAACCAGACAGGAAAGAGCCGTGGGGACATTCAAAGTATGAAATATTTTATCTAAAGCTGAAGAAAGGAGTCCATTTTTTTCACAGTACGAGTGATGCTTGCCACTGAAGGAATCATATTTTGTTATTTTTTTCCTGCACTGTGTGTTTGCTGCCTTTATATTTGAGAGCTCTGTGTGGTACCTGAAACATCCTGCATGGCTTTCAGATGCATTAATTGTGAAGCTGGTGAAAAAAAAAAAAAAAGACAGTGACAGAAAAAAGCAGCAAAAAAAAAAAAATTACCAGTGGTTTGCACAGAGAGGGGAGATAACAAGCAATACAAGGAAAGCTGCAGGTAGACATACCTTGATGATTTCTTTCTGATTCAGTTGATGCATGATAATTGACAGAGCTCCACTCTCAAGAGTAAGCAGGGGAAAGAGGAAGGAGAGAGAGCAAGATATAATCAGACAGAGAAGGCTCGGTTGCTATTTATTTTAATAATTTCCATCTGCCAGCATTAAGCTTTTGTATCTTTGTTATTCTAGTGGTGATAGATGGAGAGGTAAGAACATCGAAACCTAAGCTTTATCATCACTTATCTTCCCAACAAAAGACAGGCAAAATAGCAACTTCCTTAATAAGACAGGATGATAATGGATAACGCTGGGATAAGCGGTTTCCAAGGACACCGCCTTCGGGAGGAGGCAGGGTTTGCAGTGCCGGCTTGGCAAAGACTGTGCTCAGATGAGCAGCAGCTTTTTCTACCCTCCCTGTGGGTCAGCAGCACTGTACATATTTGCTGATCCTAGTGGATGGGTGGTCTCACTGGCACTCAGGAAGCTGATCTCAGTGTGGTTCATGCCTCTGTTTCCTGATGCTGGAAAACAGATGACCTGTTTTCCACTCCCAGAAGCCTGAAGACATCGCAGTGTGGAGCAGACTATAGAGATTTGTAGCCTTATCCTGCCCATGTCAAAAGAAGTGAGGTATTTCCACCAGTGACTGAGCCAACCACTCTTAGACATCTAGGTTAATTATTTTGAATGGAGGGAAGGGTTAAATATGAGCCTACACATCTTCTTGTTTCAAACTCCTGTAATGCTTGAGAAAAAAGGCTGAATGCAATCTATCTTGAGAAATGGAAAAGTCTTGCTTCAACTAGACACTTAAGCAAATATATATCTTTTTTCAGCAAATGATTCATAAGCAGTTGTTTAGATAGTGTTGAATTAGGGCCAAGTTTAACTCCTGATGTTAGATTGTGATTTTTTTTTTTCCTATTACAAAGTAGTGAAAAAAGGCAAGACAACTTTTTTGTTAATAGATGTATTAGAGGATCTTAGAAGAGCTCATAGAAATTCCACTTGGTTTTCCAGTAGAACTAAAAATGCAGAAAATGGTAATGGATCTCTTTATCTCCTCTAAAGTTGTTTGATTTCTGGAAGATATGACTTTTCCTTTTAGAAAATTAGAAGATGCTTTTTGGGGAATGGACAAAATTCGAAGGGTTAGATAGCAAAATCTTACATTGCCAAAATATATCTTATTTCAGTGAGGCATCTTGTTAAAGTAGATTGAGATGAAGTGAACACAAAGTCTTGGCAAAGTTATTTTGACAGCATCACTGAGACTTAATGGAGAAGACGGTTCTAATGTTAGAGGATTTATGCTCTTTAGAAAAAGAGAGAAGTCATATTGGAAGTTGGCTCAAGTAATCTCAGTTCAAACTGGGATAAAATTCTTCTCTAATACTCATTACTTTTGAGAGTTTTAGCTGAAACCCTGGTTCAGGGTCATGTCATTACCAGGTCAAACACAACTGCACTGAAAACATGTTATCCCTCCAAGGTAATTCCCTATTGCCTAAAAATGCAATAGGTTGCTGAGTATTACATGAAGTGACAATGACCATCTGCCTAATTGCAAATAAATTGTAAGCCTGGTTATACTGTTGGGGTAACTCATGCATCCCTACAGCCCTCCTGAAACCAGGTGCAAGATCAACTTTATGAACTCAGAGGATTTTGAATGCTAAATATATCATTAGACCCATTATTTTGACCTCTTTGGTGTCCCTCATCATTCCAGTTCACAAACAGGTATTCTTATTTAACCCTGAAATTCATGTTTATTTAAAACATTTATTCTAGAAAGCTGTGCTGACTTTAAGGATAGACAAATGGAAATTCTGTAATTTCCTTTGGGTTTTTTTTTCCAGCAGTTGCATCATCACACTAATACAAAACATGTCCTTCTTTCAAATTTGGCTTTGCTTTCACTTCCAGACATCAGTTCTTGTAATCCCTTTCAGAAGCAAGACTTTTCCTGTATATCAGTACTCCCACGGCAACAATTCGAGCTGATCCTAATCTCCATTAGCTGGATGGGCAAACCTAAGTGTTCTTGTTTTAGGACATCTTTCTCTAATGCTAAAATAATTTTTGTAGCTTTCATTTATAACCCTTTTTAAATTAATGTGGTGTGAAACATGGTTTAAGAGCTGTCATAGAATCATAGAATAGTTAGGGCTGGAAAGGACCTTAAGATCATCTAGTTTCAACTGCCCTGCCATGGGCAGGGACACCGCACACTAAACCATGTCACCAAAGGTTCTGTCCAACCCGGCCTTGAACACCTCCAGCGATGGAGCATTCACAACTTCCCTGGGCAACCCATTCCAGTGCCTCACCACCCTTACAATAAAGAATTTCTTCCTCATATCCAATCTAAACTTCCCCTGTCATGAGCAAACTCAATAGATAGGGCATTAGCTTTCTGATTTGGTAGCTGTCATCATCTTTTTTCTTTCTTTTCCTGTTCAGGAAATATGGCTTTATTGGAGAAAAATAAATTCATATATTGTCTAATGTGTAACACATCAAGTGTACTACAGCACTGGCACATAGACTGTGATATGTGTTGACCATATTGCATCTACTGCACAATGTACAAGCTGTACATTTGTTCAGCATTGCCTGGATGGAAATACGAACCTTTGACTATGTGCCAGCTGAAGTCTCTGCTTCTCCATTTAGACTTGAGCCACCTTCAGCCTTTTGTAATTCAGGAGACACATAGGTGTCTGTCATTTGTATGTTCATGCTATGGTAGCTTATCTGAAGGACAAATATTGCCTCCACCATTGTTTGGCTTTACCTGTTCACATTACCTGCTTGCTATCCTTAATTAAGTCACAGACCCCACACGTGTGGATTTTTCACCAATGTTATTTTTCATAGACTAACACCTGTTTTTCACTCTACACACAGTGGCCCATGGGAGGGAAAGGACCCTTGTTTCTATTTCACTTGAGTAGAACCTCTGCACTCTGCAATGGATCACCTTGTATCCAGGAGCACTAGGATGGAGCAGAGATTTGGGCATAAGCTGCAGAGGCAGAGGGGTGAACCACTCAGTTTCATAGGAAAAGTTTCTCTCAGAGATCTCTGAATTTGGTTGACATATTAGTACATTCTGTTAAATTGTGTATATAACCTGTCTAGATTACACAGTCCTTGTAAAGTCACTGCGCCTAGAGAAATAGCTAATCAATCCCTGTCTGAGTGACTGAGTACTGACTAGAAATCAGCCTACAGCATTTGCTTCTTTAGCTTTTATTTTCATCTGAAAATGTAAAAAGCTGGCATATAGCTTAGAGAATGTTTAAATTGTTTAAATACAACATACCCAAATACAGACGAAGTGCATGTAATTTATAAAAATATTTTTTAAGCAGATGGAATGTCACATGGTTCGAGAACAAGGTAAAGAAAGCTATTAAAAAAGAAACTGAAAGCTTTCTAGCTGGCTGAGGTTGTGCCCAGAAGAAAAATAGTAAAAAAATAATATGTTCTATCAGAATAAGTGCACAAGCAGAATGCAAACCAAAAGTCATACTGAATAATAATATCAATTTTTTTAAATCTTTGAATAACCTTTCCAGTTGCATCACTTGCAAGAATCTTGGAGAGTCAAAAGATGATTAAGGTATAACAAGACCTCTTAGAAAAAATTAGATCAAATAAGACCACCGACCTAGTGAAGTATAACAAAAGGCATAGACTAGATTGTATTCACCAGAACCTAAAGGTTCTGAAGTATAAAATAGATGAGCTACTAGGTAATGCCTAGTCTTTTGTTTAAAACTATCTTAATACCAGAGAAGTAGATGGCTATTTGAAGCCAAATATATTGATTTGAAAGATGGTTGCAGAAGAATCATGGAATTTCAGCTTTGGGGAAAAATAGCACTCATACTGGCTAAACTGGTAGTAGCTGTACTGTAGAACAAAACTAGCAGGCATGTGGATGAAAACAGTGATATAACAGGAAAAGTCAAGATTTGTAGAAAAAAGATCATGCTGTACAAGTCTATTACAGTACTTTGAAGGAATCTTGTCTGTAAACAAAGGACTCTTATCAGATGACAGATTTCTTTACATTTCCTAAAGGCTTTTGAGAAGCTGTTTTACCAGAAATTCTGAAAGAAGTTGGCTGTTTTCATATAGGAATGAGAAGGTCTTTGCATGGATGAGCAGCTAGCTGAGAAGTTGGAATAAAAGGTCAGGAGTGTGGGGGGGTGTCACCAGTGCCATCGTACGGGTGGTTTCAGCATATGCACTTTTCAGATAATACATAGAGGATGTGGGAAAGAGTCCTGTCAGTGAGGTGGGAAAGCTTGCTGGTATCTTATTGTTCATAGTAGCAAAAGTCAAGCTGACTGCAAAGAATTGCAGAAGAATAAAACTATTATGTGACTACATGATAAAATGGCTGATGAAAAGATGAAATCTAAAACCAAAGTGCAAAGCAAGGCACTTAGTTTAAAAAATGCAAAAAAAAAAAAACAAATAAAAAAAGCAGACTCATAACTTTGCGTACATGATGGTGGGCTCTGAGGTAGTTATTACCACTCAAGAAAAACATCTTGAGGTTAGAAAAGTCACTTTCATACATCTGTTAGTTACATGTTCAGTGAAAACTGGAAAAAAAAGCAGAATAATAGAGAATAGAACAGAAAACATCACCATGCGATATATGAATCTGTTAAAAGATCCCACATCTGAAGTAATGTTTGTAAATTTAGTCCTTCCTCTTGAAAACGATACAGACAATTGAAGAATGTTCAGGGAAAGTCACAAAGGTGAACAGAGGTAGGAAATTATTTCCATACAAGTGACTAGATTGAGTAGAACCACTGAGCAAAGATAAAAGTTGCTAATGTCACAGTGGCAAGGTGAAGATTAAACGTAGTCCTCAGAATGCCGGAATAAGAGGTCCCGAGGAGATGATGTGAGGTGGCAAGCTTAAAAAAAAGGAGTGTGTACTCTTTGCACAGGTTTTGTAAATGCTAAAAATTTGCATAGACTTTAAGAAATGTCTGTACAGGTTCAGGGAAGAAAATACTATGAAGTGCTGTTGCACAGAGGTGCCACCCCAGACACCTGGAGCAGGCATGGCAAGAAGCTGGGCGAGTGCCAAGGGGCAGCTGCATTGCCTGTGAATGCTCTCCTCTATAGTTGTGTCAGCGCAGCACTCAAGAATGGCATCAAATACATTTTTCTGTAGGTTCTTGGAGAGGAAAAAAGACTGCCTGAGGCACAACTCGTTTTTCATACCACCAGGGAAGGTTTTATGGTTACCAGCTCAGAGAGAGAGTTTTGATAAGAAAGCTCAGTAGAAAAGACAACTTGCATACCTCATTAAAAACAGAGCAGAGGCTTAGCCTCCTGCCGCCTTCTCCTGTGTGGACAAACCCACACCACAGCCTATCATCCTCACTGAGCCCTGGGAGGTGCACACAGTGATGCTGTAATGTGGGCTGCTCCCACCCATGGGGACCCCAAGCGCCTCTGAAGGGTAGTGCTTCCAGGAGCTTCCAGCCACACTTTCCATCTGGCAGCTTCGCTGAATTTCAGCATTTGTTCTGGAATTGCCTGCTGGGAATGTCTGGCCTTCAGAGCCATCCCTTTCTCTCCAGCCACATGAAAGCTGACAGCTTGGTGGGAGCAAGGGTGAAGATGTATGAGCTGCTCCTGGTAACACTCCTTTGCTCTGGCTAGAAAGTGCCTCGGGGTCTTTAACATTAATGAAAATCAGGCCCTTTGTATTCAAAATGAGGATGAAGTTGCTGCATGATTAAAATAATCTAATGGCAGGAAGTCCAGTGGGAATTTGCAGTTTCCTCCATAGTTGATTTTCAAATACAAATACTTTTAAAAGCAGTAATGTATCTGTATAATGCACCGCTGATTTGCAGCCTTAGTGAAAAACATCTTGGGGTTTAAAAAATAATCTCTTCTATTCTATTTTTTCCTGTATCCTTCAGAAAATGTATTCACCACAGCCTGAGAGACCATAACAGCCCCAGTGAAGGATATTCTGATGCAGCAGCCGCTGCAAACAACTGTATTACCACAGCAAGTCAAGTAACATGAATACAGCGAGGTGCAAAATGATACACTCGGCATTACCATATATATTTATCCAGGCTAGAGCTTGGTGTAAATAATATATGAGGAATGACTCTTTACTGTATCCTAAGGGAAGAACAGTGGTTACTACAGATCATTTTAATAGAACATAGTGTCTAGCAGGCCTTGGAAAATTCCAGCTATAAAACTTCTGCCATAATGTAAAGATGTGCTTGCCTACAACCTAACTCTTACAGATGTTTGGATCACCCATAAAATGCATTAGGGGCAATATTTATTTACAAATAATTCATCTGAATTTACATGGAAGTGCAAAATTCACAAGAAAGCTGCTTAACCCCGAAGGTCTCGCACGGAAATCTTTTCCTCAGCCAGCATCCTTTTCAGTTTTTGTGTATGGAGACTCAAGGTGACTGTGATGCATCTGGGATGCCAAGAAACATGATGGAGAGGTGGCAGAGAAAGCTGATTGCAGAACTGAACACACAGACATCGGGACTGTAAAGGAAGGAATATGGCTGGCACCGCTTACAGAAGTGTTCAGAAAAAGACCTATAGGAGAAGCAGAAGAAAAAAACATGGATACAAGGATAGTTAGAAGAGAGTTATTACTGTCAGAGACTGTAGGCCACAAGGTGTTGAAAAATACTGAGAAATAATATCAGAAGACTAAGCATCAGGGAGGATGGGGGAGGGGGGGAACAGAGACCTAGAGACACAGCCAACAAAAGTTGTCAGCAAGTGTTCAGGGAGAAGCTGAAGATGGGTGGAGAGCAAGCCAGAAAATGGATGGGGGAAAATAAACTTGAATTCGTCATTGTCATCAGCATTCTCAGTGAGCTGAATGGAGAAGGAAATCAAGAGGTGATAAAGTTATCAGGGAAGTATGTGAGTACAGCCCTGGTAACATGCTGGGTGTGATGGGTAATGGCTTGTAAAGCTGGCTTAGGTAGTGAAGTGATACAAACACTGTTTTTTCCCTCAGAAGTATCTGAGTATTGAAGGAGTGGCCCACTTCAGGAATGATAGCTAAAAAAAGGAAAAACGGCAGCCAAAACCAGATTTATCAATGGGGAAAAAACCTGGGAATAAAGAGCAAGTGAGAGACCTCAAAGAGTGACAAAAACAAGAGAGAATGAAGGAAGAAAAGACAAGAAGATCATGAAGAAGGAAAGGAGGATACTGCGGTTAGCCACTGTGTCACAGTTTGCTGGTGTGGGATTCAATCTAGGAGCTGAAGTCATAGCTAACAGAGCAGAGGGGAAATGCTTGCAGGAAATTCTTC
Organism: Ara ararauna; assembly: GCA_028858755.1. Classification (NCBI taxonomy): domain Eukaryota; kingdom Metazoa; phylum Chordata; class Aves; order Psittaciformes; family Psittacidae; genus Ara; species Ara ararauna. The sequence continues at coordinate 108,483,999 of CM054377.1, read as the reverse complement.
CAACATCACTGAGTCCTCGGTGGGTGGGTAACCATGGGTAACCATGCACTGGCATAGGTTAATCAAAGCTGGAATGCAAAATGAAGTTGTGGGAAGAGATTGAGCATGTGAGGGGAAAGCAAACAGAAGAGAGAAGGGCACAAAGCCTCAAGGACAGAGAGCAGATTGAAGAGAAGACCTGGTCACTGAGCCAGCATATCCTCCTCCACAGAAGAAAAGTGCCTGAAGCCACTTGTTACTCATGTTCCAGAGAGAGTGGCACGGAAAGTAACTGAGAGGAAGTTATAATCAACATAGAATCATCATAAATGATGAAAGATCCCCCCCATGATCACATTAGCATCTGAGTCACTCAGCTTCTTCATTAGCCTGTGCTGAAAAAAAGAAGGGGAAAAAACCGAGGGTTTTTTTGTGGGTTTGTTGTGTTGGGTTTTTTTTTTTTTTTTTTCCTAATAAGAAGCTCTTTTTCTGGACAAGCAAGAAAATCACAAACAAGCATCCCAGCAGAGAGTTTCTGCGCAGAGCTCATTGCAGGTTAGTTGTACATCATTTTCTATTAAATGTTGGACACATTGTTGCCATTTTACATTTCCCGGTGGAATGATGTTTCTGCTGCGATTCCTTTCTCCTGACAGCTCTGGTAATACTCTCGATGTGGTGCGTAGTGGCTTATAAATTCTGCTTAAGAGAAAAAAAAATTAAAAAAAAACCCAAACAAAACAAGAAGAAAAGAGAAAGAAATTGTCTTTAATTTGGTGTTGCAGAAAAGCTATTTTTTTTCCACTCTATGGGTCTTTGCACATGACTACCAGAACTCATCTGCCTCTGCCCAGACATGGGCAATAGCAGGGCCAGGGGACATGGGATTTGCCTTTCCTTTTCATGAGCAACGATCAGTGTATTGAGGCACATCTCTGAGAATATGGGTTTAGGGAACATGAGGGTATTCACTTGCTCTGGATCCTCCTGTGGCTGTGAGATTGAAATTATGCTTCCTATTTTCTGTCAGTTTCTCACAACAGAAATGTGTCCTCATTCTTTTTGTGTCATGTAACAGGCAAAGCCAGTAGCACTTCCTTTTCCATGGGTGGCCCATTAAAAGCTGATTGCACCATTACTTTTCAGACATTTGGGACAATATTTTTCATTGTAGGATTGGAGAGATGGAGGGAATCAAGCCTGGAAGAAGCCAGCAGCTTGTCTTGGCCTCCTCCTTCCTTCCCAAGCCTGGAAGAGGGTGTCTGGCCTCATGTGCAATAAAGATATAGCCAAGAACTTGGCAGTTAGAAGCCACCTGTAACATGACCAATATGTCCTAGCATGATTTCCAAACTTTTCTTCCTGAATCCATCAATCCTTTGTCACTGAACGGCAAAACTGATGCCAGGCAGTTTTGTTTCCCCAGGGTTATCATTAGTTGGCCTTTAGGTAGCAAAACCTTGTACACACATATGAAAGGGGGAGCAACAGGGAGTACAAATGGTGGGTACCATGCTGAGTTTGGGTATAGGAGACTTTGCTCTGAGTCCTGGTTGCAGTAAGTCACTAGTCTTGTATATCTACATCCTGACCAAAAGTACAGCTGTAGCACCAGATAATATGAGCAATTTGACAAGAACAAAGAATGTAAATAATTCAAAGCATTTAAAACCTGATATTTATTTTTTTATTCATTTATATATTTTACATTTTACATGAGAATTGAAACAAAACATTCAGGACTAATTCTGCTTTTAACAGCAGCCTAAAAAGGGGATTGCAGTGGAAAGGAGTTAGAATGGAAAAAATCATGGTTTAACTTTCCGTATATGCCCCTCCTGTCTGAACTATTCCCGTTAGCCTCTTACCTCTATTTGTACATGATGTTCCCAGGCCTTGCCAACCCTAAGTTTTCACAGCTACTTCTTTTATGCTATTGAATTAAAAGCTGATTTCCCTGAGGTCAACAGTGACTTTCCCTCTGCTTTTACAGCTCTCAACATGATGGGACATAGCCTTGAGTAAAGTTTTAAAGATGCAATATAATGCAAAGTGGCTATCAGTAACAGCAATATCACATTTTCAATCTCCCTCTTGAGAAATTATTTAGTATGAAAAAAGACAGGAAAAATGTCTCTAAAGCCAGAAAGGACTTCGTGGAAACAACCTGTTAGGCCTCTGTGTAATATGAATACAAGGCACAGCTTTGTATTAATTCATGCTTCAGGTGCAATAGCTGTAGTTGGATTAGAACTATTTTGGTGTGAGGGGATTTTCTTTTTGGTCAAAGGTTGCATCTTAGTGCTAGAACATCCACCATATGTCTCAGAAAGAATAGGTGTAGTCAAAATCCTTCTGCATCCCAGAAAGGCAGAAGTACAGCAGTTCAGAAAGGACAGCAAAACTGCTCACTAAGTCAACTAGTTGCCAAAGAGTATTTTCACAAGGCTGTGTGCTCATGCACAGGCAGCATTAGGTGACTGTCAATGCAAATTACAATGGTCAGTGACAAAACAGCCCGTAAAAATTTCTGGTATCAATTTTGAGCTCACTGATGGGTATGTGTTTGTCACATCATGGCCATCTGGACTTCCTCAGGTGCTGCAGTGGATACTTGTGTGCTTCTCCTGACTTTTGCTGTTTCTGTGTAACAGAGATCACACACTCCAGGCAGGTACAGCAACACACATATAATCATAAGATCATAGAATCAACTAGGCTGCAAAATACCTTTAAAATCGTCAAGTCCAACATTACTGCAGTACTGCAAAGACCACCACAAAAGCAGATCACTAGCCCTAACACTGAGCCCTGAGGGACACTATTAGTGACTGGTTGCCAAATAGATATAACCACCACTCTTTGGGCTTGGCCGTCCAGCCAGTTTCCAATCCAGTGAAGGATCCACCTATCCAGGCCATGAGAAGTCAATTTCTCCAGGAAGACGCTGTGGGAGACAGTGTCAAATGCTTTACTGAACTCCAAATAGACAATGTCCACAGCCTTTCCCTCATCAACCAGGTGGGTCACCTTATCGTAGGAGATCAGGTTGGCCAAGCAGGACCTGCCCTTCATGAACCTATGTTGACTGGGGCTTATCCCCCCATTTTCCTGCATGTACTTTATGATCTCACTGAGATCATCTGCTCCATGACTTTCCCCACCACTGAGGTCAGACTGACAGGCCTGTAGTTCCCAGGGTCTTACTTCCTGCCCTTTTTGTAGAGAGGTGTCATGTTGGCCAACCTCCAACCCTCTGGGACCTGCCCACTAGACCAGGACTGCTGATAGATGGTGGAGAGTGGCTTAACAAGTTCCTCTGCCAGGTTGGAACCCATCTGGCCCCATAGACTTCTGTACATCTAAGTGGAGCAGGAGGTCACTAACCATTTCTTCCTGAACTATGGGGACTCTGACCTGCTCCCCATCTCTGACATCCAACTCAGGGAACTGAATACTCTGATGATGGCTGGTGTGACTATTAAAGACCGAGGTAAAGGCAGCATTAAGTACTTCAGCCTTTTCCTCATCCTCAGTTACAAGGTTTCCCCTAGTATACAATAGAGGATGGAGGTTCTCCTTGGCCCTCCTTTTATTGCTAATACATTTGTAAAAGAACTTTTTATTATCTTCTAAGACAGTAGCCAGATTTATTTCTGTCTGTGCCTTTGCCTTTCTAACTTTATCTCTACATTACCCAACCGTATCCTTGTACTTTATATGGGCTGACTGTCCCTTCTTCAACAGGTGATACATTCCTTCTTTTTCCTGTGTTCCAGCAATATCTCCCTATTCAGCCGTGCTGGTCTCTTCCCTGCTGGTTTGATTTTCAGCACATAGGGACTGCCTGCTCCTGCATCTTAAGGATTCCATTCTTGAAGAGTGTCCAGCCTTCCTGGACCCCTTCGTCCTTCAGTAATGTTTCCCAAGAAATTCTGTCCACCAGCATCCTAAACAGGCCAAAGTTAACACTCTGGAAGTCTAAGGTGGAGGTTTTGCTGGCTTTGTTCCTGACTTCTCCAAGGATTGAAAATTCAGTCATCTCATGATCGCTTTGCTGAAGATGGCCTCCAACTATCCCATCATCAACCAGCTCTTCTCTGTGAACAGCAAATTTAGCCAGGCATCCTCCCTGGATGGCTCACTAACAGCTGGGTTAGGAAGTTATCTTCCACACCCTCTAAGAACCTCCTGGACTGATTCTTCTCTGCTGTATTGTACTTCCAGCAGACTGGTGCACAAGCATTTCTGTTGTATATTATACATCTTACTGCTATTTCAGGTAAATCTGCATGTTGGCAATTTTTTGACAAATAAGAAACAAGTAATGAATGGACATAAGCAGAATGAGATTTTAGAACAAAAGCTGGGTGATCCACAGGTCATGCAACTAGTAGGATAAATAACAGATGGGGAAAGATAATCTTGGATTGGAGGCTTAATAGTAAAAATGTAACAGAGTGACTTAAAATGAACTTGCAATATGAAACAGTCTCTCCAGAGCAAGGCTTAGATCCCCCAGAGCCCTGACACAGACCCCCTGTACTCCAGCAAGGATTTAGAGTCAGGAGCTGTAGGAGCCAGCTCTTTTTGAATTATAGCAGAAAATTAAAGAGAAAGAAAACAAAAAAAAGCCTTTTTAATCCTGAGAAAACACCCGTGTCTTCTATTTATAGACAAAAATGGTGATATTAATGTTTGAAATAGAGTGACAACCAACCATTAAATCTGCTACAAACAGGAATAGAATTATTTCAGGGTTACTGAAGTCAGCGGTGATCTAAATAGGCATGAAATGAGGATTTGAATGAATATAGTGTTGCTTTCCTTTTCTTTAGAGCCATGACTGGGATATTCACACTACTGATACGGGAAGCAACCACCGTTTCTGGAAACAAGCCACATTATCAAGCATAGAGAACCTCCTAGAAAAGAGGCTATTTGTGGCAGGCAAGGAGAAAGCAAAGAAAGAAGCCATAGGCAGCATGAGTGACAGTTTCCTGGCTTCATTGAAAGCTATGTGGTTGCTTTGCTGCTTTTTTTCCTTACACTGTATAAAACAAACTCCCTGGAGAAAGCAGGATTTACTCAGCTAGCTGAAGGTTCTCTGCTATTCAAGCTACCTAATTACAAATTACGTCACATCAACTCATCTCAACCCCCATGCAGAGGGATTATAGACCATTAGGGAGTCAGATGAGACCACTAAGTCTCAATTCACTTTCAACATTTCACAGATAACTACTAATCACAGGCACTCTGTTCTGAGCCAGATATGAAGCAGGGTCATGTCTAATCTGGTAAACCAGTGTACTCACTGCTATTACTGTCTGGGTAAACACAGGATGCATGGGTGAAGGCAGGTGACCTGGGTTTCCTACATGTGCAGCTTGCAGGTTTTTCTTAACTCAGAATGAATGCATCATGAGCAGAAACTCTCTGCTAAACTGAGAGTGATTACAGGAGTTATAGGCCATTTGCAGGGTGGCACTGTAAGTCAGATGCTTTGAATTTCATTCATTTAAATTCCCTTTCCAAACTAGAGGAATGAGCATTGCTACCTGGAAGTTTACTGCTGCAGCCAATAATTCAGTGTTGATTTTGTTTATTTGCTGAAAGTATGAACTTGCTGGTTCCTGAGGATTTGATGCTGAAAAATGGCAGCAACTGATTCTGTGAAAGTTCCCCAGAAAGGCACAAATTCTCTTCTTGATTATATTGAAGTCGTACCTCCCAAAAAAACCCCACAAAGCACCTTTCCTGGAATATTACTTACAGGTTTTTGACGTATCTGTAGCTTTTCCTGGAGTCTGCTTTGCTACCTTACCAACTCTCCCAGGAAATGCGAACAAGCTGAAAAACAACATTTCTTACCGAAGAAACATTCTCAGATTTGATATTTAATCTGGTACCATGATGAAAACACAAGCTCAGTGTTATTTGTTTGTGGTTTGTGGGTTTTTTCTTCCCTTAACACAGAACAATTTCAAATTATGTACTTGTCCTTATTGAAATATTTTTCTTGAAAAGATCAAGTAATTTTATTTAGTAAGCAATTCTTTGTTTTCATTTTGTTATTTTAAATTGTACGTTGTATTACACATCACAATTAATTGGTCAAATCTCCAAAGTGAAGCATTTGAACTCATAGGAAAAAAAAAATCAGTGAAAAGTGGTTAAAGTGATAGTTCTCAAGGAAAGGTTTTTACAAACCAAAGTGGTAATAAACGTTTTGTATCATCACCAAATAAGTGATTCTCAAGTGAGCTGCTAGCAAGCTCCAAAATGGCTTTTTCGGGTCAGCTTTGGGTCATGTTTGGCATTTTATAAGCAGTATCTGCCTGTATCTGCAGATCTAGTGAAAGAATTGTGGAATAGCAGGTTTCCAAAGGTACCATCTTTCCTCATTAAATTTGTGTGCTGAGAATCAGCACCATTAGCCAGTGTGGTGCCCAGGTGTTACAGTGATGTGACCTCTGCACATCACAGATCTAGCCTTACTCACTAACTCAATGTGTGAGCAGTAGCTGGGTTAGAAATCTGATTTTCATGTAGTGTCTAAAAAAGCTGCTTATATTCTTCATTCATAGAGAAGCCCAGACAACATGCTAGGAGGTGGGCAGAATAACAGTCACTCTGCTGCTGAGGCGGTGGCTGGTGCATCATGTGTCTGCATTCCTGATTTCCCTCCTGTAGAAGCCTGTCTAGTGGTAATTTATGATCACCTTGCTTAATGGCTGCCCAGACACATGGTGAAATCTCCATCCTTGAAGACATTCAAAACTCAACTGAACAGGTCCTCAAGCAGGCACATATGAGCTGGCCCTGCCCAGTGATAAGGACTTGAGTGAATAGAATCCTCTTCATCTGCTAGTGGTATTTCTGTGATGAGCAAGATCATTTATGACTCAGTGCAATTTTCTTAGGCATTCCTTAGGTATCTGATTACGACCTCCCTGCAGGTAGAAGCCAGACTCCCCTTGATTTTACTAGTGCAGTTTCACAACCGCGAGCAGATTGGAGCAAGGACTACAACAGCAGCATTTTGCAGCTAACCCTGGGCATTCTAAAAGCTGTCATGAACCAAGAGGAAAGCCTCGCAGGTTTCAAAGGGCCATTCACTAACTATGCTTTTTTTATACCATTGTGGAGGTAGGGGAGGATGCTGGTAATGTGTGGAGCCAGGCAGATCAAGATTCTTCTCTATTCTGATGGCTTTCCTCCATCTTCTAAAATGAATATAAGCAAAGTGGTGATGCACCCTGAGTGACATGAAAGCTGCAGCAGAAGACATGTCCTGCAAAGGCAAGTATACTTGGGTATCTGGACATAAATACCCCATCTCTGAGAACTGCAGACACCTGCAGAGCACCAGAGTGCTCTGTTTATCTGCTAGCTAGAGGTATGGAAAATCTGTACTTTTTGGAGTTATGGCCTAAGGTGGTGTTTTGTGACTATGATTATGGTTTATTATTTCCTCTGACTCTCCTATCTTAACTATTAACAATATTCCTTCACCTTGTGTCGGTAGAAAAAGAAGAAGCCAAACTGGGAAATATGGTTAAATATTACCCTGGAAGTCTTGTGTTAAGGAGAAATTTTTGAGGAGTGAAACAGCTAGATCATCTTCAGGTCTGAGTTGACCTGGTATGGGGCCTCTGCAGAGCCTGGCTGGGTATATTTAGACCTTAAGGACTTCATTCAACAAGGTGCTTAATCATGTGCCTTAATATTATGCCCATGAGTACTCTTTCCAGACCTCATCAGGAGTCCTCATCTCTCTGGCCTTGTTCTTGAACATGTAGCTGCATCATAAGGTTCATCTGCATTAAGGACCTTAATTAGAAAAGGACTTAATCTGAAAAGTTCACAGCTGAGCTATGAAGTGCAGCTTCTGACCAGTCAGTCTGTGTTTTAGCTTTAGATACCTGGATTTGGAGGTCTTGTCCAGAAGGGTGAGATTATTCGGAATAAGCATTTGGCAAAACTATCTCTCTCAGTATGCTTTGAGGGCCATAGGTTGAAAAGTTCATGGGCATCCTAGTCGGACATCATGTATTACAAGTAGGTAACCTGGAGAGAACGGCATCTTCAGTAATAGGGAGACTCAGCAGGGGAATGGAGAAATAGCAGCCTCCTCATGCTAATGCACAGGCCTTTTAAAAGAAATGTACTCATAAGCAGCAAGGGGGAAAATCAGACCAAGACAGAGAAGAAAATGTCTCCTGGGACTGAAAGGTCTGGCTGCTTTCAGAACGCAGCACACCCCTCACCAGGCAATGTTGCCTTGTACTGGCTGTGGGTTTGGATAACTCTAGTGTCAAATGCAGGGCCCATGAGTGGACTGAGATTTCCCAGTTATAAGAGTGTCCATGTAATAATTTGTGTTTTCATAAAATGGGGCCAGACGAACTGCAAAAGTGCAGCACAAAGTGAACATTGACACTGCATAATGAAACCAGGTTTCTGTACAAAGCTGCAATAAAATAATTTTACATTTATCATCCTACTTAAATGTAATGGGTCTAAAACTAATGAGCCTTACCTGTAAACTCCATTTAAGACAATAGTTAATTGCTTGATTTTAATAAATGTTGGCAGAATGGTGAGTATAACAATGACTGAACGCTCAATTATTACCTAGGCTAGAAAATGAAGATATACAGTATTAATGTTATACACAATCTGAAAAGCAATTAGGATCCTGAAGATAGAATAGGCAACTCACTTAAAAACAGGGTAATAAATGAACTTTGTCATCAAACATGAAGCAAAAAGAGGTTTCAGTAGCAAAAAAGCTCATAAGCTGGGATTTTAGTTTGATCAGTTTCTCATTTCCCTCTTCTCTAGCTGTGACGTGTTCAAATCCTGTCAACACTAGTGTCATGGGAACACAAGAGAGACAAGCAAAGAGCAATACATTCATGCTGAACAGCTTGTGCTATACAGGATGGACATATTAAATGCATTAGAGATCTCAGCTTTAGAGCAGCACCAATAAAAGAAAGGGGCACATGGCAGATCTGGAAATTGAGGGTCAGAAATGAAAACAAGCACGGTTGCCCATGGGATAGCATTGAACAGAATTAATCTTCGCTCACATATGTTCTACACCTCAGAAATACAGTGGTGTATTTCTAAACCCACAAAACTGGTGTGTGGGGATGCGGTTTCTACTCCTACCACCCATCTAAGTCATTATAAAAGTCTTGCTTTCCCTGGCTATGTTTCCCCTATTGACATTGAAAACTCTCTAGAACAGAGCACATCTCTTTGGAAATAGTGTTTAACAGTAGTCTTTGGGCCTTCAGGACGTTTCTGGCATCTGTATGACTACACAAAGGACAGACACCTCATAGAGAGGAACCTTTCCCAGCACTTGCCTTCTGAATATGGCACTGTCATCTCCGCCAGTGAACAATGCTGCCCTTGTGTGGCAGGGGCAGGGCATGGGATGGAGGGCATTTAGATAAAAGCTGTTGGAGGTGACTATGTGACTTCTCTCTCACACCTACCTGTATTTTTAATTAGGAGCAATGATACTGATTCAATGTGAGAATGCTTACATATGTGATCTTTTTCATCAGGCGCTGAGGAACAAGCCTAATTTTTATTCAGTTTCTTCATCTTTCAAATCTTTGAGATGTGTAATATAAAGGCTTCACCTCTATTTCTCCCCATTATGAGAAATTAGATTCTTTCAAAAGCATAACAACATACTATAAATGGCCTTTAACTAATACATTGCACAGAAACACTGTACTACTTCTCCTTTTGATTTGCAAATTATATATTCCCCAGCAGCCGAGGCAAAGTCCTGTTTGCATTCATTAGTGAAGCTGCTGCCTGAACTCAGGACATCTTCTGATCCATTTCCCCTTTCTTTGACAAATCTCTCTTCTTGGCAGTTTGCAGCAGTAAATTTCCATTTTCACAATTGCTTTTTTGGTTTCTTGTTCCATGGCTGATTGTTCTCTGTTTATCTATATTTAATCACATTCACTATTTGATATTACTTCAGAGTCCAATTTCAAAGCCCATTATCATTTGTTAGTCTTTAGCATAATTTACAAACCAGAAAACGTTGATTTTAGTGTCATTATACCCAGTGTTAATATAAAAAATAACAAAGCTCACATCCCACAGCTGGCTTCTGCAGAGTCTCTCATAGTCATTAAATTTATTTTTTTTAAGAGGTGGTTTCTAGAATTAGCCTAATTTTAAACACTGCACTAATATCTCATGGCTCTATAACTCTGCCTCTTAGATGTTATTTTAATTGGAAACCAAGGAATTGGGTTAAAAGCTTTATGAATATCCTACCCTGTGTAATGATCAGTTTCATTACAGAAGCCTTTACACTGACAGTAAAACTCAACATGTTCTAACAAGGTAGTGAAGCAAAACTCCCTTCTCATGAAATCACATGGGTTTTCTGAAGTAGAGCCTGCATCATATGTTTTGTGTCCTTTAGAAATAGATCCGTCTTTTTAACCAGTTCTATTCACAGGAGATAGAGTATTGTCATCAGGTGACATGAAGCTTTGGGGATTTTGCGCAGGATCAAACGTGCAGCCCAAGCAGACTCTGAAAATCCTGGTGATGGGTGCTATTGCTGTCTCTCTTTTATTAGCATGGCTGCTCAGTGGAACTGCTTTTCTGAGCAAATGTTTGCAAGATGAGACTGTTTCCACTGCTTTTCATTCTCTGTTTTCTGAATCCCACCAGCTAGGGCTTGTGTATCTTGTCTGGAGCAGGATGCTTGCCTGAATTAATCCTTGAAGCAACTCTTACTGAGCCAACTTTGACACCTGTAGAGCAAGGCGGGATTTGTGTGCTTTGACTTTTCCATGACTTTTGATTCAGGGGCTCTGCCAAGGTATTACAACTTCTCACTTGATGGAAAACAACGTTCTTTATGCTTCTTGCCTTGTGAACAGGCACACACATACTAAAAGCAAATCACACATTGTGATCGTGGCATGATTACTAAGCTCCCTTTTTAATGACCTTCTTTCAGTTTATAATTTTGCCAAACATCCGGTATACATCCTGAATAAAACAAGCATGCCTCAGGCTGAATATACACAGAAACTCTCAGCAGAGGCACCATGGCTGTTTTGAAGAGAGGACAGATGAAAACATGCTGCACTGCTCATGCCAGGCAATACTAAGAATCATAGAATTATGTACGGGACTTTCAAAGCTCACCTAGTCCACCCCCCTACAGTGAGCAGCGACATCTTCAACTAGATCAGGTTGCCCAGAACCACATCCAGCCTGGCCTTGAATGTCTCCAGGGATGGCGCATCCACCACCTCTCTGGGCAACCCGTGCTGGGATTTTACCACCCTCACAGTAAAGAATTTCAAACCATCTAATGCTTGAGACTTTTCTTAGCAGCTTTAGGACCCCTTCCCTGATCTGAAGCTATGGCAGGAGAATTACCTTTATACCAAGGGTAACTGTGCCAGTCTCTTGAGATGAAGTTTTTGGAAATCACCTTTTTTTTGTTTACTTTCTTTTTGCTTGACAGCAAACATCTTCCAAGCTGCAGTTTTCACTGAGGGTTCTCCAGCCTTTGAACTCTTACTCCTTCTGAACTGCACTTGCATGGCAACAGTGACTGAATTAGTTCCTCTCAGCTCCAGGACAGACCCAGATGTTCTTGCAACACATTCCACCTCCCTAGTATCAAAAGGAGGCCAGGCATGGAAACAAAAGTGTTTCTGTCTCTCTTGTGTATTCCATGATTTTTTCTTCTTTGCTCTCAGTACACCTGTAGAACAAATGTGAGGAACGGAGTTGCTGGGCTAGATAGACAGTCTATGGAAAGAGGTGATAAAATTAGGCAGAGATAAGGGAAGAAAGTTAGGAAAAATGCTTGGACAAAGAGATGAGACTAGGAGGTGGAAAAGGAGCCAAGGAAAGGGGAGTAAAACTAGGACCAAGCAGGAGAGAGAGGAAGGGAGACACACCTGGTGCTCCAAGGTGAGCAGAAAAAGCTCTGACCACCACAGACAGATAAGAGTTTGAAACCTTCATCAGACTCTCCTGCCATGGAAAAGTGTGAAACACTCTGGCCAGCTGCATGCCCTGTTTTTCACTGAACACAGTGACCTACTACTGCTCTCCTTTATTGAGCCAAATGACCAAATGACCAAAGCTGACACTCACTCTGCTGTTTTTGGCAGATGAACTAACCTTTACAACACCATGTGCTGAGATTTATCCTTTGTGCTGGGGAGGTTCCGTTTAGGTTTTTTAGACGATGGAGGAACCTTCTTGTTGAACAAAACTTTCATTAGAAAATCTTTACAGAGACTGCAAGGTCAAGCAGTCAAAAGTTAGGAAATGTAGATTGGCAGCAGAGATATCTCTTTTCTGTGAATACTTACTGTAACTCAGAGACATGTAGAAGCCTTAAATCCCTCAATAGTTAAAATTTTTTGTGCCCTTTTCATAAAATATCTAAAAGGAAAAAAATCAGTTCTGTCACCAGTTATATCCCATGCTCCTCTCTTTTGCGACTGCAGATGTTTACAGAACATGGGTCAAGAATGAATTTTAGCCTTTATTATCTTTTTCTGATGGAGGAATAGGATTTTTTGACATATAGAGCAGCTTTATGTGGAGATGAAGGTAAACCTATCGATCTTATTAGCTGCTTTAACATCTTTGAAGATGAAAATTGATTCTTCCATGTAAATAGATCTTTCTTATTGTGCTGGTTTTGGCTGGAATAGAGTTAATTTTCTTCACAGTAGCTAGTATGGGCTCTGTTTTGGATTTGTGCTGAAAACAATGTTGACAGGGAAGTTTTTGTTAGTGCTGAGCAGTGCTTTCACAGAGCCAAAGCCTTTTCTTATCCCACCCCACCAAATGTGGAGGCCACAGGTGCACAAAGAGCTGGGAGTGGAACACAGCTGGGCCAACTGACCCCAATTGACCAAAGGGATAGTCTGTACTCTATGATGTCATGGTCAGCATGTAAAGCTGGGGGAAGAAGAAGGAATGTTAGGAGTGGTGATGTTTGTCTTCCCAAGTAGCCATTAGGTATGATGGAGCCCTGTTCTTCTAGGGATGGCAGAACACCTGCCTGCCCATGGGAAGTGATGAACGAATTCCTTTTTCTGCTTTGCTTGTGAGAGCAGTTTTAGTTTTACCCATTAAATTCTCTTTATCTCGCCCCACGTGTTTCCTCGCTTTTATGATTCTTTCCCCCATCCATCTGTAGTGGGGGAGTGAGCAAGCAACTGGATGTTGCTTAGTTGCTGGCCAGGATTAAACCATGATGCTTATTTCCAGTATTTAAACAAACAGATCAAAACAAATGGAGGCAATTATTTTTTTTTTTCATTAAAGGCACCAGGTTGTCAGTTCTCCACCCTTTGCAACAAAAGGTGATTTATCATGCAAGCAGTCTGAAATACACCTCTGGAGGCTGTGTCCTGCTGCTCATTTTGGACAATAGAAGGAATGAATTCATGAACAACCATGAGAAAGAAATGAAGACTAAGAAGAGCAAAGGAAACTCCAGTTTATTCCCTGACTGTTGTAAGATTCCCTGATGACACTGGTAAGTACTATGACCCTTTAGTTTCTCTCTCAACTTCTTCAGGAGACCACCATTCACCAGTACTTGTAGAGCAGTTACTTTAGAAGGTGAGAGCAGAACTGCCTCCTTACTGGGCTCAGTAGTTGTTGAGTCTACAGCAGTTACTGCAAACACTCTGGAAATTTGTACATTCATTGACTTTTGAAACAGTGAAGTCTTGGAGCTTTCTTTTATGCATTGTACACTTTTCTAGCTAACTAGGGCTGTGATTCATCTCACCAGGCTTATGAACCAAGCTAATCACTATTCATTGTCACTGGTAAGACCATGGGCACTTCTGGGGGCATGATTTATCACCACTATTCACGATCCCTACCTCAAGCTGCTCAGCTGTTCTCTATCCTGTGTGGCCTCTATCAGCTTGCTCAGATATGGATGTCTACACTACAAAGGAATTTCAGCCTCATTGCCTGATTTTCAGACGACCCTAAACATCCAACTTGTTTAAATTCAGAGGCCTGTGAAGCAAGGTTGATGAGCCTCCCTTGCAGCAGCTTTGTTAATCCTCTTATAAAATTTAACTCATAGTCTCCAAAGCAGATGTCCTGCCTCCATAGAAGTCGATGAAAGTTTTAGATATGCTGCAGGAAGGTGATGTTTCAGCCTTTGCTCTAACTCTTTCCCATTCATTTTACTAAACTGGGTTCTATTATCTAGCTCTGCTCAGGGAATCTGGGGAGAATCAAAGTCTGTTTTTTCCCTGTAAAGAAATGTTCACCAGCTACTTCACTTGTGGATGTCCAGAAATTTTATTAAAATATTTTCTGATGGTCACAAGATGGAAAAATTGAAAGATTGATTTTTTTTTTTTTTTTAGTTGTCTAGAAGCTACAGCTCTCCTAACTTTCACTGGTTTTAAATACTTAGAACTTCTTGAATTAGGGCTGAAGAGCAATTAAAATGCAATGCCTTTAAGCACTGTAGCCAGAATATTCTCAAAGTTACTTTTTGGGGCAATGGCTTCTATTCTTTCTAATTTATATTGATTTTGACATTTGAAAAAAATTGCACATTTGAGACAACACTCAGTATTTCTTTAGCTCTTCTTGACTGTTTTGTAACCAGTTTTGCAGAAGAGTATTTTTCTATTTTCACTCTGTCTCACCTTTGTTATAGAAATGCTAAAAGACCTCTTGGTCTCACTGCAGATTGTGCAGAGTACTTCAGCTCTTCAGATCTGAATTCTGCAGCCTGAGATCTCTATTTTCCTAGTTTATTTCTTGCTTGAGCTCAGGTTCAGTTCCTAAGAGCTGATAATTAGTCTTTGATCTTTTCTTCTTCCCACTCAATCTATTTTCTCTGATTTAAAAAACTGGTTTTCCTTCTGCAGCTGATCTTAGGTGCCTACACAGAATGTGAGCAGACATTCCAAATGAGAGACAGCGATAGCAAAGGTACCCATAAGCCTTCAGATCAGGGCTGAGCTATGATCTTGCCCATCTCCCAAGTGTTGTGATGGTCAGAAATACCTGATCAGAAATTTTTCAGCACCACTACACACACTCTACTTGTTGCGCAAGATATTGATAGTTTCTGAATACCTGTTAGTGCCTTGTTAAACCCTGAACTGCTCTTGCAGGTTCTTCTGAAGTCTGTATTGAATGTCAGATGTTTTTCCCACAGATGTTCACAGCCAAACCTCCTGGGGGAAGAACAGTTTCCTTCAACCCAGATAAGCAATGGTGCCTGTCTCCCTGGTCCACACTGGAATTAAGCGCTTAAATGCTCCTGTGTCTCTGGAGCCGTGCCCAGGAGAACACTGGCTAAAGGAAAAGAGATGTAGGGAGCAAAGAGGGATGATCCGGGGTGGTGAGTGCCTGTGGCAATGAGAAATAATTGAAACCATTTCCAGGCTTGGTGTGAGACCACAGGTAGAGCAAGCAGGGCTGGAGACACCTCTGGCTCAGCTGCTGCTGAAGAAGCTCTTGTAGAGGAAGTCCTGGTCTGGCTCAAGCATTGGCCCTACTGATATATGGGGAAATAACCTCTCCCTCCTGAGGCTCATGAATGACACCTAGTTCTGCTCTTGACTTTTGTGGACCATAAGGGTTTCTAAGACATGAAACTGAAATTAAGCGTGTGCGAGGACAGATGTGTGTAAGCCCTGAATTTATTGTCTGTCTTATTTCATGATTGACTCCGATCTTAATACCCTCCTTAGAAAGATTCAGAAGATGGAGTGGAGATGCAGACATGAGATACCACATCAGGGCTCAGACAGAACCCAAAACAAGCAAGCAATATTAGAACAATGCTTCCACACTCCTTCCTGATTCATTTTTGCGAGATTGCCCCAGCAGTGGCCAGCGTAGGCACCCAGACAGAGCCAATGAGAGGGGAGGCTGCAGTGCAGAGCTCGGGGTGTAGAAAGCGCCTGCACTGCTCTCCTGAGAGGAGGGTGCGCAATGGGCAGGGCTGCACTCTGTGCTCCCTGGTGGAGGTCCTCCTGCAGCAGGTGGCTGAGCTGCGGGACGATGTTATTAGGCTGAAAGGTGTCAGGGAAGCTGAGAGGAAGCAGCACTGCTTGCTCCAGGACCAGACTGTGCAGGGGGCTCAAGCATCTACTGTCGCTCATGCGGGAAAGGAGGCCGCTAACCCAGGAAGCTGGGAAACAGTAACAGAAAAAAACAACAAAAAAAGGAGGAAGAGGACAATTAAAAGCAAGGGGCTTCCTCCTGAACCTGTTGTCCCCACCCAGAACCTCTTTGCTGTCCTGCAGGGGGCTGATAAGGAGCCACGCTCCCATCAGGAACAATCAGCTGATGCACTGGTAAAAAAGATCTCTACTGGTGCTACCAGGAAAAAGGGGCGGGCTGCAGTAATAGGGGACTCTACTCTGAAAGGAACAGAGGCACCCATCTGTCAGCCTGACCCAGGCTCAAGGGAGGTGTGTTGCCTACCAGGGGCTCGGATCAGGGATGTTGCAGAGAAGCTGCCTGCTCTAGTCGGTCCCACTGACTGTTACCCACTTCTACTGATCCTTGTGGGTGCTACTGATACAGATAGCAGTAGCCAGGAGAACATAAAGAAGGACTACAGAGCTCTGGGAGAGGTGGTTAGGGGCTCTGGAGCGCAGATTGTCTTTTCGTCAATTCTGCAGGATACAGGGCAGGACCTCAAAAAGGCTAGGAGGATTGGCCAGGTTAATAAATGGTTAGAAGGGTGGTGCCATAGTCAGGGGTTTGGGTACCTTGAATATGGGACTCAGTATAGTAGGCCAGGTCTACTGGGGGCTGGTGGAGCTGGTCTGACAAAGAAAGGGAAGAGTGGATTTGGGAGGAGGCTTGCCAGACTGGTCAAGGATGCTTTAAACTAGGCGTGCTGGAGGAGGGGGGCATCATTCCATCCCAACATACACAGTCACTTGCCAGCACCTATAGTAAATGTTCAGAGCTATGTAGAGATATTCCAGCTCTCCAGCCAATGAGCCGGCTTCAACTGGAGCTCAGCTCAGATGTCTCTATACAAATGCCTGTAGAATGGGGAACAAACAAGAGGAATTAGAGATGTGTGCATGTCTACAGGGATATGATACAATAGGCATCACAGAAACATGGTGGGATGGCTCCTATGACTGGTATGTTGGAATGGAAGGTTACAGGCTCTTTAGGAAAGACAGGCTCGGCAGGCAGGGAGGGGGAGTTGCTGTTTATGTCAGTGATAGGCTGGAGAGTATGGAACTCTGGGGACAGGTGAGCAGTCGACAGAGAGTTTGTGGGTCAGGGTTAAAGGGAGAACAGTGATGGGAGACATCATTGTGGGAATCTGCTACAGACCACCTGATCAAGAGGACTCTGTGGATGAAGCGCTCTACAGACAGATAAGAACATCCTCACACTCACAGGTCCTTGTTCTCATGGGGGACTTCAACCACCCTGATATCTGCTGGAGGGATGGTATGGCCCGGCACAAGCAATCCAGAAAGTTCCTCAATTGTGGGGAAGACAGCTTCCTTCTGCAAGTAATAGAGGACCCAACAAGGAGAGATGCCATGCTTGACCTCGTCCTCACCAACAGGGAAGGGCTGGTTGGAAATGTGACGTTCCAGGGCAGCCTTGATTGTAGTGATCATGAGATGGTTGAGATCAAGATCCTCAGGACAGTGAGAAAAGCGTGCAGCAAGCTCACTGCCCTGGACTTCAAGAGAGCAGACTTTGGCCTCTTCAGCAACCTGCTCAGTAAAGTTCCGTGGGATATAGCCCTAGAGGGCATGGGGGCCCAAGACTGTTGGTTGATATTCAAGGATCACCTGCTACAAGCTCAGGAATGTTGCATCCCTACTAGAAGGGAGTGCAGCAGGAAGGCCAGGAGACCTTGGATGGATAAGGAGTTGCTGAGGAAACTTCAAAGGAAAAAAGAGGCTTATAAAAGGTGGAAGCAAGGACAGGCAGCCTGGGAAGAATACAGGGATGTTGTCCGGGGAGCTAGGGACCCAGTTAGGAAAGCTAAGGCCCACCTGGAATTAAACTTAGCTAGGGATGTTAAGGATAACAGGAAGGGATTCTATAGCTACACTGCAAATAAAAGACAGACTAGCGACAAGGTGGGCATTCTCCAGAAGCTATCAGGAGAACTGGCTACCCTGGATTTGGAGAAGGCTGAGGTTCTTAATGACTTCTTTGCCTTGGTCTTCACTGGTAAATGCTCTGACCACACCACCCAAGTCTTGGAAGGCAGACACAGGGACAGTGAGAATGAAGACCCTGGGCCTACTGTAGGAGAGGATCTGATTCGAGACCATCTTAGGAACCTGAACTTATACAAGTCCATGGGACCTGATGAAATCCATCCACGGGTCCTGAAGGAGCTGGCAAATGAAGTTGCTAAGCCACTGTCCCTTATATTTGAAAAATCATGGCAGTCAGGTGAAGTTCCCGATGACTGGAAAAAGGGAAATATAACCCCCATTTTCAAGGAGGGGAAAATGGATGAGCCGGGGAACTACAGACCAGTCAGCCTCACCTCTGTGCCTGGCAAAATCTTGGAGCAGATTCTCCTGGAAGGCATGCTGAGGCACATGAAAAACAACAAGGTGCTTGGTGACAGCCAGCATGGCCTCACTAAGGGGAAATCCTGCCTGACCAATTTGGTGGCCTTCTATGATGGGGCTACGGAACTGATGGACAGGGGTAGAGCAGTTGATGTCATCTACCTGGACTTGTGCAAAGCATTTGACACTGTCTCACATGACATCCTTGTCTCTAAGTTGGAGAGACATCAATTTGATAGGTGGACCACTCAGTGGATAAAGAACTGGCTGGATGGCCGCACACAAAGAGTTGTGTTCAATGGCTCAATGTCCAGCTGGAGACCAGTAATGAGTGGTGTCCCTCAGGGGTCGGTGTCGGGACTGGTCTTGTTCAGCATCTTTGTCAGTGACATGGACAGTGGGATTGAGTGCACCCTCAGCAAGTTTGCCAATGGCACCAAGCTGTGTGGTTCGGTTGATACGTTGGAGGGAAGGAATGCCATCCAGAGGGACCTTGACACGCTTGTGAGGTGGGCTGATGCCAACCTGATGAAGTTTAACCATGCCAAGTGCAAGGTCCTACACCTGGGTTGGGGCCATCCCAGGCACAGCTAGAGGTTGGGCAGAGAAGAGATTCAGAGCAGCCCTGCAGAGAAGGACTTGGGGGTGTTGGTTGATGAAAAAATGAACATGAGCCAGCAGTGTGCACTTGCAGCCCAGAAAGCCAACCGTATCCTGGGCTGCATCAAAAAGAGCGTGACCAGCAGGTGGAGGGAGGTGATCCTACCCCTCTACTCTGCTCTCGTGAGACCTCACTTGGAGTATTGTGTGCAGTTCTGGTGTCCTCAACATAAAAAGGACATGGAAGTGTTGGAACAAGTCCAGAGGGGGACCACGAGGATGATCAGGGGACTGGAGCACCTCCCGTATGAAAATAGGATGAGAAAGTTGGGGCTGTTGAGGCTGGAGAAGAGAAGGCTGTGTGGAGACCTCATAGCATCCTTCCAGTATCTGAAGGGGGCCTATAGGGATGCTGGGGAGGGACTCTTCATGAGGAACTGTAGTGATAGGACAAGGGGTAATGGGTTCAAACTTAAACAGGGGAAGTTTGGATTGGATATGAGGAAGAAATTCTTTACTGTAAGGTGGTGAGGCACTGGAATGGGTTGCCCAGGGAAGTTGTGAATGCTCCATCACTGGTGGTGTTCAAGGCTGTGTTGGACATAGCCTTGGGTGGCATGGTTTAGTGTGAGGTGCCCCTGCCTCTGGCAGGGGGTTGGAACTAGATGATCTTAAGGTCCTTTCCAACCCTAACTATTCAATGATTCTATGATTTTTTTCCCCAAAGAAGGCATGTTGGAATAGGGCCCCATGCTGATATTGCCTGACCTTGAAACCTGCATCACTTAGCAGCTGAATTAGAACATAGAAAAGAAGAAAAAGCTGTTAATAGGAACTTCAGGGGAAAACCCCACAAGTCTAAGACAGAAATATTGCATTCAATCAACATAGCCTTTGAGCCAAATTCTGGTGCAAGGAGTTCTGTTAGCTTCAATGGGCTTATTCTCAAAAGTCAAGAGAAAAGTATATAAGCCCAAGTGCATGACGGTTTGCAGCAGTTCACTGTATGATACAGGTAATTACAATTGCCCTTGTGCACAGCCACTTACCTTTAATTAATTCATAAAATAATTATTACAAGAGTGCTGCTCTGGTTAGATTTCACATTGAACTTCAATAGAGAATTCTGCTGCTGCTGAATACTGAGAGCTAAAAATAATCAATATGAAATAAGGGCTACCATAAATACTAGGTGGGACTGATTCATCCTACATAAGGGAAAGAATAGGAAATAGGGTAAAAGGAACTAGTTCAGCATTGAGGGAAAATTGATTGAACATCAGGTGGTGAAGAACTGTACTGAAGATGCCTTCCCCTTCCCCTCATGTGGGATGAAAGTTCCTCTGTTTGGGCTTTATGTGGTGTATGCTGTCAAATGGTCCGATTTTCAGCTCATAGTCTGAACATTGACTGCTTGCAGATTAAGCATGGGAAAGACTCTTCTGCTTGGTTAAAAGAAAAGGCATAAAACCAGAAAGGCCAAGAAAAATCCAGCATCATTTTTTTGCCTGTATTTATGTGTGGCACCAGGACAGCGAGCCACAGAAAGGGCAGGTTTCCATTTTTCCAAGAGCTGGGGTAGATTTACAATGATTTACAGTATTGACTTTAATAAATATTATTTCCAATATATTCATATCACCACTATCTTTGTTTATTGGACTTAGTTTTCACTGCAGTGACATTGCTTTACCTTTTCCATCTAGTTTGACTTACTATACTAGTGATGTGTTGTCTGTCTCTGTTATTTTGTATTTATATGTGGACCTAAGTGAACATAGTAAGATAAAATTAAAGTTTAGCAAATTGCCTTTGAAGGGTGTTTGCACTGTCTGTTCTGAGTTCTTGTGTGGACAAAGCTCATGTTACTATGTCTGCGTTTGGGTATGCGGGCATATCACTCATTAGCCCAAATGTTTTCCTTCTCCTTCCCACTGCCTCTGTCATCTCTCCATCATGGGGCATGTAAGGAAACCACATTGTGCCATGTGCATACACATTACACACTGGCCAGAGATCTGTTGTTGAAGGACAGGGCTTTCCAAAGAAATATCTCTTATGGTGTCAGAAGGCAACCGTGTGCTATGTAGGACTTCTTCAATAAAGCCACCACAGCCATGAGACTTCACTTGTACCAGCGATAGATAGGATATGGCATATCTAGGGTTTGCACATAACATACCTGCTGGTGAGAGCTGGAAAAAGGGTCTGTATCATTATGAAATGAATGAAATATGTCTTTTTATCTTGAAGTTTGCAAAATGTCACAAGATTCTTCCACAGCTCATCAGTCAGGCACTGATTTGGTTAAGTATCTTCCCCTTTTCCTGAGTCATTTTCGAGCACACAAACACCACAGACCTTAGAAGAGATCCTTAAGTAGGATCTAACTTTTTCTTGCTCTCTAGTGTGAAAGCAAGCTGTTCATTCCTACCCTATTGCTTAATTAATTAAGCAATAGTTAATTGCTTTCAGTAATTAATCTGGAGTAGGACTTTCCTTCTTGTCCCACGAGGACTTAGTTTCTTTAACAGTCCTTGATGAGGCATTTAAGTTTTTTGAAACTCCACCTTCCTTCTTTGCACTTACCAACCCTATTTATCTTCATGCTCATTGGCTCATTGCAAATAATCCTACAATGTTTGTAAGACATAATTTCTTTTTTTATAAAAATCCCATTAATTTTTCAAAATGTATCAGGTTTTCATATCAGTATTTTCTAATCCTTTTTTTTGTTGTATCTTACACCATTTTTTCTGGTGTAAAGACAGAATCACTAATCTCTGGATCCTTACACCACTCCTAAAGCTTTTTTAAAGAGTAGTGATATATTTGCCACTGAGATGGTATTTATGGCCCTGCATTGCTCAGACAAGAAGGCTCAGTTAAACAATACTTAGTGATTCCTCAATTTCATGTTTGAGTGCTATTTGAACACTTGAGTATAATATCATCTGGCTTTAACAGTTTGTACCTGTTCAACCTATTCATTCACTCCTAAATCTACTCTATAGGCACTTCATTTCAGGCCACTTTTTCCAACTTTGCAGCTATAAAGCATGGTTTGGGTGGAGGAAACTTCCAAATCTGTACTGAATCATGAAGCAACAATTTAATTTCACTTTTTGGTAAAATAGCTAGTACTTCACTCTCTAGTCAAGGGTAGCTTAATAACATAATAATAGGAAGCAATACTTCAAAGTATTTTTTCAGCTTTTGTTGTCTGTAATGAAATGTTGAAATAAAATTAATATCACAAGCCTTTGTAAATAAATCCTTCTAAACCATTAGTAGAAGGCACTACTGAAGGAACAGAACTGCACAATAGTTTTTTAATTATACATGTGTGATCATGATAAATTTACTGTCTTCTGGAAGAAGTACTGACTTAGCTCCCCATAGGTTTGGATCTGCTGCATCCTATGCCCCTGGGGATATCTTCTCCCTCCAAAGAACTCTATTTCTCTAATCATCCCTAAGCATGAAAGCCTGGAGCTCATTGCTGTCTGTGTATTGTATGGTAAGAGCAACCTGCTGCTGATAGCCTAATGCAACTGAAACTCTCAGAAAGACGTTTTTCAGCAATTGTTGTTAAAGGGAGAGTGAGTCTGGGGAGCATCAGCTTTACACAAGTTGTACCCAGGAGAACTACTGTCGTGTTTTTGATGCTGTGGTATCCAGACCTTAAAATGACATGCATCTGTCTGTGCAAAATGCAAATCCAGACTTAAAGGGTGGGTGGGTACCCGTGGGCTGTGCTCACCCACCAGAATGCGTTTGCCCGCAGCATGCTGTGGGAGCTGTTAGCGGGTGAAGCCTATAGGAAGCCAGGGCTCTACCCACCTGTGGGTACATGTCTGCAGGCAGGTTGTGTAATGGGAACTAACCCTCCCCAGCTCCCTCTGGAGTTGGGTTTGTTTGTTTGAACACAGCCTCAAGTGAGCTAGATTGCTGATAATTAATAATTATCAAGGGAGTTCAGGATAAACTACTCCAAAAAGGTCGCCTACCTTGGGTCCCCCCTGCCTGGCTGTGAGTCTTCTGGGAGCAATATGAGCAATCAGGGACCCCAGGGGCCCTCAGGCTCCATGTCAATATTTTTTCATCCTGGCTTTCCCCTGTTCTCTGGTAGAGCAGAGACTGAGAGAAGATGAAAATGCAGAGGAGAATCTCCCTGAATTTCGCAATTCCCTGCTCTCACTTCCTCTCACTCTGCGTCGGAGGCTGCCCTAACTCAACACTGATACCATATGTCCAAGAGCAAGAATAGGAGCAGGTTGTCCCTGGGCAGCTGGCCAGTAGAACAGATGGCCATGGGAAGGCACTAAAGACTGTGAATCAACCTTGCATGTGGAGGGCACAAGTCAAACAAGAAGATTTAAAGGTCTGCCCAGCATACACTCAGCCATCGGTGTTAATGGAGAAGTGATGTCATTCGGAAATAGTACTGGAGGTAAAGTAATTCTTACTAGTGTCATTGTACGAGTCCCAGTTAAGGCAGCTGCTCCTCGTATCTGAAAAACTAAATGTGGTCCACCCTTGCTGCTCAGAAAGAAGAGGCTCTCCTGTTCCTGAAATAATAGTCAGTAAGGGAAAGAGCTTTCATTTCAGCACAGCTATTTATCTGTTTGTTTTCTTTTAACAGCAATCAAATAAAACCAGACTAAATCACTCAGAAATATCCTGGATATATCAAAGTTCTGTGCATCCCTGATGCTGCTCCAGACACAGAACAGGGCATCCTCCCTTGGAATGAACAGTCCGAGGCAGGAAAGTGCCCTCTGAAATCAAAAAATCTGTGCAAGGAGGCCAGCAACACCTCCTGTTAAAACTGCAGATGGCTCATTTCTTACCTAAACAAGAAGCAGTGAGTGTCTGAGAAGTGATGAGCAAGTTTTTGCCTGCTTGACCATGCTTTTGGCCACCAGGTCAGGAAGTTGCTAAAATCTACTGCAGAGGATATTTACTTCACAGACAAGATAAATCCCTGATCACTCAGATGAAAAATGAGACCTCTTTGCTTAATAAGTTTTGTATGCATGCTTCTTCCAGCTTTGATTAAACTTTCTTTTCAATTCATTGTTTAAAGTGGGGAAATCTCTTTAGGTTTCCTTTGAGCAAGGAAAGCTATTTCCCATCTAATAGCAGGTTACTATTATCCTAATCCAAACCCCGCAATAGTCATGTCCTGACTGCTTTAAGGAAACAAAATCCAAATATTTCATTGCATATTTTCTGTTGTTATCTTGGACTCCTTTTTTAATTCAATATTTTAACATTTACAAGGGATAAATATTCTTTTTAATGTAAGCAGTCAAAGGTAACACTCACTGTAATTAAAGTTGCATAAGAGTTTCCATGATAAAGGCCCCTAATCCCTAATTAGAAAGCCACAGATTCTGTTCGGATTCCTTCACTGACATTGTTCACTGATGAATAATATTCATTTATAGATCTAATGGGAACAGCAGTTTAAAATGACTGAAGCAAGATGCTTTAAGGGGTGATAAGAATCACTTATAGGGTATTAGAAACTCTGGTGCATAAACACATCTGAAGACAATTAGAGTTTTACTGCCAGGCAGGTGGCACACCGGAGTGACAAAGGTCCTGGCTGTCACACAGCCTTTCCGTGTACCCTTGTCTCTTGGAGATGAGCTTCATGGGGGTGCTGAGGTACCTGGTGCTCTGAAGCAGTGGTCAGAGCCTGTACACCACTGCAGGTGTGGGCGTTAGCTTCTTAGGGACATGTTCCTGCAGTGCTGTCCCATCCATGGTCCTTTCACTAGTTTGATATCTGGTAGATAGTTTCCTAGCTGCAAAGCAGTTCATCAGCAGGGTTAAACCTCTGGATGTGCTCAGACTTGGTAGCAAGGCTTCTTGTTTCTTGATATTTTTTTTATGCAGGAAAGAAAATGCTCCATTGAGGCATTGAGATATTCCCTATGCCTAATCAAAGGGAGGGAGAAAAGTGAAATACTTCTCAGCTCCATAAACAGCTCTGAAAAATGGAGTGGCTGGCACAGGCAGGGGCCTCACCATCCAGGTGATGGGCTGAGTTGTCCACAGGACTTCTTTATCACAGTGTACCAGCCAGCTCAGCATCCACACCTGCCTGGGCAGTGAGGTAGAAAATCAAAAAGCAAGCAAGAAGCAGACCCTTTTCTCCTTCCTGCATAGCCATGCTGGTGTTGATGATGGCTCTGAGCAGCAGCACTTGCACGAGAACACTGTAGATCTGAAATCCCCTGAATCCTGTGGACTTCGATGTCTATGCACTGGGTAGGAAGGTTAGAAGCACAAAAGGAGAAGTGCAAAATTAAGTGCATCTAATGTAAATAGAAGCTGCTCTGGAGGTTGCCCCAGGCCATGGAAGAGGCAATGACTGACACTCAATAACATCAGGGATTTCTATTTAATCCATGACATGTTTTCCTCCTCATTTTGGCTCTCCAAGTAGCACCAGGTGGCTTCACACTGCTCAGCCTTGGCCTTGGACACAGGAAAGGAGCAGTGATGGCTTCAGGCTTTGGCCAAAAGGGGCAAACACCTTTTGCAGGATGCTGGCTCTTGCAAGTCCCTCCAAGCTGCGCAGCCTTCACAGGACTGTCTAATGACAGCCAGCCCTTGGCTGTAAAGCACCTTTGAAGATCGTCATGCAGCAAGTGTGGACCTAAAGCCCACAGTATATTTGCATTCTTCTGGAAGAAATTAAATCAGGGAATGAATGCAAATAATTTTTTCACTAGCACTTTTTTTCTTGCCATTTTACAGCAATGTGATATGAAGGAGGGGCATGGAGCTAATGAATTTCGACCTGTTTAGTCATAAAGATTTATACCTGTGTCTTAGAGCTAATATTGACCAATCAAACGGGTTCTCAAATCCTGCCCATTTTGTAAAAGTTAATCATATCCTCATGGCAGCCCAGGTAGAAAATAGATTTTGATTTACAGCTGTACTAAAATGATCGGTATTTTATGATGATCGTTAACAGGATTTCACACTGGAGAACTGTTATATTAGAAAATAGTAAAATGGTGTGTATCACATAACGATATTATATTTGGGTAGCACACAGAATACCAAAGGCTTATTGAATTTGTGTCTGAAGGGGACATTTGTTAAAAATGTGACCATTGCAAGTGGGAAAAATATGTATTCTTTTCAGAAGTTTGTTCTGCTAACATGCAGTTCGTGTTAGTGTAACCATTCTGACTTTGATGCTGTAAGTGCTGCTGGTCCATGTATTACTTTGGAGCAACCATGTAGAGAGCTGAATATTGAGATGTGATTCCTCTTTGGATCATGGTACTTGCAGAGGATATTGGTGTGAGTAGGCTTAGATGTGATTTTATTCTTGCAGCAGAGGTTGTAAAAATACATAATTGATAGCTTCTTTTAACTTTTTTAACTCACCTTGTTTCAGAAATTGTTTCCTGAGCTAGGGTTTAAAGCCAAATATTAACACTGGGAATACCTCCAGTTGGTTTGTTGACATGGACTCTGGCTTAATAAGAAAGACACAAGCACACAGTCTAATTGTCCCAGAAAACAGATGTGATGCTCATAATCATGACACCTGAGGGGCCAAAGGGGAGTTGCTTCCTAAAATATATCTGCGTGGATGTGAGATTGTACAGTGCACGGTCCCTGGATGAGGATATTCAGAGAAGAAATCTGATGGTTCATGGTCCAGCAAAATCATTGCTTAATCAGCCTTCAGAAGCAATTGTAGATAACTACACCGCTACCATTGCAGAAACCTAATTGACCTCTCATTACAGTGTATTTGAAATAATGCATAAAAAGTGCAGGAGAGTGGGATTGAACAAAAGGTCAACAGGATACTTTGTAGGAAGTGTGATTTTCCTGCCATGTTGTTGTCTTGATGAGTAACATCTGAAAGCTTCAACATTTTCTACATTTTATGCACAGAAACAATGCAGCTGGCTTTTAAGAGGTGACCACTTATAGAGGTGCCTGAACCAAAGCTGAGTTTTTAGCAGTCTCCTTGCAACTGCCTGTATGCTGACCCTCTGGAAATATCACCGGGGGTGTGTCCATTTTGTGCTATCAATTTAGGTGTCTGAAATTTAACCTGAGCTGATGCCTTCTGTGTGGTTCACTGCAGAAAGGGGAGGAGTGACTGCATATCAGCTCACTGTTTATTTTGTATTGCTAGGTATGAGGAGATAGATGCAGTTAAAAGATGGGAATTTGCCATACAGCTTTCTCTCACTGCTATCATAGGAATTACATTAACTTTCTGAAGCATTCGTAAATGCAGGAATCATGAGTGTGGCCAAAAGGTCACAAATAAGGTTCATTTCTACTGTATGTGGGTTCCCTGGAGCCAGAAACAACTCAAGAATTCTCCTCCCAGTTCACTCTTCTCCCCCATTTTATGTGCAAATGTATAAATGCTCCAAAGGAAGCTATTTCTATCTGTAAATCCAAATAAATTTTAGGCCAAAGCCACTAAAATAAGTAAATCTGTGGTAAGTCAAGTTATCCAGACTAGTGAAAAGAAGTTCAAATAATGAAGAAAACCCCAGACATGATTCAAACATTCAAAGTGATTTGGATCTGCTCAGACAGTGGCAATTATGCTCATGAATAAACTAGGGTTAAACCTTCCAGTCTTTCAAATGCTGATCTTTAACCTACTTATCTGTTTATCACTCCTGTGTTTCAGGATTTGCTTCATTTCATTGCCTTGAGTTTTGTTTTTTCCATCTTGTGTTCAGAGCCTAAGTAACGTACTTTCCTGTTTTCCAACAGCTACTTGGAAAAAACGAAACCCAGAAAATCTACTCATTATTTGGCTGATCATTTTACAGAGCTGGCATAAAAAGAGGAGATAGACATATGAATGCATTACTTGTCTTGTTTTAATCATAATTGTTATTGGTTTTGAATTCCTTGGATGGAAATTACAAAAAATAAAAGCATTCTTGAATTAATCGTGAAAAGCTCGGAAACCCGAGGGAGTTGACAAAGCACTTTAACAGCCTGTCGCTCCCTGAATGGCAGCTGATAATGAGCTCACAAACTTGTGACTTGTGAGAGCTCATCCGTGAAGGGGGAATGTAAAAATTGCTTTTATGACTTTTAAAACACTCATAACTTTATTAAGCTCCCTTTTTCACTAGTAAAATCAGTTTAATTGCCCTTCATGGCTGAGGAATTATGCTTCTTCTGAAGTTATTAATTTTTGTCTTCTGTTGGAGGGATTCTTTTCTTTTGCCTTTTCTTGTGCATCTATCAGCTGTTAGCACAGCAATGTAGAGAGGGGAGGAGAATGCTGTCACCAAAGCCCTGGCAAACCATTGAAGCTTAATTCTCTCTTTCCACTTGATGGGTTTATATTGTGCCGGTTTTTCCAGTGGCATGAAGGGAGTAAGCTCTCTTGTTCCCTTTGACAGTCGGTGAAGGCTGGGAGCCTCATAAACATTTCACTGTAACAAGCTCTATAATTAAAAATAATTATAACAATGAGCATTCAGCAGCAACCAGTCTTCAACATATTTGTGCATGTTTAGTTTAGAAATAGTATCTTACGACAGAGTCCTTGCTGTGCTAGTTTGATGCGCAGAAGATGATGTCTGATCAATGTGCTGTCATCCTGGAAGGTTTTGGTCCATGATTACACATGTGCATGTCATGTAGCACAGGATTTCTCAGAAATCATGTTGACTGAAGGTCTGCTACACCAGTCTGCTTTGGAAGAGTTTCTCAGGTCTCTGCTTGCCAATCTTAAACCAGACTTTGTGAAATTAAGCTTGTAGGACTCTTTTTGTTCTTCCTGAAGATGGTCTTCAAGGAGGAAGAGCAAATATTGGACCAACAACCCTAAACTGAAAACTACTCTCATGATTTTTTATTAATAGTAGTTTTTTTCTCTGTTTTTAATGGAAGCTAACATTTGGAATTTCTTACTCTGTTAGAGCCAGTATCTTATAATAAATTAGGCTGTCAGTGAGAAGAGATGTGATTTGTCTGCAGAAAGACCTAAGAACTCCATCATGGACCAAAGTGCCTGTGTGCTGGTTCCTGGGAAAACATTTGGATGAGGAAGTTGTTGCCATTTCTAAATTTGTGCAACAGCTCATTGGAGACTTTGGCATCTACAGATAGCACAGTACAACATAAAATATCTCCGAGAAAGATGGAATTCAGAGCTGAAAAGCAGAAATTAAGTGGGAAGCTTTAGTCCAGGGTAAGAAAATGAATAGACAGAAGGTGGAGAGCAAAACACTAGAGCAAAGGGAGCATTTATTAAGAACCTGGCAGCCAAAACCAGGCATATTTTATGATTACAGTGTCACTGTCTCCTGGTTGCTTGGCCCCATTTCTAACTAGCCAGCTTGTTTGGTCCCAGAGATTTGATTTCCCATACACACAGTTTGTCTCATCATATTCACTTTTTTATTTAGTGTTGATGGAAAAGCCCTGCTCTTCTTCTTTTTGCATTTTGGCAAGATTCAGTAATCTCTTCAGCAAATTAACAGGCTGGTCATTGGCTGAACCATCTTTTTTTAAGTGACCCTAGATATTGGAGCAACATGGATTTCAAGTCATGGATTTCAAGTCATAAATTTCAAGTTTAATGCAAACTACATTTGTTTTGGCAGCAGCAGTGATTGTGGAGAGGCAGAGAAGTTTTGAGTAACTGGTTGTAAGGACCATATGTAGCTCTAACACTGTAATCTAGTTACTTACTCTGGCAGAATTTACAATTAAGCAAAGGAGACTTGCTGATCAAGGTCTGTCATAGAAATGCGTACAGTTAATCAGTTCTTGCAAGCAGCTATTTCCAGAAAACCAGGCTGGTCACTAGTTCCCACCAGTTAACAACAATTCAAAGGTTTTCCTTCGCTGTAGTCCTACACAGTCAGATAGGTTTTATAAGACCAAGGTTTTATAAGATGTGCCTGAGATAGGGATTTGTTCCTGCTCTCATTCCTGAGAGTATCTTTGGGTGTTGTGACCCCTCTTGTCAGAGCCAGAACAACAAGCAAAACAGCTAATTTAGTACTCACAGTTTCAGCCAAGATGTCCAAAGTACTTCTATGACTTCTCTTTTACAAATGAGTAGTGTAGGCTCCACCTAAATTAACATTACACTTCTGCAGCCTACAGATGAATAAGGCTGCCAAGGTGTTACCTTCAGATCATGGAGAGAAGCAAACATTTTAAGGTCATGATTGCAAAAGTCTTTAGGATGAGTTGAAATGCATCTTAATGTCTTGAAAATTCTCTGGCTGAATTTCCAATGGCCACAGGGAGACCCCAGGGTAATTACACAGAAGTCTACATTTTATGTGTCTAAATTCTGTTAGATTAATTCCATAGTAATGATCACAGTGAGTCAATATTCCAGTCAACAAGGAGCCCTCAAATTAAATCTTTTGATTGCCCTTTTGTCCTTTATAATACATGGTGAAAATAATTTCCTTTTGTTTTAATGTTGTGACTTTAACCTGGAAATTCAGATGAGTCCTGACAGCTGTAACTATGCAATACACTTGTAACTATGCAAACAGCAATGTTGTTTGCAAGATTAACCAAGAAACTGGGATTTGCTTTAAACTGCATTTCCTTCCTGCTTCTTTAGAGTCCTATTCTGCCCTGTAAGGTGAAATGTGTTAGGTTAACTGCTTTAAGAAAATAAAATGGAGATTTGTGTTTGCAGGATCTATCTAAATAACATCTCACCCTTGATATTTACAGTCTAATGGGATTTGAATAATGTACTGGTATCTAACCTCTGTAAACAGATTGAATCAAAATTACTTGTACGAAAGATTCAAGGACATCACGTTTGTCCTTGCTGTTATTCCCTCTTGCCCAACTGGTATATAGTTCATGAGGAAAACGTTCCTACTTTTGAGATTGATGCAGAAAGCATTTCCTAGAAGAGGACACAACATTACAAGCAGAACTCTGAGCTGATGGAGGACAATTTGCAACAGCAAAGCACTGCGACTCACAAACTCATGACAAATTTTCCTAAATACTGTATGGCAAGTCTGGCTCCTTGATTAGGTAATTTGGTATTGTAAAAATTGTTTTTATGGGTTCAGGTATGAATTAGTCTCACTTACCTTCCATCACCCAACGGCTGCATCAAGAGAGTGTTTGATAAAAACTGATTTATTGACTTTTTTGCAAAAGCTAATGTTCCCATGGGGGATCAAAACTTTTGAACAGTGTCTGTTTCCTGCCTGGATGGTGACGGCAGCTTGAGTTGAAAGCAGCCCTGCAAAAGCATCTCCATCTGGATTACATGAGAATCCCCAGAGTGCAGTTATTATATCCAGCTCCTAAATGATCTCTACAGCAAAAGCACAATCCATAGTTACTGTTATTTTAAAATATCCAAACATCTCCTGTCTTAGTATAAAAGTACAACAGCATAGAATAACAAAACCCCTTCTCGACCGTTTCTGTATCTGCAAGATAAGTTTCTATTGTCTATTGCCTATGTACAATGTGATCGATTTGCAGTGAGAACTACCAGATTCTCCATCCAGGGTTTTTATCACCATATCAAAATGTACAAATTGGTCTGACACTTAAAAATTGGTTTAGGCATAGTAGGCAACACCTGAAAAGCTACACTGGATAATTAGATGCTTTGGGTGAAAGGTGGCAAGAAGTAAAGTCTGTCCCCTTGTTTTGGGTTTATCCATTGCTTGACCATCAACCAATGTCTCATCTGTGGAGCTGCGGGGTCCCTGACCACACAAGGAACTCATAACATAAGTGCACAGGGTATGCACACAAGCATAGCCCTGATTCACTGCTGCACCACAGCTATTGCTACAGGACAAATCAAGTGACTTACATAGCTCTCATTCAATGGCAGGTGTCTGCCCACGTCTCCTGAGCAGTGAACAATCCAAAACATAGCCCACTTGGATCCAAGAAACTATTTAGTAGCGCCACTTCTTTACAATGACTAGGTAGTAAAGTTTGCTTCCAACTTGGGTACTCTGAGTGGATACTAAAGCTAGGTTGAGAAAATCCAGGTTTCAGTTTCTTCATTACCTGTGAATGGTCTGTCCCCATTTAGCACAGCAACTGCCTCAGAAACAAACATACAGTAGTTATCGATCAGGTACATCATGGTAAGGTATTCTGCCAGCCTGCAAGCTGTTTCTGAATCCCATTCTCATGCCGGATAATGTCATGATTGAACCAAAACACACCCTGTAATAAAAATAATTGAAGTCAGGGTAGAAATTATGTTAAATATTCAATAACATCATGAATCACCCACAAGCATTAAAAAGTTACACAAAAAACCTCTCACACCCCCAGGAGTCTCCAAGCAGGAGTGAAAGATCATCTCTGGGGCAAGATTTCTGGCTGCTTCTGGCAAATACAAGGTCAAAAGATTGCAGATAGTCCGTGCAAAGATTGTACGGACTTTTTCACAGCTGACAAGACAGAAAGGCCAGGAAGAAAGTAAGAGGACAAGTCAATCCTGCAGATTCCTATAGAGTCATGTCACCTCTCCAGATTGAGCAAACCACAGCATCTGATCCTTGATTGCACTGAACAGCTCAAGGGGCATGTCTGCTGTTCCCTCTACATAAATCCGGGTTAATGACAAATTGTTGTATTGCTGCTTTCTGTGTCCTCCAGGCACTGAGCTACAAATTTCAAAGCCCAGAGTTTGGGTAGATATTATTAATTTTGCA
The DNA here is from genome assembly GCA_028858755.1 of Ara ararauna. Lineage (NCBI taxonomy): Eukaryota > Metazoa > Chordata > Aves > Psittaciformes > Psittacidae > Ara > Ara ararauna. The sequence continues at coordinate 108,451,100 of CM054377.1, read as the reverse complement.
AAGGCAGTCTAAAAAATCATTGTGATATTCCAGAGTATTTCGTCTTTACCTTATGTGTGTACAGTGATTTAGAGAGCACAGAAACAGCTCAAGACAGAGATATAGCCAGAAATCTCTAATCAAGAAACAATACAAGGAGAAAGAGGCAAAGGGTATGTTTAACCTTCACCTTTCTTTCTTTTCTTTACCTCTTCCTGTTTGTCCTGTCTTTCCTGACTGTTCTACTTCCACATTTAAAGTTTTTGCACATCACTACTAGCCTGGACTGTTCATACTAACAGCTTATTGGCATCATTAGTTCACAGTATTAGAAGCTCCCTTAAGACCATGAAATTTTAATAAAGTGAAATATACCCATTCTTGTGAAAAAGCAGATATAGGGAAAATGAATTGATCAGGAATGTCTGATAATCGGTTTCCTCTGCTCATGTATCTTATAGGAAATCTATCAGCACTTCCCTGCTTCCACCAGAAGTAAAATGATATCTTAACAACACAGCTTTCAGATAACAGTTGTTCAAGTATTGTGTAAAAGTATATCATCAAAAGCAATTCCCTCCTGAAAAATGTTCTTCAAAATCTTAAACCAAGTCCACAAAATAAAGATTTGTCAGGCTGAGAGCATTCATTAAAATCAGAGGTTTAAAAATAACACAATTCAAACTAAGTAGTGGCTGTTTGAAACAATATCATGGTCTCTTTTTGTAATGGGTGTTAAAGATTTAGTGGTGGCACCAGCAAACGGAGGTCATCAGTGTCTCTGATCCAACCTCTGGTCAGTTTGCAACTGCTTTGGGAATCTCTTTTCATAAAACAAACTGGAAACGAGGGGTTAGAAATAGCATGTTTATTATTGACCACAAGCTTATAGAAGCAGCATGTTAATTTTTGAACATCTGGGTTAATGTCAGAACAGGTGGTCTTGGTAAGTAATATGGTTCAGTTCAGTATCAGGGCAGAAACATTGTCCTGTCCCCAAAGACCTTCCACATATGACACAAATCCTCAGAAGGGGCTTGTTATGATCAAATGCTGGTGTCTGGAGTCATGAAGAGAACATGACATCCATTATAGTCATCAGTGAAATAAGTGCTTTTAGATTGAGTCATCTAAACAAAAGAAATCAGACTAGATGAGTTACATACTGCGTGTGCCTATCCATCCCCACTGATGGTAAGGGTGACTGTTTCAGATGGAAATTTTCATTCTGAAAACATCCCAAGTTAAACAAGATGATCCCACCCCAGAGGCCTTCCCAAGGGAGATGAATACAAGTCTCAGCTGCGATCCCAGCATGGCAGATACAGAGGTAATCGGTTCCCCTGTTCACAAGTGGATCCTGAAGACAGTGATTACAGTTAAAAATAAACTCTCTCTGCTGTGCTGTCCTGGAAGATTAAGAGATTTCCTGAATGGCCTACAACAGATGCCCAGGGGGATGAGGGACAATCAGTGTCAAAATTTGTGCTCAGCCAGCACTGATGGTTCAGGTTCTCTTGGCTGTAGGTGAAACACCTATCATCACATTCAGCAGTGCCCTTGGGCCAAACTCCTGGGGGGGATACAAACCTCAGAGCTATGGGTAACACTCTCTTCAAAAGCATCTAGGTGCCACATTCCTCTTCAGTTGAAAATACATGCTACTCTGCATCAGCCATCCAGGTCATAAAAGGGGATGTGTGTGGCTCCCAGCTTGCTTTTCTAAACGAGCAATGCAACAATTACTCATATCACACTTTTAGAGTGCCTGGCCTCCAGGAGCACTTCTGAGCCATGAAAATAGAGTGCAGAGAGAAAGCTATGGAAAGTGTCTTAAACTAATAAATTCCTGCTGGGGAGAAGGAAAAGGATGTTTGTCTCTCTGTGTGCTGGGCTGCTTATTCAAGATTGATTGCTCAGTTGAGCCCCATACTGGGAAGCCTACTTATTTCCCTCTGGCAAACATTAACTTCCTTTGCTTTCCTGATACATTCACTAATCCTAGAGGGAAATATTTTGCTGACTACAACAGTATTTTTCATGTTAAATTATTCCACTTGTGTGAAAATCTGGCCCTGCATGGTGCCCAGTGCTCTCTGCTGTCTCCAGAAATGGGTCGCGATGCAGAGAAGATGATGGTTTGCAAAAGGATCATAAGATCTTCCCAGTTCATGCTCACTGCAAACAAAGCAAGGGAAATGTAGCATCCAGTTGGCAAACCTGCTAAGCAAATATCAATGCGCATAAGAAAAACAGAGGTGGACTACATAACAGCTGTGATATAGCCGCCAGATTAGGAACTAAATACATTATTTAAGAACTACTTGATGAGCTTGTAAATGTTGCACATATTGGACTCTGAAAGGAATCTACCATATTACAAGGGCACCTTACTCTTCAGGTAGCACTGGTGGCTTCAAAAATATGTTTTGTTAAATTTCAAGAGTTTTTTTCATAGCCCCCCACCAGAGAGAAAACTCACATTTCTTGTCCTGTAGAATTGCTCTGTCTGGTCTCTAAGTATGGCCAATCTCATCAGACCAGTGATGTCAAGTTAAAGATGAATGAAAATGTTATGAGGCTGCTAGAACTGGTAGTAAAGCAGAGTAAATAATTTCTCTAATCAAATCTAAATCTTATCATTTCTTGATGAAAAAGAAGAGTCATTCAGGACCTGGCCTGAGCACCCTGCTTTACTAGTTATGTTCTTCATGGGAAAATCAATGAGAAATTAACTTTCTAACACAGTCATAAATTTGAACTTACACAGAAGGATCTGAATGGGATTTTCAGCTGTTTATTTCCACCTTAAAGTAGCTGAAGTGGAAATAAGTGGAAGCAAGGCATGTACTTGGTTATGTCCAGCCAGCTTCAAAAAATGTTGTGGGTCGAGAGGAAAAATAGTATGATACAATTCTTTTTTGCTCTCTAAATATTATTTTTTATTTTAATACAGAACTTGAGGGGAAAATAAATGGAAGCGGGGATGACCAGGGTGAAATAGAATGTCTTGTTCAAAAAATCTGTCAAGGCAATTAATGGGCTGAAAATTTGTTTTAAAAGGTTGACGGGTTTAATAACTTCTGGGCATTTCTTTTTAAGTTTGACGAATGTTTGAAGAAAAAATCAGTTTTACCAGGACAGTATTAGAGCCAAAGCAAGTGATCCAGCTTCCTAAAATGTACCCCTTGCCTTTTACTTCACCGATGAACAAATAGGGTTTGCTAAGGATAAGTAAACAGAGGACTGTTATGTTCAGATAGAAAAAAAAAATGAATTCCCTTCACATACACCCCTCGGTGCCACTGAGAAAGAAAGCAAAGTGCTGCCAAGGACTTTTCAGCATTGCTGATTTTGGAAAACTATAGGCAGCAGCTGCAAGCTTCCTAAATTATGTATGGGCACTACACAAATCACTGGCTTCCCACTTGTAGCAGATGAGACCTTTGGAGATCAACTCTGCTCGGAATCAACATCTCACTGCTGAAAGTGTCTGCACAGCTTCATCATAACAACCTGCAAAGGTGGAAATGCTGGTCCCTTCTAGTAAGTAGTTCAGTAACCTTAAAAGGTTTTTCCTAATGCTTAAGAGTCTCATTGCTGCAATCTCATGCTGTTTCTTTCCCTCCTGCCCATAAGGAACAGGGTGAGCAGCTTATCCCTTGCTGCTTATAGTAATTTTTTTTCCTCTTTGAAGGCTGTTTCCGTCCCTCACCTCCAGTTAACTCCTCAAATCTTCTCCAAGTGGTCCATATTGTTAATGGAGTACTCTGGAGTGAATGCAGTGGTTGAGCTGAATCTGTTCTGTTCTTGCAGGGAATGGAAGGTCATCCACGCCACCATCTTTAAGCATCCCAACATAATGCTTAATTCCCTGATCCCATTGATGCATTTGCCATAGCACTTATTCAGACCTCTAGTTTCTTTTTTGAAGCACTGCTGCCCACTCTAGCACTTCTACCTGGCCTCCATCCAGCTACAAACTGGCATTTGTATGTACTGAACTACTGCATCTACTATATCTCCAATAACATTCCCTTTGTATTTTGTATAGGAATAGGTCTTAACATATACAATTGACAGAGACACATTTAGAGGTTTTAGGATTTTTCTTTTTTTTTTTTTGTGATATGATAAGCCAAAATTATATAAGAAATTTACCAACATCAAAGCAGCACCAATTTCTGAGCACCAGCATTTCCCCCGGGCATTTTCTGTAGTTTAGGAGCATGAGGGAGACTTTGTCTCTGCCACAGGTTTACACATATGAAATCTGTGGTGGGTTAATTTTATGTTAAAGAAAGCAGGATTGCATGTAGTATTAGTCAGGTTTACAATTAAAGTACCTTTGCACCTAACCCAGAGAAAGTAATGGGTACATATTACCCTGAACTGAAATGACACTTGTGGTAGAAGTTTCAGTAAAAGCAGCCATCCTGCTTGCTTTGGTTCACCTGGGGAAAAGTTTCCTTGCAATTTCAGTCCCCAAAATTTTCCCTAGCACATTCCTGTACACACAAATTAGGAGATAATATGCTGTTATTAAGGACACAGTGAGTACAAAAGTGATTTATAGTATGATGGGCTTTTACTGACTGAAAGAAAACAAGCTTTTTTTGGGGAAAAAAAAAAAAGATAAAATATAATCCTCGTGGAATTATAACAGTAATTCAGGAGGAGTCACTCAGCCAGTTTTAATTTCAAAGGTAGCATAAATGAGGTGCCTGAATCCAAGTGTTCGTGCCTGTTGGCTGCTTTACTATCAAACCATTTCACTTTTCTTAACAGCAGTAGGGACATTTCTGCACTCACATCACATGCCATGCTCAACGGGAGAAAGGGCAAAACCATCCCAATTTCAAAGATGCTGCTCACCATGATGTACCAGACTATGTAAATCACCTGAGGGCTTTTCATCTATGATCAGCTACTACAAGGAATTCAGTACTCCCCTGATTCATGTACTCATGCTTCAGAAAGATCTTTTGCCTAGCCCTGACTGCAATCCCCATTCTGAGCAGTGTATCTAGCACCCCATCAATTTTAAGTTCAAGACACCACCACTCTATGTGAATGGCAAGATTAGACCTTCTGTGGAGTTTCCTCACCTAGTGGAACCTTACCTAGGGGACCAAGCTATGAATCAGGATCTCACAGCGGAAGATGGTAAGACAGATCTTGTAGCTTAACCCAGATATATTGCTTTAAAAGCTTGATATTTCACATATAGGTGCTGAGGCAGCTAAACATGACCTCTTATGCATTAAAACCAGGAATGAAGTGTGTTGCTGCAGCAAGCCATCCAGGTTGATGCAGAGGTGATTTTATATACATATATCTTCACACACTTTTTAAAGATTAAGTAAATCAGTTCATTCAATTCCTAGTAAGACAGGCAGTATTTGTCTACTAGAGCTCCCATCCAGTTCAAAAATAAAATACAGAAAGAAAAATATTAAGAATTACAAGTGATCCATGAAAATCAAGTCTGAATAATATTTATGCTACAAAAGAGATTTTGGTGTTATTTTTTCAGCACTGTTCTAAGTAATTCATTAAGCTAGACATAGTTTGTAGGGAGAAAGCAGTATCTTCTGTTGCAGTAACTAACTGATTTGCTTTGAAACAACAGTCAGCTTTCAGGCTCACAAGCTCTTTGAGGGTCAATGATAGGTACAGCAAAATTCAAAGGTAAATATGAGCAGAGAACAAAGGATGGAAAGTAACTAGGTTCTCTTAATCAGTTGATGTGGGATAGGAGAAAAAAAGTTTGGCACCTGTAGTATAGAAGAAAAGTTATTACAAAGCAAAAGGTGACATGGCAGTATCTTCTGCTGGAAAGTGATATGCAGAACAAAAGAAAGAAGAGAATGAGAATTTATAGTTCATGGCACATGGGTGGTTTATGCTGGGAAGCAAGTTGGAGTGATGGTGAAAGGGAAGAATTATAACATGCCATAAATGTTTGCCTTTGTTGATACTGTTACTTTTTCTTATAATGAATAATGTGTTTTGATTGTCACATTTGGAAAGTGCATTGTAGCTTTCTCTAGAGGATCAAGTCTGACAGAGCAGAAATTGAGTGGCTGTGTTGTAAAAGTTTGTTGTCTACTACTAATCGGATGGTTTTGCCCTTTTGCTTTGCTTGTACAAGTTTTTTCTGATTCATGGGGGTTGCTTCATTCATAAAATTTCTATGAGGACCTGTAGTGGGTGAAGTATATTACAGTTTGGAAGAGCAGGCATAGGATTCAGGGATATTTTTAAGATTTGGGGATATCCTGACAATTTTCATACACATTATTCAAGGAATAATCTAATTCCACTTGATATATGTAGTCCAGTGTTATTTTCCTTGTAATGTTGAGTTTAGTGATCTGTGGTGCAGCTTAATGTTTGGGAAGAAAGATTCTGAGAAAAGTAGAAGTTGCACCATATTTTACTCTCTTTGTTGAAAACAGTTGCTGGGAAAGTAGCATCTTTAGACTGTCAAGGGGATATTGTTCCTCTTAGATCAGATGTGTTGGTGTTGAAAACCAAACAGACTATTATAACTTTTTCGACATGTTTTGGATGATAGCTGGGCTTGTGTAGGTGGGTGTGCTGACTTGCATGTTTTTATATAGCATAGTTTTCTGGTTACCATTTTTATGCTGACCATGGTTTGCTGGACTTCAATACAACTAAAGCAGTGTTCAAGAGGTAGTTTGATGGAGAACTGAAGTGTATTAAATTTATCATAGAAACCAGTGAGGGAATTCAAGCTTTCAGGCCAGACAATAAAGATGCTATCTGTGTTCTCAGGTAAAATGCTGATTAAAGCTGGCTTCAAACTATGGTTGTTTTAACCTCTTAAGTGTTGAAAGATGAAGTTGTCAGAGTGTGGAGCCACTTCGGTGCCTACTTCGGTTCAGGCAGTCTGGAGGAACTGTGTGGGCGAAGGCTATGAAAAAGACTAACTTGACAATACATCTAGTCCAGCCTGTAGGTTGGCCTTATTCTGACAGGTCTCTAGTGCAGGCTGTAGGCATGAAGGACAGGCTGCACTGCCACTGCGGGTGCAATAACACTGAACATCCTTCCTGACTAAGATGGTAGCATCTAGTTTAAGCTACACTATAAACTTAGTTTAGCTTTGAAGGTGAGAGATTTTAGTTTGGGCTGGAAGAAGGGTTTGTTTACCTAAAAGTTTTCCTACTTTGGCCAGTGATGACAATCAATTCCCAAAACTATTTTACCACTCTCCATAGAACTTGCTTCAATTACATCCTTGGTCCATCAAGCTTCAAAGCTTGCCAAATATTTCCATGACTTTTCAAAGCAGTGCCATCTGCTTTATCTGCAACCTGGACCAACGTCTCTGAGCCCTGACTGACCACATAACATGGGAGACAGCTGCTAGACAGTGGCCTCCTCCCACCAGTCCTGTTCAGCCACCACTGATGTTACATCTCCTCTGATGTTACATCTCATCTGATCACACTCAAAAACAGTTGTTTCTCCTGCTGCTCACTCTGACTGTCTATTCAAGTGCCCTTTAGGTCCTGCAGCAACTGCACTGGAGATACATAAGCTGTTAAAAAACAATAAAAAGTTAATCTAAAGCCCACTACACATTACTGCATGCAAGCCAAAGACACCAGCTGAATATATCAAGGGGAGTGACAGTTTGGATTTTTGACAACCATGTAATGAATTGCGATCAAATATGCAGTCACCATTCACAGGAGAATTATAGACTGGAGAAGGAAAATAAAATAGAGCATCTGACAGCGAAATAATTATTTAGATCCCACTATTTAGAGTGCTTAGGTAGACAGCTGTTGGCTCAATGAGAGAGATACAAAGGGCAGGCAATGAAGGCAAAGAAAGAAGCGGAAAACCAGTCTGGTGGAGTGAATAAGAGGGTAGGTGAGAGGCCGTGCCCAATTATCAGGTTACTGAGGGGAAGGAGAGGGAGAGCTGATGTATTTGGGAAATGTGCAAAGATCATGCAGGTGATGCTCTGGTAGGGAGGAAGTGGTGCAGATTTGTGTCTCCTGCCCATTATTAAGTGCGGTACGCACAGGGAGCCCTGCATGCAGTGGGCTGGGAGAGCACCAGTTTGCAAACAGACAAGTCCTTCCATGTACAAATCTCCATAGCTTTGCTGACTGCCTCTGATGAGTGCCAAGCTCACTTGCACTGCTTGCCTACAGGCAGGGAAAACCTTCTAATGCTTGAAGTCACCTTCCTGTACCAGCCTCATTAGCCTGCAGGGCTCCACAGTAGCTGGTCTGAAGCATCCCAGTGGGCATCAAAAGCCCAGTCCTGCTGCTGGCAGTGGTGGTGTTTCACCCACCGACAGATGTGGGATCAAATGTGGGCTCAGAGTCTGTCCTTGAGCGCTGGATTCACTGGTCTTGCTACGTGGCCACCAGCACCTGCCAAACCACAGAGCAGACCAACAGGACATGAAGCTAAAGAGCAGAATTAGCTTTAGAAATATTGTGAGCCCAGCATTGTAATATTGTTACAATATCAGAAATTGTTTTAGAAAACAGGAAAAAACATAAGTGAATCAAGAATGTGGTACTGGAAAGGGTACCACTTGGAAGTGGAGAAACATGCTACAGTTTAAAAAGGCACAGGTAGAAAGTAACAGAATAAATCTGCAGAAAAGAATGTATTATAATAAAGAAGAAACTCACTGATAATACTGTAATGGAAATGAGAGGAAAAAGAAAGGTTAGCTGAATCTGGAACAGAACAGCATGTAGGAAAACAGAGAATCTGATTAACACAGTGCTGCAACTTTCCTTTGAAATGGGAAATGAGCACACTGAGTATTACAAAAAGATAAAAATTACAGAGAGGGAAAAGGAAACGCGTTTGTAGAGGCTGAATCACAGACAAGAGAAAAACTGGACCAGGGAGAGAAAAAAAGCAAAAATTATAGACAAGGACAATAGGGTTTTGTGCTGCGTACTAAACGGGAAATTACAGACATGGAGTGTGATTCTAGGAAAAATAGCGGCTGTACAACAAAATATGGCAATGAAACAATGCTTGTGAAAATGAAAAGTCACTTATGAGGAGAAATTGTATCCATGAAAACAACAATGGCAATAAAGGGATTAGCAATACGGGAGCAGCTGAAGATGAAAATATTTGGGCTAGAGAACGGGTGATGATGGCACAGAAATCAGTGACAAATCACAAACATGGCTTTCAAAGTATTTCTTTGCATCTTGTATGAAAGACATACCTGCAGCAGATGTCTTTCCCTGCATCTCTAGGAAGACACAGATTTTTTTCAAGCTTCTTCTTCTTCTTTATTATTAGTATTGGTATTGGTATCGGTATTAGTATTAGTATTTATATTAATATCAGTATTAGTATTTATGTTAATATTAGTATTGTTGGCATTGTAGGAGGCTTAATGTCCTCAGCCTTGGGTTGCAGCTCCATCTGTGCTATACACTGTACAAACAGTCAGAGCAACTTTATGATATAGGGCCCTGCAGAAGGAACTTAAATTAACCAGTAGGAGAGGCAACAGTTTGGCAAATTCACAGGTCAGTCAGTAGTGAGTTTCTTGGAAGTGCCACTGCAGACACAACTATGATTTAGTGCAGCGAATGATCGTTTGGACACTGCATTAGTTAGGTCCAAGACTGGCACAATCACAGGACTATTGGATAAGTTACTTGTTTGGTTTTTTCCTTGTACAGACTGGCACTCTCTGATGATCAGAGTACACATACAAACGATTTCAAAGGATTTGAGATTCCTACTAAACTGAAGTACACCATATCAATTTTGTTATTTAAAGCATGACATTCAATCAACGATATCTGCAAATCAAAACTGGTATGAAGCCAGGGAAAATGCAGAGCTTTTAAAGTGTTTGATAATGTGAGGTTTAAGGTCTTACCAAAACATCTTCAGAAGATTACATCCAGTTTGTAGACAAGAAGCTAAATCACCCAAGAGTAGAAATGTAGCAATTACATTTTATATAACAGAAACATTATAAAAGAACTTGGACAAGGATAAGGAAGGAAAGTGAAAGAGACAGTGGTCTGTACTCACAAAATTCTTGCAGTGTCACCAGAAAGCAGGCATTAGCTTTCTTTGACAGGGAGTAAAAAAATGGTGGTGGTGTAGAGGACAGATTATGGAAGAAGACCTTAACACTTATAGTGAGCTGTAGCTCTCCTTTGGAATGTACGGGAGAAACACAAAAGCAAAACCAGCCCTTTTAGGCAGAGATTTAGATAACCTAGACAGAGAGAGGTGAAAGGATGAAGTAGTGAAGTTTAATAACCTTTTGTAACTTGGTTCCAAAACTACAAATGTATGTTTTTTTAAGTAAAGAGTACTTCTGTACTTACACCTTGAACAGAGCTGCTACTGGGCTAATATAACACACAAAGCTTTCATTACCCAAAGAATAGCAAACCTCAATATTGAGATGTTATCTCACCAAATATATCCTGTCAATAACTTACTAAAATTCCCAGCTCCCCATCTGCTCATATCCAGGCAATACCATGGTAAAACCTTTCATGAGAGCTACCAAGACTGCTAGTGAGAGGCATGGAGAGACTTGAGGGATGAAGAAATAGCTTGCAATGGGCAGTGAGAGCCAAAAAAGCTTTCTGTCACACAGAAGCAAGGGAGGGCTCATGCTTAAACATTCCATGTTCATTGGGACTACAGGTTATGTTAAAACTATTGCACTGAGATCTCACACAGGACCAATAACAGACAATGCATTCAGATGGGAAACTGAGGAACTCTTGAAGCCATTTCTGCTGCAGTCAGCCTTGCATGCCAGAGCCCCATTGCCTAACATCCAGAGACCAGGAAATAAATGGATTTACAAAATCTCTGTCTACAGACAGGCTGTCTCTCAAATGCTGTCCTCTGTAAAGCATGGAGCACATCTCTGAAGTGCATCAGTAATTCTTAAAGGTTAACAGGAGCTGAGGAGGATACTCTGCTCCTCACAGACTCAGTCTCCCACTGCAGTCAATTATCCCTTTGACTGGCATGCTTCATGTGGCCTCCCAAGCTGTTCCTGGCATTCAGGAGATTTTAGCAATTCAATAAAAATGGAGAACAGGAGTCATGTCATATGTTCTTGGACTGGGTGTTGCCTTCGCATTGTGTTTCATGCCATTAACAATTTTTCCTGACAGCTTCCTTCATGTTGCTGACTCTTACGCTTCTCATAAATGACTGGGAAAGGTCTTAACTTGTGCTGCTAGGCAGAGTCTTCACTGACAGAGATACAGTAGTCTGCTATTAGTGCTTGAGTACTGCACTTGCTGTACTTCCAACTCAGACTCTGGCAACTTCCTTCCATCACTCCCACAACTGCAGTAAGGCATCCAGATAAATCACTGTCTTTAGACTTCCAGACAGTGCTCAGAACACAACGCCCGGCCAAAGAAGAGAAAGCAGTCCACATGCTGTGCTTTGGGCATATTATCAATTAGGAGATTTCCACAAGCACTGAGTGCATTTAATTTCTCTATGCGAACAGCTTGTTCTGGAAAGCTCACACCTTCTGGGGGGTGCAGAGGTGACTGGGAGGACCATCAGCATCAGTGAAAGAAGCACAGGAAAAATTCTCAACTGAGAAAACTCAGAGTCCTTTAGATTTGTTTAATTAGGTTTGCAGCACCTCAAATGTGCTCCCTCCCTAAATAAAGTTAGAGAGTTAGTATTTTGACCTAATATTGCTTAATATACAGTATCGTTTAGACAAGAGCAATCTTAGTAAAAAGCCCTGTTCTTAGTACAGGTTGAGATTATGATGTTCACAGAAAATGCTGTGAGTTCCAAGGCTAATTCTAAGGGAGAAGGTCAAATGTGAAGGAGGACCTTTAAGTGAACAGCAATCCAAGTTAAGCACATTTTAATGAAAAGGAAGAAATAGCTGTGTACTGCTGCTGGTGCACCAGCATTTTATCCAATAGCAGGGTTTGATGAATGTATTTGTTCATTTCTTTATTAGTTTTGCACTCTGACCCAGATTCTCTGTGTCAGCCTGTGGATTTAGCTGACTAAATGAAGACATCTGTAGCTGAGCTAGTTACTGTAGGTTTTCCTTTAAAGTCATTGGAGAGCCAGTGAATGGGGACAGAGGTGGAGGAAATCATTGTACTGAGAGAGACATCTAAAACAGGTCAGGTAACCTCCTCTCTAAAACTACCTTTTTTTCTCCATTGACACAAAAACCTCCATAGAGGAATATCTTCCTGATAAGCCTGAATGAGGAAAGATATTTGGATTCCTTCATGATCATACTTAGGTCTTACAAAGCCATTTTACTCGTATACCCTCTTTTTGTGGAGTCATGTCAAACCATTAACTAAAATAATAAATAAAGAGGTTATGGTGCTGCAGTTCCTGACAGACTCACATAGGAAAGCCATGTCCCTGAGGCATATTAGCATAGCCCAGGAGTAGCCTGTGGTCTTTAGACCACAAGCAAAGGCTTGAAGATGTGGGAGACGCAAGGAAAAATTTTGCTTTCAGGCTCTTTCCTGCACTCGTGGACTCCAGGCATCGAGCTTTGTTTGTCTAATCACTTATCACTCAAGGTCCTGTAGGACAGATGTTCCCATATTTGACTTGCCATGGGCTCACACTGTCACACAAACCCACGCTCAGCTGTGGAGTCTGGAGCATGGTGGGTTAAGCACATGTATATTCATGCAATGTGCATAAATGCTGCTGCATTCAGAAGCTTTAATTTTAACTCCCATCCCTTGTTATTGTAGTAGACTTATTCTGTTTCCAGCTGCCTCTACAAAGGTTTCACTATAGGGCTCCTGTAACTCAACAACTTATTACTTTATAATTTAAGTTAGGGCAACCAGGGGAGCTGTGTCTTTCTGTATCACTTTCACAATAAGGACATGCACTGTCTTGCTGTGTGCTGGATGACAGCAGTTGTGCAGGTCCTGGCAGATAGTCTTCACCACCACATAACATAGCTCTTCCACATCACAAGGACAGTACTCATCTCCCCATTCAAAAGCATGAAAAGAATGATTACAGCACCTGTGCTGTCTAACAGGGGCTGTGGGAGGCCATAAGCAGCACAGCTACATTGTAGTCACGGGTGACGCCTTTTACGGTTGTATTTTTCTTTTTACTTGGTTCATTTTACACCTTAGTGCACATGATGGCTTTTGTTTTGCCTCCAGATTGCACAGAGCCAGCTACTGTTTTTGCAGACATTTGAACGCCTTTCCCTCCTAGCCAGCTTTATGCTTCCAGTTGCCAAATTTCAAATTGACAATGAGCCAAGCAAGACACTTCAAAATCAACCACAGCAGCTTAAAAATAAGTGTATATTTCTAAGCAATGTACATAGGGTTGATTTGTTCCTTTGCCCATACCTCTGGTTGACATCCCTTAGTAGACACTTGTCAGGTAGCTGCCTGGACGCTATGCCCATGCCTCTGGCTTGCAGGAGGTCATGAGAGTCTGGACACAACCCGAGAACAGATGTTCCCAGTGCAAAAGCTGTTATTGACCCAGTGGTCTTTGCCCTGAACCTAATGCTAGGTCTACCAAGACTTTTAGCAGCTGCTGTGTGCTTTGACATACTCTCAAAAGCCATAACTTGTTTTTCACTCTGAGAATGGGGAGACCCACAGGAAATCCAGGTTTCTCCAAATTGAGGTGTGATTTCCTTACCCCATATTTAATGTACAAACCGGACCTCTCCTCTGAAAGGTCTTTTCCCCTTCACCTTACAATGTTGTCATCTATACATTCAAAAATGAGCAAGCATCCCAAAAGTAATTGTATTACCAAATGTGAATGTTAACATAAGAATTTTCTCATGAGGCTTTGGAGATTATTTGACACAGTCCTAATTAGCAAGTGCTGACATACAATTACAGTAAAAAGCAATTAAATCAAAACTCATCTGTTCTACGCAAACTTATTTCCCAGTTTTACGGCAGCAGCATATTAGGGCCCGGTGCCCCACATGAGAAGGAAAGGAGAAATAGCAATTGGGATAATAAGTCTGAAAACCGAAGTTTCCATCTAAGATGGTGAAGGAGACCCCAGCAATATGGGCTTAAGAAACTGTAATTGCACTATTTCTAAAATACCCTCCATCCACTAGATGCCTTTGTGCTTCTGGTGTGCCAAGCAGAGCACGACAACTGGTTAACAAGGGAAATAGAACTGGAACTCAAGCCATGTAGAAGCTTCTATTTTTTGGCATTTGTATCCTGAAATTGTTTATCTGAACATCTGCTTCATTAAGAGATATTGTGATGCTATTCACAACAGCAACAAAGAGCTACAGAAAGCACTTTTTCATCTCTTTTTCCTACCCATGTTCCACACCACCCTTCAAAACTTTTTCATTACAGATGTATGTCACAACACTTACCAGTGACTTTCGTTGTGCTTCCCCAGAACCAATGATATCATTGCACTTCGATGAGCATCTTGGAAAGCAGACCACTGATTTCTGAGTGTTTCTGAAGTAACATTCTAAGCAATTTTATTGTTTCTGCTGTTGTGAGAGACCTTACACTGGGAACAAGGGCATATCTGCAAGTAATCTGCAATTCCCCAGATATTGTCAGCACGCTGCTTAGACTCAAGTTGAAAAGGCTGAATTACAGACATGGTTTTAGAGTCCTGTGTTCCACTGACAAGCAGCTGCACGAAGGAGGCAGAATTTGAAGCTGTCCCTCAAGCAGGATTGGAAGAACTGCTTTTATAACATTTCCTCCTTCCTCAGCTTCATTAATACTTCATGGGAAATAATAAAGATTACTAGAAAAACCTGTATTGCACATCCTCTTTCAACAGGAGAGCCCATTAACTTTACGCTACTTAGTTGTTAGTCCATTCATTCTTCTCACTAATCTCACCTGCTGCTGATTTTGCCTTTGATTATCTACTTGATGACCTCCTGCTCTATCCTTATTTAGAGAAGGCTGGCCAATGATTACAGTATTTTTAGGACATTACCAAGGGTCCTATGTCTCTACACTAATAGACTAATAATATTTTAATAGAATAACTAAAACAACCAGAGGGGATTGTAACCAAACTTACCTCCCAAGAAAAAGGCATTCTTAAGCAATTTCTTAGGGAAGTGCTAAGATTACCAAAGGGATGGGTGAACAGGGATGCAGGACCTTGCAGACCCAAGCAAACATTATCATCCATTTTTTCCTGCCAAATGTGAACAGTACCCAGAACATCAAGAGCCTGGATTTATGACTGCAGCTTCCCAGTGGTATGGCCGAGCAAGCATTAATCCAGACGGAAATGTAGATTTCAATTAATTTATTCGCAGATATTTGCTTATCTTTAAGCAGACACGACTTGCTGGAGTATGATGAGTGGGTGTTGCACCTTGCAGGCTGTTTTTTAAAAGTAAAGCAAGCTATATCCTTAGCCAGCATGTGTTGGCACTTGTTCCTTTAATAACATTTGGTACGAACACAGTCAGCCACCCTATGACACAGCTTGTTCTGAGACCTACCAGTCATCCACAGTCTCCTAGGCCAAAATTAGATAAGCGGTGTGGATATAGCCCCAAAATGTCAAAGCAGCGAGCAGCAAGGGTATTGAAGAGCCTTTAACTGACATTGATAAAAACTGGGAAACCATATTGCTATACCGTCATGGAGAAATGTTTGGTTCAGGGTTCAGTGATGCCTTAGTGAAGAATAGACATTAAGAAGCATCAGTTACTCCCTTATTCTTCTCTACCTCCCTTTGCTATAGGCAGAATCCTGGACAGAGATCAAAATTTAATGAATTTAAAACCAGCTTTTTATAACATTCAAAGCTAGAATCTTCTCTCATTTACCCTGAAAAACTCCCCTGACAGTGACAATGTCAGATAGATTGCCACAGGTGAAAATCTATACTGAAAGAAGACAAATCCCTGGCAAGTCTGAAAAAATATATCAGAATTATTCACACTTCAAACTTAAATTTCCCAACATGAGTCTTTGGGACCCAAAGCTTTTTACCCACATGATTAATCAAAGTAACTGTTTAAATAATGGGTTCGGGATTTTTGCCTGGATCCTTTCTTCTCAACCTCCACTTTTCATTCTCAGTGCGATGAGCAAATTATAAAATAGGTACTCAGTGGAACATTGCCCTGCAGAAGAAAAGTCTCCAATTCTGGATCAGTATTCTTGGTTCTTCTATCAATTAACATCCGAATAAACAAAATACTTTTTCTTAAAGCTGCTCATCAGAGAGCTAAGCTTTCTGGGGCTTTCAATTGGATTTTTTTAAAGGATAGTATTTTCCGTCTCTTCTAATACTATTCTTTTGGTTACAATATGAATGAAACTATCCAAATTGTTTTCCCCTCCATCACTATCTGCATAGTGCATGAACAGGAGGGTCAAGTGCAGAGTTTTGGACTTTCATAGTGGCTATGTAGTGTCTTGCAACATCATCGCTGACTTCTTGTTTATTCCAAAGAGACGTGCTGCTTATTGCCCACTCCTTCATCAGAGACAAAGGTGCAGAACACAGAGTAGAGAGCAGAAATAAAGCCAAAGAAAAGATAGTTTGAGGAAGAGTTTCCAAGCAGCAGGTCTCCTAATTTATGAAATATTCTAAGAAGAGTGGTGGAATTTAGATATTGCCAGGATGAGAACGTGCATAGGAAAGACATGTCTGCAGGAGTTATAATAAATGTTTTCTTCTTCCTTCTGACAGTTCCTCTTTTTCGGGAGCCCTGCTGAAGTAACTTAATAGGAAGAGAGGGTAGTCTTATCATAATCTTTGTACTGGAACAAGGTCTTCACCCCATGCTCCTCTGCCAACCAGCCTGATCTGGCAAGAACTCAGGGGAGCTCAAAAGAGTCTTTCCTGTTTCAGGACATTCCTTGTCAGATGCAGATGATATGTGAGGTCCTAGTGAGCAGAAAAACCATGGTGCTGTGTTGCAGTCAAGGAGGGCAAGGCTTTGTCCTCAGAGAAATTCCCTCTAGCTAGCACCCACGTGCATTGCTTCAAATCTTCGCCCCAACCATATCACTCTCATACATACTCCAACTGATGTGGCCATTTTCAATGCAGAGCACCTGAACTAGCAAGACAGTTTTACACTTGCACAGGTGTCCGTATGCTCTGTCCAAGGTCATCAAGTGTTAAAGGTGGATCTTTCTCGAAGGAGGACCTCCTTTTCTGGGACCTTGCTGCCTTCACAGTGAATGACACATATCCAGCGCACACATTTCAGTGCTACAGGTGAGTCTGAGCTTTAAAAGTCTGCCAGAGTGAATGCAGGTAAATACTTATGTCTCTAAGCCATTATTTTTCCAAAATTATCTCTATGAGTTTAGGTACCTGCATGAAGTCCTTGGGTCATTTTCTTTTTTCAGTTCCTTGTGTCCATGTCAGCTCCTGGGCTTTGGCACGTGGAAATCCAGGCACTTTGCTTCCTGGATAAGTATTTAGGAGTTTAAGTTAAAAAAAAATGTTCACCATAGTCTCCTAAATTGCTTACTACAATAAGCACTAAACAATGTGAAAGACATCAGCTGGAAAAGAGGAGCAGGCACTTTATGGCTTAAAAGCATCTTCTGGAAGTACTTGAGATATGTGGAAGCCTCTCTTTCGTTTCATATTGACAAATGAGAAAACAAATACGAACAGTGAAGTAGGAAAATCTGAGCACTCTATTCATTCCCCTCAACACAATGTTGCCCAAAAGACCTCTTGTCAGAAAGACTTTGTTTCTGCTCTTTTTTTCCCTTTACCCTCTTCTTGGATTCTTCAGATGTTAAAAATTAGTTGGTATTTGAGCAAGTAGCCTCTCCTGGTGCAGGCTTAGTGTAGTCACTGCACTGTGTCACACACTGAAGCTGAGAGCTACCTTCTCAGTTTCACAACCATGGCAGTTCTGCAGAGATACTGCACTCCAGCCCCATACATAATGGGGAACTTAGCCTAGTGGTAGACTTTGCAAATGAAGCTAGCTCCAGTACCTTCAAGGGAATAGGATAGTCCGTGTTTACCTTTGAGTTTTGTGTTATTGGAAAACTATAATAATGATGAAAACCTCAAAATAAGATATTGTTGAAAAGGTACTGAACTATCATTTATGTTGCTTGGGTAATGCAATGTTTTCGCTCTAAAAATCAAATACTTTGTCAGGACCAAATACAAATTTGTTACCTGGCCCCACAGGATGCTATACTAATTTCTGATCTAAAAATAAATGTATCTAAATATGCCAAAGGCACTGATATGCAATAGAGCAATTACATGATTCGACTCAGATCTCAGCTGCCCCCCAGAAACAGCTCATGAGAAGAAGGACGCCAGTACCCAATTGCAGGCAGGATACAGCAATGAAAGAATGGTTTTAACCTAGGACATTCTGAGCAAAAGCATGAAACTGAGGTAAAGTCCCTGGTATACAGAGAATATTTGGTGTGTAACTTCCACCTGTTACGAGCAAACTACTGCCACACTCTGCTCCATGGGATTCAAATGTGCAGTCTTCAGTAATAAAAACAGCAGTAGCCACATGCATGAAAACACCACCAAGAAAGGTACATCTGAAATTTCTAAGCACAATTGCTGGAGCAAGCTGGTATGCAGCGTACCCTTAGAAATTAGGACATGAAAGCTTTACAGCATTCCCTCCTGTTCACAGCCCTCAAGCTGGAGGAGATGGAAGGGTGCAAAGGTGCAAGTATGAGCTTTGCTATAGACTCACACCAAACTGCTCCAATTTGAGCCATATAGAAATTGTGAAATAGCCACAAGTGGTGGCAGTTGCATCACTGAATCTTAGTGACTGCGCACACAAACAGCTGTGCTGTGACAATGTCAGGTGGGTTATCTCGACTGGTCCTGGTCAACATAAGACTAATGAGACACTGGAATTGTTTTCTAGGCACTTTCAAAGCCCAGATATACCAAATTGTTTTGAGTTGGTATATACTCTGGACAGTCCTGTAATAATAAGGGGATGAATTAAATGACCCAATAAGTCTTGTCTGTCTCTAATCTCTGTGATTACATGAGATATATGAGAGAGGGCTTTTAGAACCAATAAAATTCATAGACTAAATATATTTCATCCAGGAGAGAAAGACAAAAAATCAAATGAGTTTTAAAAACCAATAGCTGTGTTCATAAATCAATTCATTCAGAAGACTTTTTTTTCTTTTTCCAGGCATTTGGGTAAAAGTAGCTCATGAGAAAAAGCTTTAAGGAATGCCTTAGGCAATGGAGATATACCAAATCACTTTGCTGCTTCACTGACATGTTTAACAGAAAAGAAATTCAAACGTGATCATTTTTCAGTTCAACAGTTTTTGAGTTCATAATGAATAAAAATTTGAGTAAAGAGGAAGGAGGAGAAGAAGAAAAAAGAAACACTACATTATGACGTACTTCAATCAGTAGCCTTGTGTTCTGATGGAGTAGGCAAGAGCATTCGTAATGTATATTTTTTGCAGCCTATAGCTAGATTCACCGTTAATGTCAAGGGTTTTTTGTGAAATCTAAGTTATTCACAATGGATAAAGTTGAACACAGATTATGTCAAAAAACATTTCCTCCTGCTGGTAATGCTCTCTGCATTAGACACCCTGCTATGCTTGCTTCACAAAAACTACATGTTATGTTTGCTGGTGCAACTTGAATGCTGAATCATACATGTGAGGCACGGGGTACTGCAACTTGCCATAATAAATAACGTTTAAAAAAGTAATTTTTCCTTTGTTTAGCTTAAATCTCACAAAGTTATTAATTTATTGGTTGCCTCACACTGGACCTCGGCCTACCAGTTCTACCAGTTCCAGTGGTGACAGTGATGAGGACAGACTGGTGCTATCAGGCTCTACGTCTCTCTTCATCCCAGTTCTCTCTTTCTTAGTAAGGACCTAGCCCACCCCATGCCTAGCATGGAGAGTGGCACAGAAAGCATTACTTTGACCATGTCTGCTGTTGCCCTGAAGATGAAAGGGCATTAGAAACAAACTAATGCTTACAGACTTGCCTTACCGTCAAATGGCTTGGAAAAGTCTTAAACTAGGCACTGTAACAAATGCCAGCTTAGTCATGCTTCATTTCTTCTATTTAACAGTCCTGAACATTATTTTTCTTACAGTGAGGTAATTATATGCATCTGTCATGTCTTTGACATTTAAGGTTATAGTCATTTGGTGAAATATTAACTGAAAACTACGATGATTCAGAGTTGTTGAATTTCTAATACAATATTAATCCTCACTCAGCCTTTTAAGCAACATGAACACACACTGACACGCATGCTTACTCCCCCTGCTTGATTTTTCAAAATCTTTCCTTTATGCCAGTTATTATTTTAATAGGGTAATCACACAATACTTCTGTCTCTTTGCAAAAATAGGTGGACAGTTATTCCTTGTCTCCAGCAGGCAATGGAGGGATTTCAGAGTTTCCCAGAAAAAATATGTACTTTTCAGTCAAGGTGTCTTTCTTTACACTACAGGTATAGCACATAAGGAAAGGCCTCATAAAAAGCAGCTGTGATGCATCTTCTTCACTATCAGAGGCTGTACCTGGAGACAAAAAAGTTCCCAAATATTAAGTCAAGCTGAGTCTCAGGGCAGCAAAATAGTTCACATGGACTGGGGGGACCACTGTAACGCTCCTGGCACCAGAGCATTCCTCTTGGTGATGGAGAAAAGTAGCGCACATTTAGGCTGCTTTAACTCTGCTGTCATGAAGGTCAAAATCTGGCTCACTGGAGAGGAGAATTAGGCCAGCAGCAACTGCTTCCATAAACACCACCTTGAGCACTGCCAGGTAAGCATTTTCCCCACCTGCATCAGTGTAGGGAGAGCAGAATTTTATCTCTTATTTCTTCATCCTCCGTAATTTGTTATTACCTTCCCTGGAGGTGCCTCACTGGTCCATAAACCACAAGCCACTACCAGTACCACTAAGGTTATTTTTATTGCTTCATTTACAGAACACTTTCTAAAACTCAGTGGTTTATACCCTGTCGTCCATGGAGCCTGGCAAGTGAGAGGACTATTTCTATGGAGTCAGAGAAAGGTAAGTAAGAAAAACAAGCTTATTTTCTGTAGGCTTTAATTTGCTACACATGCATCCCCCCCATCAGGAAACAGTTGCAGATAAAAAGTTAGAATATATATATTTGCAGCAAAGAGAACTTCGAGTAGATAGAAGGAAAAACCCCAACCTTCTACCCATCAAGGATGCATTCAGTTGGCTGCACTTAAATACTTCAATCCACCCTATTCCCTCAAGGCTCCCTTCATTGTCAGTGAAGATCCAGGTAAGAGAGTGAGCAGTGTCTGGGGGGGATCACCTGCTCTGAAAACAGGCATCTATAACACTGCTGTTGGTGCCCATTTCTCTTACTGATTGTCAAGGAAGCCCGGGATGATGGTATAGATGGCTAAAGCTACGTAAGATTAAATGCACCCCAAGCAGCTGAGCACAGCAGGGCTCAAGAGGCAGCTCTTCTACACCTAGCAGTGCGTGATCCCCCCCACACTATGCTGAATTAAAGTCAGCAGTCTGAGAAGTGCTACTGCATGCTCCTCTCCTGTCCAGTGTGTTCATTACTCATTCTTAGCACCTTTATCTGCACAATGCAGTCTGCACCTGACATAAACAAACAGGCTTGTCTCATTGGAGAACAAAGGGAAAAACAAATGCAAGCAAAGCTGAACTATCATTCTGTCAGCAGGCCTTCTGTATCAGTATCAATATTTTAAACAGCCACCTTGGCTCTGTTACAGAGTGTGTGCTGCCTGTTTTCTCAAAAGAATGCAACATTTTTCTTTTTAATTTTCCAAAAATATTCGGCAGATCCAAATATGCTTACTGCCTGTTTACAATCTGAAAGACAGAAGTGAACAACACTCAAAAAAGAAGTTTGATATCCACAGAAACAGTTCTCTGCACTCCAAAGGCCATTGACATGCTACGCTCAAAAGATGGCTGGAGTAAAAAGAGGACTGAGAAGGAGTTTCTGAAGTGTGGAATTTCTGATGAAGTTATTCTTAAACCCACATTGCTGTGCAGATAGTTGGGCACAGAGGGGATCACCTACGGCTATGTTCTTCTCTCACTTTGCATATCACTGCCAAATCAATGCTTTGGGTTAGCTACTAATAGTTCCTAATGATGAAGAGCTAAGCTGCAGGATTTAACAGATCACGCAAAGTGAGAAGATCTTGCAACTCTGTCTTCCAGCAGGAGAGACAGATAGCTGATGCACGAAGGGCAGGAATGGCTGAGTTGACACACTGAGGGACACATTCTGCCGACTGCTCATTTTTCTCTTTGCTCTTTCTCCCCATTTAGGAAAAGTACCTCAAATGCAACATGACTGACTCTATGCCTGTTTATTAGTGACATGCCCAAACAGCTCCTCAGACTCTCTGATCAGCCCTGGAGGCATGAATGACCTTTGAAAGGGTGTAATGCCCTTCCTTCTTTTTTATCAGCAAAATTCTGTATCCTCTGGGTTCTGATCTAGACCAGCTGGAGGTCAGTGCACAAGTCTTTAGCCAAATGTTCTCCCCTGCTTGGAGGGAGCCAGACTGAAGACAGGAATCAGGTTCTGCAAAAGAACTACACAGCCAGGCAGGGATCCCCTCCCTCTTCCAAACCCCACTAACTAGCCAGTCTTGATGCATTTCAGTAAATAAATCCTGGGTGCTGGAGGAATACATGGGAGCAGTTGTAATTCATCTAATCAATTCACAGCCTATTCTTTGTCCTAGCTAAAGTGAAAATTAAGCGGCATCCTGCTCCAAGCACATCAAAGTATTTTTTAAATTGGAGATCACTGATTTAATAATTTAATAAGCAGTATTACAGGCATTAGTCCTTACTGTAATCTGCACACACATTGGAAGCAACCATGCACACCTTTTTCTGGTTTCCATTCTCTAAGAAGGGCAGGTCCCACACTGTCTCCTCTTCTCCTAGTGGGAGAAAAGCAGGTGACCAGACCTGAGCTGGTGCTGTCAAGGACAGCAGCCTCTGCTGCCCTCGGACAGGCAGGTAAATTCACATTCTGCTGCAGACAGATCTGAGCACTCTTGCTATGAGGACCACCCTTCTACAAGAGCACAACTTGGACAGAGAGAGAAGCAGGTGGGAGCTACGTACAGTGGTTCACAGGCAGGTAGCAGGCACTGTGTGCTGCAGGACCAACCCCACTCTGAGCAGAGAGGGAGGTAGGCTTAGAAGAACTGCCCTTAAGGGAAACTGAGCAATTACTGAGTTTGAAAAATGAGATACAGCCTACTTCTTTTCTTCCATGTTTAGTTCTTTTATACCTGTAATAACAATACAACTTTGTTGGAAAAAGCAGTTTCTAGCACATCTCATGAGTTGGAAGAATTAACAGTTCTGAGTCACAGCAAGGTATGGGTCAGGTAGATATGCAGCAGTGTGAGTGCAAAAAGAAAGCAATGACTTTTTAGGAGCAGACAAGTCTGTCTGTGACCCACATAGCAGGGAAAGAAAAGTCATAAACAGTATTGCAGAGTGTTATGGGAAGTGCCAAAAAAAAAAAAGAAAAAGGGGGGGGGGGGGGGGGAAATTCCATCTCTGGTACTCTTGTTTCTGGTTTAACCTGTTCAGAGATTTGCTTTTTTGCCCTACAGAAGTGATAGTGGAACCAAAGGTTCTAAGAAGAGTCAATCTCTTTCCCCTTGGCTTCTTCTCCCACACCTAACATTGAATCAGGACCTCATCAGAGTAAATGCTGTTTAGCTCAGGCCCCAGTGTGAAGCTGTCCAAACATATCTCCTGCCACAAGTCAGTAGCTCTGCTAGCTGACCCCAATATGCAACTATATTTGTAAATGTATTTGTGTGCAAGATACAGCAGGATTCATCCAGACACAAGATATTGGAACAAAAGGCTACTGTCTGGCTTCAGCTGTGATTGTTTATCAAACCAGAGATAATAGCCACGAAGGCTGAAATTAGCTATGCTCAAATACTTTTGTGATTGAACTCTATTACAGCCACACTAGAGGTTGCAATTATATGCTGTTGCATGCTCTTCAGGTACAAATCTACTTTTCTCTTTTTATAGTCCCTCGTGCAACATACCTGCCCTTCTTTTCTCTCCGGTGTGAGCAAGACTGTCTCTAAATGTTTCTTGTCCTATTTAGGTTGAGTTCCTAACTGATGGATTTTGTCTTTCTCATTCGCTCAGTCTTAAGGCTTTCCCCACAAGATCTCTAGGAAAAATCTGTAATGATTTTTCTTCACTTCAGCTGCTCTTTATGAACAAGGACTATGAGTGGACTCTCCCTTTCTAAGTCTCCCTGGAAAAGTGCATGCTTGGCACTACAGGGCATAAAAAAAGAGTCATTCCCAAAGACTCCAGTTGTGTCCAAATTTTGAAGACGCAGAGTAATAAACAGAGCTGCATAATAAAAAGGAGCTTCATCACTTTTAACGGAAGTTCACAAGAGAACAGCTTCCTGTTGGAAGTGGAAGAAATACAAGACAGGCCTTCTATAACCTCACCCTTAAACTTTCAGCATTTAATTACAAAATTGAATAAAGATTTTGAGAGAGGGGTTAGTGAATTCAGGGAATTACACATATAAAAAACATCAAACCTTTGAGTTTGCTGGTCCTTTTAAATTCTATTTAACTGCAGCCAAAAAAAAATAAAGGCCTAGGAAGCCTAGGTATTGAGTTACCAGAGCCAATGGAAGTGAGAAAACTAGAACAGGTTTGATAGCATTAAAAGAAACTGAGAAAAGTCTGCTTAAAAAGGTCTCTCTGCATGTATTGACAGTTCAAGTAAGGTAGTGTATTAAGACCATTTAATAAAATGTAAGGTTAGTGCAGGTCTTTGCACACATTTGGATTACTGAACAAAAAGTAACTGATGTTTAATCCTCAACAGATGACTGTAGTTCATGTTGAAGGTGGGAAAAATTACATTGTGATTAAGAGATTTATACATGGTCATAACCACATGGTGTTAATGTCATCACTACAAGCCAGCTTCCCATATCAACAGGCTGCCTGCAACTTACCCCCTCAAAGACATTTATTTAGAGAGTTACCAAGGGTTTATTTGCCATCTCTTCTATCTTTCTGTAGGAAGACAATTGAATAGATGTGAGCATAGCAGGGTTTGGAGATACAGTTTGATAAAATAGAGAGACAAAAAAGTTTCCAGAAAACTACTGCATAGTAATATATATAAGATACACAGAGCTCAATAGGATTTACAATAATCATGGAGAAAGACAGAAAGACTGTGACACAGGGGAATATTAGAAAAAAATGGCAGCAAGTTTACATTCTTCCTGACTTGAGCAATGTAATGTGGAAAAAAAAAGATCTTAGAAATAGTTTTGGTTTGATTCCATTACAAATGCTATTTCCTGGGGATACTAATAAAAAAAATAAAAGCTTCATGTCACAGGAGCAGAATGTTTGTCACTGCATTTGTTTTCATAAACCAAAAAAGGGCGAGCACCCACACCCACACACTACATACTTCCTAAATCAAGAGAAGCGGCAAATGCAAGGAGCCTGCTTTTCTCTGTATGTGGCCTTTGCCCGCTTGTAGACTATTGAACAAAAATGCAGTAAAAACTTCAGATTGCAAAGCCAAGCACTTAAAAATTTTGAGATTTCTCAATAAAAGCTAGATAATTCCTCATCTCTGTTTTCTGAAAGAGCAGATCTGCTTTAACTAAAAATATTCCATAAACACAGCTTGAAGCTAAATGAACACGGAAAATTCAGATCAAAAAGGTTGTAAAGTACTGAGTAAGGAAAGGAATTTTAAAATGTTTGCAGTCCCAGGTCTGCATAAACAAAAGCCGACACACTTTTTTCGTCAGATGCCTTCACCAGAGGTGGTTGTGGAAGCTGGCTCCAAAATCGAGGAAAATAACTCCTGGACCTGTTCCAGGTCAAGAATGACCACACCATGGTTTGGGTGCCATCATTTCTACACAAGTCACACCTTGGCACTGCTCTTCTTGTGGTGTCATAGGATGTCACACCAAGGCTTATCATGACTTCTTACTAGTCTGACTACCTGGTAGGTATCCTCAAAGTAATAATTTAATAGGGCTTTGGGCAGTAGTCCATTATAAATACTAGAGATTGAAAGCTGCTTCAGGCATTGTTTTCTATTCAACATTACTAAAGAATGCTCAGACTCTGAACACTGCACTTAGAAAAATTATATTATCTACGTGTATCATAATAATGATAAGCAATCATTATTGTCTGGGATCAGCATCCTGCCATGGTGGGACTTAGCAGAATGTGCTCCCCACCTTCTCAGTGAATCACAAATTGCTTTTCCAGGCTATTCATAGCTGCCAGTCTGAAATTTGGGGGTTGTTTGTGTTTTTTCAACTTATTTACATATTACTCTGCTAATTTTAAGCCAAATGCATTAGGTTTATTACTGTTTATCATCTGAGTTTTAAATTGTGAATAATGACATTTCCAAGATTTCTTATTACTCATAAAGCCATTAAGGTCTTCGCTTTTAACCAGAGCAAGAGAAGAGCTACTTATGATCACTCAGACCTAAACACTAGCATTTGAAGTAAAATCCTGAGTATTTGAAGCTTTGTGGAATAAAACGGCAATGACAGCTGGTGAGATTTTGATGGTAGAGCTCAAATCTTTCACACTGTTACAGGTAGGATAACACTTGCTACCAGCTGGTAAAATCTTTATGCAAAAATAAGCTCTGTAGATGGGCTTATGATATTGTACAGTTGCCAAACATCCTGCAGTATATTTATTTTCACCCATGGCATCGAAGCTTATACAGAAACTTCTCACTGAAATGCAAAACAATGCAATTTACACAACAAAGAAAGAACCTGAGTGTCAGTGTAAGTCAGACTGTTGCATTCTTGCCTTTAGTACATTTGTAATTTCCACAGAGTATAAACCATGCCGTGCAGCTGGAAACTGCAAATGCATGCCTACAAGTTTATTTGAAAAAAGTCATTACTCAGTGTGGAAGAGCTGATAGCTTAATAAGGTGAAAATTCCAACTTAGATAACTTAAGATCAGTTCTTGGCAATGTCATTAGTGAAGCTTTTTCCTTGCTTTTTGGTGTAAGAAGCCAGTTCTGCCTTCTCTAGTCAATGTAGGTAGTGCTCAAAGTGTGGCGGATGAGAATTAGCTATCTCATTGCGGTTGGCTAACTCAATACACATTGATCTGTGGGCCCTGTGACCTAAGAAAAGACAAACTATATTAAAATTTGAAATAGCGTTAAATAAGGATGGGCTTCACGTCCCAGTAGCACTGTTGTGGTAGAATAGTTGAAACACATTGGCTTCAGGAAACCATAAATTATTGACAGCAATACTCCTTTGTCTAGTTTGATCTCGAGCAAAGCTGTCTGGCTTGCTGGTATAGAACTCATCATAGTCATATGAATCTGACCCAGTTCAGACAGAGCTCAGTGGTATAAGCGAAGACATATCAAGACATTGTGACTGAGACTACTGGCTAGCATTTAAGACATTTTACATCTAGCTCTGCAGCAGAGTTCTGTGGCATTTTACATATCCATGCATTTGTTTTCAGTCTCTCTATAGGAGAGGTAAAGACTCTGACCACACCAGCATTCTGTGGCCTTGACATCTAGATGAGGATCTACCACAGCGGTTATGCTCCCTTCTGGCATACAGATCAAGGTTTCTTTCCCATGGAAATCAGGATGAGGCAGAAGAGGTCAGCGAGCATTTGCGTCTTCTCCTAGTCCTGTGTAGTGTGATGAAGGCACATATCTGGATCTGGAAGCTGAGAAGTTCCCTAGTTTTGTTGGACTGGAAATGTCAAATTAAGCATCACAGGCCATCTCTACTGAGCTCACTGAAAACAGCTACAGGACGGGCAGAGAAGAGATTCAGAGCAGCCCTGCAGAGAAGGACTTGGGAGTGTTGGTCGATGAGTTCTTTACTGTAAGGGTGGTGAGGCACTGGAATGGGTTACCCAAGGAAGTTGTGAATGTTCCATCCCTGGCAGTGTTCAAGGCCAGGTTGGACAGCAGGTTGGGTGACATGGTTTAGTGGGAGTGTCCCTGCCCCTGGCAGGTGGGTTGGAACTAGGTGACCTTAAGAGCCTTTCCAACCCTAACTATTGTATGATTGTACGATTCAAAAATTCCACTCACCCAGTAAAATTACGTGAACCTTGAAGAGAAGGAGAGAAGCAATTTAGATGAGGTCAGCAGAGATGAGGAGGGACTCTCTTTCAGTGGCAGCCTTTGTTTAAGCCAACTGAGAAACCACATTACACCTTTGTCATTCACATTTCTCACTGATTTAGTCACACAGCTCTTCCCAGGTATCACATTTACTGTCCTGCTGTACAACCAGAATATAATGAAAACACCTATTGCCAGTGCTCCTGTTGCAAGTTACAGTAGTGACACCAAGGACAGAATGTGGCCCTTCACTATGACATTGCCTGTGAGGAAATCACCAAGCACTTGGCTCTGTTCATTTGTTTTGATTTTTGCAGGTGATGTGCTCCTTCACATCTCTGTTTTTTGTGACACTTGGATGCTAAGTGATATACTTTAATGTGACACATTCCAGTGAAAAATGCCAGTTAATAATGCATTAAAATAGTAATTCTGACTTCAGTAAAAATAGATGTAAGATTAGATGCAGTATTTACTGGTGGTATAAGGCATAACTGACCTAGTCTATGTGGTAAAGATCCTTATTTTTTGAAGTCAGCTATATTGGAAGTTTCTGAAGGAAAGAGAACGCTGATAATTACATAAGAGTTTATTATCAGATATTTTATTACAGCATGAAAATCAAACCCCTGCTGCACTAAGAACTCTACCAAAGTAGAGTTCTTACTGCAACACCCTTCAAGCCTATGAAAATCTACACTTTAGAGGTCTGTACAGAGAAGTATAGGCTAAGTAAAAACTGATCTGATGAGTGCTGTTCCTTACCGATGGGTAAATTGGTGTGGATTATCTGTATATCAGCTCTTCTTTGGCCAGTGCAGGCCTGACAAAACTTGCAGAGAAGGAAGAAGACCCATCTTTCATGTCCCTTTTCTTCCCACATGTCCATGGAGAGGAGATCTCAGAAAAAATGCTAGGAGTTAGGAACAATTTTTTTTTCTATTTTTTATCTCTTATTTATTTATTTGTTTATTTTTATTTTTTATCTCCAAACCAGCTAGAATAGTCAGAACAGTTTTATATTGGCATACAATGTTTGGTGCGTGCTCAGAGAAAGTTTATTGCATTCTTTGGAAAGTTTTAACCACAAGTAAAGAGGATCCATAAAAAGTTGAGTTTGAAGGGCACAGCTATCAAACACCAACTCATGAGCTGGCAGTGCTTAATAGAAAGAGCCTGGAGAAGCAAAATATCTTCACTTCTATACTGTGGCATTTGGCTTGCTACATTATGGCTTCTAGCAACAACAGGTGACAGGAATTTAAAAGAAAGTGAAGTATTCACTCTCTTCCAGTCCTCTCTAACCAGTTTTACAAGCTAGATCATCAAACAAGACAAAAATCCACCATAAGGTCAAGGAAACGCTCTCTGCCACACTCAAGGACATGTAAATATAAATGGCAATAATGCCTGACACCAATCTCCTTACACACCACATCCGGCAGCAGTTGCTAAGTGTTATAGTTTGGTAAAAAGAAAAAAAGGAGAGAGAGTTTGATAGAGATTTTTTTTTTTTTTTCAGTGAGATGAAATGAGACCTCTTCACTGGACTTGTATGCTTCTCAAATGTTTTCCCCTCTCAGTCCTCCCCACAGGATATTTCCTGTCTTTGGTAGAGCAAAGGATGTTCTCCAAAACATCTAATAGCAAAGGAAAGAAATCCTCCCAGCTTAAAGAATTCAAGGAGGATTCTTTAATCTGAGTTTCCAAATTCCAAAATTCCCAAAAAGTCCAAGAAATCCAAATTGTTCTTCCTAAAAAAGCCTCCAAAAGTAGAGCAGAATTGGACGTGGAAGAAGCACACATTCTTTCCCACACCTCCACAGCAAGATGTGAGCACATCATGGGGAGAGCCTCCAGAGCATCTGAACATCTTTGAATGGTATGTTTAGAAACTGACACCTTGACAAATCGTATGCAAATAAATATATAGCCTGAATTTTCACAGTGTGTCTCTTCAAGAAATGCTTAGATTTGCTCTGCTTATTCCCAGTCTTGGTTTAAGTGACTCGGATGATGTCAAGATCTGTCCCCTGCAGGAACATTTCCCAAAGTTACTTCTACAATGTTAGGAGGATCTTCCTGGATGTCAGATGAGGCTGTTCCACTTCCTTACTCATGTGTATAACATTGATTAACTTCAGAAAGTCCTGTCCTTCTCAGGGCCACTGGGGGAGGAGACACTTTAGTGTGGAGGGGAGCCAGATAATCAGTTGGATCATTCACCCTCCACAAAGCACCCAAATTGCAACTGTGTTGTCTGCTTTTATCTGTGTCATGCAGGTCAGATATTTTAGGATATTTATAGAAAGGTAAGAGAAGTACTTATCAGCGTTTTCTAAATCACCTAACACTCATTGAATTGAAAGAAAAATAGTCATCAAGGTGCTTTGCATACCCTATTCAATACCAATACGTAAAAATGGTTTTTAATATCCAGACTTCACATTGCCTTAGACATAGAAAAAACATACATAATTTTTCTAAATGAGAAAGCACAGCTTAGTGACAAATTATTTCCCCTGCTTCTAAGAAAAGCCAGAGCTTCTTGTTTCTGAACAGCTCTGTAGGTCAGACGGAGACAAATGAACTGGTGTACAACACTTCTCTTTCAAAACTGGGCTCAACCTTTTGAGCTTTCCTACCCCAAATATGTGAATTCAGGTCAAATCTGGCAAAAGACAAAAAGTGGGAGGAAAAAAATGCAGCCCCCAAACCTTTCATTGCCACATTCACTAAATGACTGTTGTGGTTTAACCCCAGCTAGCAACTAAGTACTGCACAGCTGCTTGCTCACTATCCCTTCCCTCCCCATCACCACCTCACACACACAGTGGGATGGGGAGGAGAATCAGAAAAAAAGGTAAAACTTCTGGGTTGAAATAAGAACAGTTTGATAATCAAAGTAAGGTATAGTATAACACTCATACTATTACTACTACTAATAATAATAATAAAATGGGAAATGACAAAAAGAGAGATTAAAACAAAAACTCAACAAAACAACAAACAACAAACAAGTGATGCACAACACAATTGCTCATCTCCCGCTGACCAATACCCAGCCCATCTCCAAGCAGCAAAACAGCCCGTTCTGGGTAACTGCCCCCAGTTTATATACTGAGCATGATGTGCTGTGGTATACCCCTTTGGCTAGTTTGGGTCAGGTGTCCTGTCTCTGCTCCCTCCCAGCTTCTTGTGCCCCTCCTCACTGGCAGAGCATGAGGGACTGTAAAGTCCCTGATCAGGGTTAAGCACTACTGAGCAACAACTAAAACATCAGTGTGTTATCAGCATTATTCTCAAACTAAACCCAACACACAGCATTGTACCAGCTAGTAGGAAGAAAATTAACTCTATCCCAGCTGAAACCAGGACAGTGACAGATTCTGACCTTTTTTTTAGCTGGCTCAGATAACATTTATCCTCACACTGCAGACCTTTTTCCCAACATCCTACACTGACCAAAGAGATAGAGCGGCAAACGAAAACACGCACAAATAATGTGCTACATCAGAAATGTGCAGTGGAGTGTGGCTGCTGCATCCCTGCTTTAGACATCTGCTCTAGTAGAGGACTTGCTAAGTACCTTTTCGTCTTTGTTATGTACTTTTTGACAGGTACCCTAGGAAAACAACTGCATCCCATGCTACAGGAGAAATTAATCCACTTTCCTACTCTTCAAAAAGCCAAACCTAGGAAAAAAATCCCCTCTGGACCTCAATGCATAAAAGTCACAATAACAGGAGATATAAAGACTGATGTCAATTAGGAGTACTCAGCTCATCCTCGCTATCATATTTCTAACCATCAGCATTCTCTACCATTTTTCCCTTCCAGCACCCAAACTAGGACTTAAAAATGTTGAGAAGAAATCTTTCATGGCCCCTGAGATGTCCAGGTTGAGAACCAGAGCAAGGGGTTAATATGGCATAAACTTAATATCTGTGGACAGCAAGAAAATTAGGTTTTCAGTTTGCTTTTCCTAGTAGAGCTCTTGGACCAAAACTACCTCAGTTCCTCTAAATTGTGATGATTAAAAAGTCTTCCAAAAACAAATTGGATGACCTCCTTTGGAGAATTAAATCTTTTGCACTGCTGAAATTGTTAAAGAAAAAAGTAGATCTTCGCCAGCCTGATGAGATCTGCCTTTCTCAAGCTTGCCCTAGCCACCACCACTAATGGCCAGTGTGACTGCAAAGGCCAGGATACCTATCTATCACTACAAAGCAATGTGACATTGTCTGAGTTATCTTGTCTATCCTCAGCCCCTCGCTCATGTGAACAAGAAAAATGTTGCTCTGCAGCATGATTACAACCTTGGAGATGTTTCTCTTGCATGCACCCTGAGGATACCTCATTGGAAAGGGGCCTCACCTTTACATCTACTTCTGCCTTGTATTAATTTCTTATTCAGAAAAAAAAGAATATTACTTTAAATAGGAACCTTGTACAATAACATTTACTTTTGTACCACAAGAAAAAACACCTGAGCAAATATATTTATTAAACCTTGTTGTCTGTGGAATGAAAAAAGATGCTCAGCATTATGGTGCTTCAAACAGTGAAGGATTTAAGGACTTGCATAAACGTGCTTAAATCAGATCTTCATCTTGCGAAATTCTGTTTATTCCATGAAGTCTGATAAATCTTTGGCTTTTCTCTTTTGCAAAGTGAACACTACATATACTTAATGTAATAGTATGTTAAAAACAAACAACAAAAAAAATACCAAAAGATTAAATCAAACTTGCAGCACTGTTCCAGATAAATGTGCTGTTCCAGATAAATAGCTCAAGTGTAACATTATGTAGATCAGTCCTGCTGAGATCAGCTTTCAGGTGTTGCAGTGCTGAGCAATAGTATAAAATCCTATAAGCCTGTTTAAGGCTGGGAAGGACATAAGTGATAAAGAATTCACATTGGATTCCCTTTCAGGGGTTCACTTCACCCCTTTGACTTTGCCAGATCTCCCTCGGACACCACCAAAAGCTCTGGGTATTCAAAAAGCAAAGCATGTAATCAAATGCATTATGTATTAGTTTTTGGCACTCTTTAAAGATGACTTAGTTCCTCTTGCCAGACATTTTCTAATTATTTTTCTGCTGCTCTAAGAGGTGAATGTTCTGCTTGTCTACGCCTTGTTTCCGTGCTGCACACACTTTTGCTTTTAGGCTGATATTTATCACTGTGTTTATCCTTAAAAAAAGAATCCATTTCCAGTATTTGTAGTTATCAATTCTTTCATCTCCTTCCCTATGTGTTTCATCCACAGTGCAATGCTACATGGTTTATATTCGTTATTGTGCTATTATTTGCCTTAAATATGTTTAGCACTCTTGCATGAATTATTTTTTGACAGCTGAACAAAGGCATGATGTTAATCCAAGAAAGCAATCTGCAGAAAGTGCTATTAAACCAAGAGCAGGAGTGTCTGTGCAGTTTACACTGCCCAATGAGGTACAGTAAAAACTGGGAATCATCTGTCTGTGACTGTGAATGCTCCGTTGCTGGCAGTGTTCAAGGCTGGGTTGGACAGAGCCTTGGGTAGCATGGTTTACTGGGAGGTGTCCCTGCCCATGGCAGGGGGGTTGGAACTAGATGATCTTAAGTTTCTTTCCAACCCTAACTATTCTATGATTCTATGATTCCATGACAAAGCCAACAGCACAGGGAAGTCATGGACTAGTGCTTTGTCTGCTTATCCACCCTTTTGAAACCTTTATAATATTTCTACTTTGGGCTCCGAACAATAAAGGTGAAGTAAGTCAAAATGCCAGGGGTCCTGCTTCAAAAATGAAGAAGGGATATTTCTGCTTGTTAGTCAGCAGTCTTGCACCAGTGCACTCTCCTGACCACAGAATAAGAAGTTAGTGTATAGGGCAACATTAGGGCAGGACACTGCAATGACACAACCAACATCGTCCTACTCCTGGCCAAGTTAATCAGGGTTTGTTTGGGAAATATCTGCACATTGCTCAGTTTCGGAGTGATTGTGCCCTTAGGCAAGGGCGAGCGTCTATGTATATGTGCATGTGTACCCTCTTGCCTCAGATGCCTGGCGACATTCCTCCAGGTGTCTGCTGGCTTTCTTTGTTGCAAGGGCACATTGCTGGCTCATGGTAAATTTGTCAACCAGAATGCCCCAGGGCCCGTTTGGAAACTGCTTTCTTGCGGGTCAGACCTCAACCTTAACTAGTGTGTGCTGTTATTCCTCTCAGGTTCAGAATTGGTCATCCAAGGAAGAATAATATTTCCCTGATGGAACCTCCTTAAGCATTGCCATTGATCAGCTTCATGGAGTTCCTATTTGCCAGTTTTTCCAAGCTGTTCAATTCCATCTGAAAGGCAGCACAACCATCCGCCATATCAGCGCCTCCTCCTATTTTTTTATCATCTGCAAACTAGATGAGAGTGTACTCTGTCCAGACCATTAACAAGGATGTTATAAAATATTTGTTTCCATTACAATCCTTGGGTCACAGCATATTACTGGGCTCCAGACAGACTCCATGGCACTGATTGCAACCCTTTGATCTTAGCAGTTCAGTCAGATTTCAGTCTACCCCATTGTCTGCTTATCTAGTCCCTATTTCATCAGTTTGTCTATCCACTTCTTCCGTCAAATACAGTGTGCTGCCTCCCGTCCACTGCCACCTTGATGTGGTGGCTTTTTTCTGTACGGAAATGGACACAGTGAATTATACCTTGGAGGTAACTTTACCCTGTGAATGTAGAACTTTGCACGATTTACTGAACATGGTTTGACTAAGTGAAGTGAATCCTACCTTTAGAGCTCATATTCCAGTTGGTATTTTCTGTAATTAGCACAGGCACATAACAAGCCTCTTCCAAATACCTCATGCCACCACCTTTTTGATACATAGCTCCTTAAGAAAGACAAGCAGGTAGTTGGTGTAGCTTCTTGTTCCTAAAAAGTGCAATAACTGGGTGACATTTGCTATGTTGAAGCTGGTAGAATCTTTGCTACAGTCTATAGCAAAGAAGATCGAAGCTCATTCTGCAAAGAAGCAGAAGCTTGATATCAGTCTCCACTGTCTGCCTGCATGCCTATCCCAGGAGATGAGGGAAGGATGTTGGCCAAATGAGGTACAGATGAGTGCCTGATTCACTTAGTTTTAATATGTTCTCAGTTTTTCATGGAAGAGAAACACTAACAAATCACCACCACTTCTACTAAACTTGCAACAAACATCCTTTCAAGAGACATGCTCACATTTCGGATGCTGGTTATATGCATATATACCTCATCCTTGATAACAGACCTACATGGCTTGTTTCAGTCTCAAGTCCCTGGTGTATCACTCAATAGGTTTCCGTTCTGGAACTGTAATCTTAAAACCCCAGCTGCTCACAAGGCATGTAATAACATTCAAAAGCCTCCATCATTCCAGAAAAGTTATCCTTTCTATTTCAGTGAACACAAAACTGTACTCTCTTTTAAGGTTGCGTAACTTTCAGCTGTTAAAACTGAAGTAGTCACTTACCAAAAGCACTTACATACATCCCAGAAGTAATAAAAAGCTAATGTCTCTTCATTTCTTCATTCTCTGCAAGATGGCCTGAGTTCTAGCTCACTCAGCACTGGAAAGTATGAATAACCCTCAGGTATGGATATAGATTAATACATATATATTGCATATTACAGATAAATGTACATGACGGAAACAGGAGTAACAGGGCTCACTAAGCAAATAGGAAAGGGTCAGGACTTCAGACCTGCTGAGGAAATGTCACTAGTTAAAAGGGCTGGAGGCAGTAGAGCAGGAGCTACTGATCTTACTCACAGATGGAGAAAGCACCATCCTGTCAAACATACACCTTCCATAGCTCAACAGCCCATGCATCCACTTCCCACATACAAAACACTACTGTCAACAAATAACAAATTACAGTTCCTGAGTATTGACTCTTTTTCAGAGCTCATTCAGCTTTTTATGGGTGATCCTATTTTCCCATTCATAATGTTAACAAATAATCACAGTGTTCAGACAACCATGTGATGTCAAGAATCTGTCTGAAGTTTTCAAAGCAGAGATTACAAAATAACCAAGATGCTCACTGCATGCCAGTAGTGTGTTTCTTTTTTTCCAGTTTGGGAAGCAGAAAAGGCAGAGTTGGCCATGGATTCATAGTTTTCTGAGAAAAAAGAATGCTGTAGGACAACCAGAGATACGGAGCTCCTCTCTGTGAAGTGACTCAGGAGAAGACAAATCCCCTTTTTGTCAATGCTAACAGAGAAACGTTTACTTTCTCACCATTCTAATGGTACTTGATCATTCTCCATTTTTTCTTCAACAGGCTGCAACCTGAAAACTTGCCCGTCACATTCCCATCTTCATGAACTGCCCTTTAGAACTCCTGTCTCAATGCTGTGTCTATCCTATCTCAGGTTTAGTTAGAAGGTCTATAAACAGTCACCTTCACATTGCTTTTACATAGAAGCAACACCACCAGGCTTATTTCATATGAAGGACAGTTGTGCTATTTTTTTTCCATATGAAGGGTTCAGCAATTTGAGAACAAGAACAAGTCCGGATCTTCTAACTGTGCTCTCAGCTGTGACTAAGAAATAGATTATTCTGTCACCAGAAGACTTCAGAATATCGGGGGTCATATTAGGTGGTTTCATGAAAAGTGAGAAAACAAAATTACAAAAAAAAAAAAAGAAGACCTCTCATGCAGAGCAATTTACTGTTTGATTCTGAGACTAAATAAGCATTTAATTTCATCAGTGCCCAAATGTTTTGCAGAGATAAGGTAATAATATCACAACTTATGTGATGCCTGTGCAGTCCAACATATGATAGAGCAGTCTCAGCAAAATGAATCTGGGCAATATAGTCAGAACATTTTTGTCTATTTAAAGAAAAAATCATTTAAAAAATCACTTTTCTTTTCCCCTGTCATATTTTGTGAAAACTGACACATTCTTACAAGATTTTCTGTTTAAATAATCATGATTTTTTTTTTTTTTTTTTTGAAACCTAAAGGATCCAAAACTCCAAACTTTTTCACAAGCTCTTCTAATGATTCTTCCTTGTAGATCAGACATAATAAAGTCATCCTTTGACTAACTGTGTCCCACATAGTGGAAAATAAGGACAGGAGCATGAATTACACCTATTATTTAATGGAAAAGATCCATGGAAATGTGAGGAACCCAGGAGCAATATGTTCTCTGGGACCATTCTGCTGAGAAGACAGATTACTGGGTGCCGGAAAAGCCGCAGTTTTTATCTGGCTATAGATGCAGCATTTCAAGAACTGGATAATTACCTAAAGTGGTCAGCTATTGAATTTTTTTATTTCCCATTGGTATGAAAAGTAAGCACATATGCTTTGCCAAGCAGAACAGTAATCAATAGGTAATGGAGAAGTAATTTGTCTGATGACATCAATTGGATGCCAGTCCTTCAGCACCTCTATTAATAAATGTCATGTATCCATGCCAGGAGACGTGAGATGACATTGAGCTTTGAAGTCATAATATTGACTATGAAATATTTCTAAAATAATATCTCAATCAATCTATACTGCCAGTTTCCACGTGAGATTCTGGATCAGATTTACCTTTTATTTCCATTAGCCGTAGCTCAGAGCAACTCTTCTGGCTAACTCCGGTCTGAAATGAATGCTGCTGAAGTCAAGAGTTTGGTTTACTGCATAAATATCAGATGAAAGTTTAATGATTTTCAAGCTTCTAGTAAACCTCTGTCCTGGGTTCAGCAGTAGAAGTCATTTTTTCTCCTTCTTAGTAGCTGATGCAGTGCTGTGTCTTTGACTTTCAGCCCAGGAACAGCACTGATAACACCAATGATTTTAATTGCTGCTCAGTAATATTTACTCTGAACCAAGGACTTTCTGAGTCTCATGCTCTGCCAGGGAAGAGGGGAAGCCAGGACGAAGCAGAGACAGGACACCTGACCCAAACTGACCAAAGAGGTATTCCATACCACAGCATGTCATGCCCACTACATAAACTGGGGGCAGTTACCCGGAAGGGCTAGATTGCTGCTCAGGTTGTGCTGGGTATCAGTCAGCAGATGGTGAGTGGTTGTATTCTCTTCCCTTGTTATTTTCCTTGTCATAATTATTATTGGTGGTAGCAGCAGTGGTTTGTGTTATACCTTAGTTACTGGACTGAGCTTATCTCAACCCGTGGGAGTTACATTCTTTCCATTCTCCTCCCCATCCCTCTGGGAGAAGGAGGAGGAAGTAGCGGGAGTGAGAAAGCGGCTGCATGGTTCCAAGTTACCAGCTGGGCTTAAACCACAACAGGCTGTCAGGGTGAACGAACATCTCTCTGCTGAAGCCACATAGCTCACCCTGGAGATCTACATGTCTAGGACAATTTTTTCCAGAATAGACTGATTTAGTGATAGCTTTCCACTACTTGAAGTAGTTAATTCACTTTTTAAATACATTTTAGAGGTCCAGTTTTCTGCCTGGACTCTGTTTTACCCATGCATAC
Organism: Ara ararauna; assembly: GCA_028858755.1. NCBI lineage: Eukaryota > Metazoa > Chordata > Aves > Psittaciformes > Psittacidae > Ara > Ara ararauna. The sequence continues at coordinate 108,412,401 of CM054377.1, read as the reverse complement.
CTTCAGAGAGCAAAAACCTCTCAGGTCACTGGAAAGGGGTGAGGTAGCATTAAAAAATTAACAGCCTCGGAAGCAGAGGCGACCTTTCCTTACCTGGTGGACTAAAGACTTCTGTGATCCTTTCCTGCCATCTTCCTTCTCATTCCATCACCCCTCACCTGAAGTCTTGGAGGCAAGTTTACCACCATGACTCCTACTTGCAGGAACAGTTGCAGTAGCTGCAAGAGCTGTGAACTGTCTGCTTTCTCTTTTTCCTGTGGATTAGACTGGACTTCAACTCATATCACTTGTATCTTCACTCCAGCCCAATGTGCCCAACTTTTCCTGTTTCTTCCTCTCAGATTTATTCCACACTCACTGTTTTAGCCCTTTTCTTTGCTGAGACTTCTTCTAAAGCCTCTTGGCTTTCATTAATTCTTTTGGTTGTTCCTAAACACTGTGATCATAAATGTTGTTATGTTGTTTATTAGTGATATTCTCCTTGCAATCAGTGATGTAAATCGGCTCTTTCACTAGCACTCAGGGATGTGCAGTTGTGAAATTAATGAATTTATACACAGTTGACTTTAACAGGGATAGGTCTATGATGCTGAAAAAAAAAAAAAAGATATTGTCCAATAGCAGCTATTAAATAGTGCAGCCTTCAGGAAGCTCTTCTGAAATACATAGACACATTAAAAGAAGCCCTTCATAAAGGACTGAAACTCTTCTCATAGCTCCAGTGGGGACAAGATCAGGTCTGCAAAATTCAGAATGTAGAGATATGATTCTGCAAACTGTGTGAGACAGCACACATTAACAGTCTGTTACACTTCAAAATCTGATGCAATTCGAAGTGAAGTGAGCAGATGTAACACAACATGCTCCCAGCACACTCCCAGAGTCTCAGAGAAGCTCTGCCTCTATTAATTTTGATTTTAAAAGCAATTAGCTAATACAAATTAAGAAAAACAAGAGATAACTGTGAAATTTGGCTTTAAAAAGAACATTCTAACGTAACTGCCTTGGTGTCAAATTTCAGAAGTATTTGCTAGATGAGATACTAAGTATTAGTAATAGAAATTATGCCTTACAGCTGACACTCAATATGCAGGGTAACCTGAGTGTTGGCTAAGCACCTACACTAAAATGTCCCTTCTTTCAGTCTAGTGAAGTTTTACTGCAGTCAGTAAGAGTGGCAAATATAGGGTAATTTTGAAAATCAGGCTGCTTTTATTTCAAGGATATCTTTGGTGCTGTCAACCCACTGGCTAAAATCCCATCACCAAAGTCCCATGAGTAATGGAAAAAGACTGGGCGTGCTGACACCTCATATGTCTCTGGCCCAGACTGCAAGGGGTGTTTCTGTCATTCGCTTCTGCTTGTTTCCTTAAACAGGGAAGCAGTTATATTTTTTCCCTTTCAAACACCAAACTGAATGAAGAAAGGAGTTTCAGTGGGAGTGAAATGCAGCTTTATGTGAGTGAAACTCCCTGCAAATTCATATCTAATTTTGGGGGCATTTTTTATTATAGTTAGTGATGAAAAAAAAGGGAAAGATTTTCAAAATATTGTTTTGTTTCCAAGTTTCACAAATAAATTCTTTCCTTTCTAACATGATGGAGCATTTAATTTTAACAGCTTTCAGAGTAAAGCTCTTGAGTTGTCATTTTGAGGGCACATTTTCCATTCAAAAACAGATCTAAATTTGAAGAGCAGAGGAAAAAAAAGAACAGAAGGCTTTTACAACCCACCCAAATGAAACTGAACATTTAAAAACAAGTGTTATGATTACAATATAAATAGATCCCCAGAAAACCAGACTCCATCACAACTGAGAGGAGGCTGGAGAAAGAGGTCTACCAAGCCCTACAGCCTTTGTTGTCTATCTGAGGTGACGCCCAAGACAGAGGAGACATGAGGATGGAGCTAAAGCTGGTTCATCATGCATCTACTTGCCCATCTCCACTTTCTGCTCTATTGAATCTCTGCCTGCACCCATGATGTTGCTGTGCACCAGCCAATACAGCTAGCCATTCTGTACTATTGTGAGCTACTGTCCTCTCGTGGACAGAAACACAGACCATCTGCAGTGAAACTCAAGGTACTCTGTAACTCTTCCTACTTTTGATGAGGCTTTGCAGTTTTTAACATTGTATAATGTTGCAACTTTATCTTACAATGTTGCACTCTTTCAAGCCCAAATCTGTAAAAAAATATTGTTCCTGCTGTGGCTGGGATTTAACTGTGGATCATCTTGGAGTATTGTGTGCAGTTCTGGTGTCCTCAACATAAAAAGGACATGGAACTGTTGGAACAAGTCCAGAGGAGGGCCACGAGGATGATCAGGGGACTGGAGCACCTCCCGTATGAAAATAGGATGAGAAAGTTGGGGCTGTTCAGCGTGGAGAAGAGAAGGCTGTGTAGAGACCTCATAGCAGCCTTCCAGTATCTGAAGGGGGCCTATAGGGATGCTGGGGAGGGACTCTTCATGAGGGACTGTAGTGACAGGACAAGGGGTAATGGGTTCAAACTTAAACAGGGGAAGTTTAGATGGGATATGAGGAGGAATTACTTTACTGTGAGGGTGGTGAGGCACTGGAATGGGTTGCCCAGGGAAGTTGTGAATGCTCCATCGCTGGTGGTGTTCAAGGCCAGGCTGGACAGCAGGTTGGGTGGCATGGTTTAGTGTGAGGTGTCCCTGCCCCTGGCAGGGGGAGTTGGAACTAGATGATCTTAGGGGCCTTTCCAACCCTACCTATTCAATGATTCTATGATCCTATGATCATAGTTTACTGTTTTGAGTTCTGGCCATACCTCAAGGTCATCAGTTGCTGGCTATTTATTGGGCATTTAGACAGGCATGTGGGCCTTACTCCCTGCCTTGTATAACAACATTACTTAAATAAAAGTAAAGCTGATATCAGAGTTCAGTTGGATGGAAAAAAAAAATAAAAATTACTTTTTCTCCAGCTGGAAATCCTTGCAGAAGCTGTACTTAGATAGAGAAGGTTTTCCACATGACAGCACAGAAGCTACATTGCTCAAATAAGATAATCAGCTCATACATAAGTTGTTGTCTTTAGTTTTGAAACCTGCCTAACATTGATAGAGGAATCACCATTCCCAAGGATGGAAAAAGTATTTCTGAAAATGCTCTTTTGCTTCTTTATTTGCCTTAAAACAAGTAATTTAAATGACTTGTGGAAGCTAAAACAGGATAACTTCACATATTTACAAGGAATTGTGATGAGACCATCCTAGCCAAATAATCTGAAACCTTGTTCTTCAGGTGAAAAAAAGATGTCAAGCACTGGTTACGTAATTTACTATGAGCCATTGCTGCAGAAACTGGCATGACTCACTAGATACTAATGTAGCAGAAATTATTTCTTGCTATTAAAAAAGATCTAAAAAGAAAACCAAAACCACACACCATGGAGGTACATTTCTAAGTTTCTTTCAATCACAGACTTGCAAGCTAGTTATCTCATTTTGTTTTTATAAAGTCTTTCTCCTAGAAGACGAAGAAATACTTACATTTCTTTGCTAGGTATGTTCTCATATCAAGCTGGAGGCTGGAAAGACACTGTTTTTGACAGGTCCTGATCCCACTTGGCCGTAGAATATCTTGGCACGCCAGCACTTCTCCAGACAGTTGGTTTTGTGCTCACCAGAGCTAAAATATAGACATGGAATTGATTTTCCAGGGAAATGGCAAAATAGATTAAACAAAACTATTTGAAAACAAGGAGTGTGACTGTCATTTTTATTGATTCAGAAGGACTCAGATTATAACATGCTGGCAGTGAAATATGATAGCTATAGAAACAAAGCCTCCATGAGGATGAGAACACACCTACTTGTGGCAAATATCCATAAAGCCTTTTGCCTTCAATGTTACTTGAGATGATGCTTACTGCATCGATTTCTTATGTACACATGCACCCCAAAAGCATTTTTGGCAAGTTTCTCTTTTGAAGTGCTTTAAAAAGATGTTTTATTATGATCTATCTGAAGGGGGCCTATAGGGATGCTGGGGAGGGACTCTTCATGAGGAACTACAGTGAGAGGACGAGGGGTAATGGGCTCAAACTTAAACAGGGAAAGTTTAGATTGGATATGAGGAAGAAATTCTTTACTGTAAGGGTGGTGAGGCGCTGGAATGGGTTGCCCAGGGAAGTTGTGAATGCTCCATCGCTGGCGGTGTTCAAGGCTGGATTCGACAGAGCCTTGGATGGCATGGTTTAGTGGGAGGTGTCCCTGCCCCTGGCAGGGGGGTTGGAACTAGATGATCTTAAGGTCCTTTCCAACCCTAACTATTCTATGATTCTATGATTCTATGATCTTTGAAGAACTATAGACACCTAAGTAGTTCATGTGTTTAATTGCAACTAATAAGAGAACCAGAAAAATTAGCAATTAAGAGGGATTTTTCACTTAACTCACTTTGAAAACAAATCCTGTATTGACAGATTCTGTGAGAGCATAAATGATAAATGAGGAGCTGAAAACATTTTTTTCTTTAGCTTTGTAGCTTGAGATGTTTAGAATATGAGAGACAAAACAATATATTCAGTGCATTAGATGACTGCAACTTTTACACCAGCTGAATATAACTGAGAGGGTATGTGATGCTGCAGGCAAGAGAGTAAACCAAAAGCCACATAGTCCTGTGGTTAATCAGATCTCAAGATATTTGGTCTCAGCTCTTACACAGGCTCTTTACATGTGACCTTGGACAAAGCACCTAGCATAATATTTTCCAACACTCAGAACTTCCAGGTCCTTAAATCAGTGGAATCATGAGATAGCTGAATTCTTTTCAAAATGCAGCAACAACAGTTAGAGAACATAAGTTTCTAGACTCAGACAATTTGCAGAAATGTCACAATTAGTCTACTTGTTCCTACTACTGCCTACTATAGCTCTACCTCCTGTATCTGTCATATCTACTTGTACTATGAGCTCCCCTCATCACAGCAATTGAACAAAAGCAAGCAAAATGAGGTGGCAGTCCTGCTCTATACTTTACTGTATGCATTAATTGTGAAGCAACACAGTCCTGTGAGGGCTGAAGCCTCATGTCCTCTCCTGTCTTGTGTGTGCCTGGCTTAGGCTCAAAGAAAGTACACACCCTGCCTGACTCAGAACTTCCTATGGTTAGATACATAAAAGGTATCTCTCTCTCCTCCTTTTCCTTTTAGTTTGGCATCTCTTAAATTTGAAATATCTGATAATACAAACGTACTTCAGGCTGCAAGATTAACTCATATGGGGTAAACATAGATTTCATCTTGGTGTCCATTTCCACAGAAACTGTTAGAATTTCATTATTCTTTCTTTCTACCTTGTCACTTCTTGCCCATTTGTCTGAAGCTTGGCAATGGTTCAAAATTATTACACACATACACATACTTACATGCCTTATTATGCCTCAGGAGAGCAATCTCATTAATAATAATAATAATAATAATTAGAAGTATTCAAAGAAGGAATTCTTTCAGAGCAAGGAAAGTTGGAAGAAGGAAACAATCACTCTAATGCAAGTGCTCTGTGATAAACTAATGAAATTGCAAAACAGCAGAACAACGCTGATAAATTTGTGGGGGACTGATAAATGTGAACTTGCTCTCTGTGACTAGAAGAAAATGCTATAAGAAAAAACAGTCTTCTCATTCTTATTCCATTTGGATGGATCTAATGATAACATACATCAAAAATGGTGTAAATGATCTGAACTATGGATGTTCAGAAGTGTAACAGATACAAATTGGTTGCATAGGTCAACGGAAAATCTTGATCAAGGAAACAGGTCATAGACAGTGCTGCCCTGAACAGCAACACTTATGCCGAAGAAGTATCTTATCTTGATATTGAAGAAGACAGTGACAAAACTTCTATGGAAGCAGCACTTCAGAGAAAGCAGAACTGGAACCAACATCACACTAGACATCAAATTAATTTTTAATAAACTGTTTGTGGATCAATCACATGCTTAGATTTAAGTTGTTTATAGTGATACACACACTGCAACAGTGATTCGGATGTTCCACAACAGTTATGATTCTCAGAGTTATGATTTGTTTATGACAGGGTGTCATGGGCTCAGCAGCAGCAGTCATTTTTTCTCCTTCATAGTAGCTGGTGCGGTGCAGTGCTGTGTTTTCAATTTTTGGTCTGGGAACAGCGCTGATAACGCCAGTGTTTCAGTTACTGCTTAGTGATGTTTGGGTCTGGCCAAGGACTTTCTGAGTTTCATGCTCTGCCAGGGAGGTGGGGAAGCTGGGAGGAAGGAGAGACAGGACACCTGACCCAAACTGACCAAAGAGGTTATTCCATACCACAGCACTTCATGCCCAGGATGGAAAGCAGAGAGCAGAGACGCGGAAGGGTGGGGGTGCACTGCGTGGTGGGGCTTGGTTTTAGGTAGTGAGAAATCATATTCTTTCCTTGTATTTGCCTTGTCATTATTATTATTGGTGGTAGCAGTAGTGATTTGTGTTATACTTTAGTTACTAAACTGCTCTTATCTCAGCCTGAGGGAGTTGCATTCTTTTCGATTCTCCTTCCCATTCCTCCAGGAGCGGGGGGAAGAAAGTGGGGGAAGTGAGTGACAGAACGAGCTGTGTGAGTTAGAAAGGCTTAAACCACGACACAGGGTTAGTGGTGGACTTGGCAGTCCTGGGTAACTTTTGGACTTTATGATCTTAAAGGTCTTTTCCACCCTAGTTGATTCCAACCTATCACACAAATTCAGTGTGCTTTATAATGGCCAATATAGGGTCCTTTATGCCATAGAGGAGTAACTGCACATTCTTTTGAGAGCTACATAAATATCAATTATTCTGTCTATAAGCATAGCCACAGAAGTTATTTCTTATTGGTAGGATCACGCAACAGTATCTTAAGTGTGTGTGGTGGGAAATGTTATTTTGCATATTTTAAAATTAAAGTAATAAGGAGCCACTGTAATAAAATTCTGCTTAGCAGTGATGTGGTCAAACTCAGAGCTGCAGTTAAAACCAGGTTAACAGATGGCCACATTTCAACCTTTACGTGTTGCAGTCAATGCTGTACATCTGTCCTGCTTCCCAATCTGAGCACGCTGCTGGCAAATAACAAAGAATAATCTCCAGTCTGCCATGAAAATTCAACACATTTGCAAAAAGAATTCACAGATGATTTTGCTTCCAAGACCTGGAGTTGAGAGACTCCCACTGACTCCCTGGAAGCAAAAAAAACCCAAAAATGTAAAAGAAAGCTCAAGTTTAAAACACCTATCATCTATGTATCTATTATTGAGACAGTTGGGATGAAAGCTGTCTGTGCACTCAAAAAATGGTGGCTATAGGAAGGCTAGAAGCATAGAAGAGGAACGGGTCCTCCAGCACCTATGCTCATTGGTTTTGTTGCAGAGACTTGTTGTGTGTGATCTGCAGTAAGTGGAGCTGACCACTAATTTTCAATTAACTTTATTTCTTCACTGACACAGTGAAGGAAAGGAGGAAGAGGGAGGCTGGCAGAGGAATCAATAGAGTAGAAGAGCTTTAGAGAATGCAAGAATAATTTATATTTTCTGATGGGGACTTTCAGAATTAAATACTTCCTTGTGAATCAATATTTTGCAACACCAGCACTTCCAAACAGAATGTTTATTATAGAAATTATGAAAGGGAAAAAAGTATCCTTTCTAGATTTCTTGAATCAGTTTTTTGCAGACTTCTATGATTTTAAAGCACAGACTTGTTTCGTTTTGAGGTGTAAGCAACTATTAAGGCATTGACATGTCCCTCATTATGGAAATTCTCTTCTTCATATAGTCCTGGTTTAAAATTTTCTGCCCCTTCTTCCTCTTCTCTTGCAAATACAAATGGAAATGTGAACTCACCTATGGAAAGCTTTTGCTTCTTTCATTGTTGTTCATGATAAAACACAGCAGAAGAAACAAATAAAGGAAAAACATTTTCTCTCAAAAAAAGTTGAGATACTTTTCCCCTTTACACACCTGTGTCAAGCCCTTTGCAGCCCTGTCTGACAGCCGTTCATGTGGCACCTCAAAGGGAGGAGAATTTGGTGTGAACGCTCTTAAATGTTATTTTTTAAGTCAAAGTCTGTTTCTTTTTAAGAAGATGCACGACACACAGAAACACAAAAAGTAAATCCAGGACATTATGTTTACCCACAAGAAAACTGTAAGTACTTCCACAATGTAAAAAAATCTAAATATCTCTGTCTCTGAGAGAACTTCATTTTTAAGCTGATAAAATCCCTGCCACAAAGATAAGCTTATGCAAGGGTTCAGTTCTGGATGGTGCTGAGCACTATCACTCTCATCTGACAAAGCACAGAAGCATATGCATAATTTCAAGCACATCAGTAATCACTCTCCCTGACTAAGGTTCAGCCTGAAGTAATTCTGAGAGCAGGATTGGGTGCTGAGTACCTAGCAAAGCAAAGTCCCAAGTGGCAATGGGTCTTAATTTCTTTCCAAGTTACTGCTCTGAGATATACAAAGTAAGGAATACTTTTTTTTCAGGCAGCCATTCCTCCTTTGCAATCTCCTCTTAGAAGTATGAGGAATTTGCATTCCAAAGGAATTCAGGTGCTTTAGACTTTACTGTCTATATCCAGATCCCCCATTATCCTTTCTACATATCTTGGAAGTTTATAATCCAAGGTGTCCTTGTCTGGTAAGGTCTATAAGAGAGGTCTATAAAAAGTTTGGATTTGGAAGGGATCTCTGAAAGTTCATCTGGTCCAAACCCCTGAAGGAAGCCTCCTTCAAAATTATGTGGGATCACTTAGGTTTATCATCCAGGTAGGCTTTGAATATCCCCAAGGACGAACAATGAAGAGTCTGCAACCTCACTGAGCCTCTGCTCCAGTGCTCGTTTTCTTAGAAGCTTATTCTTCATGATTCAGCCCTGACCACTCTAGGGCCCCACTACTGGATTCTGATCAGCCTTTTAACATCCTTCTTGCACTGGCAGACTTTACCCTGGGGGCCACGGATCAATTCCCACAAAAAATTGATAACCCTTGGAAAAATCATCCTGTGAGTTGTTTCCCTCCTGTACCCAGCACAAATGGTTCCCAGGCTAACACCAAGTCCAACAGCACTGTGCACTCGTTATGCTTACACATCTCCATCTCCCTGTCTGCAGTGTGCTCATATATACAAGGGTTAGCTCCTCTGTAGAGCAGAAAGTTTCTCAAACTACTCAACATTTACTGTGCAGTGAGAACAGGCACAGATGGGAGGGTGAGATTCTGCTGCATACTCGAGGTGAAAGGATGGCCATGACCTCAGTCCCCACTGAACAGGGTTTAGCAACATCATATTTTCCAATGATAGGAGTGAACACAAATGTTTCCCACGGAGCAGCTGTTAAACCTGTGCATACTGCTATTCCCATTATCTTCAGTATAGAAGTTGCTGAGTTACGAAAAAAGAGAAGAAAACAATGTATGAAATAGCCTTCAAACACAGCTTCGAAGAATAATTTCACATGTTTTAAACATAAATAGATTCCATCCTAATTAATTCATCATATTTATTTCTTCAAATGAAAGATACTCATGAAATGCCTGGATTTATCCTGGGTTTTGTGAAACTATGACTTGTCTGCCATTTCTGTATCCCTGAAATATATTGGCTCAAAATAGCTTTGAAACAAATACTGATCAGGTGGTCTGAACTTGATCAGTACAGCCAGCTGAGCACACACTGTATGATGTGAACACTTGCATTATTAATATCAAATTTAGTATATGCCTTTGATTCGTTTTGATGTCTGGGTGAAAATAATTGTAGAGTATGGAGGACAGGTCCTGAGGTGGACCCCAGGTGGTCTGATCTGGGGGCCTAGGTTTACAAAAGGCTCCCAGTGTCCCCTGAACCAACTCATACATAGTTCCCTTCCAGTGTTCACATGTGATCAGTGGAAAGTCTTGATATCTGCAACCCATGCGACTCCCAGAACTTCCCTACAAGGGGGTCTATTCCTCTACAAAGGACTCCTGGGAGCTTCATAACTTTGTCCTTTCCTTGCTACCTACTTCCTCCATCCTGAGAGTGCTTCATGCTCAAGGATTTTGAAACCTCACCCATCAAGATTTAAGCCAATCTCCTGCAATTAGAGGCCAGTATAGGGAACAAATCAGTCTATCTGTCTCCTCCAAAGATCGCTGGCTTCCCTCTGAAGCATTTCGTATGTGCCAGTATCAGAGACACGGTACTAGACAAAGGGTATTTCAGGTCTGTCTTCAGGCAGCAAGGTTCCTCTATCCCCTGAACTACATGATCTGCCCTTTTTCCTAAGACTGGGGGACTTTGGGACATAGAAAACATGAGGTTTATAAAAAGCTGTGTAAATTTTAGCTAGAAATTTATCCCACTAAGCAATAATGGTAAAGAACTGTGTGTGAAATCAAAGTTTTTAGAGAAATGGTTTTATTTTAGAATCTGTACTCTCCTTACAATTCCAAAAGCTCATATAACGGTGTGAAATAGAAAAAGTTTGTTGATGGTGAGCCAAAACCTACAGGTTTATAAAGTCCTTTTTCAGATAAAACTTATATTTCTTACATTTGGTGACATTTGAGTGGGATGGTTGCTATTATTTATTATTTTTGCAGAACCAAATTGTGTGGTAAGTGCTTGCAAAGGAGCAGGACAAATTCTTTAACTAAAAAGAGCATTTGATCCACGGATAGGAGTTACTGTCTACTTTGATATCAGGCCGTTTTTCAACCTTTGTTATGTTTGAAATGTATTACTTGTATTGGGTTTACCTGGCAAAGTTTTGTCGGGGGGGGGGGGCTACAGGGGTGGCTCCTGTGAGAAGCTGCCAGAAGCTTTCCCCATGTCTGATAGAGCCAATACCAGCTGGCTCCAAGTTAGATCCACTGCTGGCCAAGGCCGAGCCCATCAGTGATGGTGGTAGTGTCTGAACTGCCACCACACTGATAAATACTATTGTCAAAAATGTTTATCAAAATTCAATATCCAGATCTGGTATGCAAGGAAGCTGGTTTAGGTGTCAGTTATTGATCCCAAGACTCATCCCAAACACCTAGAGACAAACAGCTTCCTTGACCTTCCTTACTCTGTCTGCAGAGTGGCTGGGCTTGGTCTTATCCCAGTCAAATAAGAAATGTATTTAAAGGCCCTTTTTGAGTACCTACCATTTCAGAAATCCTCTTGAAGGAACTTAGAAATACTCATTGCAAAGCTTCCTTTTAACTCTTTCCTTTTTTGCTAACAGGTATCATGCCACTATTTCTAATCTTGCCAGTGCACTCTGAAGCAGAACAAAATGTACTGTTTTTCTGATCTTCATGATAACTTTTTGAAGTGGACAGTGCTTTATTTTAGAAAGGAAGAAAATGAACGGATGATGCAAACTGTTCCAGGTCTGAGCTTCAACACAGATGTTTTGATTATCATTTGCTGTTATTTCCACTGCCCTGTATCCCAGGGCTGTGGTGGTATCATGGTCCTTTATCACTTGCTGATTTTCCTTGCTAATTCAGAAGGGAGCCACAGGTTTACACTGGCAACTTTAAAATAAAAAATATTAGGATGCTACACCAGGTCATGATAAGACTCTTCTTTCTATTAATGTCAAAATTATCAAGAGGACACTTTTCATGTGTTTTTAAAGCTTCTGTATGAGCTACAAAAAGCTGAAGCTAATCTCATTTGCCTGAAATGCATTCATTAGCATTGCGGAGCCTGATCAGAGCTGCATCACATGCTCTTGTGGTTCCATTAGGATTTGTGGTGAAGGGCTGATCAATAACTACTGAGCTCTTAGGGCTGCCAAACAGAGAGGAAAAAAAAAAAATATGTAATCCCTTAAAGACCTTAATTAGGCAAACCCAAAATTATTATCTTAATAAGCCCAAAGTATTTAATATTAATCGAGTTGCAACAACTTCTGCCTGATGATTGGGGATGGCCTATATTAATCACTAAGTGTACAAAAGCAGGTGATAGCTGATAAAAGAAGCAAAGTAAGCAGCATCTGCCAGTGGGTCTGTTTGGCAGTTTGTCTTCTTGCAAGCACTAAGCTGTGGGAATTTTTGTCTTCATTTCCACTGAGCTCAATGTTCAGAAACTCTTGGTGCTCAGAAATTCTAAATGGGAAAATATTTTCAAAAGGCATCTTTTGCAAGCAGCCAAGGGATGCTTTTGAGTGTCTGGAGGCTTTGTGTAGGTCAGAGGGTCTCAACCCTTTCCATGCTTTGAATTCATATCTCCAAAGAGAACAGTTTCAACACATTCTTTGTCTCATCACTCTTCAGTATATCTGCCTTGCATTTTACTTGTTCCATTTGCAGTACAGCTAGAAAGATAGAGAGAAAAAGAGAGAGAATGGGAATTTTTCACTGTGATCTTTGGATCAAGACTCATAATCTAAGTCCTTAACCTCATTTAAAGATGTTTCTAATTAATTTGATGCTTATATATGAACAGAATAGACATTATGACCTTAACAAAAACACTTCAGCCTAGAGATGCTGAGAAAAAAGCAAAATTTAGAAGCATAGGCAGAACAGTTAGATCTAGCATCTGGCTTGTGGCTTCTGAGCACTTAAAGCTTTTTACATTTAAGGCTTATATTATGCTAGGAAGTAAACCAAAGGGTTGACAGGCTGGTCATGGTGAAAGGCAGCAAAAGGCCCATCAGCAGAAAAGGAATTTTGAGAAAACAGAATGCAGATGCAACATGGAGGGAAGAAAGAGTCAAAAAACTGCTCCAATACATGTCTGCCTCACTTATCCAGAAGTGAGCACTTTGCACTGAGTGGTACTGAAAACTTTCTCTTTTCCTTTGGAAATCATGGAGAACACATTCAGTAAGCAGAGATCTGATTAACTGCCTGCCATTCCCAAGACAAACCTGATTTATTGCAACTATTTCCCCTCAGATACCTTCTTCTGATAGGGTTTGGACAGTGTGAACTCTTTTAGTACTATTGCCTTCTCCTTTTCCCCACTGATGGTCCATTCCCCAACCAGGAAGGAGAGACAAGAGGCAGACACACAGTACTCCACCTTGGGTATAAAGCATCTGCTCTGCCTTCCCTTGATGCTGGCAAGAAATAAGCATCTAAGCATCTGGCAAGTCAATGTGTATAATTTAATCACAATCTTCGCTGATATTTTCACACTTGTATTATCAACTTTCTAAAATTATGTCCACTATGTACAGATGCCACCTTTTTCTAACAGCTTTGGTGATCAGTCCTGGATGTTTCACGGGACTACTTTTTCAAGAAACCATGTAGGTGAGCTGCCTTTGAATCATAAAAATGTTAACCTCGTTCAGTTTCCTCACTTTACGGCTAAAACAGGGTTCGTTCAGAGGTGTGGTCTATAGGGCACATCTGTCAATTAAAGCAGGTATATGTTCACATCTGCAGCTTTAGCTTGCACTGTCAGCTACTATGATGGTGCACACAATAGCACTGTCAAAGATCTACTTATTTAGTCATCTGTGCATACAATGAGGGTACATATGCCAAAGGCAGGATAAGTCTGACTTGCCTTGCATCCCTGCCTGTTTGGCTTTCCAAAGTTAGGACATAATAAACAATAGCTCATTTCAGCTCAAAGTTACTGCATTTTCTTTGGTAGAGCAGTGCAAATAAGCCACAAAAGAAGTATAAGCTACAAAACCAGAATATATATGAGAAGTAAATCTGATTAGGAGATACAAATTTTTATTATAATTTATCATACTGCTTGTTCAGAAAGCATTATTGTGAATAGTAAATAACGTTTCGATTTTTATAACTGTCATAAACCAATAGGCCTGAGCCTTGATCTCCATACTGCCACTTATTCTTTCACTGTATGTTTCCTAAATATTCTGTCAACCTTTCTACCACATTATGAGTGATCTTTTCATCAGTCAGAGAAGACGTGCAGTCTGTTGGGTTCATAACTAAAACCTTCATTTGGATAGTGCTTGGGTTTATATTCTTGCTGTCCATAAAGGTTTGTATCCACTTATAGCAGCCTGATTTGAACTAGGCTCTGTGACCTTAGAAGCCCAACTTGTTACCAAAAGCAACAGCTTTGCTTCCTTTGTTTGTATTAGATTTGCATCCTTGAACAAAAATGGTGATCTTACTTATGTTGCTAGCATGTTTCCCATGAGACTCAAGAATCTAATGGTTTTCATTGATTCAAAGAATGAGATGCCAGAGAAAGACATCTTCTGCAAGGGTGGCTAAAGAGACACCTCCATATGCAGTAATTGGAAAGATAAACGGACTGGCAAAGTTATCTACTGGCGAGTCATCTGAAGCTGATAATGTATGAGCAGCTAATTAACGAAATCAACTACATTTTGTCATGCCTACTGAAAATGATACCTGGCTTTAGGGCTTCTCAGGGGCTGTGACTGAGCCAGCTGGAACTGCTTACATAGAGCAGAGGCTCATATTAAAAAATGATGATCAGCCTGAATTCACTCTGTGAGCCTCTACAGCAGGAATAGCTGATGGACAGCATAAGAACAAAAGCAAAACTCTAAAGGAGAGCCTGGAGTACCAAAAGGTGTTGAAACTCAGAAGAAACATAAATGAAATGTGATTTGTCGTATCTGAAGCCAGTACAAGGCAGCAAACAAGATGAAAAGGAGGTGAAGGATAGAAAAAATCTCAAAGGAATAGAAAATACAGGTAAAAGAATGTTACTGCTCCACAATTCCTACCCTACTGAAGTTCTCTTTGCCCTAAAGTTACAGGTAAAAGAAGAGTTAGAAAAGTTTATTTCACTTAGAGACTGAACTGTTGACTATTTCTCACAATAGGGTGAGTAGGCCACAAGAGTAAATAGTCTGCACAAACACCATACCACACTCAAATTGTGGAACTCATTGCTGGGACGTATCATACAATCCAGAAGAATAAATGGATTAAAAACCAAATTAATCATAAGCCATCTTAAAGTGTGGCAGGTCTACTGGAGGTTATTAAACACAAATATTAGAAGATAAAATCTTTTTCAATTCCCAGGTCCCTTGTTATTTCCTGAAATTTGCTGTGCAGGTGAGACTTCAGTTTGCTCTCAGGCAACAGCGTTTCCAAGAGGCACAACCCACAGCATCTTCCTGGTGTTGGATTGTTGATTGTTTGATTGTCGCCATTCCTTTAGATGTGCCTTTTGTCTTTCTTTGATGCCCTTGATCAAGACATTTTTTTTGTCTGACATTTTTGGTCAGTTATGCTGTCAGTTTCAGTGCATAAAACTCTTTCTAGGTTTGGACCTTCATTTTCAGGGAAAACGATGAGACACTGGAAAACACAGGAAGCATCGCAGAAGATAACTTGGCATTCTGTAGGTGAGCAAAATATTCCATTTTAAACTTGAGTCACGCATAATAGCCCTGCCTTGTGCTTGGATTTTGCTGTTCCCAGGCTTTACTGCTAAAAGTTCAGAGGTAAAATGTAACACGTGACTTCGAACCATAATAAAGAACTAAATCAAGTTTCTGACTCACATTTCACAGCCAGTTTAATGGCAGTTGGAGTTTAGGCTCTCTGCATACCTCCTCACAGTGCTATCCAAACTGAGCTTATAGCTACCCCTGAACTACCACAATTCACTGACCCAGGATTAATGTCACTCACCACCAACTACATTTTATGTTAATGCCCTGGGCTTCAGCAAACCTGGTTTAACTGCCTGAAAACATGGTTGCATAGTTTGAGAATGCCATTGGAAGTGCTGGTCCCATCACCCCTCTACCCTGGGTTGTGTGGTCCCAGGAAGCTGATCTGGATGCAGCCTCAATTCTTTGGCTGCGTAAGCACAGGGCTGGATCAAGTTCTTCTGTCTCTCCCTGCCTTGCCAAGGGCATAGGAGGCTGCTGGGGCCAAAAGCAATACAGACTTTGTCTTAAAACCGCTGTTAAACTACATTCTTTACCTGATAGTTTTACAGGCTAACACAAAGAGCGACCAAATCACCCCTTTTTGTCTGAAGAGGCAGTTTTCCTGGGGTGCGTATTTCAGACAAGCTCCAAGGCTGGTCTGTTAGAGCTTGTGTATGTTATTGTCAAAAACCTTGAGAAACAGTTATTTTTGAGTTTTTTTTGTTTGTTTGTTTTATTGTCAGTGAAACAATAATCTTCCAGATGAAAATCAAAACCAAATCACTCAGAAAATCCTGTAAAGACTTAATTTTGCTCAGCTTCAAAAGTGCAATAAAAAAATTATCTCTTTTGCCAGAAAAACAAACATCACATAGTAAGTCTTTTTATCACCATGTCTAATGTTTTACTATCTGTGAAATCACATTTTCCAGGATGAACTGTCTCAATACACTTCTGAAATATCCTGGCGGTGCTTAGTGACCATTTGAAAGAGGAACTCTGCCCTAGATACAGACAGAAGTCAACTGATTGGAGGACAGTGCAAGACACTCAGCCCCATCCAGAAGTGTACAGGGACCAGATTCAAAAAGCTGCACATTCTCCAGTTCACAACAGTTCATCTTCTAAAGGCAGGGATTTGGGGGCTTTTGGGTATGTACATATGTTTTCTTCCTCCCTATAATACATATGAAATCTTTAATATTAATACTGATAGTAACAGAGACAAGCTGTTGTGCACATCTTTCGTCAGCATTAATACATCTGTTTAATCTTGGGGAAAATGAGGCATGGGGAGGTGATGACACTTCTCCATTGACAGTAAATTGGACATACTGAAGAAAGGAAACTAAAGGTGCCCACGACATATTTCACCCACTAGGGTACATTTCTTTCACCCACGAGGAGTTGTTGCCTACTTTAAAGACAGATGTGATAGAAAGAGAGGCTATGGCTTGCCCAGGTAATCATGGGAAAACAGAGGAAGAGCAGAAACCAAACGTAAGCTCTCTAATGTTGATAATGGTGGGTACTGGGGATAGAAAGAAGAGAAGAAAATCCCAGTTGTACCAGCATATGTGTAAGTGTCTTAGCCTGTTACGTCAGGATCCTGTACCATACCTTGACACAAAATTCACCCAAACTGGAATCCTGAAGTTCTTGCTGTTTCAGCACTTCCACTGATCTCAGTTTTTCAAGACAAGTATGTGGGGACCAGTTTCTCTCCACTACTTGTGTTTGAAACATATGCTAAGAATTACCATGCTTCAGAAGGACCTTTCAATGATTCAAAACTCTCTATTAAATATAAATACAGCGTTTGTACTTTGGCTTGTGGTGTCCCTGCCCTGGATCACGGTGGAGGGATACAGTTTTATTATTCTTATTAGTATTCTTAATGTGGTAGTCAGGAGAAAACATCTAAAGTAGTGTTACACTGCATGAGGCACTTTACTGCCAAGAAGTTAATCAGAGTTCTTGACACAAGGAGCTCATATTTTACATGAAAACTTAAGCCTAATATTTATCCCCTCATTTGCTTTCCCTTTTTTCCTGAAGCAGACAAGTAATTTCACCCTATATCTGCACAAATCTGAAAGGGTTCATTCTCCATCTTCTCTCTATGCTGGGAATGCCATTTGGGAGCATCAGGATCTATTGAATCTATTGAATTCAATGCATTGTGTCTGCATAAGTAATAAAATTATGAAAAAATTTGGAAATGTTATAGTAGTATTCACATAATAAAAAATTAAAGAAGCATGAGGACTGAATCAACTGTAATCTCACAAGGATACACAACAGAAGTCAGAAACAACCTTTCTCACTGTTTAGATGACCCACATTGCAGTTATGGCTCTGTGACTATTTGAGGTCCTTGGAACTTGACAGCAACTGAAGTAAAATCACATTTTCTAATCCCTATTTTCTGTATTAAAAAAGCAGGGGCAGAGCCTCCGGATTTGTCTTTTTCAGTGAAAAAAAGATAAAAATATCAAAACCTCAGATTCTAGTTGAGCTAGGAGGCAGATGTTGCTACTGAGCTCCCAAAGTGCAGTATAACAACACGTACTACAGCGTGATGCCAGATGCAGGGTTTGGACTTCACCTGAGTTCTGTGCTATGAGTACATCTCTTAAACCCTGGCCACTAAACCTGTAGACCCTTTGTAGCAATGTATTGCAGCAGGAATCGGAGGTCTGCCTTGCAATCCTGACAAGTCCATCCCACAGAGTCTACAAAGTGACTTTCAAAACCTGGAGTTCAAAGTATTTTACTAATAACCACCAGACTGTAAATCAGGAACAAAGTTTTCTAGACATTTTAGAAACAGGTCATGGTGCAAGCGCATGGGCTGTCTGGGGAGCATATGAATCTTTAGCACTGGACATCTTCAAGAACAAGTTTGACAGGGATAACGTAGATAAAGGTGGCCCTGCCTTGGGCAGTGGATGTACTGGCTGAGTGTTGGAGGTCCTTTCCAATACTACAATGCTATGAATTTGAGAAATCAAATGACTCCTCTCAGTGATTCCTCCTGGGAGTTTAGGGCAAACCTTACTACTCAATTTCCTTGCAGGAAATTGTAAGTCATACATCTTCCTTTCTCTCTGTGAACACTCTAAAACTGCAGAATGCAATTCGCACAATGCCTTTAATGTCACTACTGGTGAGAAACCTTATTCACCATCCTAATGCCATTCCTAATAACAATTCACTTCTTCTTTGGTCTCCTCAGAAACATCACTTTTCATAATCACGTCACAGCTGTTTTATTCCAATTTATCATCAGAGGAGGAGTTTAATTGCAAGAAGCATTTAGTTGTAACAATACAAAAAAAATTAAACAGAAAGAAGAAGCTGATTAGAGGGAAAAGGCAGATATCTACCTCTCCTCATATGGTCCTTCTAACACTCTTTGCTCTGGTCTTGTCAAATGAAATTCTGCTCAATAACAGTTTCCACATGATCGTGACATATTGTTTCCACCACTGTGTTTCTCTTAACTCTATGTATTTTTCAATCACTTTTCTGTATCCCATCAGATATAAGCCTTTCCGCTTGTCTTTCTGTGTCCTTTAGGGTCTATCCTTGGCTTACCTATTGCCTACTTCTCATCAGAGAGATGTCATTTCTCCCTCCAGCTGGTTCATTATCTTTCACTGCCCCCATGCATTTCCACACAAGTGCCTTAATGTCCATTCTAACGGCAGAAGCCAGAAGTCACTGAAGTCTTGTCTCCATCTCCACATGTAAACAAAGATAGCTTATCTTCCAGAAACTGCATGAAACGTGAGACCATTTTGATGCTCTGATCTTCTGAGACATTTATCAACTCAGACTACTTGAACATGGTCCAGGCAATGAGAGCAGCATCACAAACCCAACCTCTGCAAGTCTTCTTGGCATTGTGACTTCCATGGACATAGTGATAATCAAACTAGCCTTTTCATACAACAAGCTCAGAAGTAATTGAATCAAAGTACCTCAAAATAGAAAGTGCTACTTCAAATAAAGCAGTGAATCAGAAACCTCAGTAGATAGTAAAGCTATCTATCTCAAGCACTATTATTTATAGAGAAGAATCAGTTACTGGATGTGGGTTGGAAGGACATGAATCTTTTCAAGAAGATCCAACTTTCTTTAGCACTTACCCATAGAAAGATACTGAGCCACATACAAAGGATCAAATTCTGCTCTCTTTAAAGCATGCCAATCCATTGTAACTCTCAGGATCTCTGTATTTACAGAAGTGAAAAAGAATCAGATGTAGTTAACATATTACATTTTAGTAAACAGGTGTGTAGGCATAGTACTGCAATAAAAGACTGATGAACAAGTGGGCAACAGTAAGAGCTACATAAAAATAAGTTTAGAAAAATATTGAAAACCAAGTTTAGGATATCACAGTCTTACATCAGCAAGTTGGTCAAATGGAAATGAATAGGGTACAGACTGTACTAGATAGAAGATATTTTAGTAGCTGAAACATTGTATTAGTATATATATTATCTGGCAGATTATGTCCATAACTACTTAATTCCCTAATGCATTTGCATGCACTAGAAGGTTTAAGCGGTCCACTCCAGATTTAAGTAAGTGGACTGGCAATGTGGGCTGAATTTAACCTTGTTGTGACTGTAATAAAACCTCCATAATGCTGTAAGGTTACAGTAGGACTGAATACAGTCCTATATTAGAGCAGATAATTTTATAATTTCTTACATATAGTTCCTGTTTCCCATAAACATGTAACAAGCAATAAAAGTTATGTTTAAGAAATATGAAAACTTCACATTCTGCTTTTTTTTTAAAACAAAGGAAAAACTACTGTAAAAATTGTCTTTAATTAGTTTGTTATGTTTACTGTTAAAATCCACTTCTACTGGTAGCATCATGGACAGAAATTCAATTGGTTTTTTCTCTGAATTCACACAATGAGGTGGAGGCCTCACTTCAGCAGAAAACTTGCCTTGCCCACAGCAGCTCCCTTTTTATTTTCCCTATTATTTTTCAGCTTTTTGTTACTCATATACAGAATCAAAGAGTGGTTTGGGTCAGAAGGGATCTTAAAGATCATGTAGTTCCAACACCCCCGCCACAGACATGAACATTTTTCACTGGAACAGATTGTTAAGAGGTCTTGTACACTTCAAGGAATGGGTTATTCAGAACTTCTCTGGCAACCTATTCCAGTGCCTCACCACCCTCATAGAAAACAGTTTCTTCCTTTCATCTAATCTAAATCTACCCTCTTTGAGTTTAAAACCAATACTCTTAACATTATAGGCTCTTGTAAAATGCCTCTTTGAAGCTTTGTTATGCGCTCCCTTTAAGTATTGAAAGACCACAATAAGGTCTGTCTGGAGCCTTCTTTTCTCCAGGCTGAACAACCCTAACTTTTTCAGCTTTCTTCATAGGAGAGGTGTTCCAGCCCTCTATTAACTTCATTGTCCTACACTGGACTTGCTGTAACAGGTCCATGTGTTCTTGTGCTGGGGGCCCCAGAGGTGGGTGCAGTACCTCAGGTGAGAACCTGACATATATATATTGTCTAGGGTGCCTCATTTCTAACTTATTTTAGAATAGCTAGTTTATACCTTTTCTGCAGATCCAATCTTCCCTGATCAGATAGCTCTGTTACTCTTTTCAAAGAGACATGTGTAAAACCATTTTCATCAAGAGAGACTGCCAAGCCATCTCCATCCTAAGGCAGGCTTGGGATGCAACCAAACAGGGATTGGCTGAAAAGTGACAGAGCCAGTGCACTTTTGCTGCTCTAATTCCTTCTGATGAGCTAATCCAGCAGGAGACAACCCCCATGTCCATGGCAGAGGGAGTAGTGAGCCAACTTCATCCATCCCCTTGCTCCCACCAACGTCCTCCCAACAACTGTTTTAGCTGGTAACTAAACTGCCAGATATATTTTGACTTTTTGAACACTGCCAAAAAGTTATAGCTTACACAAAACCAAACAGATGTCACACCTGGAAGGCTCAAGCCTCCACCTCCTTCCAAAAGCATGATCCCATTGCCTTGAGCAAGGCAGGTATGCTGAGAAGGGCTGCAGGGCTGGAAACTGCCTTCGCAAAGATATATAAGCAGCTTGCATTTTCTCTTTTTCCTTCCGTGGTCCCCTGCTTAACAATCTTTCATTTTAACACACCCTTCCCACAGAGGACCTCTGATAACAAAAATACCCTGCAATAAAAAAAGAAAAAAAAATCAAAAAAGGAAGGATTAAACCATCTAATCCCAAGGAAAAACCTAATCTTTATTTTCAGTCCAATTTCCAAAGTGATCTTGAATATGCTATTTCTATCTCAGCAGTCTAAATTTTGTTTAGCATTATATTGATTAGGCAGTATTTGATGAAAGGCACTAGTGAGCTGTGGGTTTCTCTTACATCTTTGTCATTGGTTCATCTTTCACTAAAAACTTTGGAGCAGTTTCCTCATCTTTTATTCTCAGAAAGCCATGAAAAACTGCTCATTTTCCTCCACAGAAAAAGAGTTATTACTCTGATGTAGATAAGCCATGCACAATAAAGTTTTTGACAGCATAAACTAAGGCAAAATACATTTACCCATATAGGCAGGAGTAACTCAGTATATTTATTTCAGTAATTGCAAACTGTAGTTCAGGAGCTGGTTTCCTGTTGTTCAAGTTTTGAATATTCTCGGAAAGACCTTCACTTAAGTGCTCTATGTAATACTTTTCTATACATTTGAAGTCAGCCATTCTGCAAAATCCAGGTTGCCCATAAGAAGGATCAATACACCCAAAATGAAGAAAGGTAAGTCTTTCTTAAAGGAAATTATTTTTCACCAGGAGCAATGGATTGTAGAGCCTGACTTCTAAATGTATACTTACGTAATAAGTGTCCCAGTTTTTAGATACCTCTTTCTTTGTGGCTGAGTATGTATTCTTGAGCCAGATTCAGCTTGACAAAATAAATAGAAGCCTTCTCAAAAGGATCATTTCTGAGCCTACCTGTGAGACATGGAGCTTGGAAAACACAGATAGATCAGTAAACTCACCAGCAGCTTGGGACTGGACTTCTCAGCAATGTCTATAGGGCAGAGGACAGTGCCAGGATGAGCAGACAGAGGGAGAGCACACATTCTTGGCTCTCCGAGGTTGCATTTGCTACCCTACCCACACAGAGGTGCCAGGCTTGGGCCAGACTTTTGCTGCCATGGGAAGGGGACAGAGAAAGGTTACAGCTGGAAACATCAGGAGGGTCCTAGGGAGCCTGATGGGCTGCTCAGGTTGGAGATGGACAACACTTCTTCTCTCAGTGGTAGTTGCCACCCTGCATAATCCCACCCCTTCTTTAGGAGCTACCACAATTCTGGCTGCCTGAAGCACCATGGGCCATGACCACCTTTCCACACTGATGTGTACCATAGTACTCTGTCATGGGTTCAGCAGTAGCAGTCATTTTTCTCCTTCTTGGTAGCTGGTGCAGCACTGTGTTTTTGACTTTCAGCCTGGGAACAGCACTGATAACTCCAGTGTTTCAATTACTGCTTAGTGGTGTTTTGGTCTGACCAAGGACTTTCTGAGTCTCATGATTTGCCAGGGAGGAGGGGAAGCCGGGAGGAAGCAGAGACAGGACACCTGACCCAAACTGACCAAAGAGGTATTCCATGCCACAGCACGTCATGCCCAGGATGTAAAAATGGAGGGCAGAGACCCGGAAGGGTGGGAGTGCACTGCTTGGTCAGGCTGGGTATAGGTGGTGAGCGATTGTATTCTTTCCTTGTATTTGCCTTGCCATTATTATTATTATTATTATTATTATTATTATTATTATTATTATAGGTGGTAGCAGTAGTGATTTCTGTTATTCCTTAGTTACTAAACTATTCTTATCTCAACCTGTGGGAGTTGCATTCTTTCAATTCTCCTTCCCATCCCTCCAGGAGCAGGGGGAAGAAAGAGGGGGGAGTGAGAGAGCGACTGCATGAGTTATAGAGGCTTAAACCACGGCATACCCCTTCTCAAGAAAACCCATAAAGAACACCCAACTGATGCAGTAATACACTGAAGAAAGTGGCTTTGGCTCATCAAACTGAAGAGCTGATTTCGCAAGAAGAGGATTCAGAGGTAGAGGGTGGAAAACTGTCGCACTGTAAACACTACTGGCACTAGCATGTGCCACTGTTTAGTTCATGGCAACTGCTTGTTTTCACCTACAGATGAAAGATGAAAGATAAATGCTTTCTTGAGCTTTCAGAAGACTGCTTATTCCAAATGGCAAAGCAAATGATGTTTTGTTGTTTTTTTTTTTAGAAGGGCAGAGAAATTGTAATATACCGAGTTATAAACTGAAGATGAAAATATTCATTGTTTCGAATAATTAAAGAGCCTGGAACCATGTCTAGAATAAAAACAGACTTCAAGCAGGAAAAAATTCGACTCACAATAGTAAACAAAGGCTGTGATTCTAATTTCAGATATGCAGTCACCTACCACAAGGCAAAGGGAGTGGAGGGTGAGAAAGGGGGAAGGAAAAATTAGCTTGTACACATTTGCTCAGTGAATGGCACAAGCTTCAGAGTGATGTGGTTTGAGTTGTAGCTAAACCAAGACAGTGAGACTAGAAAACACTTAAGGCAGTGGGTTAAGGCGTTGTGCTTTGAACACAAATGAGTTCAGTTCAAATCTCATAGTGAACAACTAAGAATTAATTAACTTAAGCTTTGTTGGACAAACTCACCATTTAATTTAATGTAAAGGGTTATAATTACCAGCCTCTGCTCTGGAGAAGATCAGTGGAGGAGCTGAGAGGCTTGTGTGAGACATTTTCAATTTATTTAACCGTTGTTATCTGAGCACGCTTCAATCCATCTGTAATAGACTTCTCTGCCCTTGCAGCATTCCTGTGCAGCAGGGAAACACTCTTGCCTCTGTTTTCCAGCTGGGACCTGAGGATTGAGGTCTAGTCCATCGTTGAAGTGGGGCATTGCAGGGTTGAATGTTACTGTAAACTTGTCTGCAGGGGTGAAGCTCAGAATCACCAGCTGGAGCACTCATCAAGAAGTCTGATCCCTCTGATGGTATGGGTGTTCATCTTCATACTCCACTGCTCTGGACAGTGTGAGAGGAGAGCCATGTGCCCAGGGTTCCCAAATACAAAGGTAGGTGTTTCCAGCAGCTCATGACACTTGTCTTTTCACACTGGCTTGGTCAAGAGAAGCTGGAAGAGAGCACTTTTTCCTCCAGAACCCTTACATCACAAAACAATGTGCATAATTAATTATGAAATTAAAAGGCAATCATAGTGGTTGTGCATAAATTAGATATCTTCTCTTAATTCTGAGTTTTCCTAGCCTGTGTGTGTGTGACTTTGTAATTTTAGTGATGGTTTAAAGTAGTTTTTTTGCATTTAACATAAATATACATTGTTATCTTCATGACACTTATGGTTTACAACACCAAAGGACAATTGTTATTATCTATTCTGATTCCAACCATCTGCTGTAACACAGGCCAGAGAATGCCCTCTAATGATTTCTTTATGCACACCACAACTTTTAGCTATGATTCCTCTTTCAGAAAGCCATCTCATTGACACCTTATATTTTTTGCATCTCTCCTGGGAACTAACTGCTTTTGAAGCCTGAGTTTCCCAGACTCTGCTATGAGCAGGCTATTAGGCTCAGAAGGTACTTTTCCTGCATGGGAGATTTGACAGTATCTGTTTTTTAATGTGGCGTTGCAGGATGCAGACAGCTCATTTACTTGCTTGAAAATGTGGTGCTCATCTTAACACTTAGCAGAGGAAAACAATATGATCAGCTTGTTAAAAAAAGAGAGCTGCAAAATGAAAATATGAAGAAAGCTGCTTGAAAAGATGCTACTAATATGACTCAGAAAACAAACAATCGGATGCTCAGTCATAGCTCTGTCATCTTGTGCTTCTCTATTTAAAATATGATCCCTCTTTGCAGCTTTACTTGTGTTATTTGTCTCTAGCTAAAATTACATGCAGTCAACTTCTTAAAACCATGATGTATGAACTATAAAGCCAAGCACTTGAAAGTGAGGCTGTGTCTGAACATGTCCACTCTATCCTGTCTCTGCATGCACTGCTGTAAACTGACACAGAAAGTATCAGAGATTTAGGGGCCTAAGTATCATTTCAAATAGTGACAACTGAGAACACAGAAAACAGAGAAACTGAGTTGCCTGAGGGATTTTAGGTGCTGTTTGCTTTTCATCTTTGGAAATCGGACAGTGGCAAACACATCCCCAGATTCCTTCCTGTCTATTTACAGCAAATAGAATCTGCTATCCTCTTCTTCAGTCCCTATCTTGCCTCAAGAGGCTGATTCCAGGGAAGGCTGATCATGATTTGCTTTGTACACATCAAAACAATTCCTCAGAGCTTCAGAAAAGCTAGTCAAGTACGGGGGGGTTAGTTTTTAATTGCGTGAAGTGTATTTATAATTGAAACCAATGCAGCACTTTTTTCGAGTGCTGATTCCAGAGTATTAGCACATACTGTACACAAAAAGTGCCAGAAGTAGAAGGCAAACCAATGTAAGTACCTAGGAACCACACACGATATTTGAGGACATTTCCAGAAGAAACCCAAGGATTTAGCAGCATAAATCCTATTACAACTGAGGTTCTAAACCCCTTAAGTCTGTTTTTAAATCTCTTATTTATATCTTTATGGTCAAAATAAAGTTTGTTTTCTGCACGTTTTTTAATCTTTTCTGCTCAGAGCAGTACCACAAATATTTAGTGCGCCAGTATGTTGCTAAATTATTCATGCTTTAAACTCATAAATGGGAAAGACAACCTTCCTGACTTTACATGCTCTCCTGAAGAAATGTATTATTCATCAGTGATTTTATTTTCATATGCAGCTTATTTGTCTGTCAGTGCAAAGCAGAGCTGGAACATAAGGGGTAAACTGACAAAACATTTTTGAGGCATTTAATTTTACCCTATTCCTTTTCATTATTCACAAAAAAACCCCAAAAGCTGTCAGCTAGACATACAAGAAAATACTTTAGATGTTTTTAATGCTCACAAAATTGAGAGATGTGATTAAACTGGAGCAAAGCACCACCGTTTTTTGTCACTATGGTGACATCTAAAAGCCCTGTTGTGAGGGGCACTTCTTCTCTGCTGGATGCTGTCCACACACCAAATGGATGAGCTGCATCTGCCCAGTGGAGATCAGAGCTCACATAAGGTGAGAGACAGGGAAATAGGAAATCAAGGGACAGTCAGCTTTGAGAGATGTTAAATTAAATGCAAGTGTCAAATATGGTGGCCTGTCTGTGGTGGGCTCTGGAGGTCTGATAGAAGCTGCAGTCTGCGTGGCATGGAAACTACATGGGATGAATGAGCACGAAAGTGATGCTGCATCCCACGCCAGAAGTGCACCGTGATGTTCCATTACCAATTGTGTTTTGTTTACAAGTAAAGGCCTCTTGCTTATTTGCTTTTAGCAAATGACTCCTATAATCTAACCTGAATGAGAAAAGCAAACTGGGACCATCCTCTCAGAAGCATTATCAAAATATTCAATCTATTAATGCTGTCAACTGGGTGAGATATCCTAAGAGTCAAACTGAGTTATTTCTGGAAAAAAAAAATATATAAAAAAATAAATATATGTATCTGAAGGAGTGACAAGTGTCTAGCCATTGAATGGAAGAAGAAAAGAGGCAAGGCCAGTATGGACTGAGAGGGGAGTAAAGTCCTAGACAAAATGAGCATTGAGTTTCTTGTTTTAATAAGGAGGAAGATGCAGGATTTCTTGTAAATCCCAGGCAATGAGGAGAATGAAGCACATGTAGAAGAGTACAGACATACTCCAAGTAAAAGCTAAATCCGGACATCTCAGTACACTCAGGGGACTGAAAAATCTCCAACCCCGAATGCTGAAAAAAAAACAAAACATAAAATTCAATCCCAGTACAAGGAAGTATAAAAAGCTTTCAGGATTGGGAATAGTCCCACGTAACTGGAAAACAGAATGGCTGGGGGAGGATGAAAATAATCACTGTGAGCCAAGGACTTTTCAGATAAGATAAGGTATTTCCAGTAATGGTACAGCAGGACAGGTATTTTTCCACAGGAAAAATCAAATCCTTGTCTTTAATACTTCACTGCACAACTCCAGTCACCTGTGATCTACAACACTGAGCATGGTTTGGAAGGGGTAACCTGGTCTAGTGAAAGATGTCCCTGCTCATGGCAGGTGTGTTGGACTAGAAGGTCTTTAAAGATCCCTTTCAACCCAAACAATTCAAACCATTCTATGATTCTATGATTGTCATAGATCTGATAACAAGAGGTTCTGATGTACCATTATAGCATGAAAACTGCATGATTTCTTAGGCATTGCTAGAATAGAATAGTTGATGGGTTTGTAATGCAGGTATTAGACATGGTTTTGCAGTAGAATAGAATTCAGAGCAAGATGCCTTAGAAAATGTGAAAGCTTGATGCTTCTGTCTTGTTTATGCTCCTCTGGTGTACGCATAATATAAGAAAATTTCTTTTTACATTGTGGCTTTTGAGGACAAATCTTCTCTTTCCTTGTGACATCTTTAAATAAGCCCCACAAACTGATTTTTTTTTGAGGCAGGCAAACTAGTTGTTCAAGAGCTCAGCATGGGAATTAATCAGTTGCACTGGTTTTATTTGAATTAGGAAGTTTCTAGAAATCACCTTCAAAAGTTCCTAAGATGCTGCCCACCTAGTGGCCTCATAAGCCCCGAGCCACTGATTACTGAGGTAGTACCAGCACTAGAAATGGTGTAGGTGTGTTAGCATCTGAGTTAATATGTCCTGTGGAAATGCCAGGTTGATCAGCTGGACCATAGCCTGAGCAGGTCTGAGGCTGCAGGACCGTGGCTGGCGTCTTCCCACATTTCTGCACTGTGCTGTGTGCAGTGTCAGCAGGGGTCACTGCTGGCTCTCATGTTCTTTGCACTATATTCTATCCTACAGCTTGGCATGCCATAATTTCGGATATTGAGGTACAAAACTGGCAGTGAAATCACTTTTCCAGTTTTGAAAAAGTCCCTGGAATGAAGTACCTGTGTTTCAGGTTGCAAATTCTTGGCAACCTAGGTTGTCATTCAGTGTTTGCTTGTATTCAGCTTGTTCAGCACAGGCTCATGAGGCTCAGTCCCAGTTATGGTTTCTGGGTGTTGGTCAGCACATTCCTGCTGCCTTTGCAAATCTTTCACCAGGGACACAAATGGGTCAGGGGCTTGAGACCTTTCTGTGGTACAGAAAGTTCGAGAAACTTTTCTCCAAAACCTGTCAAATAAGTGAGATCTTATTTTGAGATGCTTGGACTGAAGGATTTCATTCAGATTGATTTTACAATATTAGCTTCAGAAATAAGCTCCTTGTCCCCAAGATCGGTACCCAGAAACTCTGTTCATAGTTAGAGATAGAGGGAGTGCTTTGCAGTATCTTTAGCAGGTCAGGAGGCACCTGAGGTCCCACTTCTGTCAGTGCCCTTCGCATGATCATTTCAGAAGCATTCATTGGTAATGCAAAAAAAAAAGCAAAATACTATAAAGAAATCCCACCAGAGTGCAAGACCTCTGAAAACACATAATCCTGATGGAAGACTTTAAAAGATCCTGGCACTGAAAATTATAACTTTTAAAAGCTGAATGTAGGGATTACCCTTCTGGGAAGATAATTGCTAACACAGGTGTTGCCCTGGAGCACTCAAGCTAGTTTATTTTCAATATTAATCATCTTTCCAAGTGTGTAGAAAACGGCTGTAATTTAGGATTAAGGAAGGCAAACTGGGTGTATCTTTCATGAACATGGATTACAAATATCCATTCTAGCCAGCAGTCAATGCTTTTGCTATCAGTTCACTCTGGATTTAAGTTTCAAATGCAGGTCTTGGGCAGCAAAGGTAATATATAAAACCAAAATGGGGTTAATACATTGTACCCTTAAATTTTATCCACAAATCAAGAATTGAGCAGACAACCAGCCCTGGTAGAAGAAGTACAAAAAAAGGTTTGTTAGTGTGTGTGGCTTTTGCTTGAAAGCCTATATTGGTAATAATGAAAAAATACAAGGAAAACAACAGTCTTACATAAACTTTATGATACTTCGTATTCTGAAACAAGGATTGGCCCAGTGGGACAGGGGTACTGAAGGAAAACTAGCTTGTATATTTGTCTGTTGAGAGGCAACAATGGCCATTGGAGTATGATACCTGATGTCTCATGGAGAAAAAAATATATATCAAATTTAAAAAAGACACCACTAAAGTTGTAAGCTTTTACCACACAACGACTGCCACTGACGGGTCTCAGTGTTTCAAATGAGAATATATGTAACCACTCACAGAAACAGAGCGAATAAATGTTGACCATCTTCCAACCTCTACCTGCTTTTTACCATTATTCTTCCTTTCTACTGCTTCTTCCTTGGGGAATTTGAAGGAGCCCTCTTCATGGAGCCAGCGGTTAGAGTCGGCACAAAACCAGACAGGCAGTGGAGTATTTGCAGCTTTCAAAGAGAATAAGAAAGTTCTACCTAACTCTAGAAGCACAAAGCAGAGCAGATAAAAATAACACTGAAGTTAAATACGGAAATAGCAAGAGATTTTGCTGACTTAAAAGGGAATATTCAAAAATATTTTTGGCGCAGTAAATGGGTGCAGAATTTTAGAAAGAGGAGTTGGGGAAATTTGAAAAAATATGAAGTTTGATGGTTACCCACTTTTTAAAAACTGCAAACCAGCTTCCATTAATCAATAAAGCCCTGCAAACATGACATGACCTGTGCATGGGCATGGTTCCATCAGAGCTGCCTGCCCAAGCCTGTCTGTTTGGTTCAAACACTGCAGAGTACGCTGGACTCAGCTTAAACTTAAATTCTGGTGGCTGAGACAGCAAATGCAATATGTAGCTTTACTAGCAGCAAAATATATTCTCTGTTGCCATTGAAGGCTACTTTGTCTGCTTCTAGAGATAAATCAGATTTTGGCTGCTAGCAGACCTTCAAGGCAGCTCTCCATCGCCAGCGAGCCTGGGGAACTCAGTTTCCAGCAGAGTTATGGCTCTGACTGATGTTTTTTAATGGTCTAAGATATACAAGGATGACTCAGGGTAGACACACCCCCAGGCACACTGCCAAGAAGCTGGGATCTGCCATGCTGTCTCCCAGGTGGTCAATTTGAGCCTGTATTCGGGAAAAATGTTAGAATGATGTTTTCCTACTGTCCTGAGAACCTCTTGTGTTTGTAAAACTTGGACAACCCCAAGCTCTTTGGCTCTTCAGCAATGAAGAAATGCAGAAACTGTTCCACCCCAGTGAAAAACTGTGTGCTCCTAGTGGGAACCAGGTGTAATAAGACCAGTAACAATGTCAGCGTTGCTGGCTTTGGCATCTTCTTTGAGAGCTTACATGCTTGTGAGGTGGGCTGATATCAACCTGATGAAGTTTAACCATGACAAGTGCAAGGTCCTACACCTGGGTTGGGGCCATCCCAGGCACAGCTACAGGTTGGGCAGAAAAGAGATTCAGAGCAGCCCTGCGGAGAAGGACTTGGGGGTATTGGTCGATGAGAAAATGAACATGAGCTGGCAGTGTGCGCTTGCAACCCAGAAAGCCAACCATACCCTGGGCTGCATCAAAAGGAGCGTGACCAGCAGGTGGAGGGAGGTGATCCTGCCCCTCTACTCTGCTCTCGTGAGACCTCACTTGGAGTATTGTGTGCAGTTCTGGTGTCCTCAACATAAAAAGGACATGGAACTGCTGGAACAAGTGCAGAGGAGGGCCATGAGGATGATCAGGGGACTGGAGCACCTCCTGCATGAAGATAGGATGAGAAAGTTGGGGCTGTTGAGGCTGGAGAAGAGAAGGCTGTGTGGAGACCTCATAGCAGCCTTCCAGTATCTGAAGGGGGCCTATAGGGGTGCTGGGGAGGGACTGTTCATGAGGGACTGTGGTGATAGGACAAGGAGTAACAGATTCAAACTTAAACAGGGGATGTTTAGATGGGATACAAGGAAGAAATTCTTTACTGTGAGGGTGGTGAGGCACTGGAATGGGTTGCCCAGGGAAGTTGTGAATGCTCCATCACTGGCAGTGTTCAAGGCCAGGTTGGACAAAGCCTTGGGTGGCATGGTTTAGTGTGAGGTGTCTCTGCCCCTGGCAGGGGGTTTGGAACTAGATGATCTTAAGGTCCTTTCCAACCCTAACTATTCTATGATTCTAACTGCCACACTTTCTGCAAACATCTGTTAATTATACATATTACTTTTAAGACTTTAAAAGCATTGGATACTGTTTGCTGCTTCAGATGGATTAGCTGAGTCAAGAAGGTGCTCAATGAGTTTCCTGTATTACACAGCAGCATGGAGATGGTTTTTTTGAATAAAACCTGATAATCCCAACTCCCAGACTTTTGCAAAAGCCAATGGATTTTTTCTGTGGTTTGCTAGAAGTTTGCATGCAAATCTGCAGAGTGCACAACTAAGTATGTACATGGCCAGAGCATACAAACAGGAGGAAAACAGCATTCCAACCAAGGAGTTTAAATATTCTGCAGTTATCCCTTGCCAACAGAATCAGCACACCTCAGCTACAGTTGTAAGATAGTGTTTGTGTGTTAACTTGCTTCTTTGATCAGCATTTTTACCAAAGCCAACCGTCAAACTAATTCTTCATGCCCTCAGACTCCATAAGCAGTGTGGTCACATCTCCAGTAAAGACTTTACCTGTTAAACCCAAAAGCAATATGAAAAGTTGGGGGGGGAAGGAGGAGAAGGGTGGGGAGGGAGGGAAAGTGGCTTTCCTGTCTGCAGGAAGCCAAAGCATTTGTGCTCCTGAAGAACACAATAATTCAAAACGCTGCAAAGTCATCAGGAAAAACATGCATATGTTCTTTGGATAACTACAAGTGTTAGAACATTTTAGGGGAGGAGCAGAATTGCCCAAGGCTCCCAAGGCAATCTGTCAAGGAGAAGCATTATCAATAATTTATTAAAAGATGAATAGTCAGCAACACAGTACCTCACACACGTACCGTACACTTAGTGGGAGTAAAGGCACTGAGGACACAGCTGTATGCATGGCTGCTTGGTGGAGGAATTTCATTAAAAGCTGCGGCATTGCGCTGGCTGAAGTACAGGAGAGCTTTAGAAGAGTGTGTTCTGGGTTAGGTGGGAGGGTTTCACACTGCACTGCATGATGTACTCTGGGCAGGAGAGACCCTTTCTCTCTTCTCCCTTCTTACTAGCCCATGGTTTGTAGAACAGAGTGCAGCCTTAGAGGAGGTTACTGCACCACCAAATTTCCTGAAAGTGAGAACAAACTGAGATTGGAGTGGCTCTATATTGTTTTGTGAATCATAATCAGGGGATGGGAAAGCTTCACTCCATAATTTCAGGGTATGTAGTATCACAAAATGATTTGGGTTAGAAGGTATCTTAAAGATCATCTAGTTCCAAACCCCTGCCATGGGCAGGGACATCTTCCAGTAGACTAGGTTGCTCAAAGCCCTGTCCAGCTTGGTTAATTGATATGAAGCTCAACTGCTCTATACAGGAGCTCTATCAAGGGCAACATTGTCATGTCCATGTTAGAGGATGAAGGAGCCCCAAGCCTTTATAGCTGCAGCCAAGTCTTTACAGCTGCAGATTTGGAGGGTCGCCTATACCCCTATGTGTTAGCCCCAAGCTTTATCTCTGCTGTAATGACATTAACACTTATATGAAGTCAGGAAAGAGTCAC
The DNA here is from genome assembly GCA_028858755.1 of Ara ararauna. Lineage (NCBI taxonomy): Eukaryota > Metazoa > Chordata > Aves > Psittaciformes > Psittacidae > Ara > Ara ararauna. The sequence continues at coordinate 108,379,273 of CM054377.1, read as the reverse complement.
TTCCATTCCCCTCAGCAGCGATCCTGGGACGCGGCATCTTGCTTGTGCTCTGAGTTAAAAGAATGAGAAAAACGTCATTGTTGTAGTTTCTGAAAATGATGATTTGGCATTTTGGTGGAGGTTTGGTTTCCTGCTCTATCACGGATTTCCTATGTAGCCTTGGGTAGCTGCCCTATGTCATCTGGGACCTCCTGCAGCCAACAGATACTGTATGTGAGTACCTGCTGGTGGAAATGAAAAGGCAAAGGCAAAAGCAAAGGGAAAGGAAAAGGCAAAGAGGGAAGGCAAAGAAAAGGCAAAGAAAAGGCAAAGGCAGGAAAGGCAAGGAAAGCAGGGCAAGGCAGGGGAGGGGAGGGGAGGGGAGGGGAGGGGAAGGGAGGAGAGGAGAGGAGAGGAGAGGAGAGGAGAGGAGAGGAGAGGAGAGGAGAGGAGAGGAGAGGAGAGGAGAGGAGAGGAGAGGAGAGGAAAAACAAAAAGGAAAGGGAGAGGAAAAAGGGAAAGGGAGAGGAAAAAGGGAAAGGGAGAGGACAAACGGAAAGGGAAAGAGAAAGGGAAAGGGAAAGGGAAAGGGAAAGGGAAAGGGAAAGGGAAAAAGAAAAGGTAAAGCAAGACTTTATCTGGGGCAAAAATAGTCACCAAACCTGAAGAGGCAAAACCACTAGGTCCCCCTAGCCTCATGGGGACACATAACAGCTGCATCAAGACAGAAAGCTATTGGCAGCTCACAAGAGAGGCTGCTCCTGTTTGGTGTCACACCCAGGGTTTTGTGCTGGACATAGTGAAGTAGTACCACAACAAAAATATATCAATCAATCAGCTTAAATGGCTGTTACCTTTCCTACAACCTACTATCTGAGTACTTGCGAACAGCCAGCAGGAATGTTCCCTATGAGAAATGATTTCAGTTTTTTGGCATTGGATGGACAATGGACATAATGCTGTAGATAGGGAGACATAAGAATTTGAGAGGTTGGAGTGGGCCAGAATGTCCAAAAATAAAAGTTTGAATGAGTAATGGTGGCTCCTAAATGAATCCCCATGGAGAGGAGGAACTTCACAAAGCACTGAAATGGGGTCAGTGTTGGAGAACACAGAAGGGCAAAGGATCAGATTCCAGGAAAGAAACAGAAACCGTGAGAAGACAGCAAGGACTAAAGACACTCAGGGACAGCAGCAGCTAGTTTGGATCAGATCAGATCTATCAGACCAGGAAGACTCTGAAATTGGATCAAGTCATACAAAGTCACCCAATTCTTCCAAGCATGAAATGGAAATTCTGCATTTGCATTGCCATGAAATTTTCATTTAGCTTTGTCTGCTTAGGAGGATAGATAGGTGCTCATTCTAAGTTTCAAATGTCATGCCCCTTTGGAGATAAACACTGAATAACTCTGTGGGAACTATAGCTCACGGCTTCTCTCTTTTGTAGTAGAATCAAAGAAGTAGCTGACCTGAGTAGGTGTTAGAACACTCACTGTCTGTGTCCTTTTCAACAGGAATTTAAAATATTTGGTGTTTCCTGAGATCTGGTTTGAAACCCCGCTTTGAGCAGAGAACCAAAACACAGCAGAAATGTTGTTTGATAGTGGGCCAGAGGAGTTTACATCCCAGGAGGAAAGGAAATGCTATAGGCAGGGAGCAACCCTGTTTCCATCCTCATTTTCCTGAATACAGAGGACTGTGTCTCAACCATATAACTCAGAAAAATGATACTAAATTAAAATGTTATTAATTTAGGAATTTATTATTTGAACACATTGGCTATCTGGTGAGAGGAACAAGCATCTCATAGTTGAAATAAAGATCTGAGTGACCTTCTATTCAGACCCTAGCAGTGAGCTGGGTTATTTTAAAGGTGCTCTAAGATAAAGATAGGAGATAATTCTTTTGTGTCTTTGTTTTGCTTGTAGTCTCCTGCAGATGGGCCAGAAAAAAGATGCAAAAAAACTAGTATAAATCAAATACCTCCACTTAGCACACTAAAGAAGGCCAGTGCAGCAAGTCATTTTCTAGATACAGGAAGGCACAGATATGATAAGAAAGTCCACAATGCTAAGCCCTGATAACTGACCAGGAGATGCATGTTGTCTGAGCTCTATATGCTGCTATTGCAAAGTTCTTTTTCTTGAACATAGGAAGTGGAAAATTTGATATTACCCTCAGTAAGATGGTGAGGAATGGTTGATGGGCATCCTTTAAGAATCTGAGTCTCAGTTCCTATCCTCCAACAGTTCAGTCACCTTGAAATAAACTGTATCACCAGAATGACAGTGTAACCGCAGGTGAACTGGGGCCTTTTGCACAGACATCAAATTCAAGACGAAACCACGCTCATCCCATTGACCAGCAAAGTAACAATGCTGGCAAAATTTTGCTGTGTAGAAGCCTAAATGTCAATGAATGGAATTCTTTTTTTCAGAAGTTATATTGTTTTTCTTGCGTAATGATTATTAGTGGCAAAAGAACTCTGTCTTTTTAATTTTAAATTTACATGTTCACGTTTTCATTGAAATAAATTGAGACCCATGTTTCAAAAAGTCTTTCCAAGTCTTCCAAGATTTTCATACAAATCAATTTTGTTTGTATGAACCTCTCAGGTTGGCAGATCAAAACAAGGACAAAATTTCAAAGTGTTCAATTGCATGAGAAGTAATGGTTGTTCATTTCCAGCATCTGACACCTTCTGTTTCTGAAGTAATGCTCCTTTCTCTCTAAGTGCTGTCTCCAGATAAGCACCAAGACATATTCACATCCTTCCAAATTATGATTGTGCCACAACTGCACAATTTAAGAGACTCACTGGAAATAAGGCTCAGCCTGTTCAGTCTCTGTACCCTTAGTGTCATAGCCTTACAAAATAAAAGCTTCTCAGTTGCTATTCCAACTATGGCACCATTCAAAGATCCCAATTAAGGACCAAGGTAGTGTTAGAGTCTTTACACAGTGCTTGTCAGGAATCTAGGTTTCACCTTCAGCTGGTTTTGGCTTCAAGGTAATTTTTTTGCCCAGCTGTGTGCGCAACCCAGGTCATTAAAAGTTCAGATAGAGTGGTGGCCTTCAAAGTGTTTGGATCCATTGCTGAGTTCAAGAAGTTACGCTGTCTCCCCAGATACTTACAGAGCAAATTCAGTGGGAGAACTCTGGGAAACACGTCTTTGCCATAGCCTGGCTGAGAACTGGGCATTGAATAACAAAATCGGTAGGGCTACCAAAAGCAAAGCTCCTGCTTCTGGGATGGGGCTCAGACAGACCTGGCAGCTCTCCACCACATGTCACAGGAGGGACAGTCCGATTTCCACCAGGTAATAATCTTTCTAACTAGGAAAATCTTGAGATATGTCTGTAAATATGCTGAGACACCATATACAGCTAATGTAAACCAAAATCATGAGCCTGGCTTTGACCATCTTTAGTAGCAACTTGTGGAATGAGGAATCTGAAGCGTAGCTGCTGGAGGGGCTTTGGGGAGGATTTGAATGACAGCCCACTGGTTTCAGCTCACAGAAGGAGAAATCTGTGTCTGCTTCTGTAAGTGATATTTATACATTTACTAAAGGCTGACATAATTCAGATATTACTTGCTTATAAATATCCAGTACTATGTGGGGACTTTCTAAGTTAGATTTATTTTTTAATAATTTATTTTTTTTTTACTGAGATGGATGCATGTAGGATTGCTCTGTTAGTAAATTCAGGAAGAATGTAACCTTTAATTTGCAGGTATCTGTCAATAGTCTATTTGGAACGCTAAATTATCCCTGTAGATCTCTAAATGAAATTGTATCTCTCTTTCATATTACATTATCCAGATAAGTGATAACTTTACTCTGTTGAACTGCAGAGATAAATTTAGAATCTAAATTGACACATGGCCTAAGGCAAAGGTCAGGATGACTGTGTGGCCAGACCCAATCGTGGTGTAAAGAGGTGGAACGTGTTGAATTCTAGTCACCAGGGCTGCATTTCTGACCCACAGAGTCATGAAAATTTAATGAGTTATGTTAGCAAGTTGTCTGTAAGCCTCAGCTATTAGACTAAATACCAGAGGTCTTCTTAGGACTGATGGAGTGTGAAGTCTCCTAGTAATTGTAAAATAAGTGCTCTCAACCCACAGTTTATTTTTGGTACTTTGCACACTCCCTCTTCCCCACAGCAGACGCATGAAACAGAGCGTCTCTTAAAACTGCATACTTGCCTCAATGCCTCAATAACTTATTGCCTTCCTCCAGTGACACCCAGCTCTTTCGGACATATCCTTAGAGGGCAAGATGCTGAGGGATGTACTTCCAACTGGATGACATGCTTTCAGGGCTGAGGATAAAGTTGTACAGATAATGTTCAAACACTGCCAAGACAGCAAATAAAAACCCTCAGCAGAGGGTGGCGAATAACAACTCATGTAGAGATTTATTCCCTACCTGCACCCACAACATCACCCATTCTTCCTTAACATATTGGAGCTCAGAGCCAGAACGGTTTCCCCAGATCACTGTGTCTAGACCCTGGTAATGCAGCCACCCAAATTATATGCCATCTTCAGAATAATTTTGTCGTGTATATCCCATTCAGAAGCTGTTCCAGAGCCTCACTCCTCTGACTGTACTTTAAGAGTATCCCCAGCTAGTCTATGTGTGTCTGTTCTTTCATGTTCATTAATCTTCTCTTCTCTTGTGCTGGGTATCCATCCTGTGTATTTGCTCATCCTTACATGTTTGCTGACAGTGATCTTATGCTTGCTCATCCTTCTTTTTTAGGCCATAAGAGTTATATTTTTCTGTGCTCTTTTCATAAAAGACACTCTCTTTCTCTTATCCACTCTACTTTCCTGTCAGCTCATGATTAATCCCACTTGAATGTAGTGGCCAGAATTTTACATTTACATTTTAAATAGAAATTATTGCAATTCCTGATGCCTGAACAATGCCTTACACGGTGGTACCACAACCACCTCTTAGTCTACCGGGTGTGCTTCATGCAGTGCAGTCTACCATGTTATTTGCCTCTTCATAGCCATGACACATGTGTGGCTCATAACCATCTTGTGAAGGTAGGTATTTCTCTCTCTTTGACATTTGTCTTTCTTTTTTCTATTGCATGATCTTTCAAGGATCCTTGACAAAGGACATCAATAACCTCCTTGAGACTGATGTAGCTCCTCTCTGTGCCACTACTAAAGCATCCTTCTCAGTCATTTCTTTATTCATCACTGTCCAATTCTTGCACTGGCCCTCACGTTTTCCGATTTTGTTGATAGTTTCCCATGTGGCACTGACAAGGGTAATCCTTTCATGATATGATATGATATGATATGATCTCTATTTCAAAGTAAGGTATCAGGCAGAACAACATCCTCTCCCTTTGATAAACCTATGTTGATTTTTAGTCTGCTTCCTGCTCATCTCCATGGCTTCGATTGTTCCTTGCTTTCACACTGATTCAAAGACATTTGGTATAATTACAATGAGATTGTTACCATTTAGTTGTCTCTACCACTTTCATTTTTTTCTTGATGACAACACTATTGTCCAACAGTCATAGTACACATTTATAGAATTGCCACTGTGAATGCAATTTCACCCTTCTGACTTTTGGTATTGCAGGACAATGATTCTCCAGTCTCCTCAAGAGGAACACATTAATATCTTTGTGTTCACTATTCCCTCAGATTTGGCAATGTTCTTTTCCATATGTACATTCTCACTGGCCAGCATACCTTTACTTCCAGATCCACCCGCATCCACCTTTCTGAAAATTGGTAGTAGGTAGACAATTAGGTTTTGACCCATATATTATTCATAAAAGTTATAAAAAACTTCTTTCCTTGCTCATCCACTAAGCTTGAGATGAAAGGGGAAGTCTAGTGGTCATCACAGCATACACAAGAGAAGGGAAGATGGCCAAAAAAATGTTAGTAAGGCAGAGCTGCATTTAAATGTAATCCTCCCTTGCTGTGAACTGCCCTGTTTTACAGATGAAGGATGATCTGGCCATGTAGGATTTCATTACCTTTTCTTTGATATACCAGCACATTCAGTGTTACAGACCTCCCACCTGTCATCTCTAGTTTATTGTCTGCCATTACTTTACAGTGCTAAGCGCAGTCTAAACTGAGCACCTTGCAGCAGATATCTGCCATTTTAAAGGTCCATAAAGCGCTTTGACTAAGAAGATGTCAGAGTAAACTATAAGAATGTAATAAAGATGACTGGAGTTCAATTATTGTTGCTAACTCAGCTTTGAAAATGACATCTTAAGTCAAGATTGTCTAACAAATAGACAAAGGATAGGCTGCAACTGGGAAAGCTTCAACTCTTCTGCTAACTCTGGCCTGATTCTGTGACCCTGGGTCACTGTTTCAGCTCTCTAGACATCCCTTTCCTCTTCTAGCTTTTGTCCACTTGTCTGCTCAGATTGCTGGATTTCTGGGGACAGAAGTGGATTTTTCTTTCATTTCTTTTTGGTGCCTGATGCTTCTCACAACACAATAAAAAAATACCAACTCCCTCAGGTTATATTTCTGTTCAACCCTCCATCCCCACTTGAAAGCTGAGCTATTCCCTTCCTGACCAGAGTGTTGTGATGAGCAGGTGCACCACTTGAGAGTGTGAGCTTTCCTCTCAGCACACAGTGTGTGTACACGTGTGGAAGCAGGGCTGCAAAGGAGTAAGGTGGCTGGCTTCTTCACAAGCTGAAACTGGAACTTTATTTGAAGTAAACCTCAGGGGAGCAAGAACATCTTTTCCACTCTTTAAAGGGCTGTGCCTCAAGGTACAGGACTCATTTCTTTCTGCATTATGCCAAAAGCTTTACAGTAGAGTAGTTTTTTCTCACTTTCACAAGGAATAGGTATTCATATCTTTTTGCTAAATTACTTAAGGCCCTTCTGCCTGCTACCAACTTTCCTTGGCTGCTGCTGACTTTTCCCACACTGTCTGTCTTTGCCAATGAACATCACAACATGTTGCACATGCCCCGGGTGCTGGGAAGGTGCATCTATGCTGCTATTTCTTAGCCCATGTTTTAGCAGCCATTGGTGCTCTGTAAGATATTAGAAAGTCCTTCACAAAACTGCTACTAGAAATGAAGCTCAAATGCACTTTCCCCTGCCCCCATACATGGAAGTGAGCAAAAACTCAGCATAACAAAAATGAAATAAGAAATCACTGCACAATGGCCTTATTTTTATTTACTTACATATAAAATATATTGCAGCATCAGCTCAGAAGGTGATACCTGTGGGATTTATTTTTCCAGAAGCTTCCAAAGTTCTTTGATTGAAAGGAAAGTCAAGATGTTTTGACATGTACCATCCTGTCTGTGCCTGTGGCCTTAGTTCTCTACTAGCACATATTCATATCTGACATGTGTATTAGCTCTCCTGCCTTATCCCTGCAGAGTAAGCCACCTCACCTCACTCTTTCCTTAGGAGAAAGTCATGAACAAGTGTGAAGAGACAGATGACCAAGGAAAATAGAAGCAGGTCTCCCCAGTGGGATGGCTTAAGTTTAGCTCAAAGTCCTCAAATTAACTGAATGCAGAGAATCTCCACGAATTGCTGAATTGCTTCAAATGCTCAAAGCAGATAAGGACCAATGCAATGAGCTCGGCACTGGTGATGACATGGCATTTTCACCACTGCTAAAGCACATTTTCAGATACAGCAGGGTGTGAAGATTGCATTTTCAAAGGCAGAAAGCTTCCATTCTTCGTAGTATTGCTTTTCAATAGATTACTGAGAAGTCACTGGTGTTAAACTTTAAACTTCTGGGACTGATTTCTGCCATAGATGTGTGAGATTTGCTTCTTCAGGAGTCGTTAACAAAGTTTGAACCCCTGACCTGTGGCGCTGAACACAGTTCTACAGCTCTCAAACTCAAAGCTGAACTTCACCAGCTGCATTAGACTCTTATCTTCTTAGACAACAGGGATGCATGGCGTACACTTTGAAAGCACCTGCAAGTTCTCCTGAAGCCAGCTATCTGAGGGCAAGGATTTGGCCTTTCAGTATTTTGTGGATTTCCTTGCTCAGACCAGTCAATTAAAACACACTGACATTTGCTACAATATTCCATTTCCAGCTGTCTTTTCGGGTTTTTCAATGGGCTTTGGTGCCCAGCAGGAGCTATAACTGGAGCAAGACTCTGACATTTTAAATTCAAGCAGCCGTGACACTTGCTGGAGCAACCTTTCTGAAGTCAGTCATGCAACGCTCTCCTCATCCACCTGTCCGAGTGGGTCTGACTTGAGTGAATATTTGTGCAGATAGAATAAGTTTTCTTTGGTAAATTATTTACTTCTATTTATTGTTGAAGGTTGAACCGAAGATGAAGCCAACATAAAGCCTTTCCCATACTCATAGGCCAGAAGAGAGAGAGAAAGTAATTTAAAAGGAGGGAGACATGAACCTTATGACTTAGAACGACTGCAGTAGGAATATGACAGAAGACAAAGATGCTCTGAGCCTTGACTGTATCCGTGCGAGCTGCAGAGAGCCACCAGAACACTGCTGGTTTCTACCAGGTCAGCAGCACCCACTGGTGATTTCAGGTTTCCAGAAGCATTGAAACACTGAACTTGGGGGGTGGGTTGGAAGAAGAAATATAATTGGAAATAGGAAAACACAAACACATTTCTGTGCCTGCCTGAATGGGGTGATGGCTCCAAACTAGGTGCACCCTCACTGAATGCTCTCCAAACAGTAGAAATTCACCCGTTTAATGGCATACTTCACAAAAGGTCACTGTGGTCCTCTTCAGTGCATTTCAGTATTCAGCCATGTGTCAACTTGCTTTTGCTTTCTTTCATAGCTGATCTGACTCAAAAGGATGCTTTGTTGCCAAGAGGGTTTGCCCTCTGAGTAGAGACTTGTACCTGCAAGCTTTGGAACTAAGGGACAGGGAGGAGCGAGGAAACTTTATGTCCTTTTCCTCCTGATCAACAGGAGCCTTTGCATTTTCTAATTTTATTTTTCTTTCCCAACACCAGGTCATTTTTGGTGGAGAAGAAGAGTAACTAAAATCCTCAATCAGTAGCTGAGCAGAGAAAGGAGACACAAACCACTTTATTCCAATGCATGCTCATGCACGGTTGTTTACTTAAAGTGGTATCAGATATGGAGGGGAGATTGAAAGAGGCCCTTCCCACCTAACAAGCCTAGCGCCCTCAGGGCAAGCAAGAGAGGGACTTGGCCACCAGCTATTTTATCTCCCAAGTCTGCTCTGTTCCTCAACCTCCGTTCCTCATATCTCAGGAAAAATGAAAAAGTAGCCACAAACATTTTGACAGGTATCCCATGTGCATGGGTTTAGTACAAAGAACTCATTGAGGTTTCAACATTTCTCATGACACAGGAAAATGGATTCACACTCGCTTTTGGTGACAACAAACCATTTTCTGCTCTGAGCAGTTTGCATTCAAAACTACCTCTTAATATCCATCCTTCAGCCAGCTCCTATAATAGATGCCCCTCCAAATGCACTTCTCATGGGTTTCTGAGTAGCTCTCGAAGACTTGTCTACCCCATGAGAATTCAGTTGCTTAGGGTATTGTTAAGGACCAAGGTTTGCTAATGCCCAAATAAAAGGTATTTTATTCAACGTGATTGATATACCATTCTTAATTTTTTTAATCATTTGAAGGGCCTGATGATAAGAGGTAGATATATTCTCAAACATCCAGGAATTATTAATCTTTTTTTTTATGCAGGAAAACGGATAGATTCATATAATATAAAACAAGGGTGAGAAAAAAATTTTTTTATACAAATGTCTTACTAGTTAAACGCTTGCTTCTCTTTCACATGACTGAGGAGTGCAAGGAGATTGGAAGAATGAAAAGAGTTCTTCAAAACTAAGCATTTCTTCCAACATCATCTTGTCTGTTTTCTCTCACACAGAGGAATTGCACACAGACAGCTTTGTGGCAATTTTAATGACTTTTGTTAAGCCACTGAATGAGGCGAGGTAAAGCTCACCCACAGGGAAAGCTAGTGAGTATAAAAATAACAGAGGGCCAGAGAGATTTCACCTAGTTGAAATGTTTCTTTATAAGGCCACTGAACTTTTTAAAATAGTAATCATCTACTGCTTTGAGACAGAGAAACACGCCACCACTGCATGGCCAGGGATGCTGCCACAGGAGCAGGTGCATTGTCACAGCCTGTAGACTTCAGCATAAGGATGAACCTCCCTTTTGGTGCTAGCACTCCTGCAAAAATACTATCACATACTTTCTTAGAGCCTGTTCATATGTGGAGGCTGTTGTCTGGAACAGTGAGGTCCTTCTTTATGCTTTGCAAAATATCTGCCAGCCTCATGAGGATGGCTTAAATGAACAAAGATGTCCCAGATGACAACAGGTATCCCCTCAGGATCAGCCATAAATTAGAGCAGCCTTACTGCTGCTGCACACTGTGTCTTGAGGATCCACATGGATGTGGCAGGAATTTGATGTTGCCAATTAGAGTCTTTCCCTCACCCGTGTTTATAGCTGCCGTGTGGAAAGGGCAGACACACTGAGCCATGTTTTCCTGAGGAATTTTCCATCGGGGAAGGCACTTCAGTGCTCTCAGAAAAAGGGTACACAAAGAAAGGAGAGGAGAAAAGCTTCAAGCAGCTGAGAAGATCACCAGCCCCCCAGTACTGGATCCACTTTTGCTGACTGCCACTAGCAACTCTTTTTCTTCTGAGGTTGTATTTCTGTCCATTAAAATTAATCCCTACAGTAGGAGTCACAGCAGGGGGGACAGAAAGACACAAGTTTTGAAGAACATCTCTATTCATCATACACCTAAGCACTAAGGCTTGTCTTGCACTAGACTAGCACAAGGCAGAGTGACCCAAGGAGATCTAACCAAGACACACTCTTGCCATACTTGCAGTCTGAAGACACTAAGAGCAAAATAGAATCAAGGCACTGCTTTCTCCCCTTCCATCAAATGACTCTCTCATTCAGCTGCACAGATACCCTCTAGCCTTTCACCCAGGAGATGTTTTCAATTGGGCTGAACAAATAAAAACTGTTAATAGTCCCAGCACTCATGTGTGTGCTCCCTTACCTCTGCAGAGGAAGCAGGGTCTACACACAGGGTAGAACTCCTTGGGACACAGGGTGGACGAGAGCTGGATAACATAGGACAGTTGCACCAAATCTTGTAAATCCACTGTTTGACCTGAGAGGAAAAGGCTGTACAGGTAATTAGTCCTGAAGTGGTATAAACATGGAGAGGCCTGAAGTATAAAGATTTAAATAGAGATTGAGCCTTGCAGAATGGGGCGTGCAAGTCTCAGCAACCAGTGGGAGGACCATTTTCATCAGTGAGGGCTGAACTCACGGAAAAGGATGACCCTTAGCTCTCCGTCTATCTGCAGTGTCTGATGAGTCCTCATTTTCCAATCTCCCAATAAAATTATTATGCATTTTAAATATTCATTTAAAGTAATTCATTTCTAGATGATTTCAGAGTGTTAAATTATGCTTGATTACCATTTCCCTCATTACTTCTATCATTTCAGATGCGACATGAATTTTATTTGTTTTAGGTAGATGAAAGACGAAAAGAGATGAAAATCTTCTAGCGATCCCTTGAAGCTAGCAACATTTTTGTTCAGAAAAGCAAAACAGATGCAGGTGTATTTATCCTTCCTCAAATATGACCAAGTAGCACTTGAAAATTAGAACTCAGCTGTTTCTATTTGTTCTAAATATTTATTTAAGCTTCCAGATAAACATTTGTCAGCATTAAAAATATACTGTATTTCTACTTCATGTCATTAATATAAATTAATATGTTCAAATTATGTTCAACTTTTTAATGGAGTTAGTTTGCAATACATGTTTAGGTAGATATGCAACTTCAATAGCAATACTTGTTTGCTACTTAAATTTCACTGAGCACTAAGATAAGAATTTCTGGCATAATGAAACATAGGAAATTATGCCAATGATTTATGAAAAGCCTCATTTAACATTAATAGAGCTACAGGGACCATTTGCCCATGGTCAGTGCTGTGTTCTTAAGGCAGAGCACAAAAATGTGCCTCAAAATGTGCTTTGCAGGGCCACAAGAGTAAAGTGAGAGAAGGAGTGGGATTTCAGCTTTACTGCTCAACCTTAACTGCAAAATAGTTGTTGGAGTAACGGAGCCAAAATGCATTTAGCAGTCTCAGGTAGGACAATGCAGCACCCAGGGAAATGCAAATGAAATCCTGAAATTCTGACATCGTTGTTCCTGGGGATCTCCAGTTCACAGCACATGCCATGGAAGAGTATAAAAAGGGCTGTAAAAGTGGTAAATAGACAGCAGAAGAGACCCTATGGCCCCAGAACAAAAGGTGAAGGAAAGCCCCCACAACTGAGAGTGCAGGGGTGTGCCCCCCCCTTCCTATACGAACTAAAACAAAAATCTCCTGACATCTAGAGAATGAAATAATATAACTGTGTTGAACTCATAGGAGAATTCTGTCCTAGAGAATTACAAAAAAGCTATACACTAACCTGCTAATAAAGTAAAATCATAGCAATACACAAAATACATAGTATATAATAAGAGTATGACATTTTTGAGTCTTCCTCCATGTATATTTTGAATGTGGGCTTGAGAAATTTTTGGAGGAAAGTGTCTAAAAGTCCAAAGCTTTTCCCGCTTTATCTCCTCAATTTAGCCTCCATGCTTTCCACTGACACACTGGCAATTAGATTATCATTAGATAATGATTTCCAAAGGGAAAGAGTGATGAGAACAGAAAGAAAAAAGCCCCCAGCAGATCATTTTTAAGGGTCTCTGAATTAACAGGATTCTTGGTTGAGCAAGGTTGAGCCCAAAACCTGAGCAGGAAGAGTCAGGGTAATGCCCTCTTCAACGTATTGAGGCCTGGATGCTGCAAAGGCATGAGGAGGGCAGTTGTTTGAGAGCACTGAACTGAACATGGAAGACAAGCAAGATAAATTGTTGCCTGCACCAACTTGTACCCATGCTGGTCTGGGGAGAGCTGATTACACATCTCCTTGCCATCAAACCACTAATGAAATCACACCCGTTTGGCTACTTTCATACATACATGGAAATACTTTGCAAGCTGAATAGTTTAATTGCAATAACCAGCCACATTGTGAAAACATGAGCATACTCCAACACAACTCACTTGCTGCTTGTCCAGACTGCTGTAGGAAAAGAAAACTCTCCTCTCCTGAATGGCAGTCTCTTCCCTCCAGTCTGTCCCATCCAGCAATGGAGGAGGATGCATTCCTAACTTCAAAAAAGCGTATTTGATTCTAACTTCATCTCAAGGCATTTAGCTATGAGTCTCCCATCAGGTAGCTCAGTGAGAGGGCAAAAAGTGATGTTGGTCTTCCTCCTAAGTGCACAGAGGCCAAAGGACTTCTGCAGCTCTGTCTGTTCTGCCAGTCAGCCAAATCACTCCTTCACAAGCCCAAAGGGCAAAAAAAGTTCTGAAGAGATCATCCCTAAAAGGGACAAAGAATTTCCTTTTTCTTCCTATGTCCGCAAAAGCCTCTTCACCTCTGATGCTCCTGTTGCTGCAAATGGTTTTCCTCTCTGATTCATTTCCAGTCCAGTTTGCCGCCTCTATCCCTGCTATTTAGCCTGGGCACACCTGTGAAGCTAGATATTACTGAGGTCATTGTATTTTCTATAGTTAAAAATGTTGGGAGTTATAAGTCCCACTGTAGCTCTTACAACTGGGTATTCCTCTTACCTCTGCCCAGTGCGATCTTTTAGCAAATGGAGGGTACCATTACAAAGCTTTCTGCTCCACCCCAGTCCTCCAAGCCACACACTGACTGCCATCTCATTGCTTTCCCCGGCATCCCACTCAGAGGTTTGATAGCCCAAAGGCTGAGCTTCAGACAGCAGTTCCTTTTAAAAGCAAGTTACCTTTTTAATGAATACTTATCACTTGTGATTATTCTGCTCACAACTAGATGACAAGCTATTGGATCTAGGGCTGGGTAACAATATTCTGCCTCATTAAAACCTCACTCAAATGTTCTGTGTCACAGACACAACCCTCATCTGTTTCTGCCATGAGCTGTAATTTTGCTGCAATCACCAGGCTAACTTACGAACTACAGAATGTTACCCCCCAGCATTCATTTGACAAAAGAAACCAGTAAATTCTTTTCAATAGCATTCATAGCCTTCACACTTTCCTGATGTAAACAATTCCAAGGCAACTTTCTTCTGCAAGAATACCACCAGAAGGTCAAGGTGTTGACTCATGCAACAACCAGTGAATAAAGAAGCTGACCACTGAAACAGTGATTTGCACACAAGCAAACCCAGCAAAGAAATGCAGAATTAGCTGAACTATTTGTAACCGAGACTTCTTAAGCTCTTTTTTTAAGTATATAGAATTTAAGCAGCTATATTCTTTATGTATCTGTGGGTGCGCACAAGAGAAACTGTGAGAGTCCTACTATAATAAAACCTAACTCAGGATAGGAGTAGAAGTCTCAGAGATGTCTCATGAAAATTGTTTGCCAATGAAAGCTTGTAAAGTAGTAAAAGATGCAGCATGACCACACACTTCATTAGACACTAGACAGCCAACCACAAGATATAACCTGGAGGATAACACTGCATTAACTCCAGTGCACACAGACCAATGTGCTGTTAAAAGGGAGGCCCAAACACCCAGCATGCCTGATGCTTTTAGCATTAAGTACTTTGCTTCACAACAGGTTGGGAATGATAATTGCACTCAGTGGTGTAGCAAATCCTCCCAGGAGCTGAAGTAATGTGTAACTTTTTAAAGTGTTAATTTCTGAGAACAAGAATTTCAAGTGAAATGCCTGGAATAAGTGAAAAGCAGTGTTTGTTGACAGGCAGTCTTTGTGGAATTTTTCAGATCAGTTCCTTGCACAATTCCCATGTTGTCTTTGACATTTGGAAGCCCTTGAGATTTAAGTATTAATCCTGGCTTATCTGTATCTGCAGATTTTAACATCAATATATTTAAAGTGTCATCCTACATAGGACCTCTGATCTTCTCAGGAGCTTGAAAGCACAACAGAAGGTAAGGACATTTAGTGGAAAAAATAATGATGCTGACACAGAAAATATTAAACCGTTAAATAGTAAACTCACTGTCACCAAGCTGAGAGAGATAATTAAAACACCTCACCTTTGTACAGTTTAAAGGGCAAGTTCCAGTAAAGTGTACCACCAAGCAAGCAGAGCCAGAAATGCATGTGCCACTGTTACCACAAAGTGCCAATACTGGAGCCACGGTTTGATGCAATTGAAGCCACAAGTAATGGCATTGCAGTGCTGGTTTCTATTATCCTGCTATAAAACACCACTTTCTCAGTGGAGGTGCCACAAATTACAAAAATAAATGAAAAAAAAATTAAAGCAGATTTTTTTTACCCAGATCTTTTGCTTGATTAATCAAATAGCTGGCAGGCATGGCTGAAGAAAGTGTGCTCCAAAGCAGGAGCAGGAGCAAGTTGCCTTTCCTCAGGGGGCTGGGAACCCCTCCACTTATTATGGTGTCCCACTTTTCTGGGACATTTTCTATGGGTTGATTGAAACATGAAGCAAATCTCAACCCTCATTCTAGGCTAAGGCTGACTCCAGTTTGTTTTCGTTGAGGACCTCTCATCTTCTGACAGATGGTCTCACTGTTTCAAGGGCAAATTTTTTACTCTTCTACACTGTGCAACTATGGGATACTGAAGAAACCCACCTGGTCCACATACTTGTGAATCAGCAAAAGAGATCTGCATATCTATGAACATTTTTGATGTCCAGGCTTCCATTAGGGTTAAATGTTTACATAATAGAAGCAAAGTTAAGGTTTCCAGTGAAACACATTCTCCAATTATTTTTTCATTTTGAAAGGAATAGCAAAATAAAATCGCAACATGTATTATATTTTATATTGCTATTTATTTAAGCATACTTTCAAACCTATGGAAGAGTTGATTTCCCACTTCCCTGACGGGAAAAAACTACACAAATATCATAAATTCAAACAATGACACCAAGTAACCATAGTTACTGTATCTGAAAAAATAATTCAAAATGAAAACTCAAAAGATTAATGACTAGGCTAATCCCAAAGACAAAATGATTTTCTCTCTTCTCAATCCAAGAAGCAACCCAAATGCTCTGTGATGCAGGGCAGTATCAGCTAGATACGTGCAGAAAACACTACACATAAACAAGCTGTTTGGTGAAACGTTTGGCTATGACACTGGAGGAAAAAGGCTTATGCATGCTAAGCACGATTTCTTTACCTTGCTGACTGCTAGACCAGAAAACCTTGACATGTCTAGGCCAGTTTGAGAAGGTTATATAATGTTTTCAGAAATCATTAGGTTTGTTATAAAACACCAGCAGGAGGACGATGCTGGTAATTATTTAAACAGGTGATTAGGCAAAACAGTGTTACCAAACAATTTGTCTCTCTTCAGAGAAACCTGAAAAATATTTTTCATTAGTGAGAATCGGATTCTGCTGCCATCCTTAGCGTTAAGATGAGTAATAAGTAGAGCAAAGATAAATGTTTGAGTCACTTTATAAAATCAATATGCTATCAATGAATTTTGTATTTATGTTCCTACAGAACATTCCAAGTGTTATCTGCAAGAGTCTTTGCGATTTTAAAGGATAATCAGAAAATGGTTTAGTGACATCATATCCATTTATCTTATGTAGTCACTCCAAAGGAGGTCAGTTATGAACCTTGTAGTCTTATAATTGCTTATATCAGTTAGTTCTGTCTTCAGACATATTGGGGGAAACATGCAACAGCACTATCTACAGAACTGTTCTGCTGTGAGTTGCACAAACACTGATGGGCTATGGAGAAAAAGAGGCGTAGAGTTTAAATACTGCAAATGCCACAAATGTTAATAAGTGATAGGGTAATGCATCTGCACAGTTTAGCAAATCAATTTTTTTCAGTCTGGTTTCTAAGCTGGACAATGCCACCTGACCCAGAGCTGTTTAAGTGGGCAGCTTCAATAGCTGTTTCAGTGGTCAGCCTCGGGTGGCTGGCCTGAGCTAACGTAGGCACTGTCAGTCATGGAGCTGCTTATTGTCACTGTGGATGGCCAAGCTGACCCTATCACCCACACAAAACTTTGGTTCATAAGTTACTAAAACTGTACTCTTCCTCCAGACAGAAACTTTGATTTGGGGAGCTTCATCAGGGTTCACACATGACCAGTAGAATAAGAAAGAAATTGAGCTTATTTTCAGACATCTGAAAAATGGGTGGTTTCATCTGACAATTTCACATTGGGCTCACTTTACAGTCAATGGAGAGAAATTGGCAATTCTAGGGTGGGAATCATATGACCAGTTTTAGACCATAGAATTATAGAATGGTTTGGGTTGGAAGGAACCTTAATTAGATCATCTAGTTCCAACTCCCCTGACATGGGTGGGGACACCTCACACTAAAGCAGGTTGCTCAAAACCCTGTCCAGCGTGGCCTTGAACACATCCAGAGATGGAGTAGCCACAGCTTCCGTGGGCAATCTGTTCCAGTGTTTCACCACCCTCACAGTAAAGAACTTCTTTCTTATACCTGATCTAAATCTACCTTCTGTCAGTTTAAAGCCATTGCCCCTTCTCCTGTCACTACATGCTCTTGTAAAAAGTCCCTTTACAGCTTTCTTGTAGGACTCCTTATACACAGAAGACATCTGCTTCAGGATGAGATGAATTGCACCATAGAAACCAGTGACTTATGCTGACTAAATGTCAGTTGATTTAGTCATGGTGGACACATTTAGTGGACATATTGACTAGCTCATATAGATGTCTGCACTGTAGATATCTAGATGTACTCACACAAACCTCTGTGTGGGGCC
Source organism: Ara ararauna (assembly GCA_028858755.1). Taxonomy (NCBI): domain Eukaryota; kingdom Metazoa; phylum Chordata; class Aves; order Psittaciformes; family Psittacidae; genus Ara; species Ara ararauna. The sequence goes on along the minus strand of CM054377.1, from coordinate 108,361,429 downwards.
ATAACTTCCTAAACACAGGTGTACTTGGCAGGCAAAATACCCTTGGGTATGTGGCACATGAATCTTGCTGGGAAGACACAAAAGGTACAGAAGAATTGCCTTCCACAGTGACAGTGTTTGGATGGAAGACTCTTGGACATCCCAACTGCAACAAGTGTGTTTGAAACTGAACTGACCCACACTGTATATATAAAATAAAATTAATGACATTTCCAAATAGGTCAGGTATCCAAACTACCTTTTGGTGAGAGTGGCAGTAGCGACAGCTTAAGGCTGCACACATTCATTGGGAAAAGGATTTTGGCCATCTGTGTCCCGCAGTCACATCACGCTGCACATTGTCCTCTGCCAAGCAGAAAGGCCTTCATAGGAAGACCTCTGCAGTTGTTGCCAACTGCAGGCACTGATGCAGAGCTCCCAGTGCAGCTATCACTTCACATAGTTTATCTTGGAAGCTTACTGAGCTCTGCTTCAAGAGCTGACAAGTTACATTAGCATTATTAAACTAACTGAAAGGTAGTTTTGTTGATTAAAGCAATCCAGTCTAAATTTATTCACATAAAATGTAATTTTGTGTTGCTCCAATGCTGACCTTTGGCTGAAACAGTTCTTTTACCTTACTTGTGTTTTCTCACATGTTATACTCATAGGTAAGAACAGTTTCCTGCGATGTCTGTGTGCACTTTTTCTTCAAAGGACATAAAAGGAGAAGAATGCATCTCATATTTCATCCTAGGGAAATTAACAAATAGTTTCCTCATTTGTGATATAAAAATGCGGCTTAACTAAACCTATAGATCTCTGTTCAGTTCAGAGCTGGAAAGCAACCATTTTAAGGTGCAAAATATTTTTCTTCTCAAATGTTTGTTAGCGAGGATTAAGACTGGTCCTTCCTTCCTCTAGTTTGGTATTACAGGGATTTACATCTGGCAAATCTGATAGAAGCCTAGAGAGATAGCTTTTGTTTGATAGCAATTTTTATCTTCTTCTCTATGCTTTTCTCTACTTTTCCCCACAGTTCCAAATACTAAAACATCAGCCTTGTTGCAAGCCATGCACATGAGGAAGAAGTCACTACAGATTAGAACAAAGCATATTTATGTCTGAAATGCACTAACGGAGGCTGGAAGAGTACATAGTTAAACAATGGTGGAATAAAAATCAAATCCTTTGAGAATCTATGAAATCAAACAAATTTACTTCAGTCTGAAGCTGTGCTCCAGCACTAGACTGAGATCAAAATTTGACCTTATGCTGAGACATAGTTGAACTGCTAGAAGAAAACTGATGCCTGATCAGACAGAGATTGATGCCATATGTATTAATAGATACTCTGCTATTTGACCTTATTGATTTGTTGGAATGAAAAAATTCTGCAGGGCTGTATTAGTTTGGATCCAGCAGATCATAGGTTGTCTCCCAGCCAAGATCTGCCTGCCCCATAGGTTTGGAGACCTGCTTTTCTGTTACATAGTCCCAGCTCCTTGGCCATCTGCCGGGGTGTTTATCAAGAAACTTCAGTGATTTTCCTGATTCTGGCTCTGAGCAGTCTGCTCTTTCATGGCTTGTGGGTTGTTGCTGTTTGCTAGGTGAGGAGTCACCCTCAGCCACTCATTACCAGTGATGGCTTTATTCCCTCTGAACACCTGTAATAATGGAATGGGATCACAAAGAGAGAAGACATCAACTTTTCTTATTACAAGTTCTGGCATTTCAAAGGCTCTGAAGAAAATTCTGCAGCTTGCATGAAAATCTGAATCTGTCTACAGACTTCACACCATAAAAAAGGAAGAGGAGAAATGCATCTTTTTTCCTGTTTTCTCTGTACCTGTATTAAATTCATTTCAGCACTGTCAGCGGAGTGAATTTGGCCTTGTGTAAATATTCATTGACTCTGGAGTGTTATACAAAAGGCAATTTATGTCAAAACTGAAATCTATGTTAAAACCATGTTATTGGTTGTCGACAAATAAGTACAGATGCATTCACTTCCTGACATGGCAACAAGCATGAGGCACAGGCACTACTGCAAACCATTTGTATTCTCAGCAGGATGCAGACTGCCATGGACTGAATGGAATATCATTAGCTTCACAGGATTTTTGAGCATTCAGTACAGGTCTTAGAAACTGCACAAGTGACTTGTTTTACTTTTCCATAAATGCATACATTCAGGATAATGTTTCATCTGTGTGATAGCAAGTGAACTATATCCTTCCACAGTAAATCTAACAGTGGGTCATAAGTAGCATGGGCTGAACATGGAGCCCTGGGTTGTGAAGTCACTTGTGAACTCCAAGAACATAATCTACCTCTAGAAGGGAGTTTGAGAGTCCAGAGACTACAAAATATCTAGTCCAGCTGAGTAAACCGTATAGATGTTTATAAATCTCCATGTAACAGCCCTAATAAGTTGTGATTATTTGTACCATTAAACCTTAAGCACACATTCTGTGTAGGATATCTGTCTAAAAGGATAATCTTGTCATTGAATCCAGTGGCATTTGGATCAAATAATTTATCCAGTTGCATAGAAAATATGATGAAACTGTCCAGTTCAGTTTTGATGAATGAATGAGTTATAGGTCACTATTGTATGCTGCATCAGTTACTCTGGCAGTGGTGAGCAAAGCAAAAAACCTAATTTCATTACCTGTTAGAATGTGAGCTTCACTTAAGAAAGTGCTTGCCCTCTGCATAAAGATACGAAATCCTGGAATTACTGCTGAGATGGTGTTGGTCAATCTGTGATGCAAGAGTTTCAGAGATTCATGAAACACAGCCAAGTTCCAGCACCTTAGAATCAGGAGATTGTTGTTATACCAGTCCAAGCCAAACACAGAGGGAAAATAGAAAGAATGTACAAGTGTGAGAAGCAAACTGTGTTCACAGAAAGCTCGAGAACATTATTGATAACAGTCCTTAAAATATCACACAGCTACATTCTGCATCTGGGAGCATCTCCAGGAGACTTTACAGCAGACCTAGCAGCAGTGCTACAAAATCCATGAAGTTTTATGTCCCAGCCTGGCACAACTGCTAATGTGTTCATAGGGGAAAATCGAACTGTGCTTTAAAAATTAAAAATTAGAGCTTAAAGCAAAAGACTTGGACAACTTGAGCTGATAAAGCTGATCCAAATTCAAAACACACTGACATGTGTGTCTTTGGCTGTGGGAAGAAATCAAGGAGCAGATTGAGGGATAGTCCATGTTTTATCTTAGCTTCTTTTTTCTTTTATTACATCAAGCTACAAGTACGATTTTAAACATATAAATAGCATGTAGGTATGTGGCCTGTTTTTCTGAGGTTCTTAAATGCCTTCTGCTTCCACTGATTTTAATGGCCATGGCTTTCATACAATAATTAGGACACTTAGTATTTCTTGGCATCTCATGATATAGAAAAGGCAGTACTTCTGGTACCTCACATAGACCCTTTCTAAGCATAGAAAAGTCCTAAGGCCAGGACTTTTCTGAAGCTTTGTGCATCGAGGGGATGTTTCAAGGTACAGAAAACAGGACTCATCTCTTACTGTAACTACCTAGGCTTCAGTGACACTCATAAACCTGACCAGATTCAGCCAGAGGTTAGTACAAATTCACCCTTAGCTTTCAATGAATATATCAAAAATTTCAAGTTTGCAGCAAAACCAGGAATTTGTTTCTGCAGTTTTCAGTTTCTGGCTGCAAGTTTCACAGCACTTGTTTTCTGTCTCTGATAAATGCCTTTTCAAGTTCTAGGGCTCCCTTTGAAAGCATAAAAGGCGCTCCTCTTTGAAAAATGACTTCTGTGTGAGATAGGTATCCCTATGATCAATTTTTCATGTTGCCCTTTTTCTGTCTGTGTGAGATTCTGATTCTCAAATGATAGCCTCCTAGAGTCACTGCACATTTTATTTTAGCTGAGCTATCATTAAAAATAACATCCTCATCACAACTCTCCCAGATAAACCATGTTATTTTATGCCAGACATTCCTTTTTTTTCTTTCAGTGAAAATAGTACCAGGGCTTCTTTCACAGAGAACAGCCTGCAATATTTGCTCTCAAAGAGATAGACAGCTAGAACTGGCTCACCAGCAGACAGGAATCGTAGGCAACTTGCTTTGAATTGTTTAAAAGTAAAGTTGAGTGATTGTCAAGAGAATTTAAATTTGAGACATTCAAGCTCAAACACAGACGTCTGTCATTTCTATTAATAAATCCATCGGCTGGGTGCAGTGTTTGGCTGGTGATGGTCAGATAAGAGCCAAAGAGCCACATAGACTTATACAAACTGGTGGAATAAAAACAGCAACAAGAATACTGTGAATTTTCATGCTTTTGTTTTTAATTATAGCTCTTAATTTGACTATGATTAGAATAAAAAGTATTCTCCAACAGATTGCTGTAGGCAGCTTAGACCCAAAGTTTATAAAAAAATCTCAGAAAAGATCTGCTTCTCTGAAATTTCTGGTGTGGTTTCTTGAGGACTGATCCTGTAGAAGTATCTTTAACATAAAACTAGTTAAAACTGGAACACTACACATTTTTTGTTTTGGTGCTTTTTTCCAAAAGGAAGTCTTAGAAAGGTAACTAACATTATTTATGAGATTGTATCTTCTTCACCTTTACACTCATGCACGCAACGGAGGAGGTCCCAATACAGTGATAAACTCTCCCAGAACAGAGACCTCTGAGAATGTCCTCCTTAAGCCACCATTAGGACCTGGAACTTAAACCTGCTACCATGGACTTCCCATCAAGAAGACCTCTGCTTATTTAAGTCAACATATGCTCAAGCTGTCAATAAGTCATGTAGGTGATTTGTGGGCCATTATTATTGTTACACCAGGGGCTGACAGAATACTGTTAGCCCAGGACTCCTATTTCTATGAGACACAGAAGAAAACCCTGGGATGTTTTCCACATAATTGGATAATAATATACAGTCCTTTCGTTTGTGCCATTCTTGAAAGTTATGGTCTTTTTTTTTATATATATAGCTCATATGGCCTCTTTATCGCCCTTTATGTGCAGAGTATATTTAAAATTACATGGTTTTATTTTGAATTAATTATTCATCATGTAGTCTGGTGACCTTTAACCCTTCCAGAGGACTTTACAGAGTAAGTGAACAAAGCCTAGAAACTAGGGATGCTCTAAATGTTTGCATAGAGCCTTGAATCTGTACGAGCTGGATATGCACTCATGAAGCCCAGTGTGACATTCTCAAAAAGGCTTTTCAGACTTAGAGGGAGGCTATTTGCATAGCTCTATGAGGCAAATCTCACCTGGCCTCTTCAACACTGAAGTTCACTGAACTTTCAAAAGCCTGCAGCATTGGGCTGAACAATCAGACTGTGGAGATCACCCAGAAGACCTCTCCATGATAGGTGAGTATTAGGGCCTTCATTTTATGAACAAGCCAAGAGGCACAGTTGAAAACTGTGATCAATATACAGACGGAATAAAAGGGGAAAAAAAAAGAAAAAAACCCAAACAGTTCAAATAAAATATTTGGTACACATTATTCATTCAGCATCTCTTGGAAGCAAACAAATTCATAGCAAAATCTGTGCTGTTCCAATGTTGGCGTGTTTTAGCAGGTTTCAACTCTTCTATTTTTTTCCAATTTGCAGACCTTCAGACATTTCCCACAGAGGCAGGAGCCCCTGCATAGTGAAGCTAGCCTGAGAATTTGTTCTCTTATAATTACTTCTTCAGGTTCCCTAAGAAGTAAGCACAGACCCTCTTAGCCCCCTACCTTCATCCTCCCACCAGGGGACTTCAGACCACAGATTGAAAATCAGACCACATAGTTTTTTCTGTATCTCTCCAGCCCAGACTGCCTGTTGCTATCTCTATGAAGCCCTCCCATTTTCAGAGCCTGTTCCAAATGCACTGAAAACCAGACAAGAACAAAACAGGCTCTAAAAGTAACATCTTGGAGCTCACAGAGTTTGAATTCTGTGTCAAAATCAGAAAGGTTCCATTTATTAATATTTGTTTTCAATATCTAATAAGTTTAAACTACTCTTTTTTATTTTTTTTTTCTCCCTCTGATAGGTCCTCTGGATGCTGGACTGCAAATATTTTGTCATTATTAGGAATAGAGCAGTTTCTACTGACCAGTTGTTGTGCAAGGGCTGTGTTCTAGGGTCTTGCTCATGTCCTGGTCACAGCAATATGTCTTTCAAGTGATAGCAGTCCAAATCACAGCTCAGACTGTTTTGTGCCTTCATCTGTCAAAACATTTTGATAAGAGGAAGCAAACTCAGTCTCAAAAACTCTAAATCAGATCTATGTGGTCACTGCATCTCATTAACTGGTTGGGAATGATAAATTTCTATTTGCTTGTGTTGTTACCCACACTCTTTCTCACATATATCCCACCGAAGATGAGGGCTAATCCAACAAAGATATATGAAATGGAACCTCCAATGACAACAGTTATTTTCAGGTATTCTTCTGCACTTTCTAAAATTGATGGTGATTCTGGAGGCCTCTTTCTTTTTTTGAAAGGGTCTGGTCATCCCAAATTATTTCTGATAAAGTACCCTCTGGTCAGGGAGGACAGTGACAACTGATCTTGGCAATTGTTGATACAAAATTAGAATGACAAAGAAATAGGTAATGTGATCAAATAAGAGATAAGGAATAGCTGGGATGCTACAGAGCATGAGGTACTTCATTACAGATGGCTTTTATCTTAATTCAAGTCAAAATTGCACCCTAGAAGAATTTGGCTTAATCTGTTCAAGTAAAGCACAGCAAGAGGAATAAATAAACATTTAAGAAGCAGAAGTGATGTTTTTATGTTAAATAATCTGATAAAAACAAGGCAACCCTGTTTCTTGCTCCCTGCATAGCTAAAATGCTGAATTGTCTCCACAAATAGCACTTGTCAGTGGCTCATAAAAGGCATCAGTTAGAGCCTGGCAATGTCAACTTCTGCTTAAAAAGTGGGATTGCATTAATGCCAATGTGAGATTCTGGGTTTATTGCTTCTCAGTTGTTTCCAAAAGAAATGGACTCAGGAACTGAGTCATTTTCACATGGGGCTACTCCAGTCTCAAACACACTCTCCTGATGGAGACAAAAGAGAAGCAAAAAGCATACAGTGTGTGACTAATGTGGCCACAAACCATTCTGTAGACTTAAATGAAAGCTTTCCACCTCAGTAGAGCCTCCTGCAGCAGTCTCAAACTCAAGAGAGAAAAAACAGTCCTCCCACAAGCCAGTACAACATTCTGGAGACCATATAAGTTTACATCAGTCTAGCTGGAGAGTCAAACAAAATATCCAAGAGAAATTGAGCCTTTCAGAAATAACACTGGAAGTTATGGTGGCCCCACGACTGACACCCCAAGGTATCTGCAAGTCTTTATGTGCTGCAGCTGCATCCCTACTCATATTGGGTATAGCTATGCCAGCTATATCCCTGTGTGCAGGGATGCTATCCAAGGAGATACACATCTGCTTTCTCAGGAAGCAATTTGGGACTGAGGATGAAGGTGCCCTAAGGATCATGGCCTGGGTGACCTTCACTGCTCAAGAATCTTCAAAGCCTACCTCTGGGCACATCTCATGCTCACCAGGGCCTTAGTAACACCCTGTACTCTTGCTCAGAGCTCATTTGTCATAGCAAAACATCTTAATTGCAAAATGCTTGTAGCATATATGGCCCAGGACGGGTTTGGTTGATCTCTTGGAGCCTGGGGATGATTGAAGAAAGTTGAGCCAGGAGGCCTGGCTATGGAGTATCATATTTATTTCATATGCAGGCAAATACAAAAGCTTCCAATCTCTTCCTGCCAGCCATACAGGTATGCATGTTTAAAATTTTGTGACTTGTATTAATCCTACTTCCCTTTCCTTTTCCCTTTCCCACCTCTTCTCACCCTTTACTCCTGGGCTATGTCTTAGATCACATCCCACATCAAAGCTTGGCACATAAAGGTTTTGCCAATTGCAAAATTTCAGTTATGTCCATGCTGCCTCCACAAAGACAAGAGTTTCCATGACGTCAGTACTCACGGTCTGTGGTGTTTCCAAAAATGAATTGTTTGCAAAAGGTCAGCAAGGAGTCTGTGATGGAAACTGCACAGAGGAAACAGGTGAACATGGAAGGATACAAAGCCAGCTGGGCTGCTGAGGGTTAAATGGGGATCAGTTTTAATATAGATCCAACCCTGTGAATGCTTCAGCATCCATACAACATATCAGAGTTTGTGCGCTGCTCTGAGCTCATCACCCTGCCAGGATGGCCAGCCAGGATGTGGTGATTCTCAGCCTGAACAAGCACTACAGCGTGGATTATCAGAGAGCCAGGGACTGATCCTGAAGTCATTTGATGATACAGAGAGAACCTTTGGTCCCAGAACCAGAATGCCAAATGCTTGGTGTTGCTGTAAACTGTTTTTCCGTGCTTATTTTTGAGGAAAAACTTTTCTGTCTCTCTGGTCAGGTGGAACAGAAAGGGGATATGATTTCAGCAAGACACTGACAGACTTGGAAGATTTGTAGGGAATGATTGCCTTGCAAAATCTGGTGAGTTGCATGAACTTAGACCCCAGCTTACATGACCTATAAAGACCAGTGTGTTCTGTGTACTTAAAAGCACCATTTCACTCCATCTCATAGATAATTTTGTGTGTGAAAGGCTTGAGGTGAAGAGACAGAAATCTTTAATTAATTTTGCAGCAAGGCAAAAGTTCTGCAGCTCTAACTGTGCTCAGAAGCATTTTTTTCAATGCCATGGGTTTCAATGGCTTCGCACAAGCAAAACTTATTGGAGCCAGGAAAGAGACTGATGATATCACATACAAAGAATCAAATGCACAGTTCATTGCCTCTTTGTTGTGCAGTTGTCTTGGCTAGAACAGTAATAAAGTGCATTTGTCACCAAAACCAGGCAGTCTTCTTGAAACAAACATAGGAAGCCACAAATCTATGGATAAGAAGGTGTCATTTTTAAAAACAATTTTCTTTTCAGAAATGCATTCTAAACCAATTTCTGCAGTGGTATACATTGCAGTTTGAATGATTCATATACTGGCTTACTTCACAATGTGAAAGTGATGTATTTTCATTTTAAATTTAAATAGAGAAAACTCCTGGCAGTGTATTGATGGTGGGTAGGAAGAGAATACAATCAGCTTTTTGGGAGTTGTTGCCAAATCACAGCTTCTATAAAATCTATTTGTAGAGGGTCACTGAAGGTATTTCCCTGCCACCAGCATAAATGGAGGATTCCATAGAATCATAGAATAGTTAGGGTTGGAAAGGACCTTAAGATCATCTAGTTCCAAACCCCCTGCCAGGGGCAGGGACACCTCACACTAAACCATGTCACCCAAGGCTCGTCCAACCCAGCCTTGAGCACCGCCAGCGATGGAGCATTCAGAACTTCCCTGGGCAACCCATTCCAGTGCCTCATCACCCTCACAGTAAAGAATTTCTTCCTCATATCCAATCTAAACTTCCCCTGTTTCAGTTTGAACCTATTACTCCTTGTCATCTCACTACAGTCCCTCATGAAGACTCCCTCCCCAGAATCCATATAGGCCCCCTTCAGATACTGGAAGGATGCTATCAGGTCTCCACGCAGCCTTCTGTTCTCCAGGCTGAACAGCCCCAACTTTCTCAGCCTGTCTTCATATGGGAGGTGCTCCAGTCCCCTGATCATCCTCATGGCCCTCCTCTGCACTTGTTCCAACAGTTCCATGTCCTTTTTATCTTGAGGACATTAGAACTGCACACAATATTTCAAGTGAGGTCTCACGAGAGCAGAGTAGAGGGGCAGGATCACCTCCCTCCACCTGCTGGTCACCTTCTTTTGATGCAGCCCAGGATATGGTTGGCTTTCTGGGCTGCGAGTGCACACTGCCGGCTCATGTTCATTTTTCCATAGACCAACACCCCCAAGTCCTTCTCCGCAGGGCTGCTCTGAATCTCTTCTCTGCCCAACCTGTAGCTGTGCCTGGGATTGCTCCCACCCAGGTGGAGGACCTTGCACTTGGCATGGTTAAACTTCATCAGGTTGGCATCAGCCCACCTCACAAGCGTGTCAAGGTCCCTCTGGATGGGATGGCATTCCTTCCCTCCAACGTATCAACTGAACCACACATGCATGCCACGATTTCAGAAAGGAATTGATTAAAGTATTTAGTCTGACACCAAGATATATTCTTTAATTAATCTCTCCAGTACATTTCAGTTACAGATTGTTTTTTATAGATGGTGTTTTAATGGTAACCTGAGCAAAATCTTACTTAGTTTTGGTTTTGGTTTCTATATGATAAATGACAAAAATAAATAAATGTCTTACAACATTATTGATATTTTGCTGAATATTAATGGGCTAGTAAGATACAATTTGCCAAACTGCCATGATACAGGTATAAAATGCAAATATTCCTAGCAAGCTGTCAGAAAAAGAACTATAATTGTTCACATAACTCGTATTTAAGTCAGTAATTTTCCGAAGTCAATAAGAATAGACATGATTGCAATGTATTAATTAACATATGTAAATTCATACACATTTTTACAAAGGATGTTTCGTGAATAGTACTCTATTTTCAGTTAGTATGTAGCATTCCCTCATATCTACTTGAATATAAGAAACACATTCTACATGCATTAGGTGTTCCTAGCCCAAGGGTCTGATATTTATGAATGTTGTATTTCATGTTTATCTCAGTAGCATACAAGTGTATGTTCTGCTCAAGGCTGATGAGATTCTCCAAAGCCCGCAAGCGGCTGCCGAAGTTACTTTCTATCACACCTGCAGAGAAGCTCTGTGACAGAAATAATAACCTGCTGTGGGTCAATTGTATTCACACTACCAACATAACTCTCATGAATGGACCAATTAGAGCAAATGCTGCCATCCTGCAAATGTGGAATGGTTACCCCTTAATGACATTTTCCCCCCTAAAAATCTGAAAGCTGTGGTAATTTGCAATGCATGCATTAAATAAAACAGAAACAAACTAACAAAAGCATTCCTTACAATTGCTTGAAGATCAGGTACTTCTCCAGAAGCTATTATAAAAGGTATAAATATATATCCTCCCTTTGGAAGCTTTCCATCTTGCCTCACTTGAGTGCATGCATCTGGCTGTGGGTTGGTTCCATTTTCCCATGCCCATGACCTTGAACATAAACAGTAACTATTGAATTTCTGTCCGCTATTTATAAATGCCAGGTATCTTTTAACCTATAAAGCACAACAGAGAAATTGCACCCGGAGCTTGGACTTCACATACAAAAAAAAAGGCAATAATTTAACAAAGTTCATGCTAAACCTTCTTAGATTCAGCCAGTCCTTCTGCTTGCCTGTTAAGTCCATAGTCAAATCTTTGCCTCCTAGACACCTCTTCCTTCACTATTCAGAACAGAATGAGATGTATGCAGTAGATACATTTAGGGGTATTGCAAACCTTTCCTAGGCAGATGACCAAAAGCTAATAGAACCTTTGGTCCTTGTTCCACTCTACTCTCTCTGCTGCTTATGGCCTTGGATGTCTGTATATGATGATAAACATGTACAAACTGTGGATTATTACATTAGATTTGTGTTGGCAGATTTTTCAGAGGAAGGGCAAAAGCACAGATGCGAAACAGACCTTCTAGCTGCAGTCTTTGGCTAAAACCGCAGAAAGGTACAGCTTCTCAACAGCATGACTGCAAAGAAGTCTTTACCACACCTAACATGACATTTTTACCCAGAGAGTCATTCTCTGAATGCTTTAAGTTGAAATTAGAAAAGGAAAAACTAGAAAAAAAAAATACATCAACTTGAGGTAGCATCTTGCTTGCAGATCTCACTTACAGTAGTTTAACAACAAAGTTATCAACAAATGAAACTGGGAGTTAGAATGCAAAATGACCTAAAACTAAACCGTATGAGGCACTACCTGCCTTGTTCTGCCTCTGCTCCTCATGCCCCTATACCAACTGCTTGGTTTTGTCATAAGCATTGTAGCTCATAGGATCATAGAATACCAGGTTGGGACTAACCACAGGCTGGCTTTCCTCTCTGAACTGAACTAGTGCCCAAGGACTGAAAGAATTTGACTCTCTCATCTGTTCCCTTTCCACCAGCTATCAGTGTCGTCAAAGTGATTTTCAAACTAAGGCAGAAGATGAAAAATATTTTTAGCGCCTACTCCTTGCAATGAACGTCAAAGGTCTGCATAGCTAAATCAAAATAAACAGGGAACTCACACAGACATTGGCAAGTGGAAGTAAGATCCAGTCCAACACGTGCAAGAGGGAAGAAATATAAAGGATCTCATTTAGTTGCAACTTGTCATATTTACAAGAATTCAGGCAAAACGCTTTGTAATACATATGCTACCACTATTCTCTGTTACATCCCTTTCTGGAAAAATCATTTACAAAAAAATAATTTTGGAAACAATTTCACATTCCCATTTTCCATAAGTTAATTTTATATGTACTTCTGCTTTCCTGAGTAGAATGGGCAGCAACCTGGTCAACATTAAATGCTTAAGTTGGAGCATGGGATAAAACAAGAAACTTTGCAAAGTCCAAGAGCTCTGAAACATAATATAGAAAGTCACCAAAGTTGGAGCAGGTAGGTGATATGGCCAAAATAAAGTGGTAAGATTGACCAATTTATCACTGTTAAAACTACTGGCCCTACAGATGGCTCCAGTGCTTCAGCTGATCAATGTGGCTGTATCAAGTTCTAAGTTGCTCTACTTTCAGGATCAGACCAGGGGAGTATCATTACCAGAAAAGAGAAAAAAAGAAGCTTTCTCTCCAAGTATCAGTTCAGCAGGTGATAAATCTGTTTCATCTCACTTCTGAAGCAAATTACTCAAGGTCTTTGATGCCTAGTTGTGAGGTAGTGAGTTAGGCATAATATCAACATATCAGGCTTTGCATCAGAGGGACACATTCTGGCAAGAAAGGCTTTCAAATAAAATTGAGATGGTTTTCCAAGGCATGAGAAAAGAATAAAATCATTTTCCTGCATCCATACAGCAGCAATGACCAGAATAAAACAACCAAGATTTCTGGCATTAGAATGCTGTCAAGAAACAGTCTTTGAGCCTGGCTAGTCACAGCCTGCCTTTATCCCATACAAATTGTTTGGCTTGAGTAGCACAAAGAATGAAAAATTTCTTGATCTTAAAACCTGACACACTCCTGGCTCTGTTCAGAAATTAGCCTTAAGCCTCATAGCAAAATGAAAAAAACATGAATGAGAAACAAGTCTAGATGTAGGCATATATTTCTTTGTGCAAAAGTACGGAGGGATGAAAGAAGCAAAATACAGGAGCAGCAAGGAAGAGAAGGAAATCAAAAGAATTAAATAGTCATGCAGAGCCAGATTCTCAGCTGAGATAAATCATTGCCACCCCATTTAAGGTCAATACATCTAGACAATTTTTATGTATAATATAAGACACTTTGACTTCATCTGTGGTAGACCAATTACATTTAAGCCTATACCAATTATTTTCAAAATTACTGTAGGCAGAGAATATGACACTCACTTCTCAAAACTTCTCTAGTAGACTCATTTTTAAAATAACAACATTTCACCCATGCTGAAATGGACGCTAGCATTTTGACAAAGGGTGTTAATACCACCTCCAGCCAAAATTTGGAAGAGCAGTCACCACTGTCCGTGACACAAAGCAGCGGAGAAAGGCAATCGTTGCAGGCAGATTCATACTTTTCTCTCCCTCTGTTCAATTGGTTCCTGTGGCTGAAAGGAACATGTGAAATTCTCCCAAACAACTTGCCGCCAACATCCAGGGATGGGGATTGCCTTGTGCTTTCAAGGCAGGGAGTACTTTTTGCTCTTCATTTGTATAGCATCTTACAGTCTGGAACACCGGCTTAACCCTGAGAGGGTGTAGGTGCTTCCAGGAAACACACAAAAAGCATTTGAACATCTTTTATCACACTATTGCCAAACTAAAACATCTCTAGAATAACTGAGATGTGGTTTATAGCTTCCATGACTTGAGTGCTGTAGTGGATGGATGCAGATGCTTTCAGTGGCACACATACGGAAAATGAGGGGAGGATTGCCCTGTGTGTGAAACAGCAGTTCAGATACATGGAGCTTTTCTATGAGACTTGATGGGAGGTTAGAGCTTGGGGATCAGGATCAGAGGAGAAGCCTGTGAGAGTGATATCTGCTTTAACGGGATAAAACCAGGACACACTCCCACCCTTTATTAATCTGAATGAACACTTTAGTGTTTTTACAGAGCTGTTCTTGGAAATAGATAAATGTTTTGCAAGAAACTATTCGCATGACTGAGCCAGATATTTATTTTGTTGCATTTATGTCATGAGAGCTTTCTAATAGGAAAAGATGTATGTTATAAGTATCTACATAATGGCTTCCCTCCAAAAGGGCCATTACAGTCTGTAAAATAAATAGTACTCATTTAATCTCTTTTGTAAATATACACAGTTTGGAGACAATAATAACAAAGAGAAAGTAAATTAAACCACAGAAAACCACTGCATCCAAATGAGTTTATGAAACCAAGGGAAAAAAAACAACCACAGGATAATGGAAGAGTATCTTGTGGTGAAGGTTCCCAGCTCAGCAAACTCTTTAAGCATATGCTTAACGGAAGAAAAGACTGAGCATGGCCCAATGTACCTTGCAAAATCAAGGCTTTAGTTACGTAGAGACAGATAATGAAACAAAAACAGGCCACAGCAACCACCTAGCTGGATATGGGGTGTTCAAACCTCCCAAAGCCATTTGGATAGTCCCCTATTTGATAATCTAACAAACCCCTCAGCTTATCTGATAAGACCCCAAACCAGGAGTCCATAACGACTCAGCTTTCCAGGTAAACAGCTTCTCAAGCAGCAGCCTCCATTCAGCATCAACATCTTTGTTCTTTCTTCAGTTTATGACTTCATATTTGATGTTGCAAAAGGAGTACTGCTTGGCAATGCTCAATTTACCAATCGAGTCAGGCCACTCCATGTCCATTGACCCTCCTGTCATTATTATTCACTCCCCCAATATTACTGTCATCACCATGCTTTGTCAGGAAGGATTTTTAATGCTTTCTTTCAAAGCACTGACAGAAGTGTTAAATAGCAGTCTTAACTCACAATTCACCCACTCAGTAAAGATCCCCAATATACAGGAGTGTTTTGAGTTCTTCCCATTAGCAGTTTTTAATCAATTTAATGCACCCATGTTGATTTTCTATTTTTTTGTGTGGAACTAAGGCAAACGTTTTAGCAAAGCCTGAGTCCATCAAACTGATATTATTTCTTTTATCAACACAGCTTGTAAATCCATTGAGTAAACTTATTCACTTTGGTTTGACAAGATCTGTTGCCAATAATCTTAGCTAGATTAGCATTAATTACATTACTGTCTTTTAATCCTTTATCAATTAAATCCCATGCTGAATGTTCCATTATCTTCTCTGGGATCAATGTTATAGTGAAAGAACTGTAATTAGCCATAGTCATTCTATTTATCCTTTAATAACATTGGTGTATTCAGTTTCCTGCAGTTTCATGGCCTTGCTAGCCATCAGTTTTAGTGAATCTGACAGTACCTTGGCCAAGTCCTTTAAAATTCTCAGATGCACTTAACTCACTGTCATGGGTTCAGCAGCAGCAGTCATTTTTCTCCTCCTTGGTAGCTGGTGTAGCGCTGTGTTTTTTGATTTTGGGCCTGGGAACAGCGCTGATAACACCAGTGTTTTGGTTACTGCTTAGTGATGTTTTGATTTGACCAAGGACTTTCTGAGTTTCATGCTCTGCCAGGGAGGAGGGGAGCCGGGAGGAAGCAGAGACAGGACACCTGACCCAAACTGACCAAAGAGGTTATTCCATACCACAGCACGTCATGCCCAAGATGGAGGACGGAGAGGAGAGACCCAGAAGGGTGGGGGGTGCACTGCGTGGTCGGGCTTGGTATTAGGTGGTGAGAATTGTATTCTTTCCTTGTAATTTCTCTTGTCATTATTATTATTGGTGGTAGCAGTAGTGATTTGTGTTATACTTTAGTTACTAAACTGTTCTTATCTCAACTGTGGGAGTTGCATTCTTTTCGATTCTCCTTCCCATCCCTCCGGGAGTGGGTGGCAAGATAGAGGGGGGAGTGAGTGAGCAAAACTGCGTGAGTTATAGAGGCTTAAACCACGACAGTTCTTTTTGGCGCCCAACGTGGGGCTCGAAGGGTTGAGATAACGACAGGATTAATAGCCACTCGTCACAATGCTGAGTTATTGGCTCTCAAAGTTGTTGCTTTTGATTCTCTTTAGTGCATGGTTTCAGCCTGTTGTACCTTACTTACAGCCGGTATTTGTTATCTTAGCATTTTTCAGATATGGGTTTTGGGTTAAGGTTCTTGTTTCATTGTACTTTTTTGGAATGGCTTGTAATACGGGCAGGCTCCGGAAGCAGTGGGGGGCGGATGTGTACCTGGCAGTTCGGCTGCTCTTCACCGTCCTGGCGAGGCTGTGGAGAGCCGAGGGGGGGCTGCCTCGGGAGCCGCCGGCTGCCGAAACGGCCCGGGGGAGCGGACCCGGGGAGCAGGAGCAGAGCCCCCCCACCGAGCCCAGCCCGACGGCTGCCGAGCAGAGGAAGGAGGTAGCAGAAGGGGTGAGCCCCCCCGCTGAGCCCAGCCCAGCCACTGCCAAGCAGCAGGGGGAGACGACGGTGGAGAAGCCGAGCCCCGTAGCCGAGCCCAGCCCCGCGGTGGCCCAGAGCATTCCCCAGCAGCCACCCGCAGAGCCCCAGTGGGATGCAGGAGACCGTGCAGCACTTCCGAGCAAGGCAGAGGAGGAAGACCCCGACTCAGACAAAGAGCAGCTGGTGGTGAGAGAGCCGGCAAGCACAGCAGCTACACCAGCCCCAGTGACAAACACAGCAGCCTCATTTGAGAGTTCTGAAGGGTTTGAGTGGCCTTTGGGTACCCTTGAGACCTGCCTGCTGATTGTGATGGAGATCAGCATGGTGGCATGCATACACAGTGTGTTTTACCCACAACCATTTCGTCTGGTCCCGAGTTAAGCAGAGTGGAGTGTGGGCCTTGTCTGGGGTTAGTCTGCAATGCAGGATGACCCAGAGATTTTCCCTGCAGCTGGACAGTCATGATTGGCAGAGTGTGTGGGACAGTATGGGCAAGTATCTAGTCCACTGGGCCCCTCCAGTGCTTTGGAAGCATTGGAGATGGAAGGCAGCTGTATGGAGTCCCCACCGACAAGCTGCAGGAACTGCTGGAGGGGTGGATGAATTATTTTGAGCCTGGTGGGCCCATGACACCTCAGGCCATCAGGGCAGAGATGCAGCATACAGATGGACTTATGATCGAGGGGTGGACTTAGCAATGGACACTGTGGCCCAGGTTATTGACGAGTGTGAACACTGCACACAGCCTCTCCTGCTCTGAAAGGCTGTTACAAGAGATGGAGCCTGATATCATGGACTGAATGGACTCAGCAGCTTTATAGGGATTGGTCTATGCACTGAGGGATGATCTCTCTCCCTCTCTCTGTGTGTGGATGTATGCATATATATATACATGTGATGGTATATTGACAATGTGGAATCTGAGCATAATGTGAATGGTATGGAATAAGGGGTGGATAATGTCATGGGTTCAGCAGCAGCAGTCATTTTTCTCCTCCTTGGTAGCTGGTGTAGCGCTGTGTTCTTTGATTTTGGGCCTGGGAACAGCGCTGATAACACCAGTGTTTTGGTTACTGCTTAGTGATGTTTTGGTTTGACCAAGGACTTTCTGAGTTTCATGCTCTGCCAGGGAGGAGGGGAGCCGGGAGGAAGCAGAGACAGGACACCTGACCCAAACTGACCAAAGAGGTTAT
The DNA here is from genome assembly GCA_028858755.1 of Ara ararauna. NCBI lineage: Eukaryota > Metazoa > Chordata > Aves > Psittaciformes > Psittacidae > Ara > Ara ararauna. Next base: position 108,343,583 of record CM054377.1, on the reverse strand, counting down.
TCCATACCACAGCACGTCATGCCCAAGATGGAGGACGGAGAGGAGAGACCCAGAAGGGTGGGGGGTGCACTGCGTGGTCAGGCTTGGTATTAGGTGGTGAGAACTGTATTCTTTCCTTGTATATCTCTTGTCATTATTATTATTGGTGGTAGCAGTAGTGATTTGTGTTATACTTTAGTTACTAAACTGTTCTTATCTCAACCGGTGGGAGTTGCATTCTTTTCGATTCTCCTTCCCATCCCTCCGGGAGTGGGTAGCAAGATAGAGGGGGGAGTGAGTGAGCAAAACTGCGTGAGTTATAGAGGCTTAAACCACGACACCCACCTTTGATCTTTTACAATCCTTTAACTTTTGGAGTTACCTTAGGTGTTGTAATGAGAGCACACACTTGTGCTGCAGGATGAATAGCATTGCTGTAGTATCTACAAGACTCCTCCAGAGAGAATGGGCTTAATTTTAAGGGAGAGAAGGGAAAGACCCCCTTCAGAGTGAGTGGCTGAGTACCAGCTATCCCAGTACACTCTCCATTACAAGCCCCAGGAGCAAGGAAGTCCCAGAGGAGTCCAGAACTGCCACTGGTGCCAGCTTTTTCCAGGGGAAGAACCTTTCTTGACATGAAACAAATTTGTGTTCACTTTGATATATGGAGCAATCTATAGCCTGCTCATGAGAAAGGCTATAGATTCTCAAATCCGGGAGAAATTCAGGCTGAAATGGAGCTGACTCTGAAATCCAGGCTGTTTAATTCAGGGATTGCTGAAGGATCAGACTGATGAACCCCTGAAATTCCTTAGGAGTGGTTAGGGAGCAAGTACATTATGATCCCCACTGTGCACAGCTAAGAGGACTAGAATTTTTTATGAAATCACTGCGGTGCAATTTACTTACTATATGATTAACATGGTGTGACCAGATCCTGGAGTTTCAGCAGTAATTATGCTGAGAATAATTTCTTTTCTGCCTTTCTGTGTTAGCACTATAATGTCACTCAAACAACTTTTTGTTTGTTCGTTTTGAGACAGCCTTGTAAAAACAAGGGCAATAAAGCAGGATTAATCCCTCATCTCCACTGAATTATGTTGAAATGCTTCAAGAACAAGTTTTCAAAAAGGATTGAAAGCCAAACACCGCTAACACAGGGCCAATATGTTTTATGGGGTTTTAATTACATTGCTACTGAATCAGTCATCTACTAAGTTTGTCTCACTGAATTAACAGTAAGGTAGTGGGAAAACCACAGGATACATAATAAATAGTAAGCATGACAGTATGAATTAGCAAAACAAATGGTTTTATTTGCACTTCATAATAAAACCTTTTTACTTACCTTTTGAAACAAACCTTTTTAACAGTCTTTTAATTTCTTCTTTGTTATTTACTAAACACAGACTTGACAAATCATTAATTCTCTTGGCCTTGCTCAAATGGCATTTGGTTATATCCAACTAATTCTTTTCTAAATTTGGAAAGAGGCCTGCATTTGGAACCTAATTAATATAGGTGAAGACATACATACAGATAAACCAGCCACTTTGTCAGGGGATGTGGCCTGTTCATTTCCACCGTGCTCAGCTCATAGATTTTGCCCTCAAAGTGGCTGATAGTGAACCTGTCCCTTGCTTCATACAATATACTATAACATATCTACAATATACTATAACGTATCTACAATATAGCTTCCCACTCTTCCCCAGGCTCCTGGTCCTCACAGCCCTTGGCTGCAAGATGCAGATAAGTGCCAATATACTACCTATATACCCGCAATGGCATGTCTGAAGAACTAAATAATTAAAGACAGCTCTACCAAAGGCTGGATAGTGAAGAATTGCATAGCATATCTCTAGCAGAACCCTTTCTCTCCCCAAATCCCAAAATTTCCACGTTCTTATGCACCCAGAAGAGAATAAATGAACTCAATGGACGTGTTGCCTGTAAGATAAAATGAGAAAAACAACTTTATTTAAAGGTTTCAATGTAGGATGTCGTGTTTTGCTGCTGCTGTCATTTGCTTTTGTTTGTGGTTTCGTTGGTTTCTTTTATAGTATAAGTCTCAAAGGCTTAGGAAATTCTGAAGTATGAGATGACTTTGCAGTGAAAAATGATGCATTCAGAAAATGTCAAAAGCAGAATGTTTTACTACCTTAAAGCTCTTTCCTTAGGTTTGCAGAGGTTGACCATGAGAGGGAGAGACAGGGTGGCTTAAAGCACTTTATTTGCTTTGAGCAAAATACTGTTGAAGCTGATAGAATCCTGTTATTTTTTTAATAGAGGTATGTATATATTTGGGTAAAACCATGTTTTCTTGACAGAAAGTAATAATAATAGGAAATTACAATCAACTCTGGAAGCAGCTCCATCACTCATCTGCTCTGACACTGGTATTAAGGACCCCAAGGCCAAATCCAGGAGTTTTACTGCTTCATAGAGGCATTTGCTTCTGCTTGTGATTGCTGTGAGCCTAACCTCCCTGCAGATGAGGTGATGAAGAAGGATATGCAACATACACTCAATCATTTGCATTAAAAAAGTGTTTACACCTTTCTTAATGCAGCATTTTCTAATAAATGACTGAAATTGCCTCCTTCTTGAGCACAGATGCTAAGAGTCCTGCACAACTAACTACTACAACCCTGAGCACAAATCCCAGCCATGTGTGCAATCTCATTTGGTTCATGGAAATATTTATACAGTTTATGGACACACACACTAAGTTCCTGAGGCTTCTTAGTAACACTAAATATCTTGCTATTGTTTGTTCGTGGCCTTGGGTAAGAATTACTAAATGGGTGATTGGCTTAACTGTAATGGAAAAAAGATATGAAAATAATAGGTAACAGCAATTTGAAGCGAACAATTCAAAGCATCTCCATTAAAGCATCACCATAAGCATCAGAGGAATGGTTATGAAGCGGTAGCACAACACTTTCCTTCTTAGCTCTTCCTTTGTGAGAAGGAAATGGATCAAGTAAAAGACAGAAAATCTATATCTGTTTTTTTCTAAATGGCGTATTACATCAGAGTAACACCTCCATATCATATTAGCAATTTTATAGCTTTGCCTATTGGATTCACATGAATTTGATACCTGGCTTTATTCACTCAACACTACTCACAGCAGGCGCAAAAGACTACAGTGTATCTGGTGAGTCTGTATGAAAGCAGTCTTTCTACCTTGTTCTCCTTCATGCTCATGCCTTTCAATGGAGTTTTCCAGCACAATGATCTTTGATATTCACCTTATATGCTAATAATTTTGGTTGTTTCTTCACCAGGTATCATTTTTCCCAGGTACGGTAAACTTAACCAGGGATCACTTTTGGTTCCCTGGATCTCTACTGTGGTGGAGACTGGAGAAGAGATCTAGAAGAGGGAAGTGAATGCACATTCAGTCAATTTGCAGAAGACGACAAGTTGGCAGGGGATGTTAGTCTGCTGGAGGATAGGAAGGTTCTGAAAAGAGATCTGGACAGGCTGGATCACTGCGTTGTATCCAATGGTTTATCAATTGGCTTGGATAACAAGGCAAAGTGCCAGGTCCTGCACTTGGACCACAACAACTGCATGCAACACTACAGACTTAGGTAAGAGTGGCTGGAAAGCTGCTCACTGGAAAAGGACCTGGCGGTGCTGACTGATGGCTGAACATGAACCAGCTTGTGCTCAAGCAGCCAAGAAGGCCAATGGCATCCTGGCCTGCATCAGAAATAGTGTGGCCAGCAGGGCCAGGGCAGTGATCATCCCACTGTACAGGAGACTGGTGAGGCCACACCTTAAACATTGTGTTCAGTTCTGGACCACTCACTGCAGGAGAGATATTGAGTGCAATATCTGGAACAGGTCCAAAGAAGGGCAATGAAGCTGGTAAAGGGTCTGAAGCGCAAGTCCTATGAGGAACGGCTGAGGAACTGGGATTGTTTAGTCTGGAAGGCTTGGGGGAGACCTTAATTGCTGTCTTACAACTACCTGAAAGGAGACTGTAGTGAAGTGGGGGCTGGTCTCTTCTCCCAAGTAACAAGTGATAGGACAAGAGCAAATGACCTCAAGCTGCACCAGGAGGTTTAGACTTGATATTAGGAAAAGTTTTTTCACCTAAAGGATAATCAGGCATTAGACCAGGCTGCCTAGAGCAATGGAGGGATCACCATCCCCAGAAGTGTTCAAAAAACCTGCAGTTGAGGCCCTTAGTGAGATGGTTTAGTTGTGGTCTTGGCAGTCCTGGGGTAACAGTTGGACTTGACGATCTTAAAGGTCTTTTCCAACCTAGGTGCTTCTAGGTTGGAATTCTGATGATTCTATGAAGCATCAGGCATCTAATGTGTGGTCAAAAATGTTAGCAAGAGATGAGCAGTACCAGTCATAGATTCCACTGGAATGGGACATAGTATCCATGCTGGGATGTAACAGCAGAAATTGTGGTCTGGGCATGGGGAGGAAAGCTATGTCCTACAGGGGTTCCTGAATGGTACATCACTCCTGTTGCACTCCAACAACCACCATATGCAACAGGGACAGACCCTGGGGACCTCCAGATACACTCTCAAATGACTGAGTGAGACCAGATTTCAGAAAACAAGGCCCAAAACCAAACTCTTCAAAGCCCAGGTTTATTAACACTGAAGAGCAAATCCTGTAGGAAACTGCAATCTGTTCTCAGATCCCTCCCAGCGGCAAAACAGGGTCTGGTTTTGGAGTATATCAAGCACTGCATGTGCATCAAATGGTATTAATAGCAACCCCTGATAGCAAAAGGACAGGTCTACAGAATCCATGGGAAATGCATAGAATCATAGAATAGTTAGGGTTGGAAAGGACCTGAAGATCAACAAGTGCCAGCCCACCAGCCATGGGCAGGGACACCTCACAGTAAACTATGTCACTCACCCAAAGCTCTGTCCAACCTGGCGTTGAACACTGCCAGCGATGAAGCACTCACAACTTCCTTGGGCAACCCCTTCCAGTGCCTCACCACCCTCACAGCAAAGAATTTCTTCCTCATATCCAATCTAAACTTCCCCTGTTTCAGTTTGAACCCATTACCCCTTATCCTATCACTACAGTCCCTCATGAATAGTCCCTCCCCAGAATCCATATAGGCCCCCTTCAGATACTGGAAGGATGTTATGAGGTCTCCACGCAGCCTTCTCTTCTCCAGGCTGAACAGACCCAACTTTCTCAGCCTATCTTCGTATGGGAGGTGCTCCAGTCCCCTGATCATCCTCATGGCCCTCCTCTGCACTTGTTCCAACAGTTCCATGTCCTTTTTATGTTGAGGACACCAGAACTGCACACAATACTCCAAGTGAGGTCTCACAAGAGCAGAGTAGAGGGGCAGGATCACCTCCCTCCACCTGCTGGTCAAATTCTTTTGATGCAGCCCAGGATATGGTTGGCTTTCTGGGTTGCAAGTGCACACTGCCGGCTCCTGCTCATTTTTTCATCGACCAGCACCCCCAAGTCCTTCTCTGCAGGGCTGCTCTGAATCTCTTCTCTGCCCAACCTCTAGCTGTAGCTGGGAATACACCGACCCAGGTGTAGGACCTTGCACTTGTCATGGTTAAACTTCATCAGGTTGGCATCAGCCCACCTCACAAGCGTGTCAAGGTCCCTCTGGATGGGATGGCATTCCTTCCCTCCAACGTATCAACAGAACCACACAGCTTGGTGTCATTGGCAAACTTGCTGAGGGCACACTTAATCCCACTGTCCATGTCACCGACAAAGATGTTGAACAAGACCGGTCCCAACACCGATCCCTGAGGGACACCACTCATTACTGGTCTCCAGCAGGATAATGAACCATTGACCACAACTCTGTGTGCGGCCATCCAGCCAGTTCTTTATCCACTGAGTGGTCCACCTATCAAATTGATGTCTCTCCAACTTAGAGACAAGGATGTCATGTGGGACAGTGTCGAACTCTTTGCACAAATCCAGGTGGATGACAAAAACTGCTTTGCCCTTGTCCATCAGTTCCATAGCCCCATCATAGAAGGCCACCAGATTGGTCAGGCAGGATTTTCCCTTAGTGAGGCCATGTTGGCTGTCACCAACCACCTCATTGTTTTTCATGTGCCTCAGCATGCTTTCCAGGAGAATCCGCTCCAAGATTTTGCCAGCCACAGAGGTGAGACTGACTGCTATGTAGTTCCCCGGCTCATCCATTTTCCCCTTCTTGAAGATGGGGGTTATAGCTCCCTTTTTCCAGTCATCAGGAACTTCACCTGACTGCCATGATTTTTCAAATATGATGGACAGTGGCTTAGCAACTTCATTTGCCAGCTCCTTCAGGACCCACAGATGGATTTCATCAGGTCCCATGGACTTGTGTACGTTCAAGTTCTTAAGATGGTCTCGAACCAGACCCTCTCCTACAGTGGGCTTAAGGTCTGTATTCCCACAGTCCCTGCATCTGCCTTCCAAGATTTGGGTGGTGTGGTCAGAGCATTTACCAGTGAAGACCGTGGCAAAGAAGCCATTAAGGACCTCAGTCTTCCCAAAAGCCAGGGTAGCCGGTTCTCCCGATAGCTACCGGAGAAGGCCCATGTTGTCCCTAGTCTGTCTTTTATTTGCATTGTACCTATAGAATCCCTTCCTATTATCCTTAACATCCCTAGCTAAGTTTAATTCTAAGTGGGCCTTAGCTTTCCTAACCTGGTCCCTAGCTCCCCGGACAACATCCCTGTATTCTTCCCAGGCCACCTGTCCTTGCTTCCACATTTTATAAGCCTCTTTTTTCCTTTGAAGTTTCCTCAGTAGCTCTTTATCCATTCAAGGAGGTCTCCTGGCCCTCCTGCTGCACTTCCTTCTAGTTGGGAATGCAACATTCCTGAACTTGCAGCAGGTGATCCTTGAATATCAACCAACAGCCTTGGGCTCCCCTGCTCTCTAGGGCTATATCCCATGGAACTTTACTGAGCAGGTTCCTGAAGAGGCCAAAGTCTGCTCTCTGGAAGTCCAGGGCAGTGAGCTTGCTGCATGCTCTTCTCACTGTCCTGAGGATCTTGATCTCAACCATCTCATGATCACTACAACCAAGGCTACCCTGGAACGTCACATTTCCAACCAGCCCTTCCCTGTTGGTGAGCATGAGGTCAAGCATGGCACCTCTCCTTGTCAGCTCCTCTATTACTTGCAGAAGGAAGTTGTCTTCCACACAATTGAGGAACTTCCTGGATTGCCTGTGCCGGGCCATATCATCCCTCCAACAGATATCAGGGTGGTTGAAGTCCCCCATGAGGACAAGGGCCTGTGAGTGTTAGGCTGTTCCTATCTATCTATACAATGCTTCATCCACAGAGTCCTCTTGATCAGGCGGTCTGTAACAGATCTCCACAGTGATGTCCCTCACTGCTGTTCTCCCTTTGATCCTGACCCACAAACTCTCTGTTGATTGCTCACCTGTCCCCAGACAGAGTTCCATACTCTCCAGCCTATCACTGATGTAAATAGCAACTCCCCCTCCCTGCCTACCGGGCCTGTCTTTTCTAAAGAGCCTGTAACCTTCCATTCCAACACACCAGTCATAGGAGCCATCCCACCATGTTTCTGTGATGCCTATGATATCATACCCCCATAGATGTGCACACATCTCTAATTCCTGATGTTTGTTCCCCATGCTACGGGCATTTGTATAGAGACATCTGAACTGAGCTCCAAATTAATCCGGCTCATTGGCTGGAGCGGCTGGAATATCTCTACATGGCTCTGAGCATTTATTATAGGCGCTGGCAACTGACTGGGTGTGGTGGGATGGAATGATTCCCTGCCTACCTCACATGTACAGACATCATGGGGCAGTGTTAGTAATTTTTTTCTGCAGCAATGGGCTTAAAACATATCTGATTCATAGGACCTTGCACATCATTTCACTATGAAAGATTTCAATGCCAAAATGGAGGAGAAACAGGAATGTGAATTTCTTCAAAGCTGTTCCTCATGCAGTGGTTGCTATCAGATTTGTGGCTGGAACATGGTGATAGCTGAGCTCCTTCTCCATTTCTCCTCAAAAGACTCTCTAAACCTTCACAGTAGTATCCTCACTCTGACTGAAGTACAAACCAATGCAAATTCCCCTGTCACTAGAGCAACAGAAGAAGTTCTATTGAACTGATTCTAGTAAGATACAACGTATCAGCACTGGCCTTGGGCAGACATGCAAAATGCTATAAAACAGAAATTTACTTTAAAATATACAGATCTGTCCTTTTTGCAAGCAAGCCGCGCGGTATTAGAAACTGTTAAGTCTGTAGCTCCCCATATTAATCCTGATATAGCTACCCACCAAGACCTCCATGGAGTAAAGAGACGTAACTGCCCCTGTTCTCTGTTGAAGAAACACCTATAGAGGTATTAAGATCAAATGTTCAAAAACGTTGACATAAACAGCCTTTGGTCTTCTTTGTGACTTTAAGTTAGTTTTCTGATGCACTTCGATATTTCTTATAAATATGATACAAAAGATCTTAAATACTCAGCATGTCTGAGAGAGAAACACATAATTGTAAGAGGACTGATGATGTGCTTGCAAAAAGCAAAAGTAGTATTGGAATGACAAGTGGAAGAAAACACAGTTCCTTGCAGAATCAGATGAAGGGCAGTGGCAATGGAAGAGGGAGGATGGAAATAGTTGGCCAGGCCTGGAGAAATGGTAAATTGGCACCACATATTTTAGCAGGCTGGCTGTGTCACAAAGTCACACCCCAGGAAAGTGCATGTCTGTGGCAGAGCACAAGGTCAGAAGAAGGTTCAGAAAAGTACATGGTGATCACTGTTTTACTGGAGCTCCAGCAAAATTCATAATCTCCATGGAAACATCTGAATTTTGCTAAATCAAAACATCTGGAAGGGAAAAAAATGTCTTGTTGGTATTTTCAGACCATCTCAATGGGATAGTCAGCCTCATTGACAATTCCCCTGTATTCCTTTCTCTTGCATGTGATCTCAGCATTATGCATGGACTAGTAAATAAAATGTCCTCTGACTCTAACTGGCTTAAGTCTAGCTAAACTCTGCCACTCACACAAAACACAGTGGCTTGTCCTTAAAGCCTGGTGGTCTCTAGCACTCCCTAAACACTAGCTGGCCTAGGTCAAGTAATATTTACTAATATTTCACGAGTATAAGAAATCAAGTTGTAGGTCTTGGGTTTATACTCAAGTTTTTCCAGAATTTTCCCTGCTGAAACAAGCCTTTAGCTAGCCTTTAGTTAGCCTTGAAGAACTAGCTAAGAGTGAAGAGAGGGAAATGCCTCAATGAACCAAGTGAAGACCATCATTCTCTGTTGGTATGCCACCCAGATAGCTGGGTCAGCGTGAGACTCAGTCACCTCCCAGTTGTGCTCTTCTTTTTTGTACAAGCACAAAAGTGGTCCTCCCTGGGGCAGGCATGGGTGCCTCTGGATTGGTCCACCTGTAAACAAAACCCTGCCCCCAGGTCTATTTTCAGTAGCTGCAGTCAGTCAGGGTTCATGCTGCAAGTGGATTTTTATCCCTATCATCTTCCACTTCATATATTTGCTGTCTCATCAGGGTGCAAGACACTTGCTTTATCCCTGTCCGGAGACACCTTTCTTGTGCACATGCCACAAAATGCAGTCTAATCCCCCTCTGACCACACCAATCCCATCTCCATGGTGTCCATTAGTACTACCTGCTATCCAAATCTCGACCCCTTTGGAGTCCTGCTTCTCCATCCCAGGAGTTACTTCTTTAAACCCAGACACCTCCCCCAGTTTCCTTGTATCTGAAGGTGATTTGCTTTCACCGTTTGTCCATTTAACTACACCACAACAACCTGCAGAGATGCAATCTTTTGGCCTAAGATATTATTTCTCATTTACTTGCCATCATTCAAGAATAGGTCTCACCAGCACACTTCTGCTTGGTGTGCATTTGCTGATGATATACTAGTATCCACTGAAACTGCCTGTTCCTGAGGTGCCCTTGGGGGTGTCTGGCTCTCTGTCAGATATTCACAGTTGGATGAGCAACAATTTTCCAGAAGTGAGCATAGCAAACTGAAGCCACTGATTGCAGGCAGCTACATATGTTGACTTTTCAACCCAAACCTAAAATCTGAAGTATAGTTATTTTATTTTTCAAGGAAGCTGTGTTCCAGTGCTGCCTCCAAAATGCGCTATGATGGGTATCTTTCATACCGTCCTGTTCCTCAGATTTGCCTGCCAATTTTTTGTTAGAAGGTGATGCCTTAGCACTGCGGGGTTTCCTGCTTGTGTTTCTAGACTGAAACTGCTCTGTTCTGCATTAACTACTGTCCTTGAAATAGCAAGAGGAAATGTATTCAGAGCAGGGAGAAAAGAAGAGTTGGAGCAGAAAAGGTTCGGTTAGGTCTGGCTCACATTCACTTAAACATGACTCAACCTTTGTCTTCATGCCCAGTCAAGAGAACCTGTATTATGATTTATCCCCCCCTGAAGCAGATGTCTAAGCAATCACATACATCATCCTATAAATTGCTCCTTTCTGTTAATTGACTGAAAAAGGAAATAAAGTAAGATAAAATGGTTCCTATCTCTGGGAGGAAGAACTCTAGCACTCAGACCGATCCCACTCTACCTGCCTAATTTAAACAAATTTCATGGTTTCCTTCATAATCTGACACAATCTGTCTGTGGGTGGAATCGATTCGCCTTAGAAAATACCCAGTGGGTGCCTAACCAGCCTATAACTAACTATGCACTGACACCCACTGCATATCTGACAAAGATGACACGCAACCTTCCATTCATATTCCTGACCTTCTCTATCTCTGTGTAAGGAATGTAGAAGCATAAAATACTGGTGGTGATGTAGGTATGGATAACAGTGTGGTATGGGGCATATTAATGTTATCTATAACAGATTGCTGCTAGCAGCTGCCATGATCTGCATGAGAGGTGATCATGAGGCACAAGATTCCCTGTTCAGAGTACAACATTTCTAGCCTACATTTATATTCAAGACTGGTCCTTATTACATGTCCCAGGGGTGTGTCAGCACCAGCGTTCAGCAGCAGTAAGTTTTATAATGTATTAGAAGTGTTTGATCAAGTGTTAAGTCAATCTTTCAGACGCCTGTCACTATGTCCCCACAAGTCCTTTTATCAGAATGGGATTTTTTTTTCCTGTTATCTGCCAATAATAAGCAAGTTGCTTTCATCTTTTTAGCTGGGGGTTTGTTCGGCGGAAATGAATATAAACTGAACACAAGTCATATGTAAGACCCACCATCTATTTCCAGAATGTCTTTGCTATCCTACTAAGGTAAGGGCTGGAAGTTCACCCAGTCTTGTGCCATCAGCTGGCACCATCTACACGACATCTGAAATTGCTTTCCCTATGCTTATATATAATTAGAAGGTACTGTCACTCCCCATCTCACAGGCTGATTTTTTCTTTGCTTACAGGCAGCTTCTTACTCTTAGATGAAGAGTTGGAGATTTCTTCAGAAGAAGCTCTGATGTTTTTCTGCCTTAAAATAACTAGACTCATAAATAAAGCAGAACTGTGCCCTGGGAATCAGATAACTCTGCTCAATATGTGATCACAGGAAATAGATTAAGACCTCTGTGGCCTTGGTGGTTCTCTCTGTTGAGTAGTTGAAGTGTTCCTGTGCAAATAAGTCGAAGGAGATACCAGGTTCTCCTGTCAGTGATTTTTCTTCCACAGGTTGAAGTGATTCATCTGACCTATCCTGGGTATCTTTATGACAAGGCGAAGTGTGTCTGGATCAGTGGTGAGATTCTTCCCAAGATAAAGATTTACATCTAAGATAGGTCAGGTGAGTTACTTCCTAAACACACATATTTCTCTCCCTTAATTAAAAGGATGATACTTAAACTAGGTGAAATCAATCTTGGCAGAGAGGCATACCTAAACACAGATTAAGCAGAGTTTGGGAGTTATGCAGCAGTTCAGGGAATGAATGAGGAATAAAAAGCAGGTTCTGTTTCTGTCCATTGTATTATTTCTATTATATTGAACCTATTCTCCTCAGAGCTCATAAGCAAAACCAGGTATTTCGAGCCTGATATTTGTGTTGAAAGGCCAGTGGCAGGGCGGACACTGAAACTGCCTTTGTGTATCATAAAGAAGCAATAAAGGGCACAAACTTGTTCTCATTTCAGCTTTGCAATTCACCATAAAAGGGAAAAGCTCACAACAGTGTACATGGTATCTAGAGTCCATAAGAGCACTTGTTGCAAGACCTGACGGAACAGTGTCATCTTCTCTAACAATCTATGGCAACAAAGAAAAGACTCATGAAATTGTCTAGGAAAAACAATCAAATCCTAATGAAATTACAAGAGGCTGTAAATAAGACTGCCAGCAACAGCCTTGCTGTCACAGACCTATGCACTTGTAACAAGAATTGCATTGGGATGGTCTTACTTTTCAAGGCTTTGTTTCTAAATGAAGACCTTGGCAGGTGGGATATGTGCTTTACTGATCAAAAACTGGTTTAGCATTTGTCATCTGACAGCCTAGGGAAATACAGACGGTATTCCAATGTGTGTTTTACTTGTATTTCACTGATCTCTGCACTCCTTTATTCTTCATTGAGTGGCCAAGCCTAAAACAAGGGCTGTCAGTGCTGAGAGCTGAGCAGCAGGGTAAATAATTAATGATGCACAAGCCACTATTCAAACACATTCAGAAATTACAGTGTGTCATTAGGTATCCTTATGGGTTTCTGTTCCCTTGAGTTCTTGCCAATACTGTGACACCATTGTCAAACTATATCAGTGATGGGCCTTGTCTTTCCCTAAGGAAAAAGGGACGGAGCAGTAAATACTTGTGATGCATCATTTTAGTTGTTGCTTTTGGGGCTTGGATTTTATTTTTTTTAATTTCTTTCAAATAAAAAGAAATATTTTTCAGGTGAAGAATAATGTTTTCCCTCATTTAGCATCTCCTACCTGCATACCTTCCTCTTGCTATGGGTTTTGCTAGGATGGCATATCTTTAATCTATGATAAGTTTTCATCTCATCTCAGGACATTTAAAGTGAAAGAATAAAAATGCCAGAGGTTCAGCAGGCAGAAGTCTACTTTCATCTCAACTGTATCTGGAACCAGTTTCGTAGCAGTGTTTAATTGCACAGGGTAAGAGCCACTGTGTGATGATTCAATCCCTGCATTCATGATTTAGAAACGTAGTTTTCTCTCCTGCAAAAACTACTCTAGCTCTGCCCTGTAATCCTGCTCATCCTAAAAAGACTTGAAAACTTATCACAGACATCAGTGCATGCAGAATAGGGAACAGACAATCGTAAATTAAATATCACCTGATGTCAGCACAGAATAGGTACATTTCATGTCAGTTCCTCACTCTAAGGCTTTTTCCCAATACTACTGACACCAGCAAAAAGAATCATAGAATCATAGAACAGTTAGGGTTGGAAAGGACCTTAACATCATCTAGTTCCAACCCCCTGCCATGGGCAGGGACACCTCCCACTAAACCATGTCACCCAAGGCTCAGTCCAACCTGGCCTTGAAGACCTCCAGGGATGAAGCATTCACATCTTTGGGCAACCCACTCTTGTGCCTCACCACCCTTACAGTAAAGAACTTCCTCCTTATATCCAATCTAAACTTCTCTTGTTTAAGATTGAACCCGTTACCCCTTGTCTTATTGCTACAGTCCCTAACGAAGAGTCCCTCCCCAACATCTTTATATTGTGCATCACTGCTGCTTATTGTTTTCTTTTCCTTTTCCCCTTTTATTTTTATATACTCTCCCCTTGTTCTTTCCCTTATCATCAGTATTACTGGTGGTAGCAGTAGTGGTTTTGTGTTATACCCTAGTTACCAGACTGCTCTTATCTCAACCAGTAAGAGCTACATTCTTTTGTTCAGCCTTCCAATCTCTCTGGGAGCAGAGGTTGGGGAGGAAGAAGGGAAGGAGCAAGAAAGAGACTGTGTGGTTCTGAGTTACTGGCTGCTCTTAAACCATGACACACACAGGCAGGATTCTATAAGCAGTTAGGAGAAATCTCTGCATACATAGCTCTTTTCGTTCTGGGAGATTTCCATTTCCTACACCTCAGCTGGGAATACCATACTTTCACTGCTGGGACAAGTGAGGCTGCGGAATTCCTGAACTTTGAGGAACGTAGCTTCTTTCCACAAGTACTCGGTGAGCCAACTAGGAAAGGTGCCCTCCTAGACTTGCTTTTTGTGAATCAAGAGGGATGCATGCAAGGTGTGATAGTAGGAGGCTGTCTTGGCCACCCTAATCCCAAAGACCTTGTGCTCAAACTTTTGATTGTCATGAGGGAAAAGTTCAGCAGAGTTGCTACCCTGGGTATCAAGAGAGCAAAACTGAAGCTGCAGAGAGACCTACTTGGCAGGGTCTCCTGGGCATGAGCTTTTGAGGACTTAGGGGAACATGAGAGCTGCTCGCTTTTAAAGAACCAGCTTTTGAAAGCACAGGCGCAGCAGTCCCATCGTGTCAATGGAAGTCAAGCAGGTGCAGCAGAAGAGCAGCTTGGGACTCCTCCTGGAACCGGGGCGGGAACAGAAACTTTGTGCTCTCTAGAAGCAAGGTCGAGCTTCTCAGGAAGTCTACCGAGCTGCGGCTCACACATGGAGGGAGACATCACGAAAGGCCAAAACTCAATTAGAGCTGAAACTGGTCAGTGTTCCACCTGACAACAATGAAAAGCCTTTTTGAAGTATGCTAATAACAAGCAGAGTGCTAAGGAAAGTATCAGACCAATACTTTATGAAGATTGCCACTGAAAAGTGGGGATGAAGAAATGACGGAGGCATTTATGCTTTTGTGTTGCCTCAGTCTTCAGTGTGCATGGTAGACCTGGGGCTCCCTGGTCCTGTGAGTCGGAAGACTGTGGCTGCAGGAGTTGTGTCTTCCCATTGGTGGAAACTGCAGTTGTAAGGCAGACCTTGGGGCTGAGGCTGGACATGGACATCCTGGGGAGAGCCCCACAGGGCTCCACCCACTCTGGGCCCTGGGTTCTCTCTGTTAGAGCAGCGCTCCTGTTGGATTTTTCCACGAGTTTTTTACGCTCAGGTCTTCCCCCAGCCCTGTTGGGATGGGGCAGTGGCTCTGCTGCTGTGGGTCGAGGTGAGTCACCCCACAGCTCGGGGACGCACCAGCACAGTCAGGACCCATAGCAACCACCTTGCTCATGCCCATTGCCATCTGCTCTGCAGGGATGACCCTGTCCTTGACCAGCAGTGTGAGCCCAACCTCACATTGCCCGAGCCGCTGCTTAGGGAGCGTGTGCGGGTGACCAAGGGCCATGGCCAGAGGAAGAAGAGGGACCTCCTCCTCTTCAAGGACAGTGTGGTCATCGCCAAGGCCAAGTAAGGCTAACATAGCCCAGCTGCCTTTCCTCCCAAGCCCTGGCCCTGTCACTGGGGCACCAGAGCGGGGACAACCAAGGAGCAGCCTCAGGTCCCCAGCACCCTGGTGCTGGATGCACCCATGGCCATGCCTGTGGCAGGCGGGCGCTGGAGGGGAGACAGTGGGCTCAGCCGGCTCCAGGTCACTCCCTGCTGCTCCTCTCTGCAGACGTGGCAGTGCCCCGCGCCCGCTGCTCTGCCTGGCCCTGGGCCTGCTTCAGGTGCTGAGTAGCGGGAAGGGCTCAGATGGTGATGCTGCTGAGGAGGAGGAGGAAGGGAAGGCCACCAGCTCCCTTGTCTTCCTCTGGCCCTCTGGCTCCTGTGTCATAACCTTCTGGTGAGTCCTGGTACAACGTCCCACCCGAGAGGTGGGCAGCACCTCTCTCCTGCCCCATAGGGCATAGTCCTCTGTGGCACAGAGGGCACTCAGGCTGTTTCTCCTCTCTTTTGGCAGCTCCTGGGCTGTGAAGGAGCTCTGGGTCAGCGCCCTCCTTGGGTAAGCCCTGCCTGGCACTACAGCCTGGGCAGCCCCTGACGGGGGGATGCTCCATGAGTAGCATGCAAATGATGACAAAATGCCTCTGTTAAGCTGTGCAAAGGCACCCCAGAGCTGCAGGCAGAGGTGTCCCCACAGCTGCAGGCAGAGGTGTCACCACTGTTGAGCGGGCACATCCGATGAAGCTGCTTCATCCAGCTGTGTCCAGACAACACCTGCCCAGCCCCATCCTTGCCACTCCTGCTGCTCCTGCTCCACTGCCGGGTGGTATCGGCTATTCCAGGCAGCATTAATGGGCTCCCCAGGCTGTCAGCAGAGGGAAGAGCTGGCTTGGGTCTCACACAGCTCTTTCTCTGCCTCTTCCCCATTCACAGACCACTGGAAGGAGTGCAGGCAGCCCAGGTGACCCAGCTGCCATCTATCAGGATGGTGCTGAAGGAGCTGAGTGGCCACCATGCTGTGAGTGTCCCTTCTGCCTCTGCTCTGCCTCCTGGGGCTGCCCCATCCCAGCATCAGCTGCATCGCTCCTCAACTTCTGCTCTTTTTCCCTTGCCCAGGGGACGACACTGGATGCCAGCAGCCTGGAGAAGCTGCTCCAGTGCCAGGCCCAGGTCAGGGTCCCTTGCAGTGCAATCTCTCCCATCCCCACCTCTCACACATGGCCAGGGGCTGATGCAGCTCTCCAGGGGCCCTTTCTGCTGTGGGGCTCCTTATTGAGTGCAGCCCATTTCTTGCAGGCTGGTGCCAAGCAGGTGCTAGTTGCTGTTCCTTCCAGCAGTGAAGGCAGAGGGGGCCACGTGGATGGTGAGTGTGGAGAAGACAGGGTCAGGACGTCCCTTCTCTCCTGCTCTTGCAGGCGGGCACGCGTGTTGTGATGGGGCTGCAGCTGCTCTTCCCGCAGGGCACGTCTATCCCCAGCACTCTGCAGCAGGAGAGAGCTGAGCCCCAGGGCCCCTCGGTCCCAAATTATGCTGCCTCTCCCATGCCTGCGGTGGTGGGTGGACAATATTGAGGGAGTCAGGGAGCCGTCTCCTGGTGCTTCTTCATGGCTCTTTGCTCTCTTTTCCTTGGCAGCAGGCAGGACCCGCAGGAGCAGGAGGAGGCTGTCCTGGCCATTTGCACGGCCAGGGACCTTGGCTGCAATAGGGGCACTGGGGCCATCAGGCTCTGCTGGAGCAGGAGCTCTGTTTGGCCGGCCCCTGGCAGATCTGTGCAGCCAAGGTGGCATGCTGCCCCAGCCCATCCAGGTAAGCCAGCCTGAGTAGGGGGTCCTCATCCCATCCCATCCCATCCCATCCCTCCAGCTCCTCCAGAGAGGTGCTGTCCCCAGAGCCTACCTCAGGGCCTGTCTCCAACACAGCAACTCTCCTCCTCTGTGCCCTCAGGACCTGCTGGATCTGCTCAATGAGCACGGCCCATCCACGGAGGGGATCTTCCGGCTGTCAGCCAGCGAGAGCGCCTCCCGTGAGATCAGGGAGGCCCTCGACAGCGGGGTGCCAGTCCAGCTGGATAACCACCCCGTGCTGCTGCTGGCTGTCCTCTTGAAGGTGAGCCCTGCTGACCAGCAGCCCTGCAGCTCCCAGCTCTCTTGGTGCTGATGGGCACCTGCAGGAGCACAAGCAGAAACCCAGCTGCCTGCTCATGAGCCAGAGGGCTGGGGATGCTGTGGGTGCTCCTGGGGGCAGTGGTGAAAGCCTCACGTGGAGACCTTGGCACTGCAGGACTTCCTCCGGAAGATCCCCTCGAAGCTCCTCAATGTCCACCTGTTTGAGGAGTGGATGAGTGCCATGGGGAAGACCAGCAGGCAGGAAAGGCTGGCAGCACTGAGAGAGTAAGTGTGGCAGCAGCCAGCAGGGACTGGCACAGGCTGGGACTCAGCTGCAAAGCAATGGCCTGCCTGAAATAGCCATGGCTCCTGCAAGCCGTATTCTGCTGTTGTAGGGTTTATGTCTGGGGGGAAATGGGCACCAAAAAGCTTTTCTCTCTGGGGAGCACTTCCCACAGGCATTGGCGCTTGCTGCAACAAGGGCCTCTTTCAGAAGGGCAGGGAAGGAGGGAGGTGGACATATTTCAGCAAAGGCAGTCCCTGTGCTGTAGAGCAGGCTGTGGCCTTGGGTGAGATCAACCTGGGAGACCTGTGCTGTCAACTTCATTAATGCTGTGCTCCTGTTCCCTCAGGGTGGCCAGCAAGTTACCAGAGGCCAACCTCCTCCTGCTCCGGCACTTGCTGTCGCTGCTTAGCAGCGTCAGCAAGAACGTGGCCACAACGAGGGTGACTGCTGGGAACCTGGCCATCTGCCTGGCACCTAACCTCCTGAGCCCGCCCCAGGAGCTGCCCCTGGATGTCCTGGCTCTGGAGACAGAGAGGGTACGCTGTGTTAACTGCCCGGCTACAGTGTCCCCAGCCCAGCCCAGCTTTGCTGCTCAGAGGGCCCTGGCTGCCTCCTCCTGTCAGTAAAGCCATGGAGCAGCAGCTGAGAAGAGCAGCCCCACGGCTGCACCTTCCTGCACAGAAGTGCAGGTCAGGCTGGGAAAGGTTGACTGAGCCCTCATCAGCCCCCTCACTGAAAGCAGTGGTTTGCTGTGTGCAGATGATGCAGCTCGTCGAGTTCCTCATAGACCACCAGGAGGAACTCCTTGGAGAGCAGGCAGCCGGGCTGGCCAGTGAGGGGAGCCAGGAGCCTCCAGCACCACAAGTAGAGCTGGAAACAGCAGAGGTAAGTGAAGTCCACAAGCAGTGTGACAACAAAAGCCTCTCCCCTCAAAAGGTGGGGCTGCCACCGCAGGGACAAGCGGTCATCCACCAGCCTGCAGCTCTGCCAAAGTGCAGAGCAAGGCTGATGCAGATTGGCTATCACGCTTTGTGAGGTGATCCCCCCACAATTGGCTCAGCTGAGCTGAGCAAACCCATCCAAGGGATGTGCCTTTTAGAGCTAGGGTAGCAATGGTGCAGGGAGGTCCTTGTCCCTGCTAACCTACACACTTGCATTGCAGGCACCTCCTGTCACTCCTGAGAGCGAGCAGGAGAGGAACTTTTCTGGGGAGAACAGGTAAAACTGCCTGGCTTTGCTTGGTTCAAGGTAATAATGGCTTCACATGTCTAACAATACTATTGCATGGAAAGGTTCCCAGGCTCTTCGCGCAACACCAGGAAGCTAAGAGCAACCTGGGAAGAGGGCAGCTATGGGCTGCCGTGCCTGAAGAAAAGCAAAACCGAGCTCTCAGGGATGGGCGAGTGAAGAAATTCAGGCAGGGGAACAAGGCACCCAGGTATGTAGCAGACCCTGTGTTCCATCTTTTTGCCAAGCTCTGAATATAGGAAATGTTCCTGAGGTGCACAGGATGGTCCTGCCCTTGGGGGAACACGAATGTCAGGAGAAACATGCCACCTCAGCATTGCCTGCCAACCTGTGATTTTAGCATGGCAGAGTGAGGGATGCTGCTGCTTGGGTTTTGGAAGGACCATATCCCAGCTTCCCAGGGCTCCCTGATGAGCCCTGCTGCCTGGAAAGGGGACACTGCCCATCTCTGTCAACTTCCCATGCTCTGAGGGTATCACATGTGTTGAGATGGGACCAAAGCAACACTGTAGCTGCCAGTAAGGAGCCAGTAAGGAGCCTCTCTCCTGAGCTAGCAATGACCTTTTACAGCACACTTTCGAAAAACCCAGGAGCCAGCTCCCACCTTCTCCTGCCCTCATGGTTTCATCAGCGCTTTCTGACTTGTAGGTGCCCATTTCCTACTCTGGATTCCCCAGATGAGCTCTGTTGCCTGGGCCTGGCGTTCCACCCTGCCGCCCCAGCACCACGTCGGCAGCAGCGAGGACAGAAACACCATGTCCTTCTGCTCTGGATAGAAGGTTCTACCACCTCACCCCGGAGCCAGAGCAGCGCCCTCAGACCCATCCCAGCCCTCGCAGGAGGCCTTGCTGGCTCACTCCTCAGCTCCCCCAGCAAACGCCCACCTGCTGGAGCATCTCCCGAAGAGGGGAGCTGGCCTCTGGACTTTGTTACTACTGTTGTTACTACGCTTGTTACTACATTTGTTACTACACTTGTTACTGTGTTTACAACTATGTTTATTAGTCTATTAATGTGTCTTTTGAAAACAAATTTTAGGATATAATTTAGGATAGATATAGGATATAGTTTAGGAAACACATTATAAGATATAGGATATATTTAGGATATAGTTTAGGAAGCATGTTACAGGATAGTAGCTATTTCACAGTGTGTGAGTACACACTTCATAGGTTCACAGGATAGCTAGGATTAGAATAGGATAGTTAGGGTTGGAAAGGACTTCCATTAATTTCATGTCATGTCACAAGACTGCTCTTCACTTGGCTTTTCATCTGTATTAGTAAAAAAGCAGAAAGAATTACAAAAGTCGTATCTCTCTGCCTTACCATCTGCATCCTGCAGAATGGAAAACAGAAAAGAAAGTATACAAAGAGAGTCTTTGGATTAGGAAAGAAATGACAGAAAGATATCTATGAATGCAGAAGAACTCCTGCTACACCCTGAAATAGATTCAGATATGCTCCAGAAGAGTACTGCCTGCTGTTGGAATAGAGCTGCATATCTTAGATACCTGTTAAGGTCCAGAAGTAAAGAGAAACTTGCTTCTGAAAGAAAATGCAGACAGGCAGCAGAAAGGAGCATTGAACTGCCCCACTGCGTTTTCATTGACAACGGTTCATAGTGGGCAGAGAGATGCCAAAACAGAAACACAAGAAACAACAACAAGGAAACAAAATTGAAAAAAAAAAAAAAACCAACACAAAACCAAACAAAAACACCTAAAAGAGAAAAAATACTAAAACCACAACTAAATGCCACTGGGAGATGATAGCAGGCATCCCAGCTGTCTGCAAACAAAGCTGTCTCAAATCTGAGTACCAACAGACTGATTTGCTTGCAAGAGGGCTCAGTGACTGATACGCACATATTCCCCTTGCAGTTGCTGGAATACATTGTGCAGACTGCCTGCAGTCCTCAGCATTGATAGCGTCACATGTATTATGTCTTTCTGAATTTTCTAACCATTTCTATACAGAAATAAAGTGCAAAATCAATATCTGGCTAGTCTGTATTTGGATGAGTCCCTTCCCTTTTCATTTCTCTCTCCATCTCTGGGTTTCACTTCTCTCTCTGATACTTACCTGTCCAAGAAGACAAAAAGGTCATGCAATGGTTGCATTTGTTGAAGCCTTTTCTTTCTCCCAGGAACTTTGGTTTTTCTCCCAAAACACCTGAGGAGACACTTGTATCCAGGAAAAGGTCTTGACAAGGAAAGAACTTGAGTATGTTGCTACTTCTTCTCATCTGAGAAACAAAAGCACTGCTTTGCCCAGAAAGCCACTGGTCAGTATTTATTCAGACTATCATCTATGAGATGGCAAGTACCATCTATAAGATCTAAAGTACAGTTTGCACATGTAAGCAAAAAACTGTAGAACTGCAGGTTCCCAAACACAGAAGGTTTAATGCTGACAGTGGCTTTTTACTGTTAGAAAAACACAAAATATTTGATACTACTTTAATTCTGTATCTGTGTTGCTTCTATTTTTTGACAATAAATATATTTATACTTTCCACAGCCCACATTCTCCAAAGTTTAAATAATTAACTGAAAAACCCACTCTACCTTTGTGAGACAACCATTCACAGTATTCTTCTAAAGCTCAATAGGGTCTTTCAGATAACATTATCCTGTTTATTGCCATTATAGTAAAGATAAAATTCGATTTTTCAAGTCAAAGCAGATGTAACTTGAATATAGCTTAGCTCTTCTTCTAAGTGCCTTGGGCATATATAGGTAATCAATCATATTTAATCAATATGTTGTTCAGCCATGCAGATTAATATGTCTATAAAAAGACAAATTAGAATACATATTTGGGCTATGCTGACATACGCTGAAGATTTCCTGGAGCTGTACCTAAGAAGTGTGAAATAACAGCAAGAAATATGTTAGGTTGTCTGTGCAAAGCCTGCTCGGCCAGGTTTGTTTTTCAGACCTTTGGGGTACCATATGGTTCAAACACACACCCAAAGGCTGTGGCTGGCTTGCAGCTGGAGGAGCTTTTCCTTCTGTGACACTGTTAAGATTGCTTCCTCTCCCACCTTGCAGCCACACTGTGAGTACAGGGTGTCTGTACAAGAGTGGCAAATGGCCCAATGGGAGTGAATTAGGGAGCAGCGTTATCACTCCCAGCAAAGACCAAGAAGTGGCTGTTGGTGAACTGAGAAGCATGGAAGAGGAAATTATTCTCCAAAATTCAAGAATAGCTCCTATTTCTCAAGCTATCCTCCACCCTACCGATGAAGGTTGGCTAATCTCAGGAGCATGTGTTTGAACATTGTATGCCTGCAGCTTCCCTGACTGGATGCTCTAACATGGTGATCGCAGCGACCTCAGTGAAACAAGAATTACATTTCTAATGTATCAGAGATTTTGGTTATCTGCAATAGTTCATTGAAGCAGATGGTGAGATGAAAAGCAACTATTGTCTTGATACTGAGCAATGCACTGGATCTGATTCAAATGTGCACAGTGGAAGCCCTACGTTCTAACAGTGCCTAAAATGTGCTTAGAATCAATACTCTTATAAAAGCAACAAAAATCCAGTAGTAGAGCTAAGCTCCAAAAGACAGCTTCAGTAAAAATGAGGAAGCTTGTTAAAAAATTAAAACAAGCAGCTGAGGGAATTAAAACCTTTTAGGCGGTATGGAGACTACTGAAGGATGCAAAATTGGAAGCACAGCACCAGTGAATACCACCTATTAAGAAAGTTTTGGAAAAGGATAAAAGGAAACCAGTGTGATGACACAGCAAAGAAAAAGGGGTTATTCAAATTAAGAAGGCATCATTTAACAGATTGAAACTGTACCCAAATCAAATAATAATAATAAAAATAATAGCAAAGTATCATAAATACTTTTTACAGTATTTATGATTTTTACATGATTTATTTATTTATGATATTTACAGTTTTTTAAACACAAAATGAAATAAGGGAGATGAAAAAAAAGTTTGAGAAGCAATCAACTTCAGGATTAAAACAAATATGATTTCTTCTTCAAATACTCCAGGAGTAAAAGGCCTGCCCAGAGAGCCTATAGGGTCAACTGATAATCCCAGTAGACAAGCAGCACTCAGGGAAGACAAGGCCATTACTAGGAAGCTAATAAATTCTTTGTACTGGTGTTTGCTGTAGAAGAATCTGGAAAGGGTCTTGTATATCCTTTGGTAGCCTGTAAGTATGTCTGACACTGAAATAATCACACAAGTGATGGCACAAATAAGCAAAGTGAACACTACAACTGACCAAGGCACCCACTTCTATGTGAGCCCAGCGATGAAATAGCTGAATTACTAATGGCAACATTTAACCTTTCACTTAAAGCTTCCTTGGGAATCAAAGGATGTAGAGGGTGGGGAAAAAAAAGGATCATGGGGGACCTGGATCACTAACAGTCTGAAAGCTTGATAGCTGTACTACACAGGTTAGTAGAACCTATAATAAGGAAGACAAACAGCAATGTTAGATTCAGTGTGATTTGTTCCAGATTTGGCTCCCCTCATCTTTAAGCATTGGTTGGATAGACAGTCTAGACACTGCTGCAATTGTAGCCATTGTACCAGCACTGGTGGCTACTGTCCCTATGGCAGGAAGGAGCTGGAAAACACAACAGAGCTGGCTGAACCCCTCAAAAACAATGGTCTTGATACAGCCATGACACGTTTCTCAGAGCCACTTCAAGGTTTTGCAGGAACTGAGCACAGAGGCTTGGTGAGCAGCAACAGGGTGCACTGCTGGGATTAATGGCCATTTAATCTCAATTGGTATGGCTGTTCTGATGTCCTTACACTCTTGTGGCATCTTGCACTGGCTCTTTCCAAAGGTCCAAGCCTGCATTTTGGTGTTGCTTTAACTTATTAGCACAAAACTGCTGTTTCTTCAAACTAATACTTGGTATAAACATTTCTGCACATAGCACATCAAACAAAGGACATTAAATGTCAAAAAGGCTCAAGGGAAGATAAAGCTTCAGGAAGCACTTAGTGCTAGTCTAATTCTGCCTTTTTTAAAACCAGGCAATCCTCACTACAGCTTTTCAGTTCTCAGCTGGGTAGTAGAGAGTTTATTTGTTCTAAGAGCTTCAGCAGTGTTACAGGGCAGCTCTGCTTGAATGGATAGATATAGACAAATGACCTCTCCACTCAACCCTGGTATGCAGTACAGCTCTGAAGTAGTTTACTGTTTGGCCATGTTTGATACCCAGGCCGTCAATCTCCAGATTGATTCTGAAGATACTGATTTATCAAATCACAAGACATGGGATCATCATCTGAAAGTACAAACACAAAGGTCTTTTATTTGGCTGTTGAAAAGACCGAACATCTTGTGGTCATCCTCCTCAGAGCTGTGTCTCCTGTAGCTGCTGGCTGTTTCTCACCTCGGCAGCACAGATCTTTCAACAGCATGAAAAGACAGCTACAGCAAGGAAGGCAGCAATAGAAATCATGGAGTAGCCGAGTAAGTAATAAAGACTGCTGCTGTGCAGGGTTACAAACCTGCCCACAAAGCAGCAAACACTGCTGTCTGGGAGAAAAATGAATCCTTATGGTCCTATTTGTTCCCCCCTTTTAGGAGCCAGTGCACTGGCTTGTGGAAATGTATTACTCAATGCTGAGAAGCAGAAGTCTCAAGAGCACTGGTCTCTGTGATTTTACTTTTCCCCTTAAAATTCATGCTTGCCTCAGATCACAGCTTTCAACAAAAGAACCAAAACCAGTATCTTCTCCTTTTTTTTACTTTCCTCATACAGGAACAGAAATGTTTGGAGCTTCTGATAGTGACCCCACATCTCTTGATTTGATAAATCAATGTGACCAGGAGCAGTATGTCCAGGCTTCCATATCAGATACAGAAAACCAGACAACCCCACCAGAGATTTACTAGTTATTTCACAGAGAAAGGGCTCCTTTAATTCTTTTTCTAAGTCTCTCAGCCACATGGGTTTTGCAGCCTGATAGTGAAATGAATGATAATGGGACAGAGTCAGAAACTGCTATTGCCAGTGAATTTTGCATGGCGAGTGCTAACGTATCATAACGATGGGCAGCAGCACTAGTTGCTGAGACTGGTGGACAGACCGATCACCTGATCTGAATGTAACAAAAGGACATAACTTGTTCATTTGTAATTCAGCATTAATACACTCCATTCTCCTCTAGAGCACAGGAAACACACAGAACAGCAGCCTTCTGTTGTCATTGAGATGCGAGGAGCATCTGCCTTGGAGAAAAATCCTTGGAAGAAGCACTTTTCATGTCATTTCTGCAGATTCCCTTCAGAATAAAAATCACTTCCTTGGTTTTCTCATAAAAGAAAAATGGGCTTTTTTTGTATGGCTTTGCAAGAAAAAGAGTTGGGGTTGGTCTGGTTCCCCCCTCTGTCCTCCTGCCCTTTCTCCCTCCTCTTCTCTCCACTCCTCCCCCCCCCCCCCCCCCCCCTTTACTGATAAAATTGGATTTATCTGTTTATTAAACCTAGCTCTTCGGGCCAATCTCCACCTAGATACACAAACTCATGAACTGAAACATATCTAAAGTACATAAGGAGTAAACCAAATTCTGATCCTACCTTTGTCATAGTATGTCTAAACCAAGTCCACTGATTTCAGTAGTGTAACTGCCCTTACCAGGCAGCTAGCATCTCCTATTGCAAGAAATTGTAATGCAGGAGATAGTAGGAGAGATCTGCAACTGATAGATTATTCTGCTTCCTAAAATTGGTGATCCATTAGGCTGCAACATCCTACAAGATATTAATTAACTGCTTCTGCTAAGCAAATTTACTCCAGTTCTATTTGAAACCACTCTGACTTGCCTGATTTCAATAGCACACATTTGCCATTAGGGCCACATAACTGTACCGTAAATTCAAAGACTCCAAGTTTCCACATATAGATGGGTATTAGGAATCACCTAAAGTTTTAGCATTTGGGATAACTGGAGTCTTACTGATAAGGAATTTCAGAAATGGATCTGGATCTCAAACACCAACCAGCTGTCAAGTACAATCAGGCAACATGATGGTGTGACAAGAACATTTGGATGTGGTCCTGGATTCCCTTTGCCTCTCTGCAAGTAGACCTGGACATGTCACATAATTTTTTTCTTTGTAGCAGTGTAACAGGGGAAAGAATATTCTCCTTCTATAGAAGGATCAGATCTGGAACTGGAAAGCTTACATTATTTTTCACAGCTCTGTAGTAATTTAAGACAAAATCAGCCGATAAATATGACCCTTTCCTCCTGGCATTTCTCTCCTCACATGTGCCAGCCCTTTCTACAGCCATCCACTTTGAATCTAGACTCCTTAACAGTTAATCAATATTTAACCCTGAATCCACTCAATTATTCATTTGAACAACAGCCTCATATTAGTGTCAATAAAAAGCACCAGAAAAGACGGAGGAAGAAAGAAAGCTGTTTGAAAGCCTCATAAACAATGATGAAGAAAAAATGCAAGGGGAAAAGGTGGCTTACCAATAAAGATCATCTTGCAGATCAAAAGCAGAAGTCGCAGACATACCTTCCAATATCTGAAGGAGGCCTACAAGGATGCTGGAGGGACTCTTCCTCAGGGACTGGAGCAATAGGACAAGGGGTAATGGGTTTAAACACAAACAGGGGAAGTTCAACTTAAATATAAGGAAGAAGTTCTTTACTGTGAGGGTGGTGAGGTACTGGAACAGGTTGCCGAGAGAACTGGTAAATGCTCCATCCCTGACAGTGTTCAAGGCCAGGCTGGACAGAGCCATGGGTGACATGGACTAGTATAAGATGTCCTTACTTGAGGCAGGGGGGTTGGAACTAGACGATCATAAGGTCCTTTCCAACCCTAACCATTCTGTGATTCTATGTACACTGCATTTTCAATTTTATAAATCCATTGTCTGCAAATTATGCACTGAACCCAGCCAAAGAAATCATACATTCCAGCTGAAAGCTAATGGATTTGCACAAGGGTAACTTGATCCAAAGAACTCCTATTACTAGAGGTAATCAATAGGAAGGGGTCTTCAGCCTGACTTCCAGACCCAAGTCTGAATTTGGACTTGATATTTTGCAGAAATTAATAAATTAATATTTTACTTGCAAGACAAATTCACTGAGAAGTCTGTGAAACACCCATCTGAATATTTCTATTTTGCAATCCACCTTCTCTGTCCCTCTAGAGTGCTAATAACATGAACATTGTCTACATCACAGCAAGCAGTGCTTACTGGGAGCCTCCTGAAGATATGGTTGTCCCCAGAAAAGCATAGTCATGCCAAGGAAAAATCACACATATACAATTATACATACACATCTTACTAGCTAACCATCTTTAAAATGCTCTGAGCAGTGGCATTCACAGTGCAAAACACCTTGGGACACCTGCTCCACAATAAGCACCACAGCTTACAGTTACTACAGGGCCTTTCACCTGCAAACAGTTGCTGCTTTCCCCAAACCTGCTACCAAGTAAACTGAGTCCCTGAGACTTGGCTCTTTCTTTTACTGATTCAGAAGCACTGCTTGTTTCTCTGAAGGGTGTTTCCATCTCCACCCTAGAGATGATAAGTTTATCTCTAGCAGCACCAGTGCAGTTTGTATCCATGAGGGAGAGGCTAGATTCCCACATGTGGCACCTAATTGTCCCTTCCAACATCTGTAGCTCCCAACTGGATCTGACATCAGCGTACAACAGAAACACATCCCTTCTTTCACCACTCTATATCCGAACATTAAAGGTGACAGCCGATGGTCCACACACACCACACTGCATCCTAACAGTGCTGTATATGTATGACAGTCTGATTCCACAGCTTTTTTGGTTTCACTTGATATAAGCCCCTGACTTTTTGTGTGATGGAAATTAGTGATACAACATTTAAATCCACACTTCACGATAGAGTGGATGAACTTATGCCCGCCAACCTGTTTCCATTCTTAAGCATCACTATGTCAGGTGTGTAGTGAAAACAAATTTGGTAAGTGTAAGCACTTATTCAGCTTCAGGAAACTGAGAAAATAGTCTACAGTTATATCTTCTCCTATCAAGAAAAATCTATTTATATTTTTTAACTAAAGGAGACATTACTTTTGTGGGACACCAAGATAGATTCTTTCAACTGTTTTGACTATTTTACCACAGACAATAAGACTGCTCATTGGAAGTCAGTAGAAAATATCTTGTTTTCTCCTTGTTGTTTTGTTTTGTGGGTTTGTTGGTTCTTTTGGCTTTTTTTTTTTTTCATGTTTTTTCTTGTATATTGTAAACATTTTATTCCTGAAAATATTTCTATACTGTCTCTCCTGGAGCATAGGAGCAGAAACCAGATTTACCACAGAGAGCTCCTTTTAAAACAAATCAGGAATATATTGTTCCAATCACCATTAGCTGGAAGAATTAATTCTTTTTGTGGGATCACACCTCCAGCAGTAGTTCTGGAAACCAAAATCCAACGGTTACCCAACTGAGCTATTACTGTAATTAGTAGTAACACTACTATTACTGTAATATGCAACCTCTCTAGCTCAATATATAGCACCCTAGCCCCCATCTGGTTTTGTCAGATGCTCTAGAGGATGTCCGAACCCACAAAATATAGATGACATTCAGCGGATGCTTGTGAATACATTTGAGCAATACTGAATTATGGCTGATTTCTCCTAATACTTAAAAAAGTTAAGATATGGTTTTTGCTCCCCCTGTGCAAAACTATTACCCCTCTCTGTCTTCATTGACATTGCTTTGTTTTCTGCCTTTGCTGGCCAAACCACTAGTCTTCCATGTTTATCAGCCACAAACAACAGTGTCAGAGCTGCTCTCTCAGTGTCTCGGTCACTGCTGTGTAACATCAGCCTTTATATAGCATCACGTATGCCAGCTGGAGCTTCTGAGTGTCTCTTGAAACCCGAGGTCCCAGCTAAGACTTAGTCTCAGACCCTCAACCGTAGTTTAGTAAATAAAACCATCAAAATCAGTGAGTGTTAGATATCTAACTCCTACCTGAACTATTGCATGCCTTTGAGAATCTGGGTCTTGGCCCACACACCAACAGCATTTGGAATAAAGAATATGTCCCTTGATAAATGTTTTTAATGAGATCAAAATTAAGGTTGTTTTATAAGGTGAGTTAAACATTATTTGTCCCTTTACAAATCACTAGACCAAATAAATATGGTAAGAAGCTGATCTCTTCTAAAGGCTGTAAGTTTCCAGGGCCAGAATAATTAAATTTTCCAAAATAGTTACCACAATGATGTTTTGTTCACAGATTAGTTGAGTTATCCTCTTGGGATCAATTATGACTTATCTTAAAGCCAGAAGCAAAGACAAGTTCTTTTGGTAAATCACATTGGAATGAGTACCAGCTGCTCCAAACAATAAAACAGCTCTTTTCAATATTTTAACACACACTAGTGAAGTTATTAAAACATTGCTCTTGGTCATGCTTCAGCATTTTGCACAGAGCGCTTGAAGGTCAGTGTGGCTGGCAATTAGAGAATGGGGTATGCAAAGGAGCTCTCGAGGAACAACGAACCAGGTGTAGGAGTCTAATAAGAACATGTGGTTTGTGTAAGACTAATATTGCTCCGCATTTTTTGATGTAAAGAGGAAGCAGGTTAGAAGGTCAGAACAGAGCAGCAGAAAATAATCCAAGGACCCAATTCTGATTATCTCATAATTTCCTACCTTTAGCAGCTGTGGAAGCAGCTTTCTCATGCAAAAAGTGAAGCAGAAATTATTATTAACTTCGGCACGAGCAGGTTGTTTTGGGGTCCTGGTTTCCAAGCTCTTTTTTTATGGACCGCATAACCCATCCCAACTGAATCCATGTTACATAATGACACTCCAGGGTTTGCTTTTATTTTTTAGGCTTTTACTGTCAGAAAAACTTTGCACATGTCTCTATGCATTTAATATCTTCTGCATTTAAAAGATGATCCTGAAGATGATTAGAGAGGAAAAGGAAAAAGCAAGTAGTTCTCCAGCATCTTAAAGTAGCTCTGCCTTGCTGCTCCATGTTGGTAGATCCCTTTCAGTGGTGGTAAGGATTGATTTAGACATTTGACATCCACAGATGTAGTCACAGCATGGGTAAACTCACTCTTTGTCACAATTCACAGATCTTCTAGAAGGCAAGTCATGAATATAGACCATAGCTTATATACATAATTCCTACAGCTCAGTCGCATACAGCTGAAAGCCACCAAGGTATGTCTGTGTAGGCTTAGTATCTACTTTCTCCTTCAAGATGCTACAAGGGAAGCACAACTGGAGCTAAATACCATAAGACTAGACTCCAAACCCTCTTTTAGCAATCATGCACTACAATGAAGTATAGTGCTGCAGTAGGTAGCATCACACTCTGGCACCTGCCATATTTAGGTCAAAAAAGCACTACCGTTACAAACCCTGGGTGATGGACTCAATCCTTACTCCATTTACTTCACCCAGGTGGCTTGGAAAAAGCTGACTAAGGCCAATAGAGCAGTCAAAGGGCTTCATTTCCAGTTATGTCATTCAGCAATAATATAATTTGCAACCAGCCATGAATTTGGATATCCTCAAGAAGTGGCATTACACAAGGCATTTTCACAGACAAGTGAAAAGCTTCACAACCTGTATTATCCTGGATTCCTTTGCCATCATTCGTTCTCCATAACTGGTTTAGAGAACCTGATGATTAGTTAAATTTACAAGAGAAGGGTATTTTAGGGGTAAGGGTATTTTAGGGGTAAGTGTATTTTCCATAGCAAATGGTCTACCCATGATCAGAGAAAGCAGATTCAATTCTGAGGAATTTTCTCTCCCCATTGGAAAAAATATCTTTGCTTTCTATGCACTGTGACAGATCTCCTTTCTGTATCAGTTAAACATTTATTGCAAAGAAAAAGATTTTGATGGGCAATCTCTTTTGTGATACTTCACACAAGAAAAGGATTTATCTGTCAGTTTGTATTGTGAACATCATCATCCAGTCAGTAGTAAAAGGTAAATCAATCGTGTGAACCAAACAGATCAATAAAAGATGGAGCAATTAATTTTGCCCAAGACACTTTACAGGATATCATTTGCCTAACAAGGAACAAACACAATTACATCAATATCTTCTTTGGGTTAGAAAGGCTTGCCATAAGAAATAATTGGAATTAATAATAAATATCAGATTTCTGAGTTTACAAAGATTAAAGCATTGCAAAGTGTAATCACTCCTGTGAAAAGATATTACTTCAACAGATGAGGAGTACTGTAAGCAGGAAGGAGGAAAAAGGTATAATTTCCATTACCCAAAATTCAAGCCAGGCAGCTTGAGAAACAGTGTTTGGAATACATATGATGTATTAATCTTACCAACAGGAGAGAAGCATCATTGAGTATTTACTGAAAGTAAGTCTGTTGTCAAAGTAATTTCTATCCCTATAGAGCACAGGCCACCATACAAAAAATACTGTCACCTGTCTGCCAATGGTCCTGACTAGCCAGTGAAATCTTCACGTCAGAAAGTTTCCTCATGGGAAAAGACTTCTGCTCACAATATCAGCAGCAGAATCAAGGTCTGTGTGGAGATGGATACTGTTAACACAACATGCTGTAGGCTGTCTCTGAAGGACACCAGTGGCTCTCAAACTCCTCAAAGCTATGCAGCTGCAGCAGCTGATTGAGCACCTGTAAGAATTTATTCAGTCTAATTTTTCAAGTAAAGCTATATGCCAAACCAACAGCCCCTTCCCCCAGAGCAATACCTAGTTATTTTGCTTCACATGGGTTCCACAAGCTCATAAGCATTTGGTCAATTCACAAATCTACTTGCACTGGGTTTGTATATGACTGCATAAAGGCAGGGCTGCACGCAGGCAGATCTCACTGAATATAAAAATACAACATAAGCTACTAAAGAAGGGTGAATCAAGCTACAAGGACATTGCCGTGAGCTAGAAGTCCCTCATCTATTTGGGACAAAGCTGGAACAGAACATCCTGCCCCTCTTCACTCTTTTCTTGACTGACAGCATGCTCTTAGAAAACTTTCGAGGCTTCCACTATCTAAGCAGGGGCTAAAGAAATGCTGGAAAGGCCTGAAAAAGGGTGAAATTCAATAAAAGTAGCTGTGTAACTCAGGGGATGGAAAGCTTGAGAGTGTGACTGATAACCAATTAAATACAGGACTAATGAGCAGGCTGCTTCTCGTCCATCAGAGGACTAATGAAGGTCTTTACATGACATGTGGTATTTCTATGAAGGAGGATGAGTAGACTGGGAAAATGCTCAAATACAGTATTTAAAGATACATGTCATGAATTAAATACTTAGCATTGCTAAATACTGGAGCTAGTTTGCTAAGAGTATGGATAAAGTAATTAAGCAATGAAAATAGGCACAACAGATGCTTGAACAAAACCATTGAAGTGATTTTCCCATTGCTACATAATGCATAAATAACTGGTCAAACATACACAAAAAGGAACTGTATCTTTAATACTTTGAGCTTGGAGTTTTGGGAAAACTCTCAGCAGCATTAAAACTGCATACCTTGAGGCTCTGAATAATGGAATGTGCTAAATCTAGAGTTGCACTGAGCTGCATGACCAGGCAAACTTATATGAGTTGGCCTGAAGAGGAGGTAGTGTAGTCACTGCCTGTTGCTGTCAGTACTGTCATTTGGTTCTGATTGGGTTGCTTCTGATTGGGGTAGGGTACATGAGAAAAGTAGTTTGTGTGCAGAACAACAGGTATATCTAGTTCTGGCACCATGGCTGTGCAGGTAGCTGTACTGGAACACAGAGGAGAAACAAGCAGGATAATAAAGAGTAGCAGAGGGCTCTCATGTGCACTGGAGCATTCCCACCAGGCTAAAAAGGACAGATGTGTCTCCTGGTGTATGTCAGTGACTTAGTTTAGAAATGGCTGCACAAACAGGCAAACAAAACCTGTCAGGAGGCTGACAGTGACAAATCCAAAGACAACACACAAAAAAGCCCATTAAAGTGTCACAAGATGAGAAGGGAAATTATCCAGGCATCAAGGAGCATCCCATTAGAATAAAATTTGGCGTTAACAACCGCTACTTATAGTCATCATATGGCCTTAATGAATAATTTGTCTTTGCCAAAGCCTGCTGTCCCTACTGCAAGCCACCATGTTTGATGTCTTTTTAATGGTCCATGTGTTCCATTTGTAACAGCCCAATTAACAATCAGTATCTGCTAGCTGTAATCATCATCTACTGTTAATGTTGTTTCTGTACTGTCAGGAGTTTCACAGTTTGTTAAACTACATTTCGCACAGCTGAAATTTTCAAATTCAAAGAACTGCTCAACCTGTTAAGATTCCGGAGAGAAATGAACTGGTAAGGATGAGAAAAATATAGCTACCGAAGAAGCAATGCCACTGAGCTGGTGCAGTAATTCCTCCTTTTAGACCCAATTCTTAGTTGCAAAGAACATATTATGTGCAGAAACCATATAAGCTTATGGACCGATGACCAGCATTCAGAGATATCCTGAAAGGGAGAGACAGTACCTGCTGATTTATTTGCTGGTATGCTGAGAGAGGAGCACACGCTACTGGGTCATTGCAGCTGAGCATCCCTTCTTCCATCATGCAAGTTAACATGCGGAAAATAACTGAAATCAGGGAAAAATTGCTGTCCCAGACACACAGTGGACCCAAACGTGCACAACTCTGAATGGACCAAATTAAGAGGATTGGTGCTGGTTTGTGAGCCCAATGTTTCTTCTGAGTTAATGTGCACTGAGCTGTGCAGAGTGTGTCCTTTCACCCCACACCATGCAGGAGTGTACTAAGGTCATGCTCCTCTCTGGCTGGGGGACAATTACAGGTTGGACCTGGTGGCATGGCTGGAGCAACACACTTCCCTCATAAGAGAGAAGTGCTATACGTTTATTGATATAAAGCAGTGATTTAACAAAGTTTGATAGTATATGTGACAGTGATTTAACAAGATCCAGTGGTAAGGTGCACTTCCTTATTTACTGCATAGAGGACAGGGTCAGACAAAACTGTCAGGGAGACTTTCACACTGAGTTCAGAAAGGACACCCTTGCTTTCTAAACTTCTCAGAGAAGAATCTAGGTGCAGCTGGATCCAGATTTAGCCTCGGACTTGGTCAACAATTTACGTCTAAAGGATTATGTGTGCACAGTTAATCCTTTTTACCACTTAGCTAAGATTTCAAAGTTTAGCATGCTATTAATCACTTACCAAGAATCTGTTGCGGCAAGGAATCTCTCAACCTCAAGGAGTAATCTTGAGAGGCAACCCTACTCAAAGGGACATCCTGGCATTCAGCCTGCTGCCATACAGGAGAGCTCAACAGACCCTGGGCTGGCCACTGTTTATGGAGTAAGGTGATTGATTCATAGTCATATTTGCATACCAACTACAGAAATTTGGCTTGAGTGAGACCTTGAACAGGACTTAACCAAATAGTGGTGTTGGTGCACAGTGTTCAGATTAGCCCTTGGTATTGTATTATCTGTCTCCCCAGAACTGAGTCGGATGCGGTTGTCACATCCATTACCACCAGCACTGACTGTTATCACTTGAGCTGAGTTGGAAAATAAAGGTCAGGTGGAGGGGGGAGTACACTGCCACACCTGTAGAGGGGAGATGATTTCCTGAGGTTGTTGTTACTCCATTACCTCAGTTATTCTGCTTATGTTAACAGTATCAAAGTGGTTAAAGAGTGGTCTATAATGTGACATCTGTAGTTTTGATCTTTTTGAATTGCACTGGTCCATGTCATTTGGCTTAACACAATCCTCCACAAATAGTGGAAACATCCAGTTATACAAAGGGAATTTCAGTACCAGACAGAGGCCAACACAGAGATAGGAGGGAAAAATATTGATTTGTTTGAGGGACAAGCTGCAGTCTGGCTATATATATCCTGCCTGCTGAAACTGCATTATATGAGCCAAACAAACAAAAAACCCCTCAAAGACCAAACAACAAAAAAACCACACCACAAACTGCAGCAGCTGATGAACCCTTTACATAGTTGTAATCACTTTTATGGGGTTCACTGATGCAAAGAACAAAATTATAACCTGATGATGATGTGGACTGACTGTCTATCCACTAACAATGACCTTTTGGTGTACTTAAAGGTCTATAATACATGGGAAATTAACAATTTTAGAGCATACTTCACATCACCTCATTATCTCCTTTGAATATAATCCAGTTCAGGACAGTAGATTCTCAACTGTACCTTTCAATCCTTTTGCATATGTTTAACATTGCTGTTTTCTTAGAAAAAATGGAAGCACATAATATATTACAGAAATTTACAACGGCTAATTTAACTCTATTTTTAGATATGTCATGTTCTTGGTGATGTATAAATAAATTAGGATTTTTATAATGTCCAATTATAGATGCTGAAAGAACAGATCAGTCCAACATCAGTTTTCTTTTCATCTTCCTTGTTGATTCATGTGTTTTGATTTTCTGCATAAATTGGTAATATATTCCTATACTGCATAGCAGTTGATAGCTAGCAACCTGGAAAACAACAAACTAACTTTCTGTTTTAAAGTATAAATAGCTACTTTTTTGCAGCAGGTTATTTTTATTTTTGCATAAACAAAGAAAAAAATCAGAAAGTCTCTGAGATTCAGAAAGATTGAGACTAGGTCAAACACAGAAAAAAAACTGCATATGAACAGAAAAAAGACACAGAAATTATCTCACAGCATTCATACATATTTAAGGGCAATGTAAAAAAAATAAATTGTGTTAGCCTGCTATTTTATATATGTAATTAAAGCAGCAAGGTCTAAATATGTGCAAATTATGCATGGGACTAATGACAAGTGAATGTAGAGCCATGCACAGAGGCAAGTATAACAAGGCTGCCCCAAATCACCAAGACCTTCCTTCAGCTTCATGGTAAATATAAGTTCTGTAGAAAGCATCTAGGTTTCTGGAAGTATGTAAAGTTTTCCTAGGATAGCAATGGGCAAGACGATTTTTACGAAGACTAGCAGAGTTTGGTCTTAATAACAGAAATAATCTTCCAGAAGACAGAGGAAGAAAGGAGGATATAGAAAGCGACTGATTAACAGCTGCACTTAGACAAGATCAAACAATCTAATAAAATTAAGTATCTCTGCAAGACCAAAATGAGATCTAGAAAACCAGACCCTATCTGATTTGAGTAATAAAGATGCTGTAGCCAATAAAATTTTATGTGGAAACATAATCCACTAAACTGATAAAAGCTAATTTCACCCAGAATAGTTAAGCAGTTACCAAATTACACTTCTTTATTTTAACTTTTTTTTAATGTCAGTTGTATTTCAAAGACTCTGTGACATATCTTAGGGTAGAGGTTGAGTTTCCATATTGTAAAATGCTGAGCATCCACATCTCACCAGAAATTATATATGAGCACAAAGAGAATAAGATACATAGATAATTATTACTTCTTTTCTGATATTACTGAGAGCCTTTACTGCCATTCAAAGACTTGTACCTGCACCAGCATGTCAGGAAGATATTTCCTGCCCAAAAGATTTAATAATGTAATTGATTAGCTTCTTTTATACTTGGGTGGGCGGGTGGAAAGTGCATTTCTTTACTGTGTGTAGTGTCTTTACAGGAGGCTTCACACTCCGCTCCAAGATTTTGCCACGCACAGAGGTGAGGCTGACTGCTATGTAGTTCCCCGGCTCATCCATTTTCCCCTTCTTGAAGATGGGGGTTATATCTCCCTTTTTCCAGTCGTTGGGAACTTCACCTGACTGCCATGATTTTTCAAATATGATGGACAGTGGCTTAGCAATTTCATTTGCCAGCTCCTTCAGGCCCTGTGGACATCCTCTGACATGTCTTATGGCAGGGCCTATGGAAACATGGAGGCCCTTCAGAAAGATGGTTTCTCGGTTTGTGCCATGGCCACTCCCTTTTACTCTGGTAGGAGAAAATAGAAGAGACACAAACCACAGTGTTTCCCATTCTGCACCTATATTCTTACTACATAACATTTGATTTGGCCTCTGTTTTGAGCTTCCAGGTTCAGTTGATAAAAATATGATTTACAGACCAATAATGAAGTATGAAGAGCATTCTCACTTCCTGCAGTACAGTAATTGATGTTGATGCCAGCTGACTGGAAGATACAGGGGATGACAGGGAAATCCAGAAAGCCTGGCCTCAAATACTTGAAAGTTATTTCTACTCTCTGCAGAGGGTTTTGGATGCAAGCACCTGTGAACTTTTCAGGGAACTCAGAGTTGTCAGCACTCTATCACTACTAAGATATATTCTTTTATTTAAAAAGCAAGTGGCTGATTTATGGTAGTTTTCTTTTATTTACAGACAGCATAATACTGGCCAGGTGATTTCTCTGTTGGCAGTGACAACCTATGGAAAATTTTAGTTGTGTCAGTATTTCTATGAGTTTGATGAAAAGGAAAATTTGACCCCAGCAGTATGCAACCCACAGTCATATGCTATGTAATGCTCTCAGCTGGGATAGCCTGTCACCTTTATATACACACATCAAATGTATGTTAATCTCCACTACAGTAAATAATTGTGGCTGAAATAGCTACAGAAGAGCTGAGAATGTTTACTGATTTATAGTCCATACTTGTCTATCCATCTATACTTGTAGATCCATCTACCGCTGTATCTTCACAACTGCAGTTCCATTTGGGTGGACTCTTTATCAACCACAATTTGCAAGATAACATCTTTGCCTGCTTTCCAGCAGGGGTAATTTCCACAGGTGGAAATGGAAGTTTTGGCTGTCACAACTAAGATTTGTGATTGTACAGTTATACCAGTGGATGAAAGTGGGGAAATCTGAGGTGTAGGCAGAACTGTATCATGTAGAGTTCCTTTTATAGTCTAACTTAGTTGCTCCTCAATGAATTGCCATGAGAATATATGCAAATAAGCTGGAGTTATCAAGAAAGAAATACATTAGAAAATCTCCTACTCTGCTGGAAAATTTAACTTGAACACCAAAGGAGAGGACTGAGACTAGCTGTTAAACATAATAGTACTTATGAAACTTATAGCTCAGAAATTGCCTAAACTGTTGACTAAAAGAAGCAAAGGGATACATACAGCAGAAAAGCTCTGTATTCAATTTATGCTGGTCTCTTAAATGTTTTGTGAATATCAGTGCCTATCAAACGTCAGTTATAGGATGAAATGCTAGACAGAATTTTGAGTAGAAAACCTAACAGATTCAGGTCAGGTACTTGAAGATGACTGAACACCATGTCTTCCTGCCATGTAAAACTGTCCTAAAGCTCCAGTCTTTTCCTTTTAAGGGCATTGTCCTCTGCCAACAATTTCTGGCAACAGTAATTAAATATTCAGACTCTGGTGCCTATTTCACATGGTCTGAGATTAAAAAGATGGAAAAATCTTCTCTATTATTTGCACAGTTTCAGAGTACTGATTCACTGTCAATGGATTTTTGATTAGACTTACTCTACCTTTTGAGAATAAGCCTTTAATGACTGCTGTCACACTCATTGCATGGGTTTAAGGCCTTCATGGTGCTCGGTACATGGTGAAGCAATAAATGCAAACCAGAACACTGATGGAGCTGCTCAGGTAGGCTCATCTATAGGAGCTGTTCAATTCGATATGAATTAGATATTTAAAGGGAAGAACAAGAAAGACCCAGGAGCTCACAGGTATAAAGGCAGAGAATCAGTATGTGACCTTTCATAGGCATAAGTGGCTCATGAGCCTTTTGCAAACTGATAGGCATCTTTTAAATAAGTGTTTTGTCTCATCTTTAGTGTTTAACATGTGTGGTATACATTTTTCTGTGGAGTTTATTTCACTTTCCATTGATTAAGGATAAGCTTTGATGTCTTACCTAAAACAGATGACTTACTTTATATGGCTAAAATCAGTTGAGATGAATACCCCACTCCCAATACGTTATTTAGAACTGTGATGAAATCAGTGGCCAAAATACCTGAGAAAAATACTAAGACGGAAGAAAAAAAAAAAAAAGAAAACACACACAAATATTCATTGCAGTAACAGAGAAAGAAATAGTAGCAAATAAACCTCAAGCAAATATATGCTAATTATAAAGAACTCGTGTCAGAAGAAGTGTCTATCAGAACTAGGATAGCCAAGTTATTCAGAGCAACAGAAGTCTCAGTTTCTCTTCTTTGGAAGGCTTACCCCTGAGAATTCCCATCTCCTCTTTTCACCCACAAATCTTCTTTATCTATCAGTTTTACCCAAATGGCCCTTTACAAAGCCTTGATTATACTTAAGCTGGATTTCTTCACGCATCATGTTACAACCTTCAGATAGCTATTCTGTTATATCCAAAACAGTGTTTGCATGGAAAATAGACGTATATAGTGGTAGATCTATAGATAGACAGGTATTTAAAGATTACCTCTTCATACTTCTTATACTCTGCCTTATTCTAGCTGGTATGAACAGGCTCACACATTTAGATCATGATTCAGAGCTGATTAAACACAATGAAAAGCTCACACTGACTTCAACAGACATTAGATCATGCTCACAGAGAGGATAATAGACCTTTCAGCAGAGGAAATGAAAGTGCAATAATACGCTGGCTTAGTGTATAATCATGTCTTCATCTAACAGCAAGCCCCAGTGTCTGTAATAGTCCACCAGTTTTGTACAGATAAAAGGCTTATTTTTTTGGCTCAGATCTTACTCTTGGTATTGAAGGTCATGGATTTAATTTCCACCAATTTTCAGGTCTTACTCTTTTGGTATTGAAGGTCATGGATTCAATTCCTACCAATAGCCACGTCTGAACAGAGGCAGATGTATCTGTGTATGGAGGCAGCTGAGGAACAATGTGAACTCGGGCTTTTAGACTCATTTGTCTAAAAGAGATAATATCTAATAGAACAATTTAGTTCCTGAATTCTTGAATCATGTATTCTTCCTCTAATCCTCAGCCTCAGAGGCTATAAAACCAATTCTTTTTTACTGGCAGCATATGTAACTGGCACATAACTCTAAGCTTTGCTGATAGAGGTAGCTTTTGAGTACTGGCATTTGTGATATCAATATATATATATAACTCTGGTTATTGCAAAAGCTATATCTCTACTACTAAACTGAAAAATGTCAGGTAATGTTCCCAGACTTTGAATATTGCCCATCCTGGTACAATGCCAGAGTGTTTCCAAGGAGAGATTTGACCAGTTTCTCCCAGAACCTTACAAGGTTTTTGGGCACAGCTGGCCATTCCCAGTAGATTACTTTTGAGGGTAAGAGAAGCTGTCAGTATGGACATGGGCTGTTTGGTACCACTTGAACATAGCGTCAGTCCCAGGCAAGATCTAAATCTGTCTCCCAGAATCTTCATCCAGCAACATTCCCCGAGGAAGAGTCCTGTTGCAGAAGTCAGTTGCAAGTGGTATCACTGCATTTTGAAAAGTGGCCAGCTACATTGGAGTGAAGAATATTGTACTTTCTGGTCCATTTTTCTGTATTATAAAAACTAGCCTGGGGAGATTTTGACCAAAAGCTGCAATGCTAATACAGAAAAACACTAGATAATAAAGATTTATACAAGAACATATCCATTGAATGTACACATTTTCTACTGATATGTATCTTTGGTCTGTACTGTAGGTAAGATTTGAAAAGAAAAAACAATATGTTACTGATTCAGCTGTTGATAACGTCTTATCAGTGCTGTACAAAAATGACTCACAGAGTAATCATGCAGAGCTTTTCCAGCTCATACCTGAATGAAACATAATTGACTGCAAAATGGAACTATCCATAGAGAAGAAAGCAATATACATACCCTACCATAACTGTGAAAATTTCCTCTTTTGTATAGTCTCTCACTAGAAGAAACAGAAATAGCAAAACCAAAGGACAAAAAATTAATTTCAGGACACCGATATAAATCATATAGAGAAGGCTAACTTCAGCTAATCAACTTTGTCAGGCTTTCTTCTGTTACAATATACCATGAATATTATCTCGCAGGTTCCTTACAGAAAAGACAAATAGGAGTTTGAGACAAGAAAAGCTCTCTAATGACAGATTCTGACATGTATGGGCTGCTAGGATCAGTAGGAACATATTCTTAATCCATCATCTCCTTCAACCTGCCTTCTTCAAAGTTTCTCTTGTAGCAGTTTTCAAAGCTGTAATATGCCACAGGTTCCTGCATTCATGCTTTCATTTCTAAGTAGGAAATTGTAGAAATGCATATGTCTCTTAGATATAGCAATAACCTAATTTTCAAGATGTCTTCTACTAAAATTGTCAATAAATATGACTGTTATCCCCATCGTCTGGTATTTTCTTCACTCCATTCCACTGCCCATCAGCAAGGCAGATCTTCATATGCAGTGCAGGCCTGTAACGGCAGAAGAAACTTCCTTTCAAAGTATTACATCCATTTACTCTAGTGTGTAAGTAATATACACTAGGTTATAAAATGGAGATACTGTTCAACCACAGCTATTACCAAGCCAGAGCTTTTCCATTTCAATTCTCAAGTCATATTCATAATATTACTATTGTAACTATGGCATAACATTATTGCTAATCACAGTATTATAACTATAAATAGGCAAAAAGTCTGATACTGTAATCATTATGTCGATTTAGTTACTACATGAACTTCAACAATTGACTCATACAATGATTCTAGCTTTACATCACCCAAGTTCTTCCAGTGCTATGTTATACAGTCTCCCTGCCTCGTCTCACGAAGTCTAAGTGGGTGGGGTTTTAGCTCACTTTAAATATCCACAGAAAAGATATCAACTGCCAAACTAATCCTTCAGTATCTCTTTACGGTCAGCAGGAATAATTGGATGCTTCAAGGACGTGATTCATTTAAATTATTTTAGGATGAGAAGAACAACACCCTATGAGTCTCGTGTTTTGACTCTGGTGTCTGTAAAGGAAGGCAAGGATGTAGACATCTATGCGAATAACTCCTATGCAAAGAATCTCTCTGTGTGAGCTTTTCCGAAAAAATACTGACTTCAGTCAGGATGTCAGACAAAATTTTAAACATTTTGGTTTTGAACACTTGAACGTTTTGAACATTGGAAATGTTCAAGAGACTGAGAATGTCCAGAAGGCTTAACAAACTGCGCACTCCTCACAACCTCTCAACTGTCATTTCCTTGCTGCTTAAAATTTTAAATACTCAAACTGATGTGGTCAATAAAGCTAATAATATATGTCATTCCACCCTTCAGAAAACAAGTCACTGAATGGCAAATCCCAGTGGGTTCATT
The DNA here is from genome assembly GCA_028858755.1 of Ara ararauna. Taxonomy (NCBI): domain Eukaryota; kingdom Metazoa; phylum Chordata; class Aves; order Psittaciformes; family Psittacidae; genus Ara; species Ara ararauna. The sequence goes on along the minus strand of CM054377.1, from coordinate 108,301,379 downwards.
TTTGAAGAGTAATATCAAAAGAGCTGATTGAAAAAGAGCACTTGATTTTTATAAGGTTTGTGATAACTATGAAAACACATTCCTTGCAGTGATGACGCTTTGTTGAAACCGCTGTTTAGGGACAGAAATAACTAACCAAGATAAATTGGGAAATGCAAAGGAGAAGAGTGAACAAACACTACATGAATCAAATTGGTTTATCTCATTAGTGAAGTACTGCAGCTTAGAGAAAATCAGCACTTCCAGTCTCTGCTGTGCCAGTTCCAGCAAGGAGCCATTAGACTCTTCTGTTAACGCTTCTAGAACTTGTGCACACATCTGCAATGCACTGAATACCCTTGACTCCCCCAAAGCCAGGCATATCGAAGCATAGAGCCTTACACCACCTGAAGGCCAGGAACTTACCATTCTTGTTGTTCAGCTTAGGTACTCCAGAAATCTGTATCTCTATTGTAGTTTAACCCTGCAGGCCATTAAACACCACATTCGATCATTTCTGTCCCCTGCAGTGGGATGGGAAAGAGAACTGGGGAAAAAAATCAAAATTCATGGGCTGAGATAAAAACAGTTCAATAGAACAGAAAAGGAAATGAAATAATAAAAGTAATAATAACATGAATAATGATGATAATAATAATAAAATATACAAACCAAATTATACACAATACAATTGCTCACCACACACTGACCAATGCCCAGCCAGTTCAGCAGCAGCCCCCAGACAGATTTACCCCTAGTTTATATACTAAGCATGATGTCATTTGGTATAGACAGTTTGGGTCAACTGTCCTGGCTGTATCCCTCCCAGCCTGTTGTGGCCCCCAGCCTCCTTGCTGGTTGGGTGTTGTGAGAAGCTGAAAAGTCCATGACATAGTGTAAGCACTGATCAGCGACAACTAAAATGTCAGTGTGTTATCAGCATTATTCTCAGACTTAAGCCAAAGCACATCACTGTACTAGCTACTAGGAAGCAAATTAACCCTATCCCAGCCAAAACCAGGACAATCTCATAACATCTCTTTTTTTAACTTCTGTGACAATAATAGAATGGATTTGTTGATAGGTATAAGCTAATAATACATACTTACCCTTTGAAACAGAGAAAGTGTGAAAGCATTCTTAATTGTGCTGAATTATGATTAATTTCATCATTAACTGTCCTGATTAACCACCATAACCAACAGTAAACAAGAAGCACTGACAACATTTCTCTTTTGCACTCTGAAAATTTGGCTATTCTTGTTCTTCAGACAATGAGGTAAGAAAAGTAACAGAAACAGGATGAACCTTTAAAAAATATTGACAGCAATCCTTTTTCAGCCACTTTGCCACTGATCCCTCTGTAATATACTTGGAAAATTCTTTTAATGGCAATAACTTACAAGAGACTATTGTAATAAAACGAAGACTTATAAACAGATGATATGGATCCCAGTGACTACTAAGCAAGAATTTTTAATTAATACTGGCTGAATTATTTATGACTAAAGATTCACTCATATAATTGCAAAGCCTTTCATAGCAACACAGGCGGCAAGTTCACTTATCTGTTATTACATTTTAAAAGTACTTCAGTATACATCCTTCCTATAGCGGACATAAGATCAAACACAGGAAAATCAACAACATAACAAAAACAAGCTGAAGAGTGAGAGGACTGTTTTCAAAACAAAAACAATAAATTGCTCTTTAGTTATTCATTAAAATCATTTAAAACTACAAAAGCAGTGGAACTATTATTAACACTTCCATTAACAGGCAGCATGCCTTTGTTCCTATTAGGTTCATTACTGCTAGCAAGTAGCTGTCCCTATCTGAAAGCTACTCCGTGCCTCAAATTGTTCTTACAAGAACAGGGTCAGATCAGTCTTGGAGAAAAGTCTGAAGAACGTGGTCTTCTTTAAATCAACCAAGTAAAACAGCACTTGTAAAGCAAAGAGAGAAGATGGTCAACCCAATGGTGTCAAGGGGCCAAGACATCTGCAGTGTTGCACACTGCACAGGCTCTCAGGTACATTAGGCTGATCACTGAAGCCCCAAGGGTGGGCTATAACAGCCATTTTTGAACCTTCATCATCTGAGCATCCCTGTGACAGTACACACATCACGGCATGCAGGAGCTTCCTTGCCTCAATCCCAGGATGACCAGGACAGAGGACATTGACCAGGTACATGCTGACAGAGGTTCTCTGTGAAGGCCGTGGGGCTTTATAGCATCTGAAAATTGAAGTAGTGGCTTAAAGCAGCAAGAAATATCCAGGAAGTTTATTAATTTCCCTTAATGTGTTCAAGGTGCAGGATGGGGCTGAGCTTGTGTAGTCTGAGAAAGGATGAAATTAATTACAGCAAGGTTGGGATGTTTCCTGTCTGCTTCATATTTGTTGAGTTAGGGAGTGGTTCAGACAGTACTTCGAACTTAGTCCACCTTGAAAGTAAAGCAAAAGCAGTTCAGGAGGAATTTTTTGGGGGCTTGGTTGTAAGTCATGTAGAACAGACTTTTTGTAGTTCAGGAAGAACATACTGTTCAGATATGTCTGACAGACATTGGACTAACCACTCAGACCAGAAGCGGATCCCCTGTTTACTCTTTCTGATTATCGGTTCTGAACTGCAGAAAACAGGTGCTGCCAAATTTGAATCACTACTCTCTTTTCTGCTAGAAGCATCAGATATGTAAAGGCATTTGAAGAAGCAGGTCTAGTCTCAAGGAAGCTCTTGTTTTCCTTTACTATAGCTCCAAAGCATCAGATAAAAATTAATTCATAGAATCATAGAATAGTTAGGGTTGGAAAGGCCCTTAAGATCATCTAGCTCCAACCCCCCTGCCATGGGCAGGGACACCTTACAGTAAACCATACCCCACAAGGCTCTGTCCAATGTGGCCTTGAACACTGACAGCAATGGAGCATCCACAACTTCCTTGGGCAACCCATTCCAGTGCCTCACCACCCTCACAGTAAAGAATTTCTTCCTCATATCCAATCAAAACTTCCCTTGTTTAAGTTTGAACCCGTTACCCCTTGTCTTATCACTACACTTCCTCATGAAGAGTCCTTTCCCAGCATCCCTATAGGCCCCCTTCAGATACTGGAAGGACGCTATGAGATCTCCATGCAGCCTTCTCTTCTCCAGGCTGAACAGACCCAACTTTCTCAGTCTATCACCATACGGGAGGTGCTCCAGTCCCCTGATCATCCTCATGGCCCTCCTCTGGACTTGTTCCAACAGTTCCATGTCCTTTTTATGTTGAGGACACCAGAACTGCACACAATACTCTCTACTCTCCCAAGAGCAGAGTAGGGGGGCAGGATCACCTCCCTCGACCTGCTGGTCGTGCTCCATTCCGAACCTTGACGAAACACCAAATACAGTAAAGTCTGTGAAATAGTGCCCAAGATGAGGAGCCTACCCAAAAACTGGCCGTGCTTGATTTAGTCACTGTAGAGTGCAACTAGAATGCAAACATGTTGCAATGGGGATAGGTGTATTTGATTTACTTTGCTATGTAATAGGAAGCACTGATGGGTTTTTTAAGAAAGCACCCAAAAGCACAGTAATGAATCCATCCTTAATTCTTTCTTTTTGTTTTGTTTTAACTCATCATTTGCAATCTATTTTTTATTTTGCAGCTATTAATCTGCAATCTTTGCAGCTCATCTGCCACCTTGTGGCGCCGTTGCAGACTTTTCTCGGGGCTGAAACGGAAGAACAGGCTCTTCAGCAAAACCTCTGCATCTGCCCTGCTTTTGCCAACCTGGCAAATACAGTGGCCTTCGTTAAAACTAGCCTGATTAGGCTTTCATTCTACAGTGTGAAAAATTAGAAATCCAAATACTCATCCAGTAGGCCATGTCTGTAAACTATCAATATATATGGGTCTGTGAGCCCTGTATATAGGTATATGTGGGAATAGAATCAGTTACATCATATGCATGATGTTCAGAATGCATGTATCATATAGCATGACATATATATATGTATCTTAACAGAATGACAGAAAATAAGGCTGAAAAAGACCTCATGAGCTCACCTAGTCAGTCTTCTGCAAAGCTGGACCAGATCTAACAGATCATTCTTAGCAGGTATATAAGCTTCTCACAAAAACTTCAAACAACAGAAATTACCCAGCCCCCTTAATAAACTATTCAAGTGCTGTCTTGCTACTAGAAAGCTGTTCTTCATACTTAAGCTAAACCACTGGATTTAATCCCATCACGTTCTGTCCAAAGTGGACATTATGAATAGTTTATTCCTTCCTTTTGCATACACATAAAACATTAATGAATTGATATCAGTTTAAAATGTTTCTCTGACATTAACTGATTCTGATATAGATAAGTGGCGGATATTTACCTTAGAATTATCTGGGCCTGAATTATTCACAAATAACTAAGGATTTTGCGTATCCAATTTAATTCTCACTGAAGATGCTTGATTTCTCGAGTGTCTTTTTGCAAAAATAGGTCTCTGGATAGTGAAAAAAAACAAGGAAACTAGAAACTGGGGTTCCAGAAATAACTAGTTGGTTTTGAAAATCTAAACACTGATACTGAAGAGAATGAATCCACATATTTATCTCACGGTGATAAAAGATTTAGGCAGAGGGTCCAGGTGCTTGACCTTGCTTTCTTGAGAACTGCCAGAATTACAGTCTGTAGTGTCTCCCCCAAAAAATTACCTCTTTTTTTTTATATTTTAGCTCAATTTCAAAAATAAGCTGCTATTCCATCCACTGCAGTAGAATGCATTTACTGAATCGCACTGCACAGTCTACATGCTGATACCATTGTGTGAGCTTCACAATTACTGCTCAAAGACAGATTATATCTACACATCAATAGGATCCTAGAGAATATGCCAATTTGAGGTGTTCTTAAAGAGCAGTCACTTTTACAGCTAATACCATGCCTATTAAAGGTACTTATGTACATTGCTGATATTAAAGGCCTCCCTCAACCTTATCTGGTTATTTACTGAGATCTGGTTTTATACAAAATGTCACCTGACATAAAGATCTTTGTGTCTGAAAATGTGAAAGAAAAACATGCAGCAAATCACATCAGGGAGATGAAATAATTTAACATTCTTTTCGGTCTTTGTTCTGAAATGTTCATCCCATCACCAATTCTCTCAAAGTCAGAAATTAAATATACTTGCTGCCTTCGGTGCCTACTGATATTTTTCTCCAGTACTTTAGTCCACATTGTCTCTTACACATCAAAAGAAAGGCTAACACAAGATTCTCAGTCATCTACAAATACGGCAATATTGACTTCAGAGACAGAGACATCACCTTGTAACAGCTATATTTTTATCTTTAAGCACAGTTTGAAAATGTTAACCCCTCATTCACACCATCCTGGGCTCATCCCATGTCAGTGTATGGCAACAGTTATCACTCCTACAGCATGCTCCATAACTTTTCTGGCTAAAGCACTGGCCTTATATTTTTTGCCTCAAAATTGATTATAATAGCAAGTGGCTTCATTTGATCCTGAGCACCTCAAGTGATCAGAAAGCTCTGGCTGCCGTTTATTGACAGGTGATAAAAATTTCAAACACAGGGCACCAGAGAGGGAAACGTCTGACACTTCCCTTGGAGGGTCACTATAAGTTTTGACCTAGGAGGCAGCAATGGCACTTGCTGAAGGCTATCCTCCTGCTGATTTAATCATGAACTCAGAATGTTTCCCAGGTGCAGAGAAAGGATATAGGGTTTAAGATAATTTTGTCTATCTACAGCTGCTGGGTATGAAGAGGTTGAAAAAATACCTGCCAGCCCTGTGGCAAATGCCTTCCATCTCTCCCAGAGCAAAACTGAGTACAAAAATGCAGCTCTTTTTTTGCTGAAGCACCATAAACTTGTCAATCTATCTCCACTGATGTGACTAATGCCTGGGATTCAAGGATATTTCCAGTTCTCCACAGATCTGCCCTGCTGGCCTAGGGGTCCCCCACAATGCCCAAGTGTTCTCTACAGAGAGCCACCAGCATGCATCAGCCCTGACAGTTTGCTGACAGTGGGCCTGACGCTTGTGACGTAGAAGATACATCCCAGCTCCTTTCTCAGTACTGAGTATGCACTGGTAATGGAAAGGGAAATGTGCTTGGTGATGGGTGTTAGGTGAGGGGGCTCAGATGTTCTGGCAGCCATAAAGAGGAAGCAGCAGACTGCAGTCACCATCATGCTTTGGTCTCTCTGCCAGCCCTGAACCCTGATGCTGCTACTTCCACTGGTAGACATCCACTGGTAGCAAGCAACGCCAGAAAGCCTCTCAGGCAGCATATTGCCCTCAAGAGGGAGGAGAGCACTGCAGACTCCTGCAGACACATTCTCTTTGTTTTCTGACCAAACAGAATCTACCATGATGTAATCCTCACCAACAACTAACACACGTTTTCCATGAGCTATGAGCTAAAGATTTAATGTAAGTAGGCACTAAGTAGAAACTGCACTTCAATGCTTTCTGCTTGAAGTGTGTGAGCTGCAAAATAAAATGCTGGTGATCACTGCTTTAAAAATAAAAGGGTGCAACAGGTCCAGCTGCTTCTAGGATAGAAAAATAATGTTTCATTGCAGTTGAGTTTCCACATATGAGGTGTGCCGCAGTAATCAGTGATCCCCACAACTGTGTAGGTCACTATTGCTTCTGAAATGGAGAATATCCACCTACTCCATTCATTTGATGGACAGGACTGTGTTTGCATTGGGAGAGCAAACACAAGACGCTCAAGATTATTTAAAACTCTTTATGATAGGACTCCACATAGAAGCTGCAAGAAGATCTCTTCTGTAAGAAGCAGCGTCCACCATATTACAAAGGAGACATGTACACTGGCTCCTTCCAGATCAAGCAATAGCATGAGTGTGATGCAGAGGCCTCAGAGCAGCCTCTGTCCCAAACACCTTCCAAGCAGTCCAAAAAACCACTCTAACGAGGCATAGATATGGTCTGAGTAGGGAACACAGAAGGTATCTTCCTTGTGGCCACTTAAGACAGATTGCAAATTAAGAGTTCAAAAGTAGTGTTACTACACAGGAAAAATAGAAGTATAAGCAAGCTGACAAATGACCATATTCTAACCTAGGATGTCTAAAAAGGAAGAGGCAATAGAAGATTAAATAAGGTCAGTAGAGAAGAGGATAAATGATGGAAAATATTTACCAGGACCTTTGGAAGTGGAAGAGAAAGAAAGAAAAATAAACTTTACAAGCTAGACAGCATCCCTGTAGAGCATCTGATGAGATCACAGCTGGGTCCCATGTGCTACTGCTTCTTCCAATTTCTCACATATGTATGTAAGACCATCTGCATATATTATTTCCTATTTCAGAACTAGTCCAAAGAGCTCCCTTGAATAATACGTTTTTTATCCATGCCAATATTTTAAAACAAAGCAGTTTTGCATTATTTGTTCCAATATATCTGCAGTTTAAATTATGCTGCAGCAGAATGTTTCAGCATGAATTGCATTTGAAATATAAAATTGTTTATGCTGCTGTTTTTTCCTTTTCCAATTGAAAACAGCTCAATGTACCAGTTGTAATGGATTTTTAAACACATTTATCATCCAACAATCTTTCCAAGGAGGAAAAGCCAATAAGTGGAACAAAAACGGACCTTCCTTACAGCATTTCCCCATGGATGGCTGTGTACTGTACAAAATACTATACCAGAAGCTTACACCCTCTAACTACATTTTCTCTGTATTTGTGATGAATCAAATTTTCAGCTTAAAAAAAAGAACAAATTCTTTAAGTACTGAATTAGCAGAGCAAGATTTTCTTTGACTTTCTCAACACAGCCTTCCTCTCTGCCACTCGTTATGCAGGAAAACCCAAACAAAACTCTTGAGACTGTGGAGCATTCCCAACAAATACTTGTTTTTTCCCATAAAGAGCTCAAAGATAGTTATTTCCCAAATGAATAGACCCAGAAGTAGTTAAGAAAATCCCCAAACCCCCAAGTTCAACTTGTTCTGATTTTCATAAAGTGACAAACAATGGCAAGTTATTTGCCTACCTATATAGCACGAACACGGCCTTCTGTTCTTACTCTGAGAGGCACTGAAAGACTCTGCTACACCCATATTCATATCTTCTCTGGATAAGAGGTTATCGAAGGAAAGCCATATTGTTATTGTGGTGATATCTTGCATCTGGGGAAGTTCTTGCAAGCAGGGATTTTATTTTATTACTTTATTTGTCCAGGCAGAAAGAATTGTGAATGGTTTTGGGGTTGTCTGTAGTAAGAGATTGATTTGCTTTTTCGGAACTTCTGCTTACACAGTGTTTACATTGTATAAGTAAGAATTCAGATTAAGGAAATAGGTAGATTCCATGCCACAGATACTTCTTTCAGCAGGAATTTATTTCCAAGATTTACCACTGCGTGGGGATAATAAAAAGTATGTATTTGACTTCCCCATTGGCTGCCGTAAAAGAAAAGATTCTTGAATATGTACTGTCGCTAAATACCCAATCCATTAGTAAAACAGACAGAGCTATGTGTGTTTTCAGCTCTAAATTACCCATCCAAGAGCACTGTTACGAAAATTTCATTAATCAAGTAGAAGATAAGTCTTCACTTCAACTTCAGAATTACAATAAAATGTAAATGGCACGCCATATGCTAACAAAAAGAATCAATAATTATGAAGAATATAGGCAAAGAGCAACATCAGATTTGTTAGTTAACAAAAAGGCATTTGAGCAGGGTTTTAGCCACACCTAAGAAACAGTTGTAGATGCAGGGAACTGCACAAAACTGAACATGCCTGTTGACCCAGAGATGTAAGTGGTCAGGCTTTCTCACAGTGTTGCATCTCTTGTAGAAATGGCTGTTGTAATACTTTTAAAGACCAGAGGAGAGAAGTAATTTATTCAACAAGATCACAATAAAGATGGACTTAATTCACAGGGAAGACACTGTACAGCACAATCAATAAATTGTCCTTACCCAAAACTTTTTTTGAGCATAAACTCTCTTTCTTGATCTAGGTTGTCAAGGCTGAGGCCAGTAAGCTTGCTTAACATTCAGAATTTCATAGTTTACACACAGGACGACAGAGCAGAGTACCTCTCTGGTATATCGTTCTCTACTCATTCCTACACTTGTCCAGGAATTTCTTCGGTGAAGTCATGTTTTGCCATGGAATCATGTAAAACAAGATTAGGAGGGACCCTAAGATGCAGAATCAGAGGGACCTTTGCCATTCTTGACACAAGCTTGTCCACGTTGTCTTTTGGTTTTTTTAAAAAAAAAAAAAAACAACAAAAAAACCCAGCTGTGATGATCCCATAATCACCCCTGAAAGACAGCAAGTCATCATCTAAGAGCACCATGGGAGGATTGATTCCTGAGAGAGAAAAAATTAAAAGATACCTGAAACATGGGTAAGGAACCTTCTTTAAAAGGAATAACTTTCTTATGACATATTTGTTTTCATTAAAAAATAAACATCAACTGAAATAAAATGAAAACCACAAAATGTCTCTGCAGTTGTAACAAAACAAAGAAATGGAAATGAATGGCAACAAGGATGCAATCAGAAGAGGCCAGTTTTCTAAACCCTCTTGTTCTATAAGCACAGCTGCATGAAATATGTAGGCAAAAGCCCAGTGTTTTTCTCAGACAACAATTTATATTCTGCTAGGACAGTAAATTATGCTCACTGCTACTTTTGAAAAAAATCTTTAAAGAGAAAGGGAAGAAATTACGTATTTCAGAGAACTCAGCCTGTCAGTACTGACTGCACAGGGTGTTGCGCTCATGGATGTCTTTGCATCTTTATTGCACCTTAATGCACATTGACTTAATGTGGCAGACAAAGCTTAGCTTCTCCCTGAATTTGTGCTACAATATCTTTGAGAGTAATGGTGCAAAAAATCCTCTCAATCTTTTTCCTCCTGTGTATGAGTGGGGGTGCATATATGCGTGCCAGTGTGGGCATAAACATGTGCATCACTCATGCATGTGTGTAAACCGTATTTTTTATACCGGGGTGCTAAAACAGCTTGTTAATATAAACATCTCAGTGATTTGTTTAAAAATTCAAATGGCAATAAAAACCAGATTCTGATAATCTGATGTCTTTTGCTTTCAGGAGTGGCCCCAGGAACTTACTTTGGACCTGATGTTAGCAGAAGCTGAATGCTTAAATTCTGCTTTTTATAAGGATTTATTCCTGATGCATATTTGAAGATCTCAATACTGATTTTGTGTCAGAATTTACACATCACATGGCCAACCTGCTGTAAAGGTCCCAGTGAGATTACACTATACTCTAGAGAGTCTGGGACCTGCCCATTGATGGTCAATGTGTACCTGTAATAAAAGTAAAGGCTGTTTAAAAATCTTTAGAGCTTAAGTATCCACATGGGCAATATACTAAAAAATATTTATCTTCTTGCTTCCACCCTTTTTTACTGATAGTTTGCCATTTAATACTATAACTACAAAGCTACTTATGCTCTGTAAAACTCTGCACAGTTCTGAACTCAGAAATTTGTGATAAAATTGGGTGGTGATATTACTGCTGGTAAGGGTGGAGTAAGGTAAAAGGCAAAATCTGTAACAGGTCTCTGCTACCTCTTTTCTCACATCATACACAAAAGAACAGAGCTGCCATCTATATTAAGACATTATTGTAGCCACATAATTAGAAATCTCTGCGATTTGCAGAATTCACACCTCTAACTTGCCTCCTGTTATTATATAAATGTTATAGGTCATTAGAATTGCAAAACACATCCATACAATTTAAACTGCCCTGTGTTTTGTCAGTGTAGGGAAGACGTGTCCCCTGCACAGTTAAGTCTCACTTTTAAGACAACAAAATAATACAAGACAAAATACAGGATAACAGATCAATATATGAAGAGCCTGAGGGCTGCTGACAAAGAAGAAAGGGGCCAGGCAGGAAGATTTTATGTGATTTTAGAAAGTAGGAAGAGGAAATAAATAGGAAGAGGCAGAATAACAGATGTGTAACACAGGGAAAAGAAACACAGAGAAAGGAAATGTGAGAGGAGTGGAAGAATTTCAGCATGTAAAGAAAACGGGAACAAGCAAGAATGTAGGGAAGAAGAAACTCTGCCTAACAAATAGTTTAAAAAGAAATGGACCTACCCTAATCCTGACAACCCTACCAGAAAATGCCCAAAACCAGGAATGTTTCCATCCCAGTATGTAAACCATGAAACCCATCACAGCTACCTTCAATCCAATGAGAAAACTGCCCTCTGGTGAGAAATCACCCCAAATTTGTGACTTACTAATGTAGGTCACCAGTGATGTTTTGCAACTGCATTTTTCCTCCATCTTCATCATGATGTCCTAAAATTGGGACCACCTTCCCTGTTCTTTATAGAGAACATAACCATAATACAGATAAAATACAAATTTAGCATCATAAGCGAAGAGAATACCTTCACATCAATTCACTACAATATGGCGCTAGGGAAGCATCACAACTCTGTCATTTGGCAGAAAAGTGAGATGGTTGTCAGGGGACAGGTTATTTTTGTTATGTTTTGCTGTTACATTGTTGCACATAGTGAGTAGTCTCAAACCAATGAATCAGGACTGTAAAATTCTAAGTTAAATATTTCCTTCCTACCAATACTATACCTTTGTCCGGAGCCAGGCTGATGTTTCCCAAAATACTGTTTAATATGATTCAGGTCACTATCAGCCATATTATCAACCATTCAGTTCATAGAATCATAGAATCATAGAATCAGATGCACTTCCTCACCTCAGACTATGCTGTGACCATTAGAATCAAACATTCAGAAATCTTTAAAAAGACAAATCAAAATAAACCCATACCTGTATGGGAAGAGATCACAGGGGAGTAATAAAATACAACAGTTATCTGCCAAGAAAATGTGAAATGATAGGAAACACTAAGGAAAGATCCTGTGAGAGAAAAAAATGGGAATTGGAAGATGTTAGCTTGTAACTTTTAGTTTTTCCATTTTCTTAGGTTTTCAGTGTTTTTTCCCCACATTTAGGGTAGCCTTTTGGCACAGAAAGCCTAACCTAGATGGGGTTATAATTCTTTCTCCTAAAAGACCACTTTCCATCACCTTTATTTATGCCTGGCTCCCATCAATGTATAAAAAGGTAATAGTCCTCATAGACCTCTGCAGCCTTTTGCACTATGGACTGAGAGAATGGATATGTGATGATTCAGGTCTTTCTTGTTAGACCCAAGTCGATCACAGAAAACTGTCCCTTTAGGCTTTCCCCCAGTGGTGATATGTAGTTCCTTTCTGTCCTCTCCCCATATTGATTAGTGTTTCCCTGAAGACACTGGAATAGCATGATTTATAGTGAAGTGTTCAATAATTCATAATGAATGACTCTACAACTCCTTCAGACCATGAATTAGCAAAAGACGAGTTTTGATGATTTGTCAAGATTAGCAGCTGTGTCCTAGTCTAGGCAAAGAAAGGCTGGAGTAGTGCCAGTCTGAAGATGGAAACTCCCAGGGCACTCCAGGTTTCATAGTGAGATGAGTTCACAGACATGCTTCAGAATTCAAAGCTGTCTCTGGACATTCCTGCAGTGATAAATTCAACCCGCTTCTACAGCACATTGAGCTCTCCTAGCAAATGTGAAGTTGGGCCCAATGAGCTGTGATTTTGTGCCCTGAGACCAGGCTATGTCAGTTCAGAGTCTTTTTCCTAGGGACAAAGTCCAATCCCTGCAAAAGGCCAGAGACAGAAACTGCTGGAGACAGACTGAATGAAAACTCTAGACTTTTTTTCTGATTTGCAAGTTGGAGAATAAATGCCCACAAAAAAACTCTGACTCTTTCTTTCCCATCATCAGCTGCACTGTAGTTTCTGGAACTACAAAACTGTCATTTGCTATTGCCAACTTACAATCTTGGGAGACAAAGCCCTAACAAGAGCTGAAATGATGACTGAGCTGAGCCCAGTAAACTCTTATCACATGGGACCTGCCAGTGGGATATAGGGGGCGAGGGGCGTTAATGTAGCAAACTTCAGACTTCCAAAGAATTGACATTGTAAAGCTGAACGACTCTCTCTTAGCCTAGTAGATGGAGAGAAAAAGACATGATGTGTCTGATACATTTTAAGTATCAACTTTAGGAGGACACAAATCTTATCCCTTTTTTCTTCTTCCCCCAGCTTTTATCGATGACCATGACACCATGTGGTATGGAATACTCCTTGGGTCAACTGAGCTTAGCCACCCTGACAGCATCCTCTCCCAGGTTCTTATGCCCCTCTAGCCTGCTTGCTGCTGGGGTAAGGAGCAGAAAAGCCCTTGACTCTGTATAAGCACTGCTCAGCCGTAATGAAATCATCCCCGTGTTATCAACACTGTTTCCAGCATAAATCCAAAACATAGCCCCATACTAGCTACAGTGATGAAAATTAACTCTATCCCAGCCAAAACCAGCACACACTGTTACCCCGGGCAGCTTCAGCCAACTGGCTTATCTGCACTGTAGTCCTACACTGAGTCTGACATATCCTACTACTCGTGGCTAAATTACATATAGACATGGTATTTGCTAGTCTATGCCTCAAAGATGCCTCTTTCCCACTTACCAGCTTGGGAATGGCAGGGGGAACAAATAAGGTAAAAAATCCACATCACTGTAGGCAGTATGTCTCTTGAAGAAGAATTAAAAATCCATATGAATTATAGAACATAGGAATGAGCTACTATAAATTCATCTGAGCTGGTGTTCAAACCTTAGAAGGTAGCAAGATTACTTCACCCAAAATTCTCATCATACTTTAATAATTTTTAATGCAAACAATACCTTGTGTCATCACTTTCTTACAAACTCATCTTCTGGTTTTAGGGATCAAGTCTCATTTACACCAGGACAGAAGGCTGGGGAAAATGAGATCAAGTAGTATGGAAGAAGGCAAGCCCTACTCTTTAAAAGCTCCCTGCTGGAACAGATACCACTTAAGCTGGGTTTACTTTCTGTGGTTCCCACTAGTCCCTTGGAACCCTGTCGGGAAAGCCTCTGACAGATATATTTTACCTGGAGGAAATCTGAGATGGAAAACTGCATCATCCAAGTAACCCCAGCAGACCAGTACCAATGAGATTTCTCCTGAGTGCCCTGTGCATTGGACTACACACACTAAGGGTTGAAAAGCATTTTAATTTGCAGGTTAACACAAACCAGCTGGCACTTGAAGGCAGAGGATCAGGCACCCATTTATACCAGCCAAGGGTCTGTCCCTAAGGTCTGAATTAGGCCTACAGTTTCACCCACATGGAAGAGTAACTATGGATTTTAAAGACACCTATTTTTAGTGCAAAATAGTAACATGAACTGGAATGCTCTGGAATGACTTTAAAGGAATGTTATTCATGTGGTTTTAAATTATATGTATTATGTTGTGTTATATGTTATGTTATTCCATGAATATGTTTAAGCTTCTAACATTCATCAGAAGTTGAAAAATAAGCTGTACAAAAATACTGTAACTAAGGAATAGGTAGCCAAATATGACTCACCATACAGACTGGGGTTGCTCTCCCTACCCTGGCTATCTGAAAGTCCACTTTTGGGCTCCCTGAATAGTTGGTGGGGAGAGGAGCACCACAACAGAACTATTCAGCCCATGTTAAGGTAGCTGTCAGAAGAATTAGTGTGAATTTCCCCTGTAGAATAAATGGGCTTTTCTACATGGGGTATTTTCCAACACGTTAATCACACTGTGATTATATAAAGAGCATGATGGGAATTCATTTCATCTAATACTAACTATTCAGCTTGGCTAGTTTTCTAGACTTCCACCTATAATTAGAGGCATCCCTTGAGAATAATACATCCCCTTACTCAGACACTGCTGTTAAGACAGGATGAATTACCTTCTGGGGATGCTGCTCACTCCCTGTCAGCTTCAGTAGGACCGTGATTTTGGTGACAGCCTCTGGACATGAATACAGTTCAAACAATATATTTGTGCTTTCATGTGGCCTACAGAGTTCCTTCTTTCCTGTTACTAGTGGGTCTGAATCCTCCAGTATTTTGCTGGGAATACAGAGTCTCTTGTCAGAGCAGCAGTAAACCACACAAAAGATGAACTGGACCCTGACTGAAAAACTCACAGATCAAATGGTTGAGCTGTTTGCCAGGTCTGGTGAGAAGCAACCCAAACATTCCAATACCTAAGGGGGCCTTCAAGAAATCTGGAGGGGGACTTCTTATATGGGCATGTAGTTACAGGACAAGGGAGAATGGCTTTAAACTGACAGAGGGTAGATTTAGGTGAGATATCAGGAAGTTCTTCCCTGTGAGGGTGGTGAGGCCCTGGCATAGGTTGCCCAGAGAAGCTGTGGAACCCCATCCCTAGCAGTGTTCAAGGCCGGGTTGGATGGGGCTTTGAGCAACCTGGTCTAGTGGAAGGTGTCCCTATCCATGGCAGAGGGGTTGGAACTGGATGATCTTTGGGTTCTTTTCCAACTGAAACCATTATATGATTCTATGACTGACCCATGAAATCTGATTACCTTTGAACAAGTACACAGACACATACAGTTTTCAAGTATTGCTTTCACACAGAATGATGAATATTACAGCACATTATTTTCTTTTCTCAGAAGAAAAGGTTAAGCATCCATTTGATTGACAGACATACCAGCCAGAATACCACAGTAATATAGACATATGAGCAGATAGCATTTAGCAGTGCATTTTAAAGTCATGACTAAGAATGTACACATAGAAGTGCACTTGAAAGACAGTGAGATGAGTCAGACATTCAGCAATTACATTGTACTTAAAACGAGTGAGAAGGATGCTGCTGGGAGGTCATGGGAGATCATTTTGTCAAGCAGTGTTAAATGAAGCATTTGCCTTGTGTCTTCTTTCAGAGCTGCTCTGTGAAACACAGCATCTAGTAATTTAAAGATGGAATGAAGAACAAGGCAGAGAGTTTTCAGAAGAAAAGCCTGGAATATTGATTTGCTTCCATTTGCAAAAGCATGGACAGGAAAAGATGAAAAATGACTTTCCATGTAAGCCAGCACACCTCTGCAGGCTCCAGCTCCCTGCTGAAGGGTGAAGAGAGATTCTGAGATTCTTGTGCAGGCTCTTTGCAGGCAGTGAGACTTGTTTTCATTTATTGATGTTTAATTCTGGCATCCACTGGCAGGCAGAGTAGCTTAGATGCTGAAGATATCCCAGTTCCCCCACTGGAAATGTGATGCTGTTATCAAAATCATGATGTCACATATTATAGATACCATGTATTTGGAGTGAGATATTCAGGACATACAAAGACTGCCCTGGTGTTTCTGTCCTCAAAATGTGTTTTCTTCAACATTTTCACCTTACCTCAGCATTTTTCCTGCCTCTCTTTAGTTTGACCATTCCCACGCGACTTGAGAGCAACAGATGGGAACTCTCACTGAATGAGACAACCATTTGAAAAATGGCTTGATCATACCAATCTCCTGCAAACTTGATGTGAAGTACCAACTGCGGTTCCTGTGCAGTTTTGTGTTTTGTTTTGGCCATTTACCTGATCCAGTTGTGGATTTGCTGACCCTGTGCCGAGTATTCTGGGAATTCCAAAATTCTTGGTGTTCCCCAAGCGTTTTCTTATGTATGCAGTGCAGTTATATTTAATCTTCCTTCATGAAACAGAAGCACACAAGGGCTTGACACTGATTTCCTTGGAACAGAACATATCCATAATGTAGCAATGGCCATTGTCCCAAGAGGCAAGAATCTGAGTGCTACTGATTGTTGTGAAAGAAAGATGTCCAACATGAATGTCATGCTCCAGCACGGCTTAGCATATTTAAACACAACTGACTTTATGCTGAATACTCATAGAGGTTAAAGAGCCCTACAGGTGCTGAGCTGATCCCCTAGCTTGTCTTTTGCGACTGCAGTGAAAGTACACAGTAGCATTTGCCATTTAATGGGATTTCAAAAACCTTTGGAATCCTTTAATAAATAAATAATTAAATAAAATCAACAGAAAATAAAGCTGCACTTTCAATTAATGAGAACAATTACTTCTAATTGTAAAGCTCAGACATTTTTCGAAACAAAAGATATCATTTTGCCTTAATTGCTATGTGTGTTGAATAGGCAATTAAAAACACATAAAATTTGGACCCACAGATAACAAGGAGCAAATTTCTGTCCTGAGCAGATTACAGTTGTGAATGTGTCTCTGTTTTCACTTTGAAACCTATAAAGGGGCTCCCTGCGCACATTCCATGGTTCCTCCGCTATTGTCACTGCAGATACGATATCGGCATTTCCGTTACAAACACTGAATGTTCCTGCAGACAGAAGCATGGCATTACTCAGCCCGGGAGAGCTGGGTCTGTATTGTTTTAAAAACATTGCTTTGTTTGGGCTTTGCACTCTGGAGCATGAGCTTCAGCAATTAAACAGTGGGTGGGAACTGTGCTGGTTCTGAAGTGCAGATACTCTAAAAGAAATCATCTCCCTAACAGAAATATGCCCCTTTACAGCATTTCCACCTCCCCTCTAGGGATATATGCTATTAACCTGCTGGAGGGACTATCTCACAATTGCACAAAATTGGTAGGAAAAGAGGAATTCATGCGATTTCTCACTCTTTTTTCTGGTCTCACTCCTGCAAACACTGAACACACCAGCTTTACTGAGGAACTTGCTACCCCTTGAACTGAAGCAGGCAAGCCCTAGAGAGCCATATTCTTTTCTGCTACATAGCATCATCACGGGACAAATTTACATATGAATCAATTTGTGATGCTATT
The DNA here is from genome assembly GCA_028858755.1 of Ara ararauna. Lineage (NCBI taxonomy): Eukaryota > Metazoa > Chordata > Aves > Psittaciformes > Psittacidae > Ara > Ara ararauna. Next base: position 108,283,605 of record CM054377.1, on the reverse strand, counting down.
TATCTGCAAACCAAGAATGACTTATGCAAAACAACAGTCACAGTCGCAACTGTACTTCACAAACTAGGATAGCTTCTGTATTCCAGCCCCATTCTGGTTGTTTGTTTAAATACTGCCTCTTTCCAACACCCTTTCTCACAGATAAGGAAACTGAGGCTCCCTGATGACACTAATAAAGAAATTAAAATAGCAATTCACAGAGATTACTAAAGGTTGAAAGGATTGTCAGTATAAGACAGCCTGAAGTCCAAAAGTTATGTCTGTCCATCACTCCAGCCTATCATGCTGTAGGGGTAGCAGTGGCGTAAAAAAGTGCAATCCAAGCTTTATTCATAACAACTGCTCAAACCAGCATTCAGAACACATGTTTGAAGATCCAGACTGCTGTCTCTGAATTTTCTCTAGCATGAAAGCTAATATGCATTAGAAGATTCTTCAAGTTATTTTTCTGTTCATGCAGCCCAGTGAATTTTAGTCATACCTAAAGGTAATACGGGAAATTACTATACAATGTGTTTTCGAAGAAAAAGCAAACCAGTAATTGCTGGGGGGAGTTTGTTAGGTGTATACTCAGGAAAGCACAAAGCACATATTTCATCTATCATGATTCATCATGCACATAAACTTTTCCATCAAGGCATCTTTACTTGAACTGTTTGCATGCCTGGAGCTGATGTGGTTTAACCCCAGCTGGCAACTAAGTACCATGCAGCTGCTCACTCACCCTTTCACCTTGATGGGATGGGGAGGAGAACCAGAAAAAGGTAAACCCCATTGGCTGAGATAAGAACAGTTTAATATTTGAAATAAAGATAGTAACAATAATAACAGGAAATAAATAGAGGAATCAAACCCAAGAAAGACAAGTGATGCACAATACAACTGCTCACCACCTGCTGGCTGATGCCCATCCCATCCCTGAGCAGTGATCAGGGGATCCCAGCTAACTCCTCCCAGTTTATGTATTGGGCTTGATGGGCTGTGGTATGGCATACCCCTTTGGCGAATTCGGATGAGGTGTCCTGTTTCTGCTCCCTCCCTGCTCCTTGTGCCCCTCCTCACTGGCAGACCATGAGGAAAAGTCCTTGATCAGGGTAAACCTTATACAAATAATCAGAGCAGTTTCTGTACAAATGAGAGTTCTGATAGTAAAAAGCTCTAATTTGTTTATTTATTTAACAGAGAGACCTAAAGTTTGGCTCGCTCAGCTGATGGCATTCACAGTGTTGTGTCCTCCCTCTGCTGATAACTGCCCTGCTTTGCACCCTCTTTTTACTGGAGGATGTTGTTCATTTTGCACTTTACATTATCCACCCAAAATCTCCCTGGTGCCATAAAGAACCAAACCAGCTGGTCCTTCTTAGTGCCTAAAGCAAAAATTCATGGCAACGCATCTAACCTGTAGAGACAGTGTGATGACACCTGTGTTACTTCCAGTCCCAGATGTTGATGGTGCCTCCAAAAGCTGCCCAAGAACAAAGTGTGCCAATGCTGCACTGGGTATCACCCTGCTGTGTTTGCTGTTGGCTTTGGGTGTCTTCAGTATCCATGATATGTCACCTGAACACTAGATCCTCTGATTTCAGACTTCTGCTTCCAGCCACTATCTCTCAAGAGGCACCTGCCAGCAGCTAAATCTCACCCAGAGAAACATAGAAACTTGATGGCAAGTAGAAATCAGGACTCTGGAGTCCAATCTGATTCACCTGAGAAGCAGAAAGAAGAAGATCCTTCACCCAGTGATGGGAACCTGGGAGAAGACCCTGCCTAATGGATTGTTAGCGGAAGACTTCATAAGCGGAAGGGCATTATACCCCTTGCTTTTCCACTTGGCTGCTCCAGCTTCCCCAGCCATCAGGCCCAGGACAGTTGAGCATTACCAAGCTATGCAAAGAAAGGAAGGAAATAATAAATGTGAATAACAACTGATATGAATGAGCTGCGTAAATGCGGAGAGGTGATATTACTGAGAAGGCTTCCTAGGGCTCCAACACATTTGGGTTCTGCACCCCTGATATTTTTCCTTGCTTTTTGTGTACACAGGTAGTTGCAGCACAGATGGAGAAAAAGAATTGCAGAGCTTCAGACACAGAGCCTGTCAGTAGAACTGGTCAGGAATTTTCTGTTTAAAGGCTTCTGCTCTCTCAGAAGATGAAAGTTCATCAGAAGAGAAGGCATTTAAGGGATTCACCTCAGTGGACTTGAAATAGAATATTTCTCTGTGTTATCAGAGAAAGGGCAAATGGTGAACCTCTTTTGCACTGTATTTGCATGTCATGTTCAAAAGCATTAGTATAAATGAGGATTTTAAAACACTGAACTTATTTATACATCTGAAAATAGTCCTCCAACATTAAGGTGATGAAAAATATGCCTGGAAAAATTTGATATGTACAATATGAAAATATTCTATGTACAGCAAGCCAAGTAGACCAAGTGAATATTTCATACTTTGAGCATGATGATGCATACATATTACATTACATCAGGGAGTGCTAAGACATATTTATAATTTGAAGGACTTTAGAGACCGAAGCAACTTCAGTGTGTAAGATGAGATACCAATAAAAAGGGAAGTAATCTTGAAGAGAGCTGTGTTGTATTCCTGGGAAAGCAAGGCAGCAAAGATAAACTTTGACCATAGACGCATACTTGGCTGTCTGCCTTTATAAATATGTATCACCTAAAAACAAATATATCTAGTACATCTGACTCAACATGTGTGTAAAAACCTAATCAATATGAAGGATAAGAGAGTACAGGTCTGGTCTGGTGAATGCATAGATGTAATATATGTATATGTTAATAGAAGTCTGGGATGGTAATGAGTGTATGGATACTTCTATAAATATGCACACGAGTTGTTTGCACTGAATTTTGCTCTTATTTGCAGTGCTGAAACAGCAGTTTGCCATTGCTCTTCCTGACTGGGTCACTACTAATCAATAGCCTTATAAATCAGAGCTTTTAGGCCACTGCCAGTCCTTTTCCTCATGCAAACACTTGTCAGGATAAATTAATGGCCAGTCAGGTCTTTCCCTTGTCTTGCTGTTGCACTGAGTACAGCCTGCATTTATTGTAGTAGCTGTAATTGTTCTCCTCCTCCAAAGGTGATGAAGGAAAGAGAACAGCATCATTTCCTGCTTTCTCAGTGGGACTTCTAGGCTTGCTGAGCTGCTTCTAACTCCACTAGCTTTGCTCCTAGTTCACTCCCAGGTAAGCAGCAGGACAGATCTCCCTTTGGGAAAAAAGACTCAGCCGGAGCAGAAGCATCTAAATATGGATAAGAAGTAATGTAGTGCAACCACAGGCACAGAGAGTCCAACTATCCAAACTATCCTCTTACAGATGAATACAAATATAAAATGCAAGAAACAAAAATAATAACAGAGAACTTTGTCAAAGTGAAGGAAAGTTGCCAGACAAGTCCCTCACAGATCTGTCCCAGGGTCTGTTCAGCTCAGCATATTCATGAATGGTCTGGAAAAGGGAATAAATAATACAAAAATATTCAGAAAAGTCAACTCTGTGCTGATTTCAGACTCACAAAAGGCTCTCACAATGCTGAGTGACAGGGTGATAAGATTGCAGTCGAATTTCAATACTGATGAATACAAAGTAATGCATTTGGGGGAAAAATAAAACAAAACATAATGACACAGACAAAATTGTAGGTTGTAGGAATTATAAAGAGTGAAGAAAAGGAGAAGAGAGGTCTGTATAGCTAGGAAGTAAGCAGATGAGAAAAATTGCAAATAATTATTTATAATGCCCAAGACCTAAGCAGTCTGAAATAAAATGATCAGAAGGAAGGTTTAAAAAAACCCAAACACAACGGAAATTACTTTTTCATACATTTCACAATTAAATTGTGGAACTCATTGCCACAGGAAACTATAGAGACAAAAGTAAAATCTTGTTCATAAAAAAAGCCTAAACTCACTGGTACAGAATATGCCATTGCATATTAATGCTGGCTCAGAAATTGTCTGGACTCCTGTTTGCCAGGAGTTGACAGGATGTACCGGATAAAGGTAGCTTCATACACAACCACTTAATCCTCATCCATGTGAATCGCTGATTACATACAGTGACAGGATTAGAGACTATATGCTTTTGTCCAGCTCAGAAAGCTAGTTCTTACATTTTCAATAACACTATACTTCATTCAATAACTCACGTTTTCTTTCTTTTTTCTTTTTTTTGGGGGGGTGTGGGGGGGCGCCACTAAAAGAAAGTGCTGTACATTTCTATCAGAACTAGGTGTGAAAAAAAAATGGACTATACTACCTCTTAAATTGTCAGCCTAAAAGAAAATGGATTATTCTACTTGCTTTCCTACTTACTGGGGTAATATCCATATCTTAATTAGCATCCCTGCTTCCCCATCTCTCTGACTTTGCCATAGACTTGATTCTTCAAAGCTGTTACCTTGCATAGCAATATAGTGCTCATCAGTCATGAACAAAAAGTGTCCTGCTTGTCAGTACAGATTTGCAGTGTGGTTTTAACTATATCAGAAACTCAGTCCAGCCCCAAAATAAACATGCTGTTTCATGAGTGATAAAGTTAAAAAAGACTAGTTTATTGGAGATTTCTGTCCTATATCCTACAAGACAGGTTTTCTGCCTTTCTGCCTTTTCTACCAGTACTTCATCTCCTTCCAGTAGACCTTTTTGGGTCATATATATAATACGGCTTGTCAGGGCTGACTAGGTGTCTTTTACCCCTCAGGATATATGAGTTTATAAATGCCTCTATCAGTGGGTCTCACCATGTTCTTTCTTTGGCATTCTTGCCCTTTATTTACCTAAGTAGGTTTAAAAGATGTCATTAAGGTCTTTAACCCTCCATCAGCTTTGAGTGAAAATGGCCAACTGCACCAAAAGCTGCAGGAGGGGAACCAACAGATCAAGAGCTCCATTACACAACTTTGAATTCAAGACAAAAGGGTCATATGAAAAGTGTAACATGCTGCTCTTCGGCTATTTGCAGAAATTTTGAAACTTCAACCCCTGGGGATATAGTGATTGAGAATATATTGGAATATAGAGAATCCCAATATGTGTTAAAGGAAGCGCACCCTTTTCCCTGATATCCGTAACAGATAGAAAAACCAACTTCCAGGACATTTTAATTTACAAGAACATATTAGGAAATACAAGGGCTTTGCAAGAAGTGCCCAAATCAGCAGACATTTTCAGTGTTTCACTGTTTCACTATGAAGAGAGTAAATAGCTTTTCCTCTACAGTACCTGATGAAACAAGAAGAGACAAACACAACCACAGGATGGAAACAAATTACAGACCCCATCCAATTACACAGTTCAAATTCTTAAATCACATAAACTGCAAGTCAGGCATTTCAGTTCAGCTCAGGTAAGTTCATTTTAGAAAAAGGAAAGAAAAAATAGAATTATTTGAAAAAAATCATTTTGTCTGAAAGCAAAACATTGCAAGCCAGCCATGAGCTGTAAGTTCGAACACCTTTGCTAAAAGCCTCTATTCATTTGCAGTTTATTGCATAGCATGAAGCTGCCCACTCTGGTTATATTCTTTTTTAAATGCTTGGAGCAGTAATATATAAGAAGATTAACCATATGCAATATATATTCATTAGGTAAATACTGAGATGCCAAATCAAATAGATTACTTTACATAAAAATTTCTCATAAAATATGAGTGGGCATCATATTTAATACAAATCACAAACAAGTGGCAAATGATTGTCCTGCATGCAAAAGTAATATAAAATAAATACCTTCATATGCAACAGTTTCACCACTTACCTCCAAAAGCGATTCATATATATAATCCATTTATAACAGTAAACTGGATCTGGGTTTTGCTATTTTACAATTGTTCTCTCAGGAGGGAAACAATATCAAACTTTATGGCAACTTTTCTTTTACTTAATGCTGCACGTAAATTATTAGCAGGTCACAGGGAGCAGAATAAGCAGAGTAAGTCCCATTTTCCTTCCACACTTTCTTATTATTTATTTATTTTTATTCCTTCTCCTTTTGAGAAATGCTTTCCATTAGAATATATCCTTCCACATTAAAATATAATCATTATTTGGGGAAAAAAAATGGTCTATAGGTCATGATTCATTACTGCCTGTTAAGAGAGCAGTCATTGCTATGGAAGGGCAGAAAACCAGCTCTATTACAGAATCAGTACAACACTGAACCAGATGAAAACAAATTATTTGAGAAACAAGGGCACAGTTTGCTGGAGCAGCACAGAGGTTTACCATAAAAGACTCTTTCTTTACACAGGTGAATGCCAGGACAAACATGGGGACAGTGAATTCACACAAAGATGCCCAGAGCTGGCACAGCACTGAAGGCCACTGCCCTACTGTGGAGGAGGGTAATGTCTACCCCTCTACCAGTCAGTTCCTGACTCCCAAATTGCATCCCTCCATACAATAAAGCCTTGCTTCCAGCAGCAATGCATGGCACAGAGGTCAGCAAGAAAACGCAAGAAAGCCCACCTATCATTGTTCAGCCCTGCTCATCCTGGTTTCAGTCATGATTTTAGTTTTAAAAACAATCTTCATTATACCTTTTAATTTAACATAGTATTCTTTAAACCTTAATAGGTATAAGATTATACATTGCACACAACTGCAAAGGCCTTCAAGAGGCTTAGATTCTTAAAAATTCACTTTTCCTGTGATCAGTCTACATTGTGTGTTTTTTACATTAACTTATGGAGAAGACTTGAATGTAACAGCCTCAAGGATTTAGCTCTGCGTTTCTGTTACTAGAGAATTGTTCAGGGTACCTAATGGCTGGGGCTGGCAGCTCTTGCTAGAACTATAAATCCAAGCTAATAGAGAGTCAGGAGAGTAATCAGTGCAAACTTTCATGTGCATCCACATCAACCCAGACATTTTCACCATTCACAGGCACATCACAGAGGAGTTTCATAGCTAACAAAGTCTCTGGAGGTTCTATAATGATTTACACTAGCTAGCCTATAGTTTCTGTGTTTTGGACTTTTACTTCCCAAGTGGTCAAGAGTCTCTCAGAGGAAAAAAAATAGGAAACAGGAAGTAGGAGATTAGAAGGGCGGGGAAAGAAGGTGTGTAGAAGTCATTCTATCAGAAAAGAACTCAACACGAGCTCTCAGAGCTTCCATGAGGATACGCAAGCTGAACTGCACCAAGCTGTAGCTCCTGTTCAAAAGGGATTGAGCTCCAAGATTGCTATTTTGCCCTCCTTGCTGTGCTGTCTATATTCTATTGCTCTACCAACCTCTTTCTCCTTTTCCCTGTGCCTTATTATCACATCCTCCACTCCTAAATCTGCAAAAAAACACAATATTCTGAAATGCCATCATCTATCTTGCCAAAAGGATGAAATTCTACCATTTGAATTAAAAGAAGGAAAAATAGCATGGTTTATATCTTATCAGGCAGAATTACTACTTTAATCCATCATCCTGGCTACAGTGGAAAAATTATGGCCCAGAACCTCTTGAAGACCACTTCATTAGGTTTTAATTACCTATAACACTGCTGCGGTGATAAGAGACACAGTATACTCTTGATTTCTACATGAATCATGGTAAGTGAGCTGTTTGGACCTGATTAACATAGTACTATGAGACTAATATGAGTGTTATTGGGAGAGAGTATGACAGTGTCTTCCCCAACAGAAGCAAGAGACATGCTTTGTAAGTTAAAATACAGCTTTGCTTCCTCCCCCTTAAAATTTTAGAATCGCAGTGCTAGATAGTGTATCTCCTTTCATGATTTTACAACTATTTGCATTTGTGGTAGGTACTTTATACCTAGTTTTCAGGGGAGAAGTGGCTGAATTGCAACAAGATGCTGGAGAGTCAGATTCAAAATTTGTGTAACTGATTTGAGTATTCCATAACAATGTTTTTCTTCTTCTGCCTTAGGAAGCAAGTACTGCAGGATAATGTGTAAAATATGAATATCACAAATAGACAGGCATGAAAAAATACACAGAAAGAAAGGGAAAAGAAACTGTGTGCCTTCTTCCAGCCAAATCAAATAGCACTATCTGCTGTTAACTTGACCTATTACACCAAGATGGTGGGAAATCTGTTGAGGAAGGCAGAAGCAGGACTAAACAAAAAAACAAGTAAATACTGCATTCCCCAGCCATTTATACGAAAACAAAAGCAAACTGATGTTATTTTTTAATTTCTTCCCCAGGAACCACACTTTTTGACAGTGCTGAGATTAACAACATCACTCTCAGAATGTGTGGCCAGACACTGCACTCAAAATAACGCTTTATAACTTCATTCCCTGGTAAGTCTTGCTAAGCTTCTCCAGAATTTTTTATGCAGAGCATTCTCACACTGCTGTGGTATTGATTGATCCACTGCAATATGGGCAGGAGGTGCTCACATAGGCTTGAAATCCCTTGCTTGGGTTTGCAAATAGTTCCCCCAGGTAAGATTTATGTTAGTGAAATCGGAAGAAGTGAAGCAGAGTTCACAGGGGTTTTAGAGATGTAATTCCACCTCCTAAATAGTTTGTGCATTTTAAAACTCATGTGTAAAAAAATGCAGATATTATTTACATTCATTATTCACAAATACTGCGCTACCAGAGGGTTCTCAGTGATTATGCAAGAAGGCTAACCTTCCTACTTTTCTTAACACAGCTGTAAGGTTTCTCAGGATATGTACCACAATAGATTTTGGAATCATTTTTAACTGGTGTCTGAGAGAAAGCTGTAGTAGTTTGATTTGATACTACTTCTGGCCAACAGACAGCATGGAGCACACTATAAGCTCAGAGGATAGCACTGTATTTGCTGAAACTACTAGCCCTGGGGGAGCTGCAAAACTAGATCCAAGAAAGAGGACATAACCAAGTGAAAATTCAGATAGCAACAGAAATGCAGATTGCAGAAGACCGAGGATGATCAGGGGTCTGGAGCACCTCCCGTATCAAGATAGGATGAGAAAGTTGGGGCTGTTCAGCCTGGAGAAGAGAAGGCTGTGTGGAGACTTCATAGCAGCCTTCCAGTATCTGAAGGGGGCCTATAAGAATGCTGGGGAGGGACTCTTCATGAGGGACTGTAGGTATAGGACAACGGGTAATGGGTTCAAACTTAAACAGGGGAAGTTTATATTGGATATAAGGAAGAAGTTCTTTACTGTAAGGGTGGTGAGGCACTGGAATGGGTTGCCCAGGGAAGCTGTGAATGCTCCATCCCTGGCAGTGTTCAAGGCTGGGTTGGACAGAGCCTTAGGTGGCATGGTTTAGTGGGAGGTGTCCCTGACCCTGGCAGGGGGGCTGGAAGTTGATGACCTTAAGGTCCTTTCCAACCCTAACTATTCTATGATTCTATAAGGATTCTTGTTCTACTGAAGTTCTGAAAAATTACAGCTATAACACTAAGGCTTATACATCATCAACATTCAAAGACCCTTTGAGTGAACAATACTGCATTTCGATTGAATTGTTTAGGATACTTCAATCACTATTGTTTTTTTTCCAGATTGACTCTTTTTTCAATTATTATTATTACAAATCGATCTACACCCCCAGAGCTTACACTGTGATAGTAGCAAACATGAAAGTGCAAGGGCTGTTCATTACAGAACACAAGCAGGACCTAAATTATTTCCCTATATCAGTCATACATTAATTTACATTAGTGACTAATTACCAGCAGTTAAACTCTTCATGCTCATGCAAAGAAGACACAGCAGGAAGTTCCTAAATCTCCTATATAACTTGGCATGTGAAAAGAGCCCTGCTGTAACTCAGCTCTGATCTAGAGCTGGTGGGAAGTACTGCAGTCAGCCACTTTAGCCTCAGAAAATACCAGGACATCAAATTCTGAACGTTTCTATAGATTTCAATAAAACTCCACTAGAAAAAGTGTTCCAGTGAACTATATTCTCCCTTATCCTTTTAGATCTGAACTTTGCTCTGTTCCAAAATGGTTCCAAGTCAGTTTTTAATGGTGTGTACTTACATTACACATTAATGGGATAAAAGATGCTCAAGGTAAGAAAAATGATATCCTTTTTTCCCAAATTTCATGTAGATACAGACACACTCTTCCTGGACAAAAAAAGAAAAAAAAAAAAAAACAACCAGAAGTGCAATGAATATGATAAGCATATCTATAAGCTAAGTCTAATACATTCTGCCTTTCTGTGTGAAGAATTGATAAAACTATCCCCTTGGAGAAGCAGCCTGTAAGGAATGTGATGGAGAACATAAGTGCAAGCTCCACAGAATAATCAATTGCATAAAAGCTTGGAAGCAGGTGGTTATGCAGCTATTCTCCAAAAAGGATTTGGAGTTTCTAGAGAATCACAGAGTAAAAAGAAGTAAATGTCAAACCTTGTAAAAACAAGGGAAAAAACCCCACAACAAAACAAGCACACAAAAAAGCCCATAAAATAACGCTTGAAATGCAGACAGAACTCCTTCTTTGCAACTCAAAGCTGACCAAATTGCTAAGAAAGCTCTATGCTTTTCTTTGAGCATCACAGTTCAAGGACTGCATGGATCAGAGAGAGCAAAGAAAAACAAGAGCTCTAGAAAACCTAACCTATAAGAAAGACTTAAAGCATGGGGTCAGTTCAGTTTGGAAAGAGGAGACTGAGAAGAAAAGAAGATCAACAACATAAGAGAGATATAAAAACCAGACAGAAATTAACTGCTGTTCATGCCTGCTAAAGCTAAGAGAACAAAGAGGCTTAAGCTGCGCAAATGGATGCTTAAACACTAGTAAAACTCTTCCAGTGTACAGATATTTAAGAATCTGGAACAGACAGCAGGGAGGAGTGTAGACTGTTGTCATTATGGGCTTCTAAGAACATGGTATCTAAACTTCATCCTGCACCAGAAGGGAAAAAAAAATCATTCCTGGTATCACCTTTAATTAGCACATACCTATTTTGTCTAGCAGATAGCCGTCATCCTTCAGATTCAAAGCAACAGTGCAAAACACTCTAGCCTTCTTCTGTCAGACAAAGACTTCTGGCCTATTTGTAAAGGCTGGTCTGAAACTGTTAATTAACCTAAACATGTGAAATGCTTCAAGATGCTCTAAAACATGAAAACGGGTTTGGAGCAAGGAATAAAGAAGCTAGGACAAAGACAAATGAAAACAAGAACAAAAGTAAAGAGCAGATCAAGTTTGTTCTCGTGAGTCATGCTGGAAATCCAGGGTAGTTTTCCTTGGGCTCACATGGGTGCAACTAGCAGCAAAAATTCATCTTTAGTTAAACTAGTTAAGGGTGTCATTTGCAATGTTAGCATCCAGCCACCCCTGCCTTATTCAAATCTTTACAGGACAAGGGAAATAGCCTGCATATGAGGTGTCTCAGTGTCACATCTGTCTCTGGTGAACGTCACAGTCTTTCAGCTACATGATTCAATTGCTGATCTTAGTGGCAAGAATGTTGTTGGGTAGGGCACAGAACTGGAAACAAGATGGCTTTTTTTAACAAGAAGTTCAAACCAAATCCAAACTGGATTAGGACTTTCTAAATGCACATTGTTCCCAGGCCAATCGAAGAAGAGTGGGTCCTCCAAGAAACTGGGGTTTTGTGAGGAGGCAGCTTTCTCAGTCTGCTATTCATATACTTCAGAGTATTTCAGGGCAGATAATTTGTGCAGAAACAAGAGTTTCTCCTTCTTTTGTAAGTTTCTTATTACATTCTTCATGTTGACATTGCTACCACCTCAGGCCATTTTCCATTTACTTGTACAGCAGCACCCAGACCTTCTTCCACTGTTCCAACTGCCAGACCCTGCTCCCACATGGGCTTGTTCTCTTTAAAGTTCTCTTTCCCTCTTAATTCCTGTGCAAAGATTGCTGGCTTCAGTGACTAGGTACTGAAAAGGAATCCAAGGCACATAACCCAAAAATCATCCAGTCTTGAACCTCTGCAGAGTGCTGGCATATTGTAGATAGTACTAGGAAGCCACCTTCAGTACCACCATCTGACAGCAGCAGGTTTGTAATTTATGGGCCACTTCAGGTTTCTCTTCACATGGGGCTCTGCTGGGATTAGTTTCTTGCAGCCTGAGGTTGTTCCTTTCACACCTGACACAGGGATACCCATCAGCCAGCTACCAGCATGCCCAGCACACTCACAGCAAAATGTCACCATCAGATGGGGTTTCATGTCACATTCCTCTTTGTCATTTACTCTGTCACCAACAAGCTGCACGGAAAATCTACCTGCTTTTAGTGAAATGAAGAATATGGACCTATTATTTTACAATATAAGAACACACGTGCACCCATTACTACAGTGTTCATATAATTGGTAAGGAAGAAATCAGGAGCAGGCTGTAAAATACATGCCATTATAAGCATTCCCCATATATTCTGCAGACTAGCAATCACACCTGAATAGGAAATATTTCTGTGCCTCAGAAAGCAGTCATACAGGACTCCACTTGGCATTGTATACTTACCACTGTCCTCATGATGCACTCCTGCCTCTTTGCGAAATACTACTGAAAGGAAATTCAGGTGTTAGCCTAGGATAGCTGTCTATGGCACATATTTTCCACAGCCTCCCCCTATAGTCAGTAAGTGCAAAGTTCACTTTACCTCACTCCAGCCTGGATGATCAAGGGAATCTAGAGGTTGGATATGATTAGAGATTACAACACATGCAGGTGTGCAACCATATATGTGTGTCTACTTCAATGCAAATATAATATATGTAATGTATATTATATTTACAAATATACTGCTTGTACTGAGAAGGGTCTAACTAGATATTGCAGGAGTTGAACAAAACTTTCCTTCTCATTGTTCCTTCTGCAGCAAGGTGACACCCAAGGACACAAAAAAGAATGGGAAAACTGAAATACAGAAATTAAATAGAAATCACAACATTATATATGTCTACAAGTTACTAAAGTCAATACCATAATAATGTATGCCCAAAGTGACCAAAAAAATACTGAGTATTGTTCTTCTATAGTGGCACCTCCTATATTTCTGAGATATTGATTTTGCAATTTAAACAGCTTTAAATGTGTATGCATACAGTTAGAGAGTGATTTCTGCTTTTTTGTATGAAAAGAAAAAAAGTCAAGTACATCCAGTTAGTCTTTAAAAATGCCCGAGTACAAATTTTATAATTGTGTGCTGTTTAAAGTATTTTGGTTTAGCATTTGGCAACAGTTCTACATCTCTGGATCAGTGTATTTTCTCCTCACAGCTTTTTCTAAGCCAAGATATTCTCTCTTCCTATGTTCTCACAGATAAGACCAACACAAGTGTTGAACCCTGCTTTGAAAATAAGAAAGGAAGCTGCTCCTGGAATATGCTCTCTGAGAATACTGCAACTTGTGATCCTCATCTTTTTTGCTCTCAGAGGACCCCAGGTCTGTTGTTCTTGAGGTCACATGAATAATCCTTTTGGGGACAGTCTTTACAGGACTTCAAAGATGCAGGGTGTGTGTCTGCCCATAAGGGTTAAGATGATCTGAAGGAAATGTGGGAAAGAGAAATCTGGTTTTGCAGATGGCTATTTTAGTGTCCAAAAAGGCTTCTCCTAGTTTGTTATTGTTCTTTCTTGCCTTAATTTGGCTGAATTTTTAAGTACTTGGTAAGTTGTCTAGATCCAGGAAAAGGTGTTCTGTTAATGTGCATGTGGAAATTGGGAATGAATAAATAAATTGCCACCCCAAACTCCAAGTGCCTGACATCTTATTGCTTCAATATAACATTAAGCACTTACTGCAAGTGTAAGTTTTCTTATTTCACACAAAATGAAACTTAGAAAGAATAAACAAAAAAGAAAAAAAAAGGAAAAAAAAAAAAACCCCTTCATATTTACTCCTTTTGGCTAGGGTTACAAGAAGCAATCACTTCATCCCTGAGGGATGCCACTTCTGCAGCACATTGCAAAAACAAAATCCCACCCGCGCATAAGAAAACAACACAGTGTTAGCATAATTAGATTTCCACTTCAGTATTTCCACTCTTGGCATTCATCCTTTGCAAGTTTTGCCACATTATTAGAGTCATTAGTGGTTGCTAATACACATGGATGCAATTACGAGAGAGCAAAGAAAGGACTCACAAACAAGCAGAAGAGCTCTGTATTTGGAGCGGGTATAAAAACTAAATCTCTTGTTCATTTTTCTATTTAAGCTGTGAAAGGAGGGTACAGACTGATCAGTATGAAGGGTCTTGCAGCAAAGGTTGTAGTATAGATATGAGAGTAGATTAAAGGGAAATTTACACTTTGTGCTGTTTCTTTTTTTTATAGAATTTGTGACTGCTCTTCAAAGTGAGGAATGTTTTCGCTTGGATCTGTATAACAATGTTGTTGACACAGAGGGCATAATTCTACGTGTCACTAAAGTAATCAAAAACTACTGATAGAAATGAGTCAGTGCAGATTTTTTCTTTTTTTATCTCAGCCCAGGAGACCTTGAAGATTTTCAGCCAAAATTCTAATAAAATAATTTAATTTCCTGATAACCTACTTTTAATCTAAAAACAACGTCTATGTTTCCTTTTTTGGAGAATTTCCATTTGTGTCTATTTCCGGCAGAACATTGTAAGAGCCTCGCTGGGAATTACCACATAATGAATAAATGCCAAAGCTGAGCTGAGAGTTTACCTCTAAAGCTCTCTCTTCAGGCTTTCCAGGGGTATTGACATGATTCTGATTTTACCTGGGACTCCAGAGGAAACCCTGAATAGAATTAATTTCAGACAAGAAATTCTGCCTTGTGTGCTACTCAGGGGCCTCAGGTTTTTATTGAGGTCACTAGGCAGTCAGGAATACATACTGAATATGAACAGTTGTCCAAATGGCCTCCGTGAAGAAGAATAGCTGCTATATCAACACTTAACTCTGTGTTTTCCCTTCTGAAGATGAAGAGTTCTCCATTTTTCAGTAGGAACCTGGATAGAAAGATGTTTGGAGGACAGCAGAAGAAGGTATAAGCCTGAATTCTCCTTTGCTTATGACTGCAAACAGTTCAAGCGTATCTTCCCTGAATACAGCTGGATATAGAATGAGTTCATGTCGCAACTCAAACACATGAAGTAGGCTGACTCATAGAGAGATTCACTGCATGTCAGTTCAGACAGTAAAGTAGGAGCATGGGATGAGCGGTTCAGCTATAGATGTTAATAACTCAACTGCTGAGGATTTTCTCTCCTTCTTTAAGAGCAGTGGGTGCTCAGGAAGATGAATTGGTCTTTCCAGAAGCAGTAAATACCCCTTTTTCCAATCCAGATTTTTAAGTAAAGTGCTGACAGAGATTCAAAACTGTTTGAGGGTACCCTTCATAGACACATTTTTTGAGATGTAAAATTTGCATATCTGGTTATATGCCCTTAAAAAGAGAATGAATAATCTGATAGTGATATCTAGACATTGTCTACTAATTTTTGAGCTGATAGGGGCACTTAATTCTAACCTTATGAGCAGTCCCATTGAGTTCAAAATGTATT
The DNA here is from genome assembly GCA_028858755.1 of Ara ararauna. NCBI lineage: Eukaryota > Metazoa > Chordata > Aves > Psittaciformes > Psittacidae > Ara > Ara ararauna. The sequence continues at coordinate 108,268,147 of CM054377.1, read as the reverse complement.
AGCCCAGTAAGACTCTGTCTTGACGTAATCATACTGAAATATTGTTCTCTATCACAGTTTGAGCAATTGCCATGAGCTGGTGGATAACTGCAGGCAGTTTCAACAGTACAGGCAAACTGACTCATCTCTTGCAAGCAAACATCAGGAGGGAATAGTAAGAAACATTTACTTACCGAGTAAATGTTGATCTTTGAAAACGCTCAGATCCAAGCACCAGTGGCTTTCATGAAAACAAAAGCTAGACTTTAAACACAGTTGTGTTGACAGGAGCTCTTTGGTGGCTACCGAGGGACCTTATGTTTTATGTAAGTATTTTAACCCCACCAGAAGTAAGGGAACATTTGGGATCTGGGCTTTTTCTCTGCAGGGCTGCCTGAGAAAAATCTTCTGGGGCACCAGGACTAACAACTTGATAAGGAGCCAAATACCACATGATTTTGGTTTATTATCAACCAGAAGCTAAGAGATTTGCAGCATGGCGTGGTTTGCTTCCATAGCAGCTAGGAATAACCATGAATAAATCATGGAGATGCTTAGGAGTATTCATATATTTGAATTAGAACATGTTTCCTAAGCTAATTAAAAAATATTCATCCAAATTATTTGGACTCTGGCACATATTCCATATTGGTCATGTCAGCATTAGACATATTTTCCCCCTGAACCTACACAGTATTGACAGACTACTTTGCAGGCATATGTATTACCTGTCTAGCAGCCCCTGAATGAAAAAGGGGTAATTCTCTAGAAATGTTTTGTCTATGGATTTGTGTGTCTCCACATATTAGATCTTCACCCTCAGTTCATAATATCTAATTACCCTGCTAGCCTGTGCTCAGTTATTTAAAGCCTAGCTCTTACTTTTTGTATTTTATAGTTTAACATTAATAAATCAGAGGTTAACTGGCTCAATATTACAAAAGGAGTCACTAGCTCAGTAATACAAAAGGAGTCAGGATTACGTTGAGCTCCTTAATATTAGTAATCAGGCTTTAAAGAGAGAACAGAGAGCAACAAATGCACAGCCAGGGTACAATAGAAAAAGTCACTAGTCACAGAGAAGCATGTCTCCTACCTGAACTGCAGACAGTTCTGAGCAGGTCCTACCATCTGCTGAATGCTTTTCACCTGGAGCTTGATAAAATCAACAGAATCTTCAAGACTTCAGTGGCTCAGATCAGGGCCAAGGAAAAGATACGAAAAATGCAATGTTTTATCCAATTAAACCTGAATAATCTTAACTGTAAAATAGATATGGTATCATTAGATGACTTTTTATTAGATAAATTATGGACTGAGTGGGCAGGAATGATACAGGGTTAATTCTTCATTTCTCATCTGTTTTCCCTCCCATTTTGTATGTGTTAAGGATATGGCAGTGATAATGCTGTAAGCTTTTAAGTATACAAGGGAAGCAACATGCATAGGGCAAGATGGCTTTATTTTATTAGACTAGCTGATACAGTCAGAAAAGCATAAAAGCTTTTGATCATCTGTACATGGCTATGGGGCAAATGGGATGCTTGCCATGCAGCCAGCAGCTTTGATCTTCCAGATAACATTACAGTAAAATCCCAGTCCTACTAGCCCCAGTGCTTAATGAGGTGTTCAGAGCTCTTTGTTTTCTTCTTTCTTTCCTTTTTTTTTTTTTTTTGGTTTTGGTTTTGGTTTTGGTTTTGTTTTATTTGGGAGGTTCATGTGGGTTTTTTGTTTGGCTGGTTTGTCTCTGAGGTTCGGATGTACAGTCAGGTTACTGACAAATGGCTGCCATGGGCTAGCTGAGCCTTGATAACTTCCACAGCAAATACAGTGTAATACAAGTTATTTTCATCTCAGTAGATGAAGCTTAAGCCTCATTATCTCACACTTACCAGGACTTAGAGTGCTCCAAATACAGTTATTTCTGCTATTCTATTCTTGTCTTTTCAGATGCACAGAGTAATGTTTTATGCCTCCTGTTATGAACTTAAGCTTAGAACTGGTTTCCAACAGCCTTTTGCCTGTTTTTTAGGAGGACATTTTTGACAGTTTGAATGAATTTTACACAAGAAATAACTTTTTACAGTAACTGTAAACTGTATCACCCTTCTCCCAACAGAAGTCACCAAAGCAATTTCCCACTCTTAAGCAAATAAAGGTTTTACTATTACTGAAATAACAGTATTACTAAAAAACGGGCTGCATTAAAAGAATAATGTGAAGCAAGGTGATTCTCCCCCTCTACTCTGCTTTCATGGCACAAGCCCCCGCCCCTCCCATTGCACTGCATTCAGCTCTGGAACCCCAAAGTAAGAATGATGTGGAACTGTTGGAGTGAGTCCAGAGGAGTCTACAAAGATGATCAAAGGGCTGGAGCACCTCTGCTTTGGAGACAGACTGAAGGAGTTGGATTTGTTCAGTCTGGAGATGAGAAGGTTCTGGTGAGACCTTAGAGCAACTTCCAGTGCATAAAGGGGGCCTATAAGAAAGCTGGAGAGGGGCTTTTTAAAAGGTGATGTAGGGACAGGACAAGGGAGAATGGCTTTAAACTGAGAGGGGGGAGATTTAGATTAGACATTAAGAAAAAATTCATCACTATGAGGGTGGTGAGGCCCTGGCACAGGGTGCCCAGAGAAGCTGTGGATGCCCCATCCCTAGCAGTGTTCAAGGACAGGTTGGACAGGGCTTGGAGCAACCTGGTCTAGTGGAAGGTGTCCCTGCCTGTGGCAGGAGGGGTGGAACCAGATGCTCTTTAAGGTCCTTTCCAACCCAAATCCTTCAATGATTCTATGAAAGCAGGATTTCAGTTCATGCTCCTCTTTTCCCTGAGCTCAGCATAAGTGGCCTCTGTATAGAAATTGTTCTAAAGACTCACAAACGGTGGGACTCACACAAAGCTTATCTGAAGATCAGGATTTAAGAAGTCAAATATCTTCTATGACTCAAATTATTAAGCTAATTATTTTAAAAGCCAAAACATTCCTAACCCTGTTGTTCTCAGTACTTATTGTCCAACGTAGGAGCTCACACCTGTATAATAAATGAAATCATTCCCTGTTGAGGATGACCTCTCTATTTTCAAAACTCAGTAGCTTGTAGGCTTTTAAAACCACCATGCTCCTTCTAAGCCAAACAATTCCAATTACCCTTATTAGCGCTAGTGAGATTGCTTGCAGTATCTTTTTAACACCCACACTGAATACAAGGTTTTTGCACTCTAACAATAGCATTTGACTTGGAGTTTGCTTCTGAAGGCATGCAAGCTTTTAGGGAAAGGTGAAGCAAATAGAAGAATAATTCTGAATTCATGAAAAAGCACCGAATCATTTTAAGAAGCTGAGTTCAGTGACACTCAGACTCAATTATCTGTCAAGAGGTGAATCTAAGCCTCCTAAGGTATAGAGCATTCCCACTTCCAAAACAACAAGACATTATCAGTCTGTATGAAAGCTGACAGCAAAATAAAATAGTGGTTGTGCAGCAGGGAGTAGGATTCAAAGTATTTTGTCCAGCTGAGGGCTAAGAACTAACTGGGCTGCACCAAGATCAGTGCTTAGTAACAGGCAACAACAGAGGTGCAAAGAAATTCACTTGCAAGCAGGCAACATTTGCCATAAGGATATTCCTTCCCCCATGGAGTCACCATGTTTTCATTGTGAAGCTTGCCTTTATGTGTAGGATTTTGTGCTGTTATTCTTCAGCCTTCCTTCCCTCTGGCAGAAAAGCATCAAAACAAAATACCTCCTTCACAGAGCTGTTGTTACCCAGCTCTTCAGCAGAGGTAAAACCACTATAGCTTACTTTGAAAATGCCATTAAAAATACAAGGAAAACTCCTCAGTTCTTTGTGCATCTTGGCAGGAAACCCTCAAGCCTGCAGCCTTCCTGGCACCTCAGGAAGAGGAGGAACGGAGGTGCTTACCTGACAGATACCAGTCTCTGCACAGGAGGAGAACTGATACAAGAGCCAAGGTCACCCTTAGCTCATAAAAAAAATTAATAAATAAATAAATAATGAAATAAATAAGCAGGCTATTGGCAAATAACTCTCTGTTTAGAAAAAGATTAGCAGTGAAAATCCATTCAGACTTCTTTGGAGATGTTTTGGACTTGCACCCATGGCTGCCCCAAAGCTGGACACCGGGGAGAATTGGCCCTTAAGCCACGAAGGGCCTTGCCCTAGGGCTTCTCATAGCTATGGCTCAACCTCCTGCATCCCCTCAGTAAATCCTGCAGGAGATGGTGGCTGGTACCAGAAGCAGGTCATGGCCCTACAGACTTCTGTGCTAACACTTGTATACCCCCAAACTTCTCTTCCCCAATTCCCCAAATCCTCAGTGGTAATTGCAAGCTACCAGCCCCTTGTGATCTTGTAGATGGAAGTGGCATGAAGTGAGATGTACATTTAATAATAATTGATAATTCCAGGAAAAGATAAAAATTAACCCAAAACCATGAGCCCAGGTTTGATTATTTAGGTACCTTTTGTCTTCTTATTGGAAACAGAGTCCTACCTAAATCACAGCTACATATGTACAGACATGGTCCATTATATTTCTTCTTCTATGAAGAGAATGTGGTTCTTCATAAGATGAATGCTATCAGCAATGTCAAGCAATATCCTTGTTGGGAAAATATTGCCTTATTTCTGAGGAAACAAGTTGGCCTTTGACAGAGCAAGACAGTTTTATGTAACCATCAGCCAATGTCAACGAGGTTTCTACAATAATTATCTTCTTTCCAACTCCAATTTCCAAGAACAACACCAGCAGCAATTCTTTAGCAGTTTATATACAAGCACTGCTGGAATTTCCTTTACATCACCAATACGTACCTAATTATTTTTAGTGATCACATTATGTAAAGCACTTCAGTAACCAGAACCTAAAATTAACCAGATTTGGGGGAGCCAAAAAACTAAAGACCATCGTATCTCATTTAACTTTACTGAACTCAATTTATTTTTATGAAATACATTTTTTTAAGCTATCATTTTTACCCACTTATTTTATTATTAATTTTTTTTAATTAGGAAATAATTTGCACTGCAAAACTGCCACTATTTTCCTGATGTAAGTGCTGAGAATATTGCTGGAAATGTGCTTCTGGCAGTCTCCTGGAATGAGATTACTCTGTCATCAACGAGTTTGAACAGACTTGGGATGCTGTTTCCAGAGCTGACAAACTGGAGGCAAGAGGCAGTTGGGGTATTATCAGATACATCCTAATCCTTGCACAACACCACACAACATCAACCCCATGACACAAGTGCTCCATGCTGCTTTGAGGACAGTTGTGCTTCCAGTACTCTCTAATCAAGCTGTTTCATCTATGCTGTATCACTACTTGTTTCAGCTGCTCTAGCTCAAGTACAGAAATACAGTGAAGGAGACACAGATACAAGTATCCTACTGCTATTATTCATAGACGTGCTTACCAGTAAATAATAGTTAAAAGTCCTCAAGTGGATAAAAATATTTATTTGCATCCCAATACCAGACAAGTAGTGAGAGAAAACATAGAAATACAAACAGGTTAGTATGTCAGAGGAATGAACATGATTTCTGATGTTGTCTAAAGGCTTTAGAGACTGTGAGCAGGTTACTGTGATTTAGTCATTGTCTAAGCTTAGAGGTAATGTTAACAAGAGCTGAAGAGCAGGAAGATTAAAATAAGAGACCCCAGAGGAATCCAAGAGATTCCCCAAAAAAACCCATTTCACAATACCACTGCAGGGAAAGACAATCTACGTTTTACATAGCATGGGCCAGGCTCTGAGCTGTCTTACAACAATCTCCTGAGATAACAGAGGTGGGACAGCAGGGGAAAGAAGCACTATGCTAAGTTATTTCTTTCTATTACTATAAATCAAGGTATTTATTTATACATTTTTCACTCTGTAATGTTTGTTACTCAGCATCTGCTAGAAAAAAAAATCAAACCCAGTGTCTGGAGAAAGACAAGCAAAGGATCACAGCCCAACAAAATCAGTAGCAACTTTTGAACCAGGATGCCTACATTCACCTCCCAAGCTTTGTGGGACTGATCCTGGCTGTAAAATGGGAAGAAGCAGGAAAGAGCCTTTGTATCCACACTGGGACAATGCTAAACACTCCATCGATTGCTAAGGCAAAGTATGGCTTGAGGGCAGTTGTGCCTTGAGAGAGGTAAGAGCAGAGCCCACGGGACAGGCCCTTTGGCTCTTGTTTTGTCTGCATTGTGGCTCTCTCCACATAGTGTCTGCCCTTGATGCTAATGGCATGGGAAAGAAGCAGTACCTCCTGTAGTACCTACTACCTATCTGTTACTGCTGCTGCTAATTTTTGGAAATTGTCTCACTTAAAACTGCTGTTTTCCGGCTCATGCTGAGTTTTTTGTTTGGAGTCGTCCTGTGCTCATGATCAGCACCAGTAAACACACGCATTCTCAGGAAGAAACAGTGTGTGATAGTTGAGTGAGATGTGGCTCCCCTCTTCCCCCACCACTAGGCTTTTCATATCAGGCCCTGATCTCAAACTAGTGATGCTTTTTCAGAGATGGGGCCTCATGCTATGAAGTTAATGGAGCCAGGTGTATTACAAAGAAAGAAAAGTCATTAGGCCTGATTTATGTCTACCTCTGAAGTATTACCAGTGACAGCAAAAGATTTAGGAAGAAGTGGTGTTGTTTAGGTTTCCAATACCTCAAGGGGACAACAAGACAAGTGAAGAGGAACATCTTGCATGCTCATGTAGGGACAGGACAAGCGGGAATGGCTTTAAACTGACAGAGATGAGATTTAGGTTAGACATTAGGAAAAAAATTTTCACTATGAGGGTGGTGAGACACTGGAAAAGGTTGTGCAGAAGAACTGTGGCTGCCCCATCTCTGGAAGTGTTCACGGCCAGATTGGACAGGGCTTTGAGCAACCTAATCTAGGTGAAGTTGGAATTGGAACCAGATGATCTTAAAGGCCCCTTCCAACCCAAACCATTCTATGATTCTATGATTTCTTTTCCTAGAAGTAGGTAGAAATCCTATTCCATAAATAACTTAGAAAGATGCTGAAGAAAGGGCATATATGCACAAAATGGAAAACAGCACTGCATCCACTGGAAGGTGAACTAATAGTTGTTTCCCATATGCTATAAAATATTGGGATGACTTAGTCCCTAAGTGGGCTCCCAAATAGTATAATATCATTAATAAGAATGGGTTTCAGCAACAATCTGCACAGAAATGTCCTTTGGATTTTAAAGACTTTGTCTTTTTTATCTGGATAAAGTTGAATCATCTTTTCTCATTCTCCAAATGAAAATGAATGGAACAGAACAAAAAACATATAGCTTAAGAGGAGGTACAAATTCCTTGTCTAAGGGAAAAATGAAAGTGCATGGAAAACCTGTTGTGCAAATTGGAGATGGGAGACTCTCTGAGAGGCCCAATATGAGTGTTCATAAAAATGCAAAGAGATTTGAGAAGTTTTGCAATAATTATTTCCATCAGGTGAGCAGAATAAATATGCAACAAGTGCAAAAAAGTACAAAAAAAGTGCATAAAGAAAATACTGCAAAAAGACAAATAGAAATTCTAAAAGCATACAGAATATTATTTGTAGGAGCAGAAAGAATGGGAAATTGATATCACAGACAAAGGGCTGGTAGTTATCCTCATAGCAGAAGAGGATCAAAGTCAACACAGGTCTCTAGCATCATATCTTATTAATTAATGTTACTTGAGCATGAGGGACTGCCAGGTGAAGCATGATTGAATTGTTACATGAACCTCAATAGAATTATTATACACTGCAGAAGACTGACAGACAGTTGACAGGTTTAACTCCATTACGATAGTCATGGACTCAAAAGATAATTGTGACCAAAAGCTTTGCCAGCAAAAAAGAAGCTATATCCTGACCTTTAAAATAAATAAATAAATAATATAAAACAGAACTAACCAAAAAAAAAAAAAAAAAAAACAGGAAAAGGAAAAGGAAATCTAAACCTTCCATTCTCTTTGCAGAAGAAAATAGAGTTATAATTTTCATCTCAACATTTCATTGAAATAACTGGGTCAATTAATACTGGTAAGAAATGGAAAAATAAAATACTGTGACAAAAATATTGTGACAGTAGTACAGAAACTTTTTGGACAATATCACATAACCTATGCATACAGAATATAAGCAGAGCATGTATCCTTATATGCATCTTAGATCTAGAAAAGTTCCTCTTCGATCTAGAGAAAGTTGCCTTCATAAAGAGATAAAAGTATTAGTGAGTGCTAGTTTGAGAACCAAGGTTTGTGTTGATGCCTTTTGAATTCATGACAAGGAGACCTGCACCTCTGATTCAAGAAAACATTCTGAGGAAGCTCTTAGCATCCTTCACCTAGTCCTTAGTGGAAGACACAAAATATTCAGCTTCAGCTTAGTCTAAAAGAGGTAGGAGAAATCTCTTTATGCCTTTTAATTTTATTAAAGCTGGTAAATTTAGAACATGGAATGTGCTTTTTCCTTTAAGCAACTCAGCAGAGGGCTGCTGAAGGTTACTATTTCTGCAAGTCATATACCACAATTATCTGTGAATAACTACAGAATGCACGAACAGCTTGAAGCTCTATGAAAAGTTGTAACAGGTTTTAAAAAAGAGAAATAAAGATAACTAACATAGTGTAAACACTAGAGGTAGATTGTTTCTAGGTGTATAATATATATTTAACTCAGTTTATGGTTTAGTCAATGATTTTGAAAGTTCCTTCCAAAACCAGGAAAAAGACATATGGTGTCTGGGAACCAATCCAATTTCCATCGCACTCCCTGTTATTTTAAAGAAAAGCAAGTGGTTTCTCAGGGGAGGTGTAAAGCAGCAGAATTAAAATAATATAGACCAGCTCCTACAGGGCAATGAAGATAAATCTATGCAGGGCCAGCTGCTCCACTCAGAAACCCCAGAGTAAATTCACTTCATTACGAGCCACCAGAATTTCTCCAAATGCTCATTAGTTTAGCAATGAAGAGAGTCCAATACCAAATACTAGGGTTTTATTTTCCTAAGTGGCAGGAGGAGCTGGGGAGGGCAGGAAGGAGGAATCAACATCAAAAGGTTTTAAAACCCACAATGACTTCAAAACTGGTCTGTGAGTTGATAGAGAAATAGGTACCTGGCAGAGACACACACTTTACTCCTCAACTCTTTGGACATGCAAGAAACATATCCAACACCAATGCTTATACCAAATTAGCCATTGAAGCTTCAGAGCTGTAGTGTGGAGAAAATGCAAGAAATCCCTGATGTCTCTATGAGAGTTCTCCCAGGAACCAGCAAAACCAGGAAGTGCGGTTGTACTTCCCCCTGCCTGCAGGGTCATCACAGGTGAGGGGAACACCTGGGAATAAACTACGTGACAAAATGCAACTCTGCATAGTGCTTCCACACAAGCACCAATGTACTAATAATCCCATTGGAGGACAGTGGTGGAAGGAGCCCTATCTAGTGATGTGAAGTGCTGAGCTGTCTCTCCTGACCTTCAGCATGGGTGACTGAGTGTGCCCTCTCCACATGCCCTTGACTCATCAGAGTTGCTGCATGACATTTTAAACAAAACAAAAAGACACAAGAATCTCCAGCTGCTGAGAGGACCTGAGACAGGCTTATTGTGTAAAGTGGTGTTCCAAAGAGATAGTCACTTGAAGCTTAAATGCTGCAGGAACCATGACCTCTTAGCTTTCATGCATGAGCTACACAGTAATTACCACCCTTCACCTGCTCCTACTGGATTTTTGCAGTCTTTTTCTGCAACTCTAAATCAAATGCTTGCCTTCCAGAGTCCCTCAGAATCAAAAACAAGCCATGGAGCCAGGCCATCGTGTTTTGTTGAGGTAGTACAACTGACAGCTAGCAGCCTTCCCAAGAACAGAAGAGCAAAACTTTAAAGCACCTTGCAAGTTCAATGTAGTTACTTATGTACTTTGATTTTCTGCTCCATGTTTCCAGGTGAGTGTGTGGCATGTACAGCAGGAAAGGGGGAGATATTGCCACTAAACACACCAGGAACAGTGGAATGACATGAGGCAGTGTCAAATCTTTCCCCCTGAATAACTGATGCAGCTGCTTAGTGCTTGTACACATCTTATCCCTCAGACCAGGTCTTGACTCTCAGTTTTTATGTGACCCCTGCTGCCATTTTGCACGTCTCAGAGTTTAGGAATAACAGCAGGTGAGATTCTGCACAGAGGCTGCTTTTCAGTTCAGAAGAAGAAAGATTAGGTGTAAAGCAGATTGGCAGGGGTCCTTACAGCCATTCTCCCTGTGCCCATCAGTGGCTAGATAGGGATAAGGAAACAATCTCTTCTGTTGACTGTTTAACCAACACAAGGCTGGAATAAAGCCATTAATGGATTATAGGAATCACAGAGGGGTTGGTGGATAAAATTGTATGGCATGCCCTCTTCCATTATTTCCTGACTTAAATCCCAACCAAAGGTTTGTTAGCTCAGCTCTCAGGCTCCCCTGATCCATTTCTACATCCTTGGCACATACAGGGCAGTAGGGTGGGACAGTTGTCAACCATGTGAAAGGGAAGACTGGATCCTCAAACAGTCCATTGCTGTAGTTTGCGAAATACCTTCTGGCCACAGGGAGACCAAGCAAATCTTTCAGTAGGAATGCACTTTTCTTAATTGCCAAAGACTGGCTTTGGGTTGAGCATAGCTAACAGAAGGGAACAAATAAGTCAGTGTAAGAAAAAGTGAAATAAATGTAGAACAGGCAGATTCAGTGTAGTGGAGCTACAGAATTTTTTAAGTAGAAACTAACCTCCTAAGCATGAATTTTAGTATATGAAACCCATTTAACTTACAGAAGTCCTGCATGCCTAGACAAGAAGAGAAGAAAATCAGAAAGCCTTGGGGCAAAGACACAGTCTCACACAGGAAAGCATCCAGAAGCATGGCCCCTAAGAGAAAATGATGCTCCACTGTGATTCAATATGGCTGACGGATGAGGTAAGATCCTCAAAATAAATGTGAGAAAATTTCTAGGAAGAGTATAAGTGTCTTAAAATCTTTGAAAATTTAAATCTCTCTGTCAGCTGAACAATTTGACCACATATGTACTTTCGCTACTTTTTGGAGGAAGATGTAATCAGCGCAGAGGTTATAGATGATGTTTCCTCCTTTATAATTCATCCCTTATCTTTCCTGGGGAAAGAACACCTCAAACTGGCTCTTGTTACTCTAGCAAATGACATGCAGGACAAATTTGCATAATTTTTATATTTGCAAACATCAGCCTTTTAACTTAGAGGAAGGAAAACTTGAAAGGACACACTCTTAAGTACTTTTCCTATAGTTCAATTTGTTATCCTTTTCTCTTCATAGTTTGCAGCAGCCTCTTAGGAGCTTCAAAATAAACGTTGCTTCATTTTCCTACCATACATGTCTTTTTCCATTTGTCAAACACTAATTCCCTACACCCCTTGTGTTACTAATTAAGCTTAAAATTAACATGCAAGTAAACAGCTAGAATCTCATTTGTGCATCTGCATCATCAGAGATGACAGGAAAAGAAATGTTATGTCAAGTCCCTAATTCTCGCAGCACATCTCTCAGAGCACAGTGATAGTAAAACCAGAGAGCCTTGCTATTCCACATGGGTAAGTATAAACAACGCTAGATTTTCAAGGCAACCTTCACTGATTCTCGGATGAAGGGAAGGGAGAAAGTCTTGGCTTGGAAAAGTCCACAAAAAGCTACCAAAAATTCCATCTAACATTTGCGTCTCCCAAAATTTCACTCCTCTCTGACTGATGTATAAAAAGAAAAATATTTACTACAAGCCAATGGGAACAGTAATTGACAGGCAACCACCCAGGAGCAGTTTGAAGTATAGAAAAAGGAAGAGGTTTTAAAAAATAGCAGGCTATTGCACTCATGTGTGCAGCACAGCTAATGAGCTGCTGTCATATAAAGAACTGAGGCTATTTCATGTCCATACAATAGGTTCAAGGGACCGAACTTTCCCCTGCTCCATATGTCATTCTTCTACATGTCAAAAGGTGAGAATGAGTGCATTTTAGAATAACAAAGTTTGCTCCCACTTTCCACAGGTTTTAAAAATCAGGCAAAGCCCCAAACAGGAAATCAAAGCCAGTGCCATACTGCTTACTTACCTGTAATTTTTAGTTTAAATATCTGAATTTATAAAACTGCAAGTTCTAGTCTGACTGATTTGTATTAAGCATATAGAGAAGCCCCACTGACAATAAACTCAGGAACCCTTTGAAAGCCACATATTTTTGGAGACCAGAGACAATTCCTTTTGATCAGTAAAGGAAGGGTCCATTGCACCCCAAATGAAATGTTCTGATGCAAAAAGGTCAAGGCGATCTCTAAACTTCCTCTACTTACATGGAGGACACATGTGGACATGCTGCTCTCCACCAGCAAGACACCTATTTTTAGGCAGGTTAGGCTCATGGGGGACGTCCCAGGGCTTGTGTCACTGCTGGTGCCTGAAATACAAAGCACTCAGATAGAAACCCGACCTTGAGGTCTCCTTTCTCCCATTGATAATTATTTCCCCTTGCTAAGTCTAAGACTAGCAGTGATAATGGCTGTGATTACATGCATAAAGGAAGCAAGCTAATACAATTGAAATGCTAATAGCTCTAGACAACTTGCAAGAAGGTATTTCCTGACAGCGAGCACTGAAAAAACAGAGCAACTCTTTTCTGTCTCAGCCTCCTCACAGGAGAGTCCATGAGCCATTTCAGCCTTTAGACACTGTTGTCCTCCACACTGCACTAAATGAAGCTCCGTCACACAAAAGGTACACTACCCACAGTGGATAATGGTTAGGGAATTAAGGTTGTGATATAATTCCTCTGATTAGAAGTCTACTTTAATACTCAAATATTTGGGACCGATTCCATTGACATTACTGCTACTACCTTCCTCAACTGATATACTCTGATTTCACTGCAACTCATTCACTGAGCAGAGCACTGAAACAGAGTCTCACAGTAGTGGCATTTCTGGAAGAAATATTCTTTTACTGACAAAGTGATAGAGATATGACCTGTAGTAAGCAGCTTTTGTATTCTGAATCTTTCAATGAAGTTATGGCAGCTAACTGGGGAGGGAGAAGCATGAAAAAGCCAAATATTTTAAATGCAAATGTTTTCCCCATTTTGAATTAAACTCCTGATTGATTTCCCTAAGTTTTGACATTCATGGTTTCAGCTTTCTCCCAAAGCAAATTTCACAGCAAATTCTTCTCCCTCTCCCTGCAGCAACATCCTATGAGAGCAATTATAACCTCAGCTCTTCTCTCCTGTATCACCCGGACACATAATTTCTTGCCTTTACTGAAGATGCTCCTGCATCAAGCTGTATAATTAGTGTTTGTCTAAAGCATATCCCTTCAGTATTTCATGTTATTTCATAAGTAAATACAGGCTATGTAGAAGAGCTCTAAATGCTGTTCTTCTTATGTCAACCCACCAAACCACTTCAGGCTTGTATCTCCAGGTGATTTATACCGGTTTTCTGACATGGAGCCATTTCCTTCAGCTCAGATGGTGGCTTAATGCCTGTCTGGCTACCTAAGTGGCAATCCCATCTTTAAGTAGAAAGTACTACTTCCACAGCTCCACATGTCTGGGAAATTAACTGTTTGTAATACCTTCTCTATACAGAGCTGATCAGAAAGAAAATTTGGCAGGGGTTCTGCAGTTTCCTGCATCTGACACCAGAGGCTGGAGTTGGAAAATAGAGTTATTAGCGGAGCTGGATGACTGAAGAGATAAATTCATCTCTCATTCTAACAGATTCAGACTGACAAGGACAGGAAAGTACTATTATCAGCTAGGCAAGACTGGGATTTGAACCTGTTTCTGCCAATGTGCAAGCTGACATACTCCACCCAGACTCCAGAGGTAACACATACCACATACATATGCAGACTGCTACATCTCCACTTCTATACAAAGTGCAGAACTTGCCACAACAAGCGGCTCAAATACCACCACTTTCATTTCTCCTCTTAGAAACTGAATGCCACTTAAGTACTTACAATTTCTATACCAAGGAGTATATTTTCTAAGGATTACAGTCACCCTGAAGCAGGGGATGAAAGCAACAACAAATGCAAGCATCTCTATCATTTAATTATGTACCTCGGTGTCAGACAGCCACTGTATGATGGTATTTAGTCTGTGCTTCAAAGTCCGCAACAGAGTGCAGGGCAGCCAGGTTTGGTAGCAGAGATGCTGCTTCTTAAGCCGCCCAGGGGAAGAGGTGGTGCAGGAGTGACAGCAGCATCTGACAGCCTGGCATGGACAGCATCTCCAAAGAAGGTGACACTATGGGAAAGCAGAACCCTGTCTAAAAGACTGAAAAGGGAAAAAAGCTCAAAATGGGTTTCTGGAGGAAGACTCAGCCTTTTCACCTACTGAAAGCTACAGGAAGTCAAACTGGCCAACTCTGAGAACCAAGGTGAGCTGCGCATTTCTTAAAGTAGAATGAGATGCTTTAGACAGAATGAAGCAGGGCATCGATCTATTGGAGTAAGTACAAAGGAGGACCACAAAGATGCTCAAAGGGCTGGAGCACCTGTTCTATGGAGACGGGCTAAGAGAGTTGGGATTTTCAGCCTGGAGAAAAAAAGGCCCCTGGAACACATTATTTTGGGTTTTCAGTACTTAAAAGGTCTTATAAGAAAGATGGAGACAAACAGCAGGGTCCGCTACAATAGGACAAGGGTAATAGCTTTCAACTAAAGGAGATCAGATTTAGACTAGATATAAGGAAGAATTTTTTTACAATGAGGGTAGTGAAACACCAGCACAGGTTGTCCAGAGAGGTTATAGGTGCCCTATCACTGGAAACATTCAAGGCCAGGCTGGATGTGGTTCTGAGCAACATGATGCAGCACATGCCCCTGCTCACTGCAGTAGGATTGGACCTTTAAACTTCCTTTCCAACGTGAAGTACTCTATGAATTTCAAGCTATAAATAAGGAGCATGTTTTGAATGGAGAATATAAATACTCATAAACATAGTAAAATGCTGGACTCTCCACCTCAAGAAACAGCTGAACAATAACAGGATAACATGCTGAAAGCTGTGTGAAAAAATTGGCCCAAAGCATGAAGGTTGAGCAGGAATTTCTGAGCAAGGCCATTTGCTCCAGGGAAGGGTTCAGCAGGAAGTGTGCTGAGATGATAACCCTTGTCCCATCTGCCACATCCAGTGGAAATATAAGAAGTGAGAGTTCACACGATCCCTCACTTGTGAGCACCGTGAGTCCCTTATGCACAACCTCCTGTTCAACCAATCAAGCAGGCACCTAAGCAGCCCTATCTAGAAACAAGACACAGCAAAAAACACAGGCCTCCAACCTACTGAAAAGGAAATCATGCTGCTCCTCTAATAACCTGCAGTAGCGAATTGTTATTCTGCTATATTTACCTGCTAAAATACTTGCCTTGCAAGTATGCAAAAGAAGTAAGTATTGATCTCAGGATTCATTGTGATATATTGTCGCAGACTGGGATGTTGCAGTACAATTAAGCACAGGCAACTGGTAGTATTTCTGCATACTCATAGTCCAAAAGATGGGTATCCCCCCACCAAGCATCACAAAAAATATCCATTAGAATTTGACATTGATAGTGAACTCTATTTTTAGGTAGAACCTAAGTCTAATGCTTTTATTATTTTTTCATCCGGGAGAAACAGTCTTTACAATTCAATTAATATACTACTACAGGACTCACAACTGCACATTACAGCCTTGCAGGAAGAGAACCTGACACAAAATGCAGCAGAAACAAAAGGAAAACTAATAGAACAATAGAATAGTCAGGGTTGGAAAGGACCTTCAGATCATCTAGCTCCAAACCCCCACCACAGGCAGGGACACCTCCAAGTATACCATGCCACCCAAGGCTATGTCCAATCCAGCCTTGAACACTGCCAGGGATGGAGCATTCACAGTTTCCCTGGGCAACCCATTCCAGTGCCTCACCACCCTCACAGTAAAGAATTTCTTCCTCATATCCAATCAAAACTTCCCCTGTTTAAGTTTGAACCCATTACCCCTTGTCCTATCACTACAGTCCCTCATGAACAGTCCCTCCCCAGCACCCCTATAGGCCCCCTTCAGATACTGGAAGGCTGCTATGAGGTCTCCACGCAGCCTTTTCTTCTCCAGGCTGAACAGACCCAACTTTCTCAGCCTATCTTCGTATGGGAGGTGCTCCAGTCCCCTGATCATCCTCATGGCCCTCCTCTGCACTTGTTCCAACAGTTCCATGTCCTTTTTATGTTGAGGACACCAGAACTGCACACAATATTTCAAGTGAGGTCTCACGAGAGCAGAGTAGAGGGGCAGGATCACCTCCCTCCACCTGCTGGTCACCTTCTTTTGATGCAGCCCAGGATACGGTTGGCTTTCTGGGTTGCAAGTGCACACTGCCGGCTCATGTTCATTTTTTCATCGACCAACACCCTCAAGTCCTTCTCTGCAGGGCTGCTCTGAATCTCTTCTCTGCCCAACCTCTAGCTGTGCCTGGGATTGCTCCCACCCAGGTGGATGACCTTGCACTTGGCATGGTTAAACTTCATCAGGTTGGCATCAGCCCACCTCACAAGCGTGTCAAGGTCCCTCTGGATGGCATTCCTTCCCTCCAGCGTATCAACCGAACCACACAGCTTGGTGTCATCGGCAAACTTGCTGAGGGCGCACTCAATCCCACTGTCCATGTCACCGACAAAGATGTTGAACAAGACCAGAAATGTTCAGAAATGGATCATAGTAAGGCCAGGAATGACGAATGGTGGATCATGCTCGCATTATCATCATAAAAACAGATAAATAGAAGTGAAAATGGAAAATAAATTGAATTCAGTATAAGCAGCAAAAACTCTTCCAAAGGATTAGCTGAACACTATTAATGATGCCAGAGAAAGCACTTGATTGTGGATGCTGATTAATAGCTCTATAATTACATTCTTCTTTCCACTTCTTCATTATTATTTATTTTTACTAAAAAAAAAATAAATCCTGAAGACTGGCGTAAAGATTAAGACTCTCATTCACTGAGATGAAAGAGCTGCTTTCAACAGTATGTTGCATGAAACCAAACCTCAGGAAAGCAGTTCTACAGACCACAAGCAAACTATGTCTTTCAGGGAACTGAATTTAAATCAGTGGCATGTTTCATAGCTGGGCCCTGGCATTGAAGCTTTAGGACTTACAAAATGGAAAGAACAGGAAAGAAATAAAATATCACTATTTTGTGTTATTGACACTATAGGTTGGAATATAAATACGTGAAAATGAAGTAGAAAAATTCAAAGCTAAACCTGAGAATTTGGGGGGAGAGAGCAGTTCAGTGAGAAGTTGACAAAAGGAATATTTTCAACTCAATTTACATTAAGATTTCTGGCAGATTTTGAAATGCAGCTTTCCTCTTATTCTAATCACAGACTACTGCAGAATAAATCTATGTGACAAAAATGAAAAAAGAACATCTTCTGGCTGGTCTAGCTCAGCAACACAATAATAATTCAACAAAGAAATAACAGCATTTCAGCAACTAACAGTAATTTTGTATTGATTCAAAACTATGTTTAAAACAACATGTAATTATCTTCAGATTTGTCCCTTTCATTCACAGATTATATGGTTTACATGTAGACAGACACTAGAAAATGCACTCCAGCCAGGCCTTGCCCTGGCTGAGGAGCATGCTGGGAGCCAGGGCAGAAGCTTTCTACCATCTCCCAGTGAAATCTCCCTTTTGCAAATCACCTGGCAAAGCTGAGTAGCAAGTTCAGCTCAGCTTGTTCTCATGTGCTTTGAACTGTTTAACATCTTCAATAAACCCTATGCCTAAGAGCTCATAATTTTATGTACTGAGAGCTCCATTAGCAAAGGCTGTTAAGTGACACTTCACATTCTCCAGTTGCTTGCAGGTGCAGTTTTTGCCAGAGGTTTCTTATTTGGAGGAGAGTGCACTAAGAGCCATTCATTAGATTTCTCTCTTGTTTTTAAATATACTGATTAATTTCCATTAGCTTTTTAAACTCAGAGGCAAATCTTGTATTCTGGCACACATAGATTCATTTGCTATACTTACGCATACCAGGGCAGAAAATAACTAAAATTATTTGCCCAGTTTTTATGCCTGCTCCTAAATAAAGCAAGCTCCCGATTTTATGAGGAGGAGCAATGGCATCAAGATTATTCATACGCCTGAGTAGCAAACATGATTCATCATGCTGGACTGTAAAACCCTGTGAGAGCTGCATTTCGGTTACCCCTTGAAAGCCTTTCTTAGCTACATGCAATGGTGATGTAACAAGACAAGGCATTCCCAATATCCTTAACACAATCTCCTCCTCCTGCTGAAGGTCACTCACTCTTCTCCAAGCTCATTTTCAAGGAGATGTATTGGGCATACACAACAGTAAGAGACTTTTTGTTTGAGTGAAGACAGACTCCACAAACCACTGCAGTTTTATAATGTTTGTTTTGATACAAAGCATGCAAATAGCATCCTGCTTAGCAAAGAATGACATGCAGATTATTTAATCTCTCCAAAGATTTCCACATTTCTCATGGAATTCATCTACCATTTATTTATCCAGAGTCTAGTACCAGGAATTCATTTGGAAGTAGAGGGGCCTTCCAGATATTTAATTTTTGTTAAAATATCATTTGAAATGAGAAATTATTGTGATTTTTGTATGGTTTTACACTTCAACATTATTAACTCATTTCATTCAGTAATTAGAAGACAAGGGACTTTTGCAGACTTATAGGCTATGTCCTAGCTGAGAATTTGCCATGCCTTAATCATCCCAAGCAACTCTGAGTGCTTCTCAGAGACCTCCAGTGATAGAGTGTATATCTCCCACACAGCTCTAAATCTCTTCCAAGAAGCCTTTTTCCTTCCCTGAATGTAATTCTAACCTGAATCTTCCTTTCTGTGGGCTGAACTCACTACTTCTTGTCCACTCCTAGAATGCTGCAAAATTCATATTGTCAGAAATTTGAAGGACTAGATCACATTCTTCAGGGTCTCTACAACCGCTCAGCATTTTCTTTAAACGTGTTAACAATATGTGCATGTAACGCTGCAGTTGAGAGATAACCGCTGTTGACTAAGATGTGCATGGACTTCAAGTTTCATGAAATAAGTATTTGTATATGGATCTCTGAGGCCAACATAGGAGTTTACAGAGGCACAGCAAGGTACACCAGGGGATACGAAGATCTCACAAAAGGACAATACACAAATTTAGACTTTCCTACTTTTTCAGAAATGTTAATATCTGAAAAAAAATTTCCCTCTAGGATTTCACAAATTAGCTTCTCTAAACAATGCAATCTAGAATTAAAACAAACAAACAAACCAACCAACCAAAAACCAATCTTTCCAATTTTTCTTCTGTGAATCCACAAACAGTTTCTTTACTAGCTTGGTTTGTAAATGTTGAAGAAAACATCACCTTCTTGAGGAAATATGTTCAGAGGCCCCACCATCTAGTAAAGTCTGCCTCCCCCACATAACTCCATCTAGGACAAGCGCTTCTGCTGCAATCACAAAACAGACATGCTGTTTTTCTGTTCCCACTCCTTCTAACTCTGCTAGAATAATAAAACAGAGCAGGTTCTCTGCTGGGATCCGGGGCTGTCCTTTTCATTTAGGGCTACTCTGGAAACTGCTAATGCACAATGTTTTGCTACCATAATTAGGTTAGTCAGGAGCATGAAATGAAGTCATACTTCCAGCTGACCAAATTAAGCTTGGCAA
Source organism: Ara ararauna (assembly GCA_028858755.1). NCBI lineage: Eukaryota > Metazoa > Chordata > Aves > Psittaciformes > Psittacidae > Ara > Ara ararauna. Next base: position 108,248,363 of record CM054377.1, on the reverse strand, counting down.
TAAAATCAGCCTTGCAACTATCTTGACACAGTGCTGAAACTTCTAACTGGGAGATTTGGCAATTCTGTGCTGCCATTTTATTCCTACGTCTTGCTAGTCAGTGGTTGCTAGAGCTTGAATTTAAATCTCCAGTCTTGCTAGCTGCAAAATGGGCGCTAAGAATGCCTGATTTAGCTTTTAAAGCCCTTCAGTTATTGTTTAACTGTTCATGGCCAATCACCTGTTTCTCTGGTAGATCATGGTGCATAAGAAATGCAATTAGGTGCAATTTGTGGCGCAGTTTTACAAAGCCACCTTTCTGATGAGAGAAGCACAGGGATGCAATTGGAAAGAATATGAAATAAAGCAAAACCAATCAAAAGGGTAAGTCAGACTACAAAGAAAGTAAGTGGCAATGTAATGTATTTGACAAGCAGAAATATCAAAGCTAATAAGGTGCAGCTGTGCAAGGCACAGGAAGCTGTGTTTGATTTTGAATCATTTATAAGAATCCATTCAATCGCTTTTCACCATATTAGCATATTTAAATAGTTTAATTTGGTTTCATCACTGTGATTAAAACTGCTGACAAGGATGGAAAATAATGATGAACAGAATCGAACACAGAAAATAGTAGGACTGTCAACGGGCTTACAGAAGCATTAGGAACTGCAGCAAACCTAACACAACAGCAAAACCAGATCACTAGGGAAAAACTCAGGAGGCAAAACTACAAGAAGTGATCATGTTTTGAAACCTTTCCTTTTCCACTTTTAGTTCACTCTTTGAACTAGATCATAGCTGAAGCTGGTGTCTAAGCAGGTAGAAGGTACATGCATCATGCAAAAAGACATGCCTTAAGAGATATTACTTCTCAAGCAATTCACTCAGAGGTAACAACTCTGATATGTCCTGTACTGTTTGAGATCTGTCGATGGGCAGAGTTAGCTGGCACATCACTGGTTCTGCCAAAAATAATTGAAGAGACTGACAAATGCACAGAAACATCAGGAGCTTGAAAACTCATGAGATATTTCTGAAAGTACCTTTTGCTTTAAGAATTGAGATTTGTAATATTTTCTGATCTTAACTTGGAAACAAGGGCAGAGTTTTATTTGCTAACTGAGAAACGCTGCAAGTAAGGGCTTTAAGGAAAAGCATTGATGGCTCTTGCAGAAACTGAAAGACCTGGCAAGTATCTCTTCTCTGTATGCCCCACAATAACTCAAGCAAAGCCTAATTTCAATCCTTAAGCAGAACAGTAGCTTAAAACTCACATTAAGAAACAACCAATGTGATGTTGAAAAGTATTCATAATATAGAAGAAATTCCTCTGAATTCCCCAATGTCTGCAAAAGTTTATTTTGAGCCACTGGGTTTCTGAAATCCCTCCTCATCAGAGCTTGGAGCCAGAGTTGCAGCTATTTCTGGAATGCAAGAATCACTGACACCTGCAGTACTGCTTTTCTGAAGGACTCCCTTCCTTTCAGGGAACACTGCCTTGGGCACTGCACACGCATAATGAGATGATATCTGTCCCAGTCTCCTCCACATACCCATCTCCATTTCTTACCAATTAAGCACCCCAGAACACTGCAGTATCCTCATTCTGAAAACACAAAATCTGCATCTTTAAGCCTCAAAACAGCATTAAAATCCTTCCCTCTTCTACTATTACACCAATATACAGGCACTGCATTGCGGCATATATGGGAATTAAGCTCATGTACTACATTTCAGGTTGGCATCCATGAGACCATTCTTCTCCTGTGTAGGGTCTACAAGTCTTCAGAAGCTTGACAAAATCAGACTCTCTCTGTTCTTACCAAGATGAGTTATGGGGCAACAACCCCAAGCTTAGATGCTGCCCCATGGTTAGTTTGCTCGCTCCCAGGGGCAAGGATTAAGAGTTGGGAGAATGTGGACTACACCCAGCACCTGCCTCTGTCCTCCCCTGTAGATTGTGGCTTTGTCTGTCTTGACAGAAGTAGCTAAGCAGCAGGAAAGCATGCTAAAGCCCAGTGGGAGGGTAAAAATAAAGGGGAACCAACTGATGTGTAATCAGAGACAGGAAAAAAAATATATATATACAAAAGAGATCCCCCTTGCTCTTGCAGCACTCTCTTCATATCTTTTTCACCTAAGCTTTTTCCATTGAAAATGACAGAAGGCAATATGTCACCGAGAACAGAGATGACAACAGCAAACAGTAGGTGTTTTCACTTGAAATTGCCAACACAAATTTTGATGTCTTTCTTCCATGGAGGCCTTCAGGGAAAAAAATGATGCCTTGGAGGTTTTTAGAAAAGCTGGAATATTGCAATAAAATATAATGCAGTACAAGGCTATATAAAATTTACGGGGCACCTTTTATGAGAACTTCCCAAGGGGCTTCATATGATAGCTATAAAACAGTAAAACACATCATGGCACAGATTTAATTTTGAAAATGGCAGAATATATATTAGTGATTTATCATCATTACTCTTCATTGGAGGTCTACGAACACTAATAAAATGGTTCTATCTAAAGTTGCTTTAGGTGACAGGCATTTAATGTCTAAATACAGTTCGTATTTTAAAAGGTTTAATTAGTTGATTAAAACAATACCAAAACAAAACCAAATATGGACTGTTTCAGCCAGGAAGAGTTTCTGAACTATTAGATAATTTAATTTGTTCACCATTCCCTCAGGTTACCCAAGTCCTTCCGTCCCAAACTTACAAAGGGACAACTGAGATTAAAGCAGCTGAGAACATTATGCTTATTTCAATGAAATATACTCCCTTATACCATCTAACCTGTCAAAACGCCTCTTTTGAGGAGAGTATGTACATGAGACAAAGAACAGTAAAGTGGGAAAAGCAGAGCAACATATATGATCAACAGCATTAGAAATGTCGTGGACCCCTTTCACACCTCTCCTCTGGCATTGCTATAACATACTCCTCCTATGCCTACATCACCACCTGAACCACCTTACATATTAGAAGTTGACTCTAGCTGTGCAGTGCAGATCTTTCCCTGCACTCCATGGGTTAATAGCTACAGACACCATTTTTCTATTGAATCAAAGTTTAAGTCCTCTTAAATGAGAAGTAGCACCAGAACTCTAGCAACATGTTTTAACTGCAACCCTGCAAATGAGTTGTTTGAAGAAAGATAAGCCAAGCATGATGCAACACACAATTAATAGGCTGAATAAGTTATGAACTGACCTTAGGGAATAAAAAGTGAAAGAATTGTGTCTGATTTTCAGCACTTTGATATAGAAAAGAGGTCAAAGCTGGGGGGAAAAAAAGAATATCAAAGTCAAAGACCAAAGTGGGAACATCAAGTCAGATGGGGCAGAAACAATTAAATGCATTAGTGATTTTGAAAGCTCAGCAACTGTACTTATCTGCTTCTGTACACTTAACACTAAAGTTACCAACATCCAAGGAACTTAGAACCATGCAGGGGCTTGAAATACCAAAAAGCATCCTGAGCAGTCTGCTGGGCTACTTCTTTTGACAATCTGTCTGTGAGAGTTTAGATTGTAGAAATAGAGGTTTTGTTTTGTTCTAAACCCCAAGGTCCTTCATCCCACCCTGGAAACGAACTAGAGGACCATCACAAGAAAAGTATCCAGGAAACACAAGCTCTAACTTTGAGACAGCTGTCTAGGGACAAGGAAAGTCATTTGCCACGGACAAAGACCACATTTACATGCGATGCATCCAGAGGATCGACAGAAAACCCCAATCCCACATTCTTGAATTTGACCTGATATTAGAGTACCTGGGAAGACTGGCCTGCAGAGATACCTTCAGCAGAGCATCTGCCTAAACTGACAGCTTTACCCGACAGGGAAACAAGTGACAACATTCCCACCAGTACACAGACTGCTGTGGATGAGAACAAATGTATCACAACAGCCGAGCTTACCTACTGGCTTTCAGAAGACCTATAGCCCTAACCCTGGCACAAGGGAGGCAGAACCATATGCAGGATGTTTTTTTCTCCTCAGGAGGGCAGTTCACAGTGATCTTCTGACCCTGTTCATGCACTTGTGGCTGCCTCTGCATTTCCTCAGAAAGGTGACATACGGGCATATGCTTCCACCCTCTGTCTCCAGCCTCCATACAGTAGAAATGCATTTGCTCTTTTCCCTGTAAACCACTATAACAGTGAAGTGACCATCTGGATTCCTCACCGGTCCGTCCAAACACTCTTTAGAAGAAAGCAAAAGATAAAGCCTGGTCTGGTGGAAATGCAGATCAGGAGTAGTTCTACAGTAAGGTAGATGAACAATCTAGCCAGTCATTCCCTGAACCATCTTAGTATCTGTCTTTATCTCTGGGTGAAGCTGAAGAACATCAAGTCATTCATATTAGTTAAATGAAAAAGCTTCTGATCACAAAGCTTTCATTGTATTTGCTAACAGAGAGGTAAGTTCAAGCCTCACTGTCACCAAAGTCCTTGTGGATGCCACATGGGATGAGTGTTCTGTGTTGACAAAGGACGCACACTGGTCAGGGTTTCAAATACACACATACACATTAACATAGCCTGCAATAGGACTTGTCAGCCAGGATATCACCCACCAGGCTTAATAGCTCTGACTTATCCAAAAAGCTGTAAATGAACAAAATTTATATGCTTTAAAAAATGGGAAATCAGAGACATGCAGTACTGAAATGATAAGCTCAAAGATACAGCATAGGAGAAAGCTCCTTGTTGCTTAATCCTCAGCTCTCAAGCAAGCCAAGCGTAAAATCCTGTAATCAAATCTAATAACCTGGGATAATCTTCAAAATAATGACTCCAAGGAATAAAACATTCCTGCATTCATTAAATGCTGAGTTTTTAAAAAAACACTTTAGCAGCAGTGTTAAAGGAATTCTCACATCTTGCATTATGCATAACTTCCCACAAGTAAGAACAAATATTAAAACAAAAAGAAAATTGAATACACATTCTGATAGTACTCAAACTACCTTCCTCAATAGACTGCTGCTATTTTTTATACAGAAAGAAATAACATGAAAGTGTAACCATATCAAACACTGAAACACGTTGTCCTGACAAAAATCATCCCAGGTATCAAAAGTATTCACAACTCATGAGAACAGATTTATTAGGAGGACAAGTCTTGGGTTTGTCCTTTTTTCCTCAGGTTTTTTAGTTGCCAAACAGTCTTTGGGACCTTTGGGTTCACACACATTAACAAACACACAGCAGCATCTATTTCTAGGAAATTCTGTCTACAAATATTTTGGAGAACTGACAGTACACGAGGCTGAAATGTATTGCTTCATGGACGGTTTTAGTGCCATTGAACACACCTAACTGTATCTTAACTTGAATGATCTCAGAGTCTAACAAAAGCCATCTAAGCCCCCTCTCCAATTGGCAGGTGACAGATGAGAGACAACTTAGCCCTAGCTCCATCTTTAGCAATGATGTTTTGCCTGTGTAAGATGCTTTCAGATTTATTTAATTCTGAAGTATAACAAACACTGAAAACAAACAAACAAACAAAATAACCCCAAACTCTCAGAAGCCGGTAAAACATTTTATTTCATATGGTGAACAGCCATATCTGTATTATAGACAAATGGCCATGAAGATGTTTATTTTTCTGCTCACTCATCAATTGTGAAGTGAGAACGCAGTATTTACACATTTTACACAGTTAAACAGCTCTCAATCTAAAGCTTACATATAAATTTCATTAGCTGTCTGCACAAAATGAGCAGTCAGCTATGCCACATGGTATTATCTCTCTTTTCAGTGACTAGGTGTCTGAAATTAAAGATAGGACGAGAACAAATTATTACTGTCAGCAGTATTCCTATTCTTCCTCATGCTATTCTGTATAGAAGCCAGTATGGCATTAGTAAGAATGGTCACTGCCTCAGAATAGTCACGCAAACAAAAATCTCATATACTCACACAGCAGAAAATTAGGCTGGAAGAAATCCAAGAGGGCATTAACTGGTCCAGCCATCTTCCTGCCTAAGGCAGGATCCCTACAGACATTCCTGATGAATATTTGTCAAACCTACTCTTAAACCAGATCTAATGGCAGTCTCTGCAGCTCAACTTGAATCTTCCATGCTGCAGGTCAGGTCTCTTCCTTTTTCTGTTTTGAAAATGCATTTTCAGAAGATCCCTTTTTAATTTAAATAAAGAAAATAAAGGGAAAAAGATTAAAAATTAATGACAAAATAAAGAAGAGAGGATATTCTCTTCAGCATTCTTTCCGTAGCTTGAACTAGCCCAATTCTTTCAATATTTCCTTGTAGGTGATATTTCTAGCTGTTCTCAGCTAGAGAATAGGTCATCACTTTCTTGAAGGGCAGCACCAAAAAGAACACAATTCTCCACATAAAGCTATGTAGAAGCAGGAATTACATCACATAGTAGACTGCGCTCCTGTTCACATGCCCTGTGACACTAACTCGTTTGAAAAAAGGTTATTCCCTTGTGTCTAGGTTGCAGTCCTCTATAAGCTCTTCACCCATCTATGAATACCCAGATAGTTTTCTTCTCATTCTGTATTCATACGCTTGATTATTCTCCCATAAATATAGTCATTCCCTATTAATATTCTCATTCTTCAGATCATACCTCCATTCTGTCAAGATTTGAATTATTGTCTATATCACACTGATAGGGATTCTTACCTCAGTATCTTCTCCATTACACAGGTCACTAGCAAGAACACTGGGCACAACCAAGCTCAGAGGAGACTCTTGAAGAACTTCACTGACAATGCCCTCCATTTCAGCATGAAATGCTTGTGTGCAGTGTTGTTGACAGAACTAATCTGCCTACAGTAATTTCCTCTATACTATGATCCCCTAGTGTCCATCCACATGCTACACCTTCATGGTATCTTACTTATCTCCAATCACTCTCAGAGGAAAAAAAACCAACAAAACACCACCACTGCCATCACCACACATCAAAGTGCTTAAGGCTGCTAAAATTGCTTTGGCAAAACACTTTGCATGATCGTTTTGAAAACTCCTTGTGCTGTGTTCCTTGCCTGCTCTAGGCTGGCATTTCACTACTTTAGGCACTGGTATTAATAGTGAGGTCTACCTAATGGCAAGTGAACATCAATACAGAATGCATTCACCTCTTTAAGCTTCTCCAAATCTTCTATTAAGTGTCAACATTTGGACTTCCCATAAGTAATGCGCCTTGCTACTTCATCTCATTCTGTCTTGACTGTTTTGATTAGGTCACTCGGAGCTCTTGCAATGCCTTTATTCTCTTTCTTTATATCCTGACCTAGTTTCTTCTTTCTCTATCCTTTCCTCCTGTCTTTGAAGTCAATGAAAGGCTCATAATTTAGCCAAGTTGATCTCTTACTGAGTTCTTATCTCTCCTCCACAAAGAGAGAGGTTTATTAATATTCTTCTTTAAGGAACTGCCAGCTTTCTTAAATTTCCTATTTCATAGGGCTTGCCTTCCAGGCAACACCTACCAATTTTGTGAGCGCTGAAGTCTTCCTCCTTGAAATCCATTGTTACAGTTTTGCGACTTATCTTCCTTCAAGTCCTATGAATCATAAATGTATCATTTCATAACCACTCTCTCCGAACCTGGCCTTTGCCTAGACATTGCCAAACAAACAGCTTCTTCCTATTGGCCAGTATCTAATCAAAGTTCACCTTATTCTAGTTATCTAAATCATCTTTACCAAAGTCCATCAGAAGCACATTCAAAGAACTTGCTAAACAGAGTCTCTCTGAAATACATTTTCTGTCCAACAGATATATGGGTAACCAACAACTTGCATTAAGACTTACAGCTCCTTCTGCTTATTCTTCACCCTTCTTGCATTACAGTGGTTGCTATCCAGTCCCTTGACTTTATGAAGAACAACCTAGCCTGGTTTTTATGCCCAAGTCATCATTGTTTATGCTGCTTCTGGGGCCAATTAATTCTAAGTCAAAGATCTCTGATCTCCATTTTTACCCATCACCCTGTCAAACATCATTCCTGGGTGAGAATACAAAGGCCTCATGGTATGCATCCATACATTTGCTTCCAAGAAGCATATTGACACCCCCTGTACGCTGATCCCAGACTGGTTTCTCTCTCATCCTTGCCTCTTCCCAGCAGCCTTATAACCACTTTGACCTGCAGTACTGAAATATTCACTGAAGAGAATAAAAGCCCCACAAGGATGGAACCTGAACAGGTCACTGAAATTGAAAGCTGGATCTGTACACAGCTGACCACAGAAGATTAGTTGACTTAAACAGTTCAGTTTAAAAAGTGTTTCACTGCAAAAAAGAGGATGATCCAGCAGCTGCATGAGGAAAGGACAAACTAGAGGACAACTGAAGAGGGTAAAAAAGATATCCACAGGAAGAATGGTGCTCAGAGAGTCCCTGGCCCTGGAGATTTTTCAAACTGGACAGGACAAAATCCTGGTCCCTGAAGAAGCCAAAGCCTGTTCTACTGAAGTCTGAGGCTATGATCCTGTTTCTTGCCTTGTTCCCTCCTTTCCTAATCCTGACTTTTACCATCATACAATCAATGTCATAAAGGTTTCCACCAAACTTCACATCCCCAACACTATCTCTTTGTTTGTAAGGATGAGGTCCAGCAAAGAGTCTACCTACTCATTGGCTTCTCAACCACCTGTGTCAAGAAGCTGTTATCAGTACCTTCCAGAAGCCTGCTGGACTGCCCTGCTGCATGGCCTTTTCAGAAGATATCATGGCGGCTTGAGTTCACTATGAGGTCTAGGGCTTGCGAACATGAGGCTTCTGCCACTTGTCTGAAGAATATCCAATTGATATTTTCCTTCAACCTGTGAATGCAATGTGTTCTGTGAAAATTAATACAAAAGCCCAGCAAAGACGGAAATGCATTTTCAGATCCATAGCAAGTCCAGAGCAAAGTGCATTACTTATTAAAAAATTGCAATCAGGAGGAAATGAAATGAAGAGACAAATTTAAGGACCCTTTTCTGTGAAAATGGGGTCATAAAAGACTTTCTTATTAAAACCCAGACAGGTTATAACTATTAAAAAACAAGTCTGTGAGCTCTACTGGAATGGATTTGACACTACTGAAGTCAAGATATATACAGATATGCATATATCAAGCAACAAAAAGAACCAGTTACACCGAACCCTAGAGAAAGTCCAAGAAGATATATTGATAAGCTTCTGTAAGCAAAATTGGGAAGTAAATGCAACAGACACGTATTTTGTAAAGGGTGGAAAGCAAGAAGCTAATGCCAGTAATACAGCAACCAGCACAACTGCAGGAAGTATCCCTGTTCAGGCAACTGCACAGGCAAAGGGAAAAAGGCTGCATTGTTGTGCAATGCTTCTGCTGAAGTGTACCAAAAAGCCAGTGAGATATGTAGTTTGAACACAGAAAGGGATTTTAAGCGCCATTCTTAAGAGATTTTGTTAATTAAATAGTACTCCAATAACACACGTAAAGCATACAAGGTGAACACAGAGGGATGAGTAAAGGTTAAGAAAGCAACCAAACTAAGTACATTGGGAACTGCTAAGTTTCAGCAAAAGAGTACCCTATACAGAGCTCAGAATATGAGTATGACCAAACACTATATCAGTAAAACCACAGCAGTTCAAAGAAGATGTGGAGCCTGTCCCATCTGCTATACAAAACCAGGAGACATCATTCAGAGGAGAGCCAAATTGACAGCTCTGATTTTTCCTTGGTTACCAGTGAAACAATGTTATATCAAAATGTAAAAAAAAAAAAAAAAAAAACAACCAACCTTTTTCATATTACTTAGAGAAGCTGCTGAATCTTTCCTATACAGGAGTTTTAGAAAACAGCCTAGACAAAGGTCATATGTAGATAGCCTGCGTGTACCTACACAACTCCATCAAAGGGAGGTGGCCCTCTAGCATATTTACCTTGCACAGTAAACTTCTATTGCAGTAGACACCAGTTTCTTCACCTTGGAAGAATCCTAGGCTGCAGCACAAGACAAACAAAAGAAGAACTTTTTGGCATCAGTAGCAAACACCAACTTTTGACCTGTTGAAAGACATTAAAATCTCTTCATAGAAGCAGCAGGAAGGGTTAAGAACAGTAGTGCCACAAAATCATAGAGTATATTGTTTATTAGCCTCTTACATGCCCACGAGTTTGAGAGCTGCTTGAAGATGTGTACACAAACTGAAATAGGTAGTACATTTGCTATATTGACCTAAGCAAGGATCTATGAATAACATTTCCAGGTTTCCTTTGGAGCTGCAGTTTCAAAGCAGAAACCAATCAACGAGTACTGGCTGCAAGACCCAGAAGAGAAACTAACAGATATCACCAAAAAGGATTTTGCAAATATAGAAGTACTTCATCACAACTGAGGTTGAGCTTGGGTGCCATTAGTAATGGCACAAACACTTCTGAAAGCAGCTAATGATCTGAAACAAGCAGTAAACCTGCATGCAAACATGACAAAAAGCTTTGCACTGAATCTGCAAGTCTGCAAGATGAACCAGATACAAATCACTCAAGAAGAAACATTGCAAATAGTAGAGAACCAGTCTGTATACATATTTCTGCTATCAAAACACCAACACTGATGTCTGGGGTGCTTTTCAGGGCTGAACAAACCAGCTCCTACAGTGATGGAAAGGAGCATATCAGAATGAATACCAGAATCAGAAAATCCCAGTAAAAGTAAGATAATTCTCATTTGCCCACAAATAAATGGAGGCAATAGAGAAACACTGATATACAAAAACAACCCACAGATGATGGGGAAAAAAAAGTATTTCCACAGTTAAAAAAAAAAAAAAAGGCAAAATGGACAGTGCTAAGCCGAGCTATAATGTTCCCAAAAGAACCATTTCAATCACAGCCACTAATGAAAGATGAAGACAAGACTCTTAAGGGAATCAGGCTTTTGAGAATCCTGAGAATTTGACAAAATCAAGTGAAAGGGGTAGGCATTTGACAACACCTGCATTGACAGCTCAGCAGCATGTTGCCCTAGAGGACTGCAAAACTGGATTAGAAAAGCTGTGCCCCCTCCTAGGATACTGAAACACATTAAAGATGCATGAAAGCAAATTAAAGGTTCTTTACTGTGAGGGTGGTGAGATGCTGGCACAGGCTGCCCATAGAAGCTGTGGCTGCCGCATCCTTGGCAGTGTTCAAGGCTAGGCTGGAACGGCTTGGAGCAATCCTGTCTAGAGGAAGGTGTCCCTGCCCCTGGCAGGGGGGTTGGAATTGGATGGTCTTTAAGGTCACTTCCAATGCAAACCATTCTGTGATTCTACAATTTTATAATCTTCATGAAATGTCCTTCCTTTAAATAAAATTGTCTTTGATGGTCAAAGGGTACAGCCAAGCAGCATTTTTTTCTGTCACTTTGAGCATTACACAGGAACCATGCTTGCTAGAGTTCAAAAATGTTGAAGAATGCAGATTAAAGAGCTATTTTGTAGCAAACTCTGCACAGTCTGCACACTGTTCCTGTAGTCCAAGTCACTCTCTTTAGTACTCTGTAACAAGTATGAGTTAAGTTTACATCTTTTGTTATTACTGCTGCAATCATAGTCTTGAGACAAGACTCATACTAATCATTTCTGCTGTTGTTGCATCATTTGTCATGAAAATTAAGAACAAGAATTTCAGCATCTAATATGCTCTGTGAGTTATAGGTCTGTGGTAGGATTATACTTCAGCTTTTCTGATAGTTGTTAGCTCTCCATCCTACCTTTCTCTGCACACATCTGCTTGAGAGCTGACTTAAAACCAACCATCACTTTAATTTTCTGGAGGAATCCTTCACTTCTGGATCTGACTAAGCTGTGACACCTCATAAACAACCAAAAGAGGATAGTAAATCTATTAATAAAACATCCCCCAGCCATAAATCTGTTACCAGGTCAATCTATTTTGAGGAGTTTGCATCTGCCTTCTCTCTGAGAGCCTTAGTATGAATATAGTCCCTTTGCAGTGTTATAAGATGACAGAGCTGTCAGGGCACAAGCACCCTTTGGCTCTTGTGTGTGAACCAGGTAGTAGGGGGGGAGGCATGTATAAAGACACAAGTGCATACACGTAAATTTATGTGAGTGTGTACATTGATTCTCCACATAAAAATGCCTTTCATTACCCTAGTCTTTACTGGGAAGGCCTTCTCTCAGTCCTCCTACATCCCTGTGGTTAGGGCAGAGCGAAGGGCAGTGAAGTACTACTTGTGGTAGTTCATCATCAAGTTAGGGCCTATATAAGCCTGTACCAAGGGATACGAGACCAGGCAGGATGCATCCAAGGCAGTTGGCTGATGTCATTAAGAATCTACTCTCTAAGTCTTTGAAAGGTCATAGTGACAGAGGAGGTTTCTGATGACTTGAAAAAAATCAAGCATCATATGCAACTCCAAGGACAGCAAAAAAGAGAAGCTTGGGAAAGGACAATTCAGCCTCACCCCGGTCCTGAGAATGTTATGGAGCATATCCTCCTTGAAGCAAGTTCCAGCTATGTGTAGAACAGGCAGGTGCTTGGGATCAGCTGTCACAGATTTGCCAGGAGGAATCATGCCTGACGAATCTGATTGCATTCCACAGTAAGAGGAAGAGAAAAGAGCAATGGATGTGGATTTAGGAAAGATTTTGGAAAAGTGTCCCATGATACCCTTATAGCCATGTTGGTGACATATGGAGCAGAGGATTCTGTGAAAGGTGAGAGGATGACTGTCTGAACTGTTAGGCAGATGTAGTATTAGTAAGAGATTAAATGTACAACTGGAGGCCAGTTGCTGATGCTATTACTCAAGCACTGACACTAGGGCCTATAGTGTTTAACAGTTACATTAACAACTTGGGCAAAAGCATGGACTCCAATGAGCAGTTTCACACAGATGATACAAAATGGGAGAGAAGTCAATACACTGGAGGGTTACCATTTACCATTTGGGGGGACTTAACAGACAGGAGAAACAAGCTGGCAGGAATTTCCCAGAGTTCAGCAAATGCAAAGCCCTGTACACGGGAAGGAATAACCTGCACAGTGACACAGGCAAGAGAACAATCAGCTGGAAAGCAGCTCCACAGAAAAGGACCCATGAGTCCTAGTGGACAAATTGAGCACAAGTGAGCAGTGCACTTCCACAGCAAATAAAAGCAACCAAATACTGGGCAAAGAACAGACAGCAAGTCAAGGAAAGTGATTTTTTCCTCTCTATTTGGCACTTGTAAGGCAGCATATGGAGTACAGCATCTCACATGGGACTCCCAGTTATGAGAGGGACACAGGCGTACCAGAGTAGAGCAGATGGCCACCACAATGCTCCTGGGCATGAAGCACATAAAGTGCTATGAGAAGCTGAAAAAGCTGGGTTGGTTTAGCCTGGAAAAAGAGGGAGTATCTAGGGGAAGATGTTATTACTGTCTTTAACTACCTAATGGGGGAGTTATAAAGAGAAGATATACCAAAACTTTTCTTAGAAGTGAACAGCAATATGACAAGGGATAATAGATTCCGGTTGCCGCAAGGAAAATTCCTATTAGATATTAGTAAAAACTTATCACCATGAGGGTAGTCAAAGCCTGGAATCAGTGTCCTCAGAGATTAGGGAATCTCCATCCTTAGAAATATTCAGAACCCAATTGGAAAAAGCACTGAGCAGCATGATCTAGCACTGAAGTTAGCCCTGCTTTAAGCAGGAGACCAGAGAGGCCTTTTCCAACCTAATTTGCTCTATGAGTTTGTGACAGAAGATAAAGTTCAACATCATCCCTTACTCTGCCTTTTTCTTCAGCCTTACAAGGCTATTTGTGTTGCTGTCTCAAACACTCTCAAATGGCCCCTCCTCAGGGAGCCTTCTTCCACATCTTTAAACCTTTTAAAGCATTCCAATGCAGCCTATAATTGCATTCTACCTTTGTATTATGTATGGAAAGTGGCACATTTTTGAATATGAAAAATAAAGTCACTTTCAATGTACAAGCTAACAACAGGGAAGCTTGAAGTGGAATTAATGACCGAAGAAACTACAATGAATTGAGAAAAGGGTAATGAGCTCCCTGTAGCCTCTACCATGCTGCCCACATTCCATTATCTGCTAAAATCCCTTTCTTCAAAAGTGTAGACTAAAATAATGTGAACTGAAATTAATTAAAATATCATCTTAATTAACACAATAGCGCAAAACAGTTTGAAAGTACCTCTGAACAGCAATCAACAGCAGCCATAGAAGCAAACATATATGGATAGGTGGTCCAGAGAATTCTTTTCTGTAAATAATTTCTTGCATAGGCATTGATACCAGGAAAGTATTTATCTCTTTTCCTTATTCCAAATGTACTTTAATATTTCCAATTAGATGTTCCAAAACATTCACATCAAACAAAGAGTACAGGCAGATTTCTGGTTTCATCATAAACTTGCAGCCCAGGTTCCAATGGAAACTGTACAAAGCTTTTGAATATATTTGTGCAACTTTATGGCTTTCAGTCAAATTCTTAAGTTCCTGCAGGCCTTCCAACAGCTGCCTCCCACACAGACAATATCACAGAGGAGAATGAAAAATGGGAAAGACTCTATCCTGCTCCAAGACACTTCTCGCATACTAAATTGACTCCCAAATGGTATCACAGGGAATTTTTATAAGATTTATTGCCATCCTGCTTCACAGTCACCATTTTAGAACAGCATTTTTGGAGCTCTGCTGGACTGAACAATTGGGTTTAAACCATTGTTGGGGTTCTCGGGGGACAGATAATTACAGAAGAAGAGAAGGTTCAATGCTATCAGTATCTTGGAGTCTTTGCTCAGAAAAACATTGTGGGGTTTTTTTACTGCTGTAAGTTGGACTGATTTTGATTATGGCTCAGTTCCTGCGCAGGCTGACTTGTGCACTAACATCATTTCCATCTCTGGACACAGATTTAAGGATTTTTTTAAGATAATTTCTTTTCTCCAAATAACAAACTCCAGCAAAACAGTTTATATTGGGAAGCCGACAGGAGGAAACAGGCTGTGTTAGCTGTACCATCGCACTGCGCTTCTGACTTCAGGGCTCAAAGTGGCTCAGGGCACAGGCAGGACCAGCTACAATTTGCTGGCACTTGTCCCTAAAAACACATGCACCTTCAGCAACCACTGTCCCAGCTCACATCCCTGGCAGGGACACACATGTTCATATTAGGCAGTTGCTTCTTCTCCCTCATACCTTTGCTGAGCCATGCTGGGAAAGCCACAGAAGGTATTAAGGATGAATGGTGTAGAAATCACTGGCTTTCAGAGTATCTGCTGCCCTGACACTTCTCTTTAAAGCCTGTTGCAATAACTGTGGTCCAAGATCTGCTCCTAAGGGTAAACTCAAATTTAAGGACATTGATGTTGCCCACCACCACAGTGTTGCAAGGTGCACAGCACTGTGGTCCTTGTTGCAATGCAAGGTCATTGGTATTCCTTCTCCTGCTTGAGAGCTCTAAGCTGTATTTGAGCTTGTTCACTGAGCAGCTACTGTGAGCTGGATAATGAGGTGCAAAATAAAACTGAACAAATTCTATGGAAATGTGATGACTGTCAGGTCTCCTTCATATTTCCCTCACATTTACAATAAATTCCAGGCTTCTTTAGCCTTCACTAGGCTGCAGTAATCACAAGAGGCCAAAAATTGCTCTTTTGATCAAACTCCTTTTTTTTTCCCTGGCTGGTGCAGCCTCTATGGCAACAAGACACAGGCTGTCTCCTTAAGCTGAAGTTTCATAGCAGCAAAACAAGTGAAAGGAAAACTTGCAGGGTAAATAAGAGTTCTTCCACGATATCTAGCTGTGTACTGTCTCCTTATCAGTAGCTTAGTCCTGGGGGTTATGCACTCTGTATTGAGCATCTTTTTTCCCCTGTTTGGATACCTGCTTTAAATGACAGATGTGTTGCTTGTGAAACACAGAAGTGATCTGGAGGGTAAAAATAGCCAGAAGGCACTTTCGCAGCAGCTTTTCTCATACCCCATAGCTATTAATTAGCATAGCTTAGGGGATGCCGAGTAGTGCTGGCTCAGCCAGGCACCCAACTTGCTGTATTAGTGCATGTAAATCACATGGTACCCTTTCATGGGATGGCATTGGTGATAGCTAGGATGCAGCCTCAGGGGCACTGTGCTGGCAGATATGTTTGCTCTTCTCTTGTTCCAAGCTCAAATGCAAGCAACTATGGGTTTCTGGTGTATACGTGAGGTGTATAGCCTGCTCAAACTCAGGATGCATTCACATTACTATGGGTATACTTTTTTCAGATGCAGATCAAGATCAAACCAAGTTCATACCTGTCTACGAAAGACTTACTGTATCTGTATTCTGCCTCCTTTTGCAAAGGTTAGATCCCTACTTCATATTTCATCCAGCTCCCTGCAACAGACACTTTTAGGGTCCAAGGTACTTGACCTATTGACTAAAAGGAGCACAGGCTGGCTGCGTTCAGCTGCAAATGACTAGATTACAGACATGTAGAGCTGAACAGGATGAGGTCACCCTTAATAAGCATACAGCAAACTGAACCTAGGAAGAATGACATCAAGCTTGCATTAAGTTGTTCTGACACTGAACAGATGGAGCAGACCCTCTGCTGGGTTTATCTGAAGCAATTCTGCTGAGTTCTGCGGAGCTGCACTGCAGAGCATCATTACTTTCGTGAATTAAAGACCTGGCTCTTTGACATGGTTCCATTGCAAACAGCATTTCTGGAGTCCACTTTAACTTGGAGTCCAATGAGTGCAACAAACAACTCAATTAAGATGAAAGATTATAATCTATCTCTTTGCTGTTCTTTGTTTCCCCTTGACAAAACACTTGCAGATTTATAGCAAACAAGATAACAAAGTGCAATATGAGTTGTCACATACTACAGCTACTATTGTATGCATCAGCACATGAAATATGACCAAAACTTCATCTTCAAAGCTATCACAAGAAATATTGTTTCTACTGAGGGTTCATAAAGTGCTCTAGCAAGTTATTACATTTATAGTCTATTTTTTCTTTCCTTAAGATTTAACTTCAATTTTTACTCAAAAATCTAGGGCCAGAAAATCACATTTGGGCTTAAAAAAAAGTAACAAACCAACTCTTTCATCCATTTCTTCTCAATTTGATAAGTCTTGGTACCCAACTTAAGAGCTACTTTCTCCAGAAATGCATAGTCATTACAAAGCTAAAGTCTCCTAAAGCAAAGAACCAATATTTAATGAATCATTACAGTAAAATAGAGTTTAGAGTAGACTTTAATATTCCTATTTCCCAGTTGTGTTGCAGCAATCTAGCAGCCTTCATGAAATATCAGCAAATCCCATATCACCCTTAGTACTTGTTGGTCTTTTCTTCCTGGTTTCAGATTAATGTGCCAACAACAAAGCTCCATAATGAGAAAGTATATCTGCTTATTGCCCAGAGAGGGAAAGACATTTGATAGCTCCCTGAACTGTGTTCCTATTACTGAAATCCTTTCTTGAAGTGTGTTATGCTGGAATGCTTCTAAATAAAGGAAGACTAATAGGACCAAACCTAGAAGTAAACCCCAGATTATTTCTCTATGGAGAGGTAACCTGGGGTTTACTTGTTTCACCATGGACAGTGTATACCTAGCACAGGCTGAAGCAACAGAGACACTGCTTGCGACAGAGCAGAGGTCACAGAGACTTAATACTCAAGCAACACTGAGAAACAAATATCTTGAGTCATTACAAGCATATTTTTATCATTTTATTTAATTTTCCATTCCTGTAGCCCTGAAGCTCACAAAACCTTTTGACAGGGATGCTTTTGCCATTTAACAGGAATGATACAAAATGACAGTGGTAGTTGCAGGAACTTATCTTCAGGGAATTGCTGGCTTAGACAACTCCGTAGAAGTCTCCTTCACAAGAATACATGACATACTCCTAGCAAGAAGATGACTAGCAATCTTTTGAGTTGCGGGTTGCAGTTGGATTATTGTGTTTAATAGACCAAAGTGGGGAAATGGTGTGAAGTTTTCCAATCCCACTTGGTTTTCACATTTTTCTGTTGCAACAAGTTCCCATAGATTGATCATTTATTTGGGAGGCGGGGGGAATGTTTTAGCTCTGCTGCCTGATAATACCAGAATAAGAACACACAATGAAGTCACAAGGAATATAGGTTACTTCCCTACTAGCTTTCCCCGAATCATCCATGACTGCTATTTAATCAGCTCCTAGGACTTGGTTAGAATGCAATGAAGAGTAGAAAGCAACACGTTTTGGAGACTTTTCCATCCCTAAGCATGCGCTTCTTACTTCAAAAACTTAATTTCTGTGAAATTTCAGATGAACAGGCAAGAGGAAAGGGTGAAAAGAAAAATGCTACAGTTTTCCTTAAATTACCAGTGAAGCTTAAGAGGCAAAGCAATAGAATTATTAAGCCAAAACCAATTAACATACATCTCCTGTCTATAACTCAGGTGAGCTCTTAACAACATTCTGTGATGGCTGTGGAACTCTGAAATCTAAAAATAGAAATATCCCATGTGAATATAGGACTGCCCATTCACAAGACCCTGTAGACATCGTGACTGGAGATCACCATGTTACATTTTTTTACCATCATTCTCAGAGCGTGGAGAGCAGGAAAAGGCTCACAAAGGATAAAGAAAAGTAATTCAAGGTCTGTAAAATCAGCTTTGCACATAAGAGATTTAGACGCTCAATTTAGCTTAATGATGAATTAGTCTATAAATACCTATTCAAAGAAGCGATTTTTCTGACTTAACAGGATCTTTAGGTTAGCAGACAAAGGCATAGGATGGTCCAATGTCTGAAGTTAAATAAATTCCAGCAAGAAATAAATTTTTACAGAAGAATAATTAATGACTAACAGGTGCTTACAAATTACTGGAAGGCACTGGCCAACCCTTACAGCCAAAAAAAACTTTCTAAAATACACGTTTTGTGAAAATAACGCTCATTCCCAGAGACTTAATGCAACACAGGTTTGAATAAATCCTAATATACTTTCACAGGCACTCCCTTTCTCCATGTTTCTGCAGAAGAAATAATGCTGTGTTCAGAAAGCGCTACAGAAATTACTTTCAAAGTAGTTTCTCGCATCAGGAACCATGTCGTTGTGTTTTTCATTCGACATTTCTACAAGGCAGATAGGTGTTTGCCAACAGCTGGGATATCAACTCAGGAAGATGATGCCTGCATAAAAAAAGTTCAAGTCCAACACCCAGTAGGGTGCTGGACTTAGATGTGAATGGGGGCAAATTTAACCCTGTGCAATCACCTAGGTTCACCAGAGAGAAAAAAAAATGGGGTATGGAGGTGCCAATCCTTTCTGTTTTCATGGAGAGCATTCTCAGATGGATAGACATCAGTATTTTATTTCCTGCCTACGCACAATAGCAACCCATTCCTTCCCACTCTCCAACAAATCTGCCAAGCCCCTTTTGCGATTTCCCCATTCAGAACAAATACCTAAATCAAAATGATTATCCCCCTCGGTGCTGTCCAATAACTATAAAGGCCACATGCGTTCACTACTCACATAAACAGAATCTCTTTCAAAAGGCAAGCATACAAGTGCCCTCTGGTTGCTTAAAAATCTAGATTTGTCTCTAAAAATTTCCAAAAAACAAATTATGTTCTTGCTTTTTACCTCTTTTACATACTAAATTGCTCATGCTTTCTAATTGTATAGGAGTATACTTCAAAACTAAATCTCTACAAAAAGAGTAGGTGTTTTAATATTGCTACAAAGTTCTATTCCCAGTCCTTACTTAGAATAAAATTGACCTAATTAACTATATGTAAAACAATAAACCTTGTTCTCTTCATCTTCTAACATGCCAAGACAGTTTTCAGGGCATGCCCAGAGGTGATGGATACTGATAGTCTATTTGTAATTCAGAGAGTATCTGTTGAATGTTGCTGACACTTTACACTAAAAGACAAGCAGAGAATTTTGTAGACAATCCTCCATCCATTCCCATAATGAGGAAACTGCCATCAACTTTCAAAAGATTTGGATCACGAGTCCTGTTCCAACCATTTTTCTAAGATTGGTTTGAGACAAAAAGGGGTTGGGCAATCACACTGCCTCTGTCTGTCCTCTTTACATCTGAACTGCTAAATCAGTTTCAGTGAGAATTTGCAGAGAGTAACTGAAGTCTTAAATGCAAATTGTCCCTAAAAGTTTTGTGAAAAGAGGTTCCAATACAAACAAGAGAAATCAGTTCATCATGACTTTAATTACGGAGTTTGACATCAGAGAATCCCCCTGAGTACAGACTGTTACAAATGCAGTTACAAATTCAGGAAAAGTTTCACTCAGAGCCTGCACTCAATTTGATGGAGAATAATCCAAGCACACAATATAAAGCCACAGGAAACCAAGATTTCAGTTCCCTCAGTCACAGAGCAAACTTTTTATTTTATTTTTAAACCTGCCCTGATCTCATTTCTGCAGCTCTTTTCAATGCTTGCAGGCTCAGCACTAGCAAGTTAACTCTTACTCATAAGCCAACTTTACTAATATTCAGAGTTTGCAGGCTAAAACACAAAAATGCTACTCACCAGCAACATGCTGCAGTTTAATGAAATGCGATATTAAGGAAAAGCAGCTTAGACTCTTTCAGAAGCTGCTGATGTCAATGCAAGAAGTACCAGCCAGTTTCAAGAGGTTTTGTTAGAGCCTAGGGTATTTTTTATTAGAGCCTTAGGAAACAAATCAGATTTAAAGAAGGATAAGGATTGCAATTAGCACACGAGATAAAGATTCAGAAAGCATAGAGTACTGAATGAAAGGTAGAAGGATGCCAGAAGCAAGAGAAAGATAAAAGAGAAAGCTGTGAGGCAGGAGGAGATGCTCGCAGGCTCAGAACAATGTGCAGTCTCTGGATATGTAGTTAGTAAAAGGAAGACTAGGGAAAATGTGGGCCTCCTCTGGAAGGAAACAGGACATGAAGAAGGCTGAGTTACGCAATGACTTTTTTGTCTCACTTTTCACCAGCAAGTGCTCCAACCACACCACTCAAGTCACAGAAGGTAAAGGCAGGCACTAAGAAAACAAAGAACCACCCAACTTAGGAGAAGATCAGGTTGAAACCACCTAGGGAGCCTGAAGGTGCACATATCCATGGGACTTGATGAGATGCCTCTACAGGTCCTGAGTCAGGGCAACCCCTAGCATATATATACGCTGAGTAGAGACTGGAGTGAGAGCAGCCCTGAAGAGAAAGATTTCAGGGTGCTGATTGATGAGAAGGTCAGCATGGCTCAGCAACGAATGCTTGCAACGCAAAAAGCCAACTCTATCCTGAGCTGTATCAAAAGGAGTGTGACCAGCAGGTCAAGGGAGGTGATTCTCCCCCTCTAATCCACTCTCATGATACACCACCAAGAGTACTGCATTCAGACCGGCAGTCCCCATCATAAGAGGGACATAGAACTGCTCAAGTTCAGAGAAAGCCACAAAGATAATCAGAGGAATGAAGCACCTCTCCTATTAAGACAGGCTGAGATAGCTGAGCTTGCTCGGCCTGGAGAAAAGAAGGCTCCAGCAAGACCTTAGAGCAGCTTCCAGTGTCTAAAGGGGCTGACAAGAAAGCTGAAGAGGGACTTCTTACAAGGGCATGTAGGGATAGGACAAGGGGTAATAGCTTTAAACTGACACCTTTAGATTAGACATTAGGAAGATATTTTTTACTGTGAGGGTGGTGAGGCCGTGGCACAGGTTGCCTAGAGAAGCTGTGGCTGCCCCATCCCTGGCAGTGTTCAAAGCCAGGTTGGAGGGGGCTTTGAGCAACCTGGTCTAGTGGAAGGTGTCCCTGCCTGTGACAGGGGTATGGAACTGGATGAGATTTAAGGTCCCTTCCAACCCAAACCATTCTATGAATAGCAGGCAAATGATAAAGTCAAAACACATCAATCTGAGAAAAGGAGGCAAGACAGTCTGGAAAGGACAGGGACCTAAGCAATACCACATTGAGTATAAGAAATGGTGCAAAACTGTCAAAAAAAACTTTGCTTCATCTGGCAAACACACAACAATCAACAGTTCTTCAGGAAAGGTGCAGCAAATCAGATGAAGTTATTTTGCACAAAGCCATTTTCACCATCATATTTACATACATCTTGTACTGTCTTTTCACAACTCAAGTTTAATTTTTCATCTCCTCCAAGACATCAATTGTCTGCTGATTCCTTCATTTCAGAATACATTGGCCTCAGCTTGAGTACGAGGGATTAAAATGGCCACTGATTTAGAACAGTGAATTAAAGTCAGTGTTGACACACTCACAGCTACGCACTGAGAAACAGGACCACAACATTATACACCCAGCTCACCATGAAAACAAATACTCAGAGCTGCTATGTAAACTGACAGCCAGAGGAATGAACAGGCAGCCAAAATATTAGGTCCAGTGGAAAATAATAGTTTCTGTGGAATCAAAAGTTTCAGCAGGATCATTTCTATTTCCTAAAGAAAACCATTTAATTTCTACTCCTTCCCTGGCTATAAGTAAACTGAAATAAACCATGGAAGGTTTAATAATATTAACTCATCTTCTGTAACTATGTGCCTTGGTGTGTACTTCTCTTTTTGGTCAAACTCTTCTTGCATTTTCTCAAAGTCCCAGTGACTGTTTCCTTATGTTCTTTAAACACTTCCATTAGGTGAGGTGCTGTTCTTTACTTCACCCTGGTAAATTTGGGATCACTTCTGCAAAGGCAAGCTGATGATTTATTGTTTTAAGGGAAGTTATTTCGGATCCATACATGTGTAACTGGAATTGAGGCTTTGCCCACTGATAATAAACAGAAGATATGCACATATTTTTTAAATCTTTAAGGCTACAAAATCAGATATAAGACTTTTAAGCTATGCTTTACATATTTTGACAGAAACTCACTTGTTTGTACCATTACTCCTTCTTGCTGCATCACAAGATCAGAGTTTAATACACTCATTAATCAAAATGTGACAAGAGTTTAAGATCAGGCTAATACATAGTGGAGGCAAAGGTCTGAGCATTTTAACTTACTCAGCAAAGTCTGAGCAGGAGAAATGACACTGACTGTGCTTAATGTGATGTAACAGGCAACAGCACAGGACACAACACTCAGGGGAAGTCTTATGCATGCTCATGATAAACAAGGTTTCCCAAAAGCTCTTTGCAGGTGTCTAAACAAGTAGTCATGATGCAGTGCCCACAGACAAAACCCTTCTTTAACTAAGGGGTTTTACTGGATTCACAAGAGCTCAGTTCTATCCTTCTCATTCAACAGATGAGGATTGGGTTAACACTAGGCTAAACTCAGGGATAACACAGGCCTCAGGATCAGGCTTGGATTGCCCAGCCTTTGTTTTCATTGGTCTTGTATCCAAAAACACCAAAGCAAATGTAAAGCAAACACATATAAAACCTTTCAGACTGGACACTTAGGAAGAAGAAAATGTGATCAAAAAACCTAAAAATGTCAGACTATACAGGAAATGAAATAATTTGGCATGCCCCACTTAGCAGCAGAAGGTGCTAAGATTTGAAGGTGCCAACAGATTTGAAACACCATTGCTGTTATGTATTATTTACTGCATTTGCCAATTGAAAACACTGTAGTAATCATGAATGTTGTCTAAAAATGCTCCTCCACTGTACTCAAAACAGCTGAGTAGAGTGAAATAATTTTAAGAAAATACATCTGCTGGCTTGTGTCTTACAAGTTGTTAAAACAGGAGTGCTCTCTAACCTGAGCTTCAGTTGCTTCCGAGGTAGGGGAATTCTTGCTGCTGCAGAATGGACTTCCCAGACTGCACTCAGCACGATGTGACTTCTGACCTCTGTCACTAATCTTGCCTTCAGAGTTTAGTATCTGACACATTTTCTGTGCAGCAGTCATCCCTGGCAGAACTGCAGGAAGAACCTCGGGGAAAGGAGAACACGGCACATGCCAGTCACCTTTATTTTCTTTGTGAAGCTGGGTCCTGGTCAGATGATGCTTCAGATCCAATTTGTCTTTGAAGTCAGACTGACTTTGAAGTTTGCAAGCACAGAAACTGTAACATTCAGAAGATTTTTAATAAGATCAGACCAAAGCAAGAATGGCTTTCTCACCTGTACTTCAAGAAGAGGTTTGCCTTAACAGAATACACATGACCAACTAAATGTCACTGGTAAGTCTATGAGTTAAAAGAACTCAGAAGTTACTCACAGGAGAGTTTTATGCTGGGTAGATGGTCTCTGGTTCCACTGAGTCCTGGGTTCCTGTTTAAATACATCATGATTTGTACCCTAATTAGGCTATTCATTTAGCAAGTCTAACTGCATACTGATTTCTGTATCTTCTAGGACAAAAAACTTGGAGAGACTAAGTAAAGTAGGAGTGATATTTAAGTTCAGGTAGACATACGCTTCTGTTGTTTTCTCTTCCTAAATGTGGATCCAGTCATATTAAAATATTATGTTAACACACAAACATATTAAATGCTATTATGACATAAAAGCTTGAGCATTCTGTAGTCAGATAGACTACATCTTTGTATTCCAAAGAAAGTAGTTGTATTCCAAAGGAAGTTACTACCTAAGAATACCTGCATTAGTATTTCTTGTTCCATTATAGGATAATGGGATATTTAATATCAAAATAATCTCACTGATCTAAATGTCACAATTTAAATCTCTCTCAGAATAAAAGAAAATGCAGTTGCATTTAGTTCATTATCTCTTACATCATAATATTCTATGATCTATGGCTGATCTTTCACTGGTATTACCAGCCATGGGAAACACCCACTACAACAACATTTTAAGGTTAAAAAAAGAAACTAAAAAAATAATAGAAAGAATGCTTAATTTCTGTCCTAAGTTTTCTGATTTTCCTCTAAATGTAAAAGACCAGTGTTCTCTCAATGATAAGGGAGCTAACAGGAATCCTAAGGAGACTGAAAGAAAGCCCTAATAACTTATCTCAAAATAATTAAAATAGCTCGGCAGCTATTTAATTTTGCCAAATTAAAGAGGGATTCCCCACACACATCTGAAATATGCTTGGGAAAACTGCTACCAGAACATGCACAAGGAGATGAAATTTTGTTGTACCTGCTAGCACCACATCCAAAAAAAGATTAAATAATCTTTTAGTAGCCACCAAATACATTGGGCAGGGTGAAAACATGCTACAAAGAGGCTCCCATTCTGCCGAAACTTCAATTATTTGCTTTAGTTCCATTGAACTCCATGGGTCTTACAGAGGAAATACGCTTTTTGAAGCACAGTGTATTTTCCTCAGTGAGGATGGCCTGTTAAACTCTAGACTAAGTTCTTGCCCTCATATAAGCATTTCTCATTAGGTACCTGGAGAGCAGTCATTTTTGACCTAAAACTAAGAGGAATGTCTTCACTGACATCTTCAAACGATCCACTCTGCTCTCATCCACGTTGTCCCTCTGCCAGTACTGGGAAAATGAAGCAACAGGACTAAAGCCGCATGCTGCATGGTTCAGCCTTGCCTCTGTGGGAATCAATAACAAAACACCCTCTAGCTTCAGTGAGACAGAAACAAACCTTCAATGTCTGGGAGTTTGCCCTGAAGTCCAGCGATGCTTAAAAAAAAAAAAAAAAAAAGAAAAAAGAAAAATAAATAAATAAATAAATCAGATAACTGGTTTCATGGTGTTTCTCACACATTTACAATCTGCCTCATGTAAATGATCTTAGCTTCATAGTAAATCATAGAATAGCAGGCTGGAAAAGACGTCAAGGATCATCCGATCATGTGGAACAACCACCTCTAGGCAAAGCATGTCCTAAACTAAATGTCTCAGCACTCCGTCTAGCCAAATCTTAGAAGAGTCCAGTGCCGGGGAATCCATCACTTCCCTGGGGAGATTAATCCAACGGCTGATTGCTCTCATTGTGAAAAAATTTCCTCTTGTTTCCGCAATTAACTTGAACCCATCATCCCTTGTTTTTTCCATCTGACTCCCTGTAAAAAGAGAGCCTCCGGCTTTTTTTGTAGCCACCCTTTTAGGGTTGAAAACACATCAAGTTAGACCTGAGGCCACTGAACAATTGACATATGTCTGATAAGCACACTAAGATCTTATTCACTTACTTATAGCAATGTAGTTTCTGGTCAGCACCTAAGAGAGAATTGTCCATGTACTACACATGCAGCATGACAACACAATGTTGCTGTCTTTTCTTCTAAAGCTCTTTTTCTACAAAATTGCCCAGTTCTATAGAATTGGATATTTCTACGCTTGTCATGGTTTGAATTGACAACCTAAGTTAAAAAGATGAGGGTTTAGCTTCTCATTTAATAATTCTGAAAATGTGATTTGTTCCCAGTAAATACTCCTGCATTCAGTAAGCAAATGCCACCAAACAGAAAGAAAACTCCAGCAGTCACCAATGAACCAGCCTCAGAAAAACTAGTTGCTAGGACTTTACATGTCCAGGCAAACATTAAGAATGCTCTTTAAACATATTTATGGCCACTGACACTGCTTATGCACAATATCCTTCCCTGAAGGATAGCTCAGACGCACTATGGTCATCTTTAATCTTGCAATATATTTAACTTTGTAGTTAAATTTTTGTACATATTATTGTAAAAAAGAGGTTCTTAATACATGCAAGGAACTAAAAACATATAACATATTCCTTTAAAAAGTTATATAAGTAACCCAGTATTTTCTTCTGATAAAAGAACATCAGACATATGGTAAGGCACTTGTAAGACACTTCATAAATACTTCAAACACTATGGTAATTCTCTTCCTCCTTCTTATCTTTATTGAAATGATCTAAACCACTCTTTTCCTCTTCAGCATCTGCCTTTTGATTGGTAATACCTGTGCATCACTGCATGCTCAATTACATTACCAATGCACCTGCATTCACTGATTTTTCAAAAATGGAGGCAGCTGCATTTTACTGTCTTGTAGGCAGCTTTGCATCTAGCTACTATGACCTATCTAAACAAACTCCATTGGCACCCACAGCATAGTTATCATGCCAAGCACCACATTGCTGCTGTCAGAAGCTTGTCCCAATTGCTTGTTAATGGTCTACACACCACATATGCAGGAATAGTGATTAGTGTCAAGTTCACTCCTTTTGGCACTGAAGGGCTGGTAAAGGCATTCACTGACAGTGACTTTGCAAGAGTTTTCAGTTTATCACTGTCGAGTTTTAAGCACAGCCGGCAACCCAGAAACCATGCAGCCGTTCGCTCACTCCCACCCTTCCTCCCCCCACTCACAGAGGGATGGGGTGGAGAATAGAAAGCATGTAGCTCCCACAGGTTGAGACAAGAACACTCCAGTAACTAAGGTATAACACAAACTACTGCAGCTACCACCAATAAATATAATGATAAAGGAAATAACAAGGGAAGAGAATACCCAGCCTGACCTGAGCAGTGATCTAGCCCTTCTGGGTAACTGCCCCCGGTTTTTACATCCTGGGCATGACTTGCTGTGGTATGGAATACCTCTTTGGTTAGCTTGGGTCAGGTGTCTTATCTCTGCTTGCTCTGGGCTTCCCTTTCTCCCTGGCAGAGCATGAGACTCAGAAAGTCCTTGGTCAGACTAAACATTACTGAGCAGCAACTGAAAACATTGGTGTCATCAGCACTGTTCTCAAGCTGAAAGTGAAAAACACAGCACTGCACCAGCTACTAAGGAGAAAAATGACTGCTACTGCTGAACCCAGGACAACCAGCTTCCTCTTACCAACAAGATCTGTAAAGTCACACTTACCAAAGTCCTTTGAAAAGTCAAACAGGAAAAACAGTGTTTTCCATGCCACAGTTTCAAAAGAGAATGCTAATTCATTAATGTCAATAAACCATGTCCATGTCTCTTACAACTTTTTATCTACCAGGCAGTGATAATCACTGCTGAACAGAAGGCAGAGAGCCCAAGACTGCTTGTTTCTTCAGCTCTGACTGTTCTGTATCCATTACCTGATGCAAACAGTAATGCAGAAAATCACTAGAGCATGAGTCCTCAGGAGATGAGTGCGGAAGTTCTTTCGGTGCTCTAAGTTAATTGGAATCGGAGAAGCTCACAAGTACTACAGATAGCTTGCACACCACATCTTTCTAACCTGTTTTTATCCCCATTTTTCTAGCTAGAACATGGAAAGGCTTGACTTGCTGATGAGACTAGAGATTGGATTTTGTAACCTGCATCTGTGTTCCTGAAATAAACGTTTGTGTGTAATCCCATTTCATTTCTTTGCATCTTTAATTGATATCTCCTTGTAAATGCTGAACACTATATTAATTCTATGACTTTCTGCATCTTCACAGGGCTCTAATGATCAGAGACATCCCATCAGGCGAATGTGTTAACACCACTCTCAGTCCAAACCACACTCTATTAGTAGTGCAGACCCACAGCCAGCAAATAGGATCATCTGGGGATATATGTGAGCATGCAGATTATTCTTTGCTTGACAGCTTTTCAATCTCTTCTGGTATCTATAAAGCAGACATCCAAGAACATTTCTCTAATACTATTCTGCAGATACAGTGTTGTGATGTTGGTTTTTCTTTGTCTACTCTTTCAGTATTAACAGCCAAGTAAAAAGTCAATCAACACAGTCATCCAGCTCAGTCTAAAGTAGACACCTACAATTGCCCACATCTTCAGTCTACTTATGCTGCTGCAAGCTGGAATAGCAAATACACAAGATTAATGTTTCTTGTAAACACAAGATCTTGTACTAAAACAAATCCTAATTTCTGAAGGCTTAATTCTATAGAACAGTATGGGTACTTCATTAATTTACTAAGAGAATGATGGTGCCACTGGTTTTAGAAAATCAATATTAACAGCCAGAACAAACAGAAGCAAAATCTGTTTTCAGTAGATCTCTTTATTCCAACTGCATTTGCATAAGGCTCATTAAAATAACTTACCAGCACCTCTGTTTCGACTGATGGACTGCTTTTGTATGTCTCAACAATTTTACAAGAAATAAAGATATGATTGACTACAATGTGTTTCAAAACAAGGAGACCATCTGTTACACTTTGATGTCATCTCTTACCTTTGAAGCTTTAACTCATCCTTCTGTGAAATCTGGAATTAGGAAGGTCCATTTCTCATGAATGCAACATTTTCTATTGCAGCTTACATACTACTGGTGTTAAAAGTATTCTACACTTCTGGGGTATTTAATTCTTGATGTTATATACAGTGATAATAACTACCAGGACAAGGACCTTCTGCAGTATTTGTATTGACAATGGCAGGAATCCTCCCAGATATCTTCTTAGCCAAGTTATTTTCCAATTGTCCATTCTCATCTAACGTATTGCACTTACCCAACACTTTATTAGTGCTTTGTCTTTTCAAGTATGCATTTCATTTCTGAGAGATGTACTGCTTGTTGATCAACTTGAAGCCCATCTCAGCATTTCCTTGAAGGTTCCCTCATTATAATCCTAATGCCCAAGGGATTTTTTTATTACATTCAAAAGTATTTTACCAGGAGACCAATTCAACAGTTCTGAGGATTTTGAATCTGCGTTATTTCCTTTTTAACAAAGCTGTGGCAGAATCAGGAGACGGAAATGGCTGTGGATTCAGGAAGCTTAGAAGAATACCCCATTAGAGAGCATCCATTGCTGACACTAAGCTGGCCCTTAACATTCCTGAAGTAGCAATTCTGACTTATTAGGAAAGGAACTCCTACATCAATGTACACATCTTGAGATGACAAGTGTGTAATTTGAAATTATTAATTACATTGTAAGCAGCACAAGTTTATTCATACCTTTCAAAAAAGACTAAAAATATCAGATATATAAACAATAAATGACACAGCCTAGGTGACTATCCTGAGAAAGCTATTCCTCTGGTGATGTTATCACATATAAAAAGATGGACTTTAGGGAAGACTGAAGACACTTTATTGCTCATTATCACGTCCACTATTTTTGATGCTAGATAAAGTCATACATTCAGGTAACCCTTTTAAGAACCATGGATCATAAGCTTCACACTGATGAAATTTCAACCACTACTGACATGCAAAAAAGAAGACAACCAACCATTAAGTGATTTATTAGAATAGTTTCAGCCTGGCCAGAAGAAAAATATTAGTGCATAAAGATTACCATATGCACATGCTCTTTTACTTTCCAAAAGTATTTCAACCATGGACTGTCTCCAGTGAGTACCAATCATACTTAGACACAGTGTCTGGAAAGCTATGAGGCAACACAGAGAGAGCACAATCAGAATAAGTGAACTTGAGCTAAACTCAAATCAGTGGATTATTTCTGTATTTACGGTTGGTTGCATTAGAGCCTTAGAGGGCTTATGACCAATACCAGAGATGTTAACGTCCCTTTAGGAAGGCAAGACATAATCCCTGAAAGAAGGAAAAGCTTTGCATTTTCTTTAGATGAGTGGAGATATGATTTTGCATGGATCACTGAGGAAAAGCAGTAATAGCCTTAAGGCCTATTGCAGTTTATGCAGACAGAGTTTCTCTGTAGCTCATGGTTGATCATCAGGAGGCAACATGTAAATGGAGCAGATCATAATAAATTTCTATAGCTTTGAAGAGCAAAACTGTTGAAACACTTTGTGGCCAAGAACCTTGAGGAAAACTGAAAATGATGAAGTTACAGAAGGGAGAGAAGTGTCTTTAGCATTATCAACAATAACTCATATGGATACCCCAAGAATAACCGCAAGGTAAGCGTGAAATTTGGAAAATAGAAATAACAGGATGCATCTTGGTAGCCTTGTGCATGGCCAAAAATATATCAGCTTTTCTTCTGTATACCTTATACGCATGTACACAACTTTTCTGACTCAAAGAACAGTACAGGAAATGGTTGAAAACAGCAAATTTTTTTCTCCACAGCCACTAATACCTGAAATCATAGTTATACAAAAATCTCTCAAAAAACTGCCTGTTTCTTTGTGCTTCAAAGGGGAAACAACTCATTGTCTGATATCTGCCAGGCAGCAGCGAAACTTAATTTACAATAGCTGCAGATGTAAAAAGGTTACTGCAATCAAATAAATTGATGGGATTTTGAAAATGCTACCTCATTTGGAGCTGCTAACTATAATTTTAATATGTCTACATTCAAAGGAAAAGAAGAATAAATATTTGCTTTCAGCCAGGTGCTTCTCTCCCGTACTGCGCAACACAGCAGAACATCAGCAGAAAGTCATCCTTTGATCTGGAAGTTGATGTAAGTTTTCAGTCGTTTGTCATCTGCCAAGGGAATTTCAAAACTATAGGAAATCTGTTTGTCAGCCTTCAGCACAGCAAAATGAGACACATCCACACAGATAACTACATTTTATATTGAAAGGATCTTAAATATTTTGCAACAATTGCTACTTCCATTAAGGACAAGGGGAGGCTTACTTTGTCTTCAAGTGGAAAAGATGAAGATAGTGGAAAGACATTTGTGGTGATGAATAGTAAATATGTGCTAAAATTGCATCATAAAAATTTCAAGGCGCTGTCTTACAAGTAGAAAAGTCTCACCCGGGATGCACTCAAGTCTATGACATAATCAACTCACTGAAGAGCAAGTTATAACAAAAAAATGCTATTTAATTAGAATTGTAACTTATCTAAAAGCATCTCAGAGCAAAAAAGAAAATACGGAAAATAATTTAATTCAGTGATAGAGGTTGGCTCTTGTATACACAGTTTCACAGCAAATAAGACAATCTTACCCTGAATGTCATTTTTTCAAGGGGGGGGGAAGGGAACGCTGATTTTTAAGGTTATCCCAAGCACTGATGGCCCAAACCTTAATAAAAGGTTGGATCTGAACTTTCGGTGTTAGAAATTCCTTATACCTAGCGGCTGTGTGTACACTGTGTATACACAAACTTCCAGAACCCTCAGCATCAGTTTTCTCAACTTCTTTAAAACATGCAGAATTTACTACATCCTTTCCTATCTCTAATGCAGCAATGGAAGGAATATTTTTCTCTGCAAATGGATTTGGACAGATGCAGCAGCTTGCTGAACACATATTCTGCTAAAGCTGAACTTCTATTAAAACTGTGAGTGGAACAGGTATGGATTTTTATGAGTAGGTTTCTGAAAACAAAATGTAACAAAATATATGAAAAATGATAACATGTAGCATTTTCACCAACAAATTCAGGCTTGTGATGACTGACAGTACATTTGAAGGCAGTAGAAATATACATTTGGGACAAAAAAACACATGATCTACCAAGGGAAATGCTGTTTTCCTGGAAAATTCTCGTAATAAGGCCTTTTTCTGCACTTTCCCTTGTTTCTGTCCTGGCTTGGATCCATTCCCCATGGCCATGATGCAGCAGCAAAAAGCCAGTTAGTCCCAAAAATTCTCAGACTGCATTTCAGAGGACACTTCAGACCAGGCTTCATCCTCCAGTGCTGCACACAGAGCCTGAAGTGCTTCCCAAAGCTTTTGCCACTGGCACCATGACTTTGCTGAAAGCACATTTCCAAAAGCAAACCTCATTTTTCAGCAAGGCTTTTCAGATTAACACCAGTTCCTGCTAAAAGTAAAATCTACCTCTGGTTTTAAATGCAACATTTATGGTTTGCTAGATCCACAAATTAACTATCCATGTAACTTTGTTCTTTTTTCTTAATGTGCTGTTGAAAATGAGTAAAACATTCTACAGTTTAGAAACATTGTAACTAGCCAAGGCATCTCTAAAAAGCCCAGCTTAGAGAGAAAAAGAGAGCCCCAAAAATTATCTGTTGGTATCCATTTTGTGGTTAATTTCATTTTCTTGCCAAAGCCAAAAAGCAATCTGTGCGCAGAGCACTTGAAGCAGCAGCAGTCGCTGTGTTACCACTTTCAAACAAATCACATGTGCATTGTTTCTACCATATGGAAATGGCCCTCACTTACAGGAATAAGCACAATTACATACTTATTTTTCTATCATTAAAGCCAGGAAGACTGTTCTGTAAGAAAAGTTTAACTATGACAGTGAAATAGAAGGAACCAAATTTACAGGCAACAGAGCAGCTTTGCCAAGAAATCATTGTAAACTAAACCTGTTTCTGTTGCATTCAAAATAGCTTGGTAAGCAACTGTTCCAGAAACCTTCCATGGCTTTGTATGTTTTTTGAAAGATTACAGACTCCTAAAAAAAAAACAACCCAGAATAACTGTGGCATAAACATCTCCGTATCAACTCTGGATGCTGGCTTTATTAGCTCCGTGATTATCCTACTCGTCAGTATAAATATACCTCCCCCCTTCATTTTTTTTTTTATACAGCATAGCTTTTGTATATTACCCACATCACTGGAAGATGTCATTTTATCTAATTTGGGTCTTATGCTGAAAGATAAACAGCACTTTCAGCTTCTAGTAAATTGTCCTGAAGGCTTTCAGTACTGCCTGGCAGACTCAGACATAAAGCGTAGCATAAACAGAATTTCATTTCAATAATGAAATTCCAATTTTATACTGTGATGAGATTAAGGAAGTCAGGTAACTTTACAGGCTAAATTATGGGCACGTAAAACTGCAGCGTGCAGAACATTAGGCTACTACTTTATTATTCAATTATGTATTAATATGGAATTAAAAGACATCACGGCGTGATTTCATTGCAAACCACATCTGTTTGCATTTTTTATAACCAGCTACTTAGTCTTTTCATAAAAGATTTCCTTTTTAAGGTCTGAATTACCATGCCAAGAGAAAATCTGTAAGAATTCAACAATCAACAGGGCTGATCAAAAAAGTTTAATAACAGCCTATACTGGAGAATTGTGCTTATTAAAGGTGTCCTCTTAGGATAATTTCAAACTTTAAATGAAAAGCTTAAACTAATGCGAATTAAAAAGGGGGAGGAGGTCGCAAAATCTGCTGAAAAATACAGGTTCTAAAATGGCTGAGCAGCCTGTACTGGGAGTTTTGGTGATGTATTTTCCGCCCTGGTAGTTGGGCCAGACTCCCTGCACCCCCAGCTGCACTGCCCATCCCACTGTGGGCTACAGCTAATGAATCCCATACAGCATCAAGGTGCCTCAACTCGGGACCACAGCTCACCCAGCCCAATCACAAAGAAAGGGATTACAACTACCTCCAGTCCAATTCCTACATGCCATCACAAAAGCATTTTTAAAATTGATTTTATTCCCATTTGCAACCAAGACACGGAGAGGGAGCAGGTGGATTTGTTCTAGTTAATGTTGACAGGGCACATGTGAAAAAGCTCTGTTAATGTTTAATTCACAATGGTTCTGCCTGCATTAAGGTGTTTTTTTTTTAGTTTTAGAACAACAAAGAGGTTTTGAAGTGAATTCCCAAATGATCCTGATTTCCAATGCATTGGTTTTGTCTGCAGTATAGTGCTGGCACAGGCAAAATAAACTTCCTCTAGAGGAAACTGCAACAGAAGCTCTTCTCCAGGTGTTCACCAAATGCACCCCAAATCCCACTCTCAAATGGGGTGTAGGGATCCAAACCAAAGACTGGTCCTTTGGACAGCTTCAGCCTACATGTAAGGTGGAAATGCTCACTCCAGAGGCCAAGGTTAAATTTTTACATGCCTATATGTAGTAGTACAGGTGTATGCATAAAGAGCCAGTCTCACTGCTCTATGATGCTCATATAAATCTAAGTATCTCCATGGACTGCTTTTATTTGGTGTAAAAACTTGTACATATGTGCTGGCATAAATGCTGCACTGTGGAAATCAGCCTGTTCTCTCTTTGTCAGTGATAACCATCAGGCTGGGTATGAGGCAAAATATACACATAGCAGAGACTGAGGGCAAAAAGGAAACCAATCTGCTTTCTCATCCTAAGGGAAAAGAATGGCATCACTCCAGGCTTGTGCAGTTATTTAAATGTTTTTTTCCCCTGGAAGAACCTCTTGAGACAAATAGCTAATTTTCTTGGAGTTCCCAAAGAGGCAGCAGTCATAAAGTCCATGTTTCAGCATCCTGCACACAGCACAGATAATGTCAAGCAGAACAGATGTCACCATGCTCTCTCATAGAAACTAGGAAGCAAACAAGTGGCCTGGGTCTTCCCTGCTTGCTCATTCAGCTCGCAGGCACAAGAGGCAGGCGCGGTTTACAAAGAAAATCCACTTTTCAGTTCCTGAACAGCTCTTAGTAATACAAACCACTGCAAAACTGAGCCTGCAACTTAACGCTACGTCATCTTTGCAGCATTGTTTCTGCACATAGCAGCTGAGAAAAGAAATGCCAGGGATACAGCTACATCCCAAGCTGTGTGTTTACATCAGCTTGAGGCTTTAACTCCTACTCAAGTGCCAGAAAGCTCATGGCTCACCCATATGCAGCAGCACCCAGCACCACTGTCAAGAAACAGATCTCCCTTGTGGGTGGTTCTGTGGAGACACAGAGCAAAGATAATCCTTGTGTCAAAGCCAAGAAAAAAGGGGGAGGGAAGGGGGAAGAAAAGAAGAAGGGGAAAGGAGAGGAAAAAAATTAAAAGAAAGATATAAAAACCACAGGAAAATGGAGAAAATTCACTAAAGCCAATGAGTAGGTGACTATCTGCCCTCCTTAGCAAGTGTGTAGAACAGCTGATGAGTTAGGAGCCAGGAGTCCCAAGCTGTGCCCAGGAAGTTAGGAGGTAAGTCTTGTGAATATGGGTGCTGAGGGTAGTTGCATATTATTTGCTGGAGGAATGTATGTCTGGCAGGTAATGTGGGATGCAGAAGCAGGCAAAAAATGTTGAAGGAAGACCAAGGAGACAATTAGAACATAACTAAAAGACGTAGTGATGTGGTACAAAAGTCCTTTCCAAGTAATGCACTAAGTGGAAGAGGTGTTGACACTATGCATAAGGAGACAGGAATACAAGATATAAATGAACCAGTGTGATTCAGGAAGATGAGTCATGGCTGCCCATTGTAAACCCGTCACAACTGTGTTGACCTCTTGGGCCAATCCATGATTTACTAATTACTTAAGTGTTGCATCATTAGTCACAAAGCCTTGGCTGCGGACATCTCTCTGTACATTCGTGCATGAAGATACTCAGAATGTAACATCATATACAAATCTTCCTGTTTCTTCTATAAAACCCCCAAGCACCAGTTCCATTATGCCCATAGTTATAGACTGGCTCTTGTGCACAAGCTGTTGACAGCCTCTGCTATTTGCTTATCAGAGTCAGCAAGGGAAGGGAACAGAGCAAGAAGCAGCTCTTTTGTTCATCTTCCCATGGAGAGTTCCTATTCTGGATAAACAGCTTCCCCATTATCAATGTCCTTGTGAGATAAACTACACTGGGATCTGTGCCTGTCAGGAAAAACAAATAGCTAAGAATGTGATAATAAATACAATGTCATAGCCTCCAGTATTAAAAATAAAAGTCATACCTTATGATATTTACCTAGAAGTGATGTGCAACATTCCCCTCTGGCAGTAAACAATAAGAATTAATCAAGCTGTATACAAGGAAAGGGCATGGCATCACCTCTGCTAGCTATTCTGCTTTCTGTACTTCGCACACCTTTTGCCCATTTCAATTAAGAAGTAAGTTTTTACAGCAGCTGAACTATTCCTAAGGTAATAACAGTGACTCAACAAGCAATATTTATCTCTGCATGTCAACAGTAAGCAAAGGACAATGAATACCTAAATTTAGTATTTGGCCAGGCACCAAAGGTATTAGGAAGTGATAGATGCCAAATTAGAAGTGAGAAAGTTAATGAATTATTGGGTACACCTGTCTTCTACATTGCACTTCACACTGAGGTCTATATAGCAGCCTGATAATGAAACCAGAACCAACTGGTGTTGATAGCAGAGCTGAACAAACCAGAACATAAATGAGCTCTCTATTACCCGGCACCGCTTGTCAACAGGACGTTTTCAGCCTGAAATCTGTTGCAGGAGCATTCCCCAACTCTTCTTTTTTGGTAACAGCAGTGTGAAGATGCCGCACAGGAGGCAGTGGAGAGTCAAAGTCATGCAAGCTCAAAATCACGCCTCATAAGCAAGCATTGGGTTGCGCCGTCTGTCTGGGCATTTCAGTGCCAGGCGCACAGTAGCAACTTGAGCCATTCTTTCAGGCTAAATCAAGACGTACTGACAGCTGAAAATTCAGCTGAATACAAAGGGGTCTTATGTCATTTGTTGATTCAATTTGCCTTCTGACAAACACAGCAGGTAGCTGGTATGCTGGGAAGACAGGGGTCCAAACAATTACTCTCTGGTGCCTCTAGATTTGCACAGCAAGACAGCAGTTGATTGCGTTCAACAGCACTTAGATCCCCTCCCATGGCAAAGATGGGCAAAAGCATCCTATCTGGCTGGCAAGAAGAGGGGAGAAGCATCCAAGTACTTGAGGAAGGGCAATTTCAACAGACTGCTTGGGACACAGTGAGAGGATTGGAAAGGAATTGGGAATATCTCATGTGAACTGGCTACAACAGAAGGCATCTCTCTGACAGATGGAGCTATGCTCATTTACACAGACTTTTGCCTTTGTATGAGCGTATCAGAAAGGACACTCCTGCAAAGGAGAATTTGGGACTGAGGGAACAGTGAGATTGTCACCAACCTGCAGCAGAAACTCCTGGGGTGCAAATCTGAACTGCTGGGTAAATATGTGGAGCACCAGCATCTGCAGAGGTGGGAGCACTCTTCAACACTGCCTTTGAAATGTTCTTAGTAACATGACTTAATTTTCATGGCAGATTCTGTAATCTAAGGTGTATGCAAGTCACATAGTCTCCACCGCTTCTTCCCTGCTATCTGTTGCACCCTGCCTCTCATTATCTGATGGCAAGAAGCGAATAACTCACAACTTTAATCCTCCTTGCAGTCTATTCCCAGAAGTTTTGTGATTCACTATTAGCTCCTTAACTATCATTAAATTAATAATCCTCCTACTTTGTTTGCAGTACACCCTTCATTAAATTTAGATGCCTGCCATTCATCTTGTGTACTCTTACTGATAGACATGATACTTCTTAGAAGAAAGCCTGAGCAGCTTTGTGGGGTGAGCAGAACATGGAGAATTCCTATGTTCTGCCCACACACCTTCATGCAGCTCCCACTCTCTCAAGCAATGCTCATGCTTGGGTGTTAGAAGTCAACAGCAAAGTATGGGAGGTGGCACACAGTGAGCAGCATAACCCAAAAACTTCCCACCCTTGCCACAGCTGCTGAACCTGCTGGAATTTGCAGCAGCTGAACTGTCAGCCCAAAATCCCTTTCCCTTCCATGAAAGGGCCTTAAGAATACAATCTCTTTGTCTTGCTGTAGATACTTGCTCTATGACAGTAATCTAGTCTCTATTACTGAGTACTGACCTTCTACAGACTACAAAAGGATTGCAGGGGGACTCCAAAGTTTCATGCAGTCAAAGAAACCTTACCTGCATGCTACCTGAAGTTACAGAAGACAGCATCAGCTCTGACAAGCAAGGACAAGATGAGATTGCTGCCAGCACCTGCGACTACTTTATTGTTTGCCTTGCATAACAAACGTATCTGGTTTAGACAACTACAGCTCTTTGGATTGTAGATTTCCCCCTTCCAAAACTTCTTGACATTGCTGGGGGCTTTTTCCCCCAGAAAGAAACCCTACCTAAAAATTACATTCCATTTCCTACCTTCCATTTAACAATTGCTTGCTTTTTGCTTAACTTCAGGGGACTGTCAAAGATGCTTTGTTTTCTTTTATGCCGCTCTAACATCTGTTCCACCTTTTTCAAGAAACAGTAAGTCCTGATTTAAGGTTACGTAACATTTAGTAAAATATATCTCCCCTTTGGACAAGATCGCTCTTTTTGTACTACAGAGCTGGATAATTTCCTGGGAAACAGAATTAAGTAAAAGCATAGATTACTGTTCTGCTCCTCTCTTACAGACTATGTTTCTTACTGCTCCCTAGAGTTCCTTGATATAACATTTATTTCAGTTTTGCATGATATGTAGCACTCTCATGAAGAGGAGCAGCCACTAAAGGACATTAAAATATTTATGTCAGCAGTACGTTAATAAAAATGAAAAGCTATTTAACCTCCTTTTATGCAAGCCGGTCCTCGCCATGTACAAACACACTGCAAGAAGAGTGCTAGAGAAGCAAACAGAAAATTAATTTTGTCTAAACAACAGAAGCTAGAATAAATAGAAAAATTCATTATCTGGAATGCTTGGAAATATAATAAATATGAGAGAATTGGCAAATGGTTTGTCTCTTGCAACAAGCTTCTCCCTTCAGCACACAAAGTCACAACCAGAGCCATGCCATCTGCCCACTCTACAAGCCTCCTGCCATTTTTCCTCACACCAGCTTGCTGCTGGCAAGCTAAGCCAGCCCACCTATGGAAACACCCTCCAAGAGAGTCACGCATCCTTCTCCTTACCGTTGGTACCTATCTTTGATTGAACATGGGCTTTGGCTAAAAGGCAGCTCACACACGAGTTTCAAAGGGCCTTTTGACCAGGGTGACCTTTAAGCTGTAGACACTCCCTTGAGGGTGGAGTGGGTATGTGTTGTCCCTTCCTGCTGCGGTTTAAGCCCAGCCCTAACTCGCATAGTCTCTCTCTCCCTTCCCCCTGATTCCTCCCTCCCCACCCCCCACCCGACTCCCAGAGGGATGGGGAGGAGAATGGAAAGAATGTAACTCCCACAGGTTGAGACAAGAACAGTCCAGTAACTAAGGTATAACACAAATCACTGCTGCTACCACCAATAATAATGATAAGGGGAATAACGAAGAGAATACAACCATTCACCATCTGCCGACTGATACCCAGCCTGACCAGAGAAGTGATCTAACCCTTCTGGGTAACTGCCCCCAGTTTATATAGTGGACATGACGTGCTGTGGCATGGAATACCTCTTTGGCTACTTTGGGTCAGGTGTCCTGTCTCTGCTTCCTCCCTGCTTCCCCTCCTCCCTGGCAGAGCATGAGACTCAAAGTCCTTGGTCAGACTAAACATTACTCAGCAGTAGCTAAAAACATTGGTGTTATCAGCGCTGTTCCCAGGCCAAAAGTCAAAAACAGCACTGCAACAGCTACTAAGAAGGAGAAAAATGACTGCTGCTGCTGAACCCAAGACACTTCCCATTGCACAACACATAATATTAAACAGCTGTGAGGACACTATGGCTGTATAAACTCAACACTTAGGAAGTCTCAGCTTTGCCTGGGGCCATGCTCATGCCTTCAGAGGCAAGCAGGAGCATCCAAGGGTGTTTTGTCTGTGAATGGACTGCAGGCATATCTCCTTGGGTTGTGACAGTGTAAAGTCATACCAATGAGTGGCACACATGGTCAGTCCTGGCTGGAGGTGCTAGAAGTAAATCCAAGCAACGCAATATATACATTTTCAAGAAGATGTTATTGGGGGTTTCTTGGGGTATTACAGCTTTTTTTAGTTGCTCTCCCCCCCCCCCCCCCCCCCCCCCCCCAGTAGTCTTTTTGACATCCCAAAAAGCTCCCAACATCAATACCAGTATGCAAGGTATGGTTGGTGGTAAACATGAGTGTTTCTAATGTGAAGGTCATTAATAATTCTCGTTACAGATCTAGACTTTCAGTACATCTGACCCTGGTATTACCTTGTTCATGCATAGAAGCCTGAAGTTCAAATCTGCAGAAGCTACCGTGCGCAGCACTGATCTTCTGAAGGCCTGAGCAAGAAATGTGAAGATGTGTTCATTGAGTGGTTCATTGAGTATTCATTGTAGGAACATGAAAAAGGGTATTTGAGTGGATTGTACATGTCAGGAGAGAGATGCTGTGGCAGGTTTGGTGCTTTCCATGTGACCGTTCAGTTCTGACAGCTTAGCAGGTAGGATCCTTCCCTGCACAGTGGAAGACCTGATGAAATATCCCTTCTGCCATATTTAGAGTGGAGCATTGATTTTGGATCTCTGCTCTCTAAGAAAAATATTCTCACTAAAGGATTTCAGTATGCACCAGACAAACTACTCCCCTCCTCCCCTCATTTAGTGATGACACAGAGCCCCACGTAAACCTAATCCCTTGCTACCCACGACAAATATCCATAAATGGGCTTCAGGCTGGGCATACCTCTCCTTCCCACAAACTGTGAAGTACTAACTGGTAGAGGGGTAGCAAGTTGTCCTTCAAAGCAACCATTTCCCACTTTTATGGTGCGTGTCCAGAAGTTTTTCTTGTCAAATACTGATTTTCTTGACAAATGCAAACATCTCATGAGTTCTTGCTTCACTTGTTTGCTTCTTGCAGACTTGGAGGTGGAGAGGACCTTGCACCCACCATGAACTCCCTGACCACAGGGATATTGATATCGCACAGACTTTTATTTCCCTGCACTACACAATAAAGCACACACCAAGCTCCAGAACCACATGGAAAACCTCAAACATACACATCAATGCCTTCTCAGTTGCAAAGAAATACACATTTCTTCCCAGCACAACACATCTTACAAGTCTTTGTTTGGGCTTTCTTCAGCAAGGATCACACCAGGTTATAGCCATTAGAGCTGCCCCGCAGAATGACCAAGAGAAGGCAGACAGCAGCAGGTAAGAAAAGTTGTAAGCCCTGTCCGTGACTAGGAATGATAAATCAGCAGTTACATCAAAGACTTTTATTTGGAGAATTGACCCATGCAACCTTTGGATCAGAGCTTGCTGCTGTTAGTGTAGTAGTTTTCTAGTGACCCTGAAAATACAGAGCAGAAGGCTCAAAAAATAATGTCTTTTATTATACCCAAGCTTTAACGAGCATCCTGTATATCAGGTACTGGACCACTGTTTGAAACTTGATCTAAGGCATTATAATCTCTCCAAGATATGCAATGAATTTATCTTGAGCCGCTGTTTGTCAGCATGACTCTGACTAATAGCTGAAAATTTACCTTATCACCTTGGGAGGCTCAGCTTCTACCAGCTGTGCAGGGGCTCCTTGGTTCCACACAAGTAAGAAGCTATTTCAGTGGAAAAATACACTGAAGCTGCTTTCCATCAGATCAGAGACTGCTATCACTAATTCAGTCAGCTCACAAGGACTCAGAGATCCAAATATCTTTCTGCTTTTTCCACAGCTTTGATGAAGCTGGCTTTATCATGCTAAATTACAGCTCAGGACCACTGTGCACATACCGATTTATCAGAAGAAAGTTATTAGGGATCTTCAGTCTAGTGCCAATTATGCAGACCCTGACACATAAATAACTAAGGCCCCAAAGCACTTATGCATGTGCACTTAAGTTCAACACATATCTAGCATGCACATACGTCCTTTTGTGAGTAGGGAAAAAGATGGGAACCGCAAGAACTGCTACTGGGCCAGCCACCACCAGGATAAGATGCTTTACTAGTTGGGTAATGACTTATTTTTTCAAAAGTGTCTATATTAATCAGAAACCAAAACCAGTTTCTAGAGTGACCTAATCATGGAGCTGTAATTACGGTGATATAAGGTCAAAAATACACAAGATCTGGAGAAAATAGTATTCTTTACTGCATGGTATGTAGTTGGATTAAAGGTTCAAACTTCAGGTAGCAGAAATCTTTCTCCAGCCCTGTAAAGCTAAGATTCATCCCATTTGACCCAAGCTGTCTGCAGGTAAGCTATGTTTTCTAACCAAGTCACACAAGATTTACCTGCAGCCAATGGAGAATATCTCTAGATACCAGTTCATCCCATTCAAAGGCTTCCAAGAAAGGTAGGATGAATCACTGTTTCTGTGTTGTTAGAAAAGCCCACCCAACTAGTTTAAACACATTGGTTTCATCTGACTGAATGCATGTGTCCATCCAAGTTACCTGCATCTCTACCTAACTGATTAAGACATCCATGTTGCAGACTAATATGCCACAAAGTAGACATCTAAACTGAGATGGCTCATGCCCTAAACATACTGATTTCTCTCCAGCCTGGCCTACATTGACTAGCTTAGCTACAGAGAGCAAGCTAATCCCATAAACATAGGAGCCTAGCACTGGTTTGGACACCATGGTTATCTTCTACGGCCACCAGCTGCCATCCCAGAAGGGTGCAGGTCTGGAGTCACTCTCTTAGTACCACTGCATATCATGGGAACTTCGGGAGTGAGATCACATGAGCCTTACACAACCAACACCCAGCATTACCCAAGACAAACCCCTCTCAGTCTTCTACCTTGTTAATGGCTTGGTGGGGTACAGCAGATCTCCTAATTGCCAAATAGCGCAAGAAACAAAAACAAGTGGTAAATGCCAGGCATTTACACAGCTAATGGGCTTACTTAATGAACCTGGGAGGCTAAATTCCACTGCTCTCACTTTCAGCTGAGATCAGGCATGTATCATTCATCATTCAATCACAATCAGGCATCATTTCAGAGCAAAGTGGTATATTTTTCCAAAAAGCAAAGAACCTGTGAAAAACGTGTATTGACTTAGAAGATGCTATGCAGCCTGAACTACAGCAATGTAAGCCTCTCTGTAATCCATTATGGCTGTGCAGAATGTAATAAAACTACTACAAGGTACTCCAATTCCATTTACTAATAATCATAAAAGTATGAAATGTGTCTGATGAACCATTTAGAAGACAGCATTTTCCAAAGATGATTTGTAGTCCAAAGAAAAGCCTTTAATACCATATAAATTAAATTTTATGTACAACAATATTTAAAGCCATTGCAAAGGAGGTGTTTTTGTTGTTTTACAGTCACTGTTCAGTCTTCATTGAATAATTTGTTTGAAGAAAATGCTTGCCTTCCAAGTTCTTCTGAATGAATCACAGAGCACGAGTAATATCATCATTTCTCACCTTTTATCTGCAGATGCCATTGTGCTCAGTGTAGCTCTACCTAGTTAATCTCCACAGCTTCTGATGAATTGCATTTAGTAGAATAAAAGATTATTTTGTGCTTAACTAACATCCCAAGAAGCTCCTCTGGCAAATCAACTCCTACATGCTGCAAACACTCAAATGCTTTGCTTT
Source organism: Ara ararauna (assembly GCA_028858755.1). Taxonomy (NCBI): domain Eukaryota; kingdom Metazoa; phylum Chordata; class Aves; order Psittaciformes; family Psittacidae; genus Ara; species Ara ararauna. The sequence goes on along the minus strand of CM054377.1, from coordinate 108,204,473 downwards.
TCCAGAAATGGAGGCCAAGTGTGCCAGAGAAATAAATGGATAAATTAATCAACCATTAATTGATCTGCTGTAGCATTGGGATCAGCTACTTTGTAAGTCACTGCCTTATTTATTTTCTTTTTCCTTACCATGAGCTTTTGCCACCACTAGGCACTACAGCTTCTTGGAGCATATGGCTGGTCTCATTCCAAAGCTACAAGCATAGGGCTTTTTCTCACACATTTGCTTTATGCCATCTTTGATCTCACATTTCTATATAAAGATTCTGTTTAAAGGTAGTTTCCTCTGCTCCTATTTCCTCCAGGAGAGGAGTTTCCCACTAGCTCCTATGAGCATTAGACTGTTTGCTATACTGAATCTTTCTATTATGCCAAAATACTGAAGTTGTGTCCACTGTTTTCACTTGGCATGGCCTTGCAAAGCAAGGCAGATACCAAATACACTCCCTTGCACTCATGCCAGGCAGACCCCACATTTGCCTTAATCTCCTCTCTTCTACCCAACACAGGTATCCAACATTATTTAAATATTGAATCACACAGGTCAAGATTTTAATTTTCCGCCAGAGCAAACAACATTTGAAAATCAATCCATAAGCCACAGTGAAGCAGAAACTCACTCTCTCCCCAGGATTTCTGAGCATCCAGAAAGTTCTCAGCAAACCATTATCTCACTATCAAGTCTCATAGAAGCAGCAGTGCTGGCTAACACTTCCAGTGATGTGTGGGGTATATTAAAAGAAGCACAGACTCACACATGCCTCTGCCATATCTGTTCAACTTTCCCCACCTGCAGCTTGTGCTTGCAAAAAAGAACAAGAGAAGAAAGCTGGAAATCTGGCACTGGGCTGCCATATACTTTGTTAGAACTTTGTACCAAGACCAATGTTATCATCAGCCTTTGTTCCTTTTATTTCCTCCCCCTCAGTGGCACAAAGCAAATGCCTTATCTCCAAATGTCTTTCTCATCCCTGAAAAGGGAGTCTCTAAGGTCAGCTCTAACAGCAGCCAGTAGAGGAGGAAACCTCCAATATGAAGCACTTCTCAATTCAGTGAATTTAGTGAGTTTAGTCACTCCCTAATTTCCAGCAGACAAAGAAGTGCCCAACCTGTAAATACACCTTTTCATTTTAGCTTATTAATGAGACGCTTCCCATCTGAAGCTGCATATCATAAATTCAGTAGATTACAGAGGATCATAAGTCCACCACAGACCAACAGTGCTGGGATGAAACACAGAAATTTTGTCAACCCTCCCATCCCACCCTGCTGCACCAAAGAAATGTTTGGCAAACGGTTTGGGGACTTTTGAGAAAAACCTTAATCTTATATTTAGAGAAAATACTCAATTTACTTATTTCATAGGATCATAGAATAGTTAGGGTTGGAAAGGACCTAAAGATCATCTAGTTCCAAACCCCCTGCCAGGGGCAGGGACACCTCACACTAAACCATGCCACCCAAGGCTCTGTCCAACCTGGCCTTGAACACCGCCAGCGATGGAGCATTCACAACTTCCCTGGGCAACCCATTCCAGTGCCTCACCACCCTCACAGTAAAGAGTTTCTTCCTCAGATCCAATCTAAACTTCCCCTGTTTAAGTTAGAACCCGTTACCCCTTGTCTTCTCCCTACAGTCCCTCATGAAGAGTCCCTCCCCTGCATCCCAATAGGCCCCCTTCAGATACTGGAAGGCTGCTATGAAGTCTCCACACAGCCTTCTCTTCTCCAGGCTGAACAGACCCAACTTTCTCAGCCTGTCTTCATAAGGGAGGTGCTCCAGTCCCCTGATCATCTTCATGGCCCTCCTCTGGACTTGTTCCAACAGTTCCATGTCCTTTTTATGTTGAGGACACCAGAACTGCACACAATATTCCAAGTGAGGTCTCATATTTCTTGAATGCAAATTTATATGACATCTAAGAAGTCACCATTTTCCTTTACAGCTTACACATAAATGACTGCGGAAAAATCTCCTTTGTCCAACAAAGCCATTACCAACTCCAGCTTAACGATTTGCTTCTGCAGTAAAATTTGATCACTATGATGCACCATGTAATTCTCAGTTACTTACAATTATTCTTGCATATCCCATAGACACTCCTACTCTAGGGTAACATAGCCATTTTTCCAGCTTCAATTATCAGTTCAACCATTTTAAGCTGCGTTGCAAAAAAAAACTTTCACTGTGACAGAGAAGGATCTACATAGGATTTATATTCTCATGATTACATTTTCATAACATGCAAGAGTCTTAACCACACTCCTGGAGATCAGCTCTGCTGGGCATTGAATAACCACCATCCTAAGGAGCATTTGGGTAACACATGACTAAATGCAGGGTGACTAGAAAGGCCAGCAGTTCAGGAAACTCAGTGCCCACTTTGCCACCTCAGACACCAAATAAGCGTTTGCACCATTCAAATCTCCACCTATCACTTTCCCTTCCCCTATACACACTATCTGCTTTGCCCATATATTTCCACCTTCCTATTGAAAGAATAAACTTTCACAAAACCTTACCTGTTCACCGCAGTGCTAGCAGTAGGGAGTGGAAGAGCAGAGAACACAGTGCTCCTGGTTTCTCTAGCCATTGCTTCATGCACTCTTATGCTTGGAGCAACACTTTAAATACACCAAGTACAGCCACACAGGAAAGTTATTTGTATTTCATTGCAATCAGAGCAGCTGATTTGTGCCAGTCAAGTGGGACTTAGTCATCTAACCTGAGCAAGGCAAGCCCATATTCAGGAAATACCACCTGCTCTCACTCCACAAAAACTCCTCGATAATATTCAATAATAACAGAAATTATCCACGGATACTGCTGGCACAGCAGACCAACAGTAATCACCGACCAGGACTTCTGTCAGAGTTTTGGCTCATTGGCTCCATGCACCATAAACTATAAAAACAGGAAAAAGCAGCAGGGGAAATATTTCCTTCTTTCCCACTTTAGTGTTACCTCTACTGCTGTCAGTACTTGGTCAGTATGGTTTTCACATTCCAAGCAGCAAAAACATGAAAAGAGTTGTAAATCCTAAGTTTCTAACTCACACCTAACACAAGACTTTTGGAGTGATCCATCTCACTTGCTTTCTAGCCTTACTGCCTCAGTATACCTTGACCACTGTATTCACACTCTCAGTAGTCATTTTATCCTAGCACACCAGAGAGAGCATTGCACAACTTAAGCTAAAAGAAACTAATTCTTATTCCAAAATTAGAGTTATCAACATATAACTAGAGCATACCTCTAAAATCTCCCACCATAGGCCATACTTTACATCACAGTTTGGTGTGAATAACAAAATAGTTAAACCAAGAGATCAAAACCAGGGCTAGAAGGCAGCTGCCACTTATGCCAAATCAATGGGGAAGAATTAATGGCTGCAGGTGCTTTTGACTCCTACAGGTGTAAAGCATATCCTAGAAAATTGAGTGAGTTTATACAGTCTGAGGTGAACTCCTGATAGTTTGCATTTTACCTAATTTGTTGTGTAATTACAAGTGTATCAGTTTAGTTTGACCTCAGTATATTTCTGCAAGAATAGGCAGTATTTTTCTTCACTGGGCAAAATGCTCTCTATGGTGGAACCTTTAGCAGCCAACAGACACAAAAATTTGACTACAAATTTTCTTGAGTTTTGTGAAAACAGGAAAAATAAAACCTGAAAGATCCCACAGGAAATTGCCCAGAGGGGAAATTATTCAGCTATTGTTCTTTGCATCCACTCTTTATTCATCAGTCTTGAAAAATTCAAATACCCTACCAAAAGCATAGGCTGCATTTTGAGCTTTATGCCTTCAGTGAAGTGCTAACAGCGACTGCTGAAGTACAGTGTATGGTGTGTTGCAGTAGACACTGCACCACCACCCAATCACAGCCTGGATTTATAATTTGGACTTCCAGCACCCAGATGCAGGGGCAGTTTCACGCAGTCAGGGAAAGTAAAAATAACATGTGACTGACGTGGACACTCAGAAAGCTGTCATACCATGCACATACCAGTGGAAAACTCACTGATCACGTCCACATTTGTTGAAAAACATATTTGCTGAAATTTTCTGCCAGAGACAACAATCTCCAAAAGCAATGGAACAAGGTAAAATGAACCTCAGTTCTTACCAGGATGGAGCCAATAATTCTTGGCTGGTTTTTAACCGGGTCAAAATACCTGCTGTTTTGCCTAAGGAAAATAAGGCAATAGAGGAAGGAAAGTTTTAAAGATGCTGTTTAATTTATCCCACTTTCTCAAGGCAGAGCTGATTGATGTAACTTAAACATACACGTCCTCCCCATCACAAGTAGCGTGAGCAAGACAGCATCTCCAAAAGAAGCATGCAACTCTTGAGGCATGAAAAAGATGTCAGATATTTCCCCAGTGGAGTATCACAAACCAGGCTCAGCTTGGCAGGCAGACTCTCATAAAGGAAACTCACACATGAGTCCATACCACCGACTTTGGACAAATCCCAGGCAGATGTAAGCCCATATGGAACAGACTGCAGGACCAAGATATTGTTTACATGGAAAACCTGTCACTGTGAAACAATTCTATCTGCAGCTGTCAGCTAAATCTCATTTGAGAGAACATGTCCTGCCAACAAATGCAGGCTATGTGTTTGTGAAAGGCAGGCGTAGCACATTTTCAGCAGTGCTCCACACTTTTTAATGTGAGGGCTAACGTTTCTAGCATATTACCTTCCAAATGTTGTGGCACGACATGCTTTATGGGAACTAATGAATCACACAGTAAAAACTAATTGCAACTTACGTACTGTTGTGAACTGAGTTCTGCAACATAAAAGCAATCAGCCAGCAATTAAAATGCTAATATGGGGCTGAACCTCATATAACTGTTTGCCAAAATCTAGTGCGATACAGCACTTCCAGGAGAATTTTGAACAGATGGAATTTAGTTAGTATGTAGTCATTTCATCAAGCTTATAAACCTTACCATGCTGGAGGAGGGTCCACACCATGATGCATTACATATTTCCAGTATTACAAATGGTGGGAAAAGATCATTACGTATTTTCTTCTTTTGACTGGCTTTTTCTATTCACATGTAAATGATTAGTAAACTCATAGCAAGTCAGAAAGGAGTGGTAGACAGCAGTTGGTCTCTCCAAACAGTCATGTTGAATTTCTTTTTGTTGTAATATAGATGGACTCCCAATGTGATGGTGGTCATCATCAAACCTACTTGTGTTTTTAATTATAAAAGCTCCTCTTTACAGATTCACTAGTGTGAGATTATGAATTAAATAAAACAATTACATTTTAATTGGGTACACCTCCCCCACATCCACTTTTTCTCCATTACATCCCTAATACTAAGACAATTGAAATATATTAATTAATTCAAGTAGGGAATTATTAATTTTCAACATCATCAGCCTTGAAGAAATTACCAGTGGTCCTTGAACAAAGCTCCCAGAAGATGAGAAGCTGCTGGCTGTGCTCTGTATCCAGTTCTAGCACCAGTCACAGGAGTCTTCATTTTCCCAGAAGACAAGAAATGTCTCAGCAAGGTATAAGCCTGGGAAGTTAGCAAATTATTCTTTAGCAAGCCTCATTCATTGCAGGTTAGCCTTTAAGTTTGTTTGATCATTATTAGCAGCAACACTGAGAAAGGATGAACAAGCTCTACACTATGGGAGTAACCCCCTTGTACTAAGTCATCTGCCAATAGGAGCCAGGAAAGGAGACCAGTGTAAAGCACTGGGAAGTCACTAGTATGTATATGGTGATGCCAACCAAAGCTCTATCAGATCCATGTTATCCCACATAGCATGGAAAGTCAATGACAGGCTCAAGAATGTCCCAGGTCTTGCCTACCTGGATGAAGCTGTCTTTCAGCCACAGGAAAACTTGGGTTTTGGTTCTTAGGTCCTTGCACCCACCCAAGCACAAAAGCAAGGCTGAATCACCGCCTGGCCATAGTCAGACACAGATAATTAATACACATATCAAAAATCATAGAATCATAGAATCAGAATAGTTAGGGTTGGAAAGGACCTTAAGATCATCTAGTTCCGACCCCCCTGCCAGGGGCAGGGATACCTCCCACTAAACCATGCCACCTAAGGCTATGTCCAATCCAGCCTTGAACACTGCCAGGGATGGAGCATCCACAACTTCCCTGGGCAACCCATTCCAGTGCCTCACCACCCTCACAGCAAAGAATTTCTTCCTCAGATCCAATCTAAACTTCCCCTGTTTAAGTTAGAACCCGTTACCCCTTGTCCTATCACTACAGTCCCTCCCCAGCATCCCTATAGGCCCCCTTCACATATTGGAAGGCTGCTATGAGGTCTCCACACAGCCTTCTCTTCTCCAGGCTGAACAGCCCCAACTTTCTCAGCCTATCTTCATACGGGAGGTGCTCCAGTCCCCTGATCATCCTCATGGCCCTCCTCTGGACTTGTTCCAACAGTTCCATGTCCTTTTTATGTTGAGGACACCAGAACTGCACACAATACTCCCAAGTGAGGTCTCCTGAGAGCAGAGTAGAGGGGCAGGATCACCTGCCTCGACCTCCTGGTCACGTTCCTTTTGATGCAGCCCAGGATATGGTTGGCTTTCTGGGCTGCGAGCACACACTGCCAGTTCATGTTCATTTTTTCATCAACCAACACCCTCGAGTCCTTCTCTGCAGGGCTGTTCTGAATCTCTTCTCTGCCCAACCTGTAGCTGTGCCTGGGATTGCTCCCACCCAGGTGGAGGACCTTGTACTTGTCATGGTTAATCTTCATCAGGTTGGCATCAGCCCACCTCACAAGCGTGTCAAGGTCCCTCTGGATGGCATTTCTTCCCTCCAACGTATCAACAGAACCACACAGCTTGGTGTCATCAGCAAATTTGCTGAGGGCGCACTCAATCCCACTGTCCATGTCACCAACAAAGATGTTGAACAAGACTGGTCCCAGCACTGATCCCTGAGGGACACCACTCGTTACTGGTCTCCAGCTGGACATCAACCCATTGAGCACTACTCTGCGTGTGGCCATCCAGCCAGTTCTTTATCCACCGAGTGGTCCACCTATCAAATTGATGTCTCTCCAACTTAGAGACAAGGATTGCAGTGGGTGGGAACCACAGGCTCCCTCTGCCTGTTCGGTATGCGAGGACTGCAGGCTCCTTCTGCCTGCGGCAGGCCCCTCCTGCCTGCTCTCCGTGGTGGAAGAATGAAGACAATCAATGTGATCGTTCATCAGACTCAGTTTATTTCATCTGAGGGTTCCAGTTATATACTCTAATGCAGGCACACTTGCTAATATATGATTGGCTACTTATGCTACTAATTGATACATGATTGGTTACATGATTGGTATGTGCGTGGTTACAGCTCAAAGGTTACATTCACATCCCACCCCCCCTTTGTGGTCTTCTTCTTGGTTATGTTCCAGGGGGTTTCCAGCTTGCAGCTGTGCTTCAAGGTTACAGTTATCAGTTCCTCCCTACATATCCCGACTTCTCAGGCTCTTCTGCCAACTCCCTCAAACTCTCTCAGGCACACGTTCTCTAGTAACCCTCAGCCAAGGCCTCAAAACCTCTGGTTCACTACTGTCAGGCTTTTTCCATCCGTTGGCCTATGATCTTACTGTGTCCATTTTCTATCAACTATTCCCAACAAAGGATGCCATGTGAGACAGTGTCAAACGCTTTGCACAAGTCCAGGTAGATGACATCAACTGCTCTACCCCTGTCCATCAGTTCCGTAGCCCCATCATAGAAGGCCACCAAATTGGTCAGGCAGGATTTCCCCTCAGTGAGGCCATGCTGGCTGTCACCAACCACCTTGTTGTTTTTCATGTGCCTCAGCATGACTTCCAGGAGAATTTGCCCCAAGATTTTGCCAGGCACAGAGGTGAGGCTGACTGGTCTGTAGTTCCCTGGCTCATCCATCTTCCCCTTCTTGAAAATGGGGGTTATATTTCCCTTTTTCCAGTCATCGGGAACTTCACCTGACTGCCATGATTTTTCAAATATGATGGACAGTAGCTCAGCAACTTCATTTGCCAGCTCCTTCAGCACCTGCAGATGGATTTCATCAGGTCCCATGGACTTGTGTACATTCAGGTTCTTAAGATGGTCTCAAACCAGATCCTCTCCTACAGTGGGCCCAGGGTCTTCATTCTCACTATCCCTGTGTCTGCCTTCCAAGACTTGGGTGGTGTGGTCAGAGTGTTTGCCAGTGAATACTGAGGCAAAGAAGTCATTAAGAACCTCAGCCTTCTCCAAATCCAGGGTAGCCAGTTCTCCCGATAGCTTCTGGAGAGGGACCAGGTTGTCCCCAGTCTGCCTTTTATTTGCAATGTACCTATAGAATCCCTTCCTGTTATCCTTAACATCCCTAGCCAAGTTTAATTCTAAGTGGGCCTTAGCTTTCCTAACTTGGTTCCTAGCTTCCCGGACAACATCCCTGTATTCTTCCCAGGCCACCTGTCCTTGCTTTCCACCTTTTATAAGCCTCTTTTTTTCCTTCAAATTTTCCTCAGCAGCTCCTTATCCATCCAAGGAGGTCTCCTGGCCCTCCTGCAGCACTTCCTTCTAGTAGGGATGTATCATTCCTGAGCTTGCAGCAGGTGATCCTTGAATATCAACCAAGAGTCTTGGGCCCCCCTGCCCTCTAGGGCTATATCCCATGGAACCTTACTGAGCAGGTTCCTGAAGAGGCCAAATTCTGCTCTCTGGAAGTCCAGGGCAGTGAGCTTGCTGCATGCTCTTCTCACCGTCCTGAGGATCTCTAATTCGACCATCTCATGGACTAATTCTTTTCTAAATCATCAGTGGCTTTTGTATCTTCTGTAAGTTTTTCAATAAAAAAATAAAGCTGTTTTTCTCACTTTGCTTACAGTCCCTTTTCCTGTGCAGTGCTCTCCAGGAGAGACTCTGCATGGAGGACCATGTTTCTTGCTTAATAATCTCTTCCCTTCCATATAATTTTATCCTTACCATCTTCAAATGCCTATTTTCCTCATCCCGTCCTCTCTACAGCCTGAGGTCCAGAGCAGTATGCAGGTAATACTCCCAGCTAAAGCCCAGCAGCACAACCCCATGCTCAGCACACCCTTCACTGTCTGCATTCCTCTCCCATGCATCCACTCTAAAAGGAAACAGGGCAAAGTACAGCAACAGTGTGAAGGCACAACATACGCCTAAGAAGCAGAAGATATCCCAAAAGCTAAGAAACACCCCTCCACTCACTCCAAAGCACAGCAGAGCTCCTAAATGAGAGGAGATGGGCTGGGGTGTGCTGCCATGCTTCACGTAGCTCTACCAGCATGTCAGAACAGAAGGTGTCATTTTGAGCCTACTTTAAATTTATGAAGCAGTAAACCTATTGCTCAGGGTGGCGAAAGGTGAATTGCCATTAAAGGAGTGACCTGACTCAGAAAGAGGTCTGTCAACAGAGGAATTGGAAACTTAAAGCATGACTTCCCAAATTACTGCTCTGAGATTGCTTTGGAAGAAAATTGCCAGGAGGAGTGTGGGGGGTGAAACCATGTTAAAAGTTAAAAGTGTCTTTCATGACAGCAAGGCAGAGCCTTCATTAGCCAGGCTAGGAAAGGAGCAGATTTCACAAAAACCTTAGTATTCATGGGAATCATAGAGATTTGCCTCTATCTGTTCCCCCAGGGAACCCAAAAATTGGCAAGAGTGCTTATGATTCACTGTCAAAAGAGAGGAGCACTGGTGTTCACCCTCACAGGCAATACATTGGTTCAGATATAGCCTGTCTTTCTCAATGAGGGCTTTATGTTAAAAAATAAAAGGTGCTCTTCTCTAAGGTCCTCAGTACAGAGGAGAGGAGCAGTTCCTTTATTTCACAGCAGTGAGCAGAGACCGTGACTAATTGAAAAATACACCTCGCATCACACACCACCTCGCGTAAACCACCCAATGCCATCGTCACTGCATCATTCTCCTTCACTTACAGCAAGCACAAAAGGGAACAGGCAGTAAAACTCTGAATCCCTCCTTCCAGACACCAAGCTTCCAAGCCCACACACTTAACACTCACCAATTTATATGCTGACTGGGGCCTATAGCACTATCACTGCTTTTAAGTAGTTTATTCATCTTGCAGTAGGTGCAGACACTCCTGTCTGACCCAATTCTTCACTGTTTTATTAGTAACTGCAGCCTCAATTCCCCCTCATAAAGGGTGAATGACTATAAATAGCTCTAGGCAGTGGAAGTTGGCTGATATTACATACACAATGAAATAATGTTGGTTTGTATCTGCTGAAAATCTGACCCTCATAGTGTGTTCCTATACACATTTATGATAAACTGTAAGCACACACATTATCTATTTTTTACCAGGCAGAAGTAGCCACAGTGCACATGTAAAGCATAAATACACTGAATTTAAAGGTAAATAAATTAAAGAAAAGCTGAAATGTAAGTTGGGCATGATAAAAAATGCTACCGTAATACCTTATAATATTAAACTGTGACATTTCCCTCTGATGTCTTGAGATAAATATTGCGGCAGGGTTGAGGATCTCATTTTATTGTGCCCTGGGAAGGGATTGGGTTCAGACAACCTGCTCTGGGAGCCTTCAAAATACCCTTGCTCAATGAACATATAGTACTTTCTTTTCTTAAAATAAAAAGACTGGTTTGGTTTAGAAGGGACCTTAAAGATCATCGAGTTCCAATCCCCTCCCATGGGTAGGGACACCTTCCACTAGACCAGGTTGCTCAAACCCCTCTCCAACCTGGCCTTGAACACTGCCAGGGGTGGGGCAGCCACAGCTTCTCTGGGCAACCTGTGCCACAGCCTCACCAACCCTTACAGTAAAGAATTTCTTCCTTATATCTAGTGTAAATCTTCCCTTGTCAGTTTAAAGCCATTCCTCCTTGTCCTATCCCTTGTAAAAAGTCCCTTTCCAGATTTCGTGTCAGCCCCTTTAGGCATCAGAAGCTGCTCTAAGGTCCCACCAGAGCCTTCTCTTCTCCAGGCGGAACAAGTCCAGTTCTCTCAGTCTGTCTTTCATGCAAAGCTTTAAGATAAATGCGAATCTGAGGACGCCTGAAGCTCTGCTGTTGTATTATTGTACTTGTGTGCACCACAAAACATCTCAAATAGCAGTGAAAACAGAAAAGTTCTCTTCTGATTTAAAAATATATTGTATCCTACACAGAAATAGTGTTTTCAAGGAAGGCACAAAATTAACCAGATAGTCAAAACAGCTCTGTATCTTCTAAATTCACAGTTTCATTTTATTCTTATCTTTCACTCTAATAGCACAGCAGAGTGAAGGAAGGAAGTTAAAAAGGATTTTTGCAGTTAGCAAGAGGATTGTGATAGGAGCTTAATGTTCAGGAATAATATGAAGGAGACAAAGGAGTACAGTCATTTCAAAAAGAAAAAGTACAAAAAAGCACTTTCTCTTCTAACATAAGGTCAAGGGAGGAACCTGGCATGTAACCTGTCACTTCTTTGCTAGCGAGAGATTGAGCCTCTGGATCAAGCCCCAAGTAAGAAAATAACCCCTTTAAAATCTGACAGCCTGTTCCCTCACAGGCAAATATTCATCTGAGATTGCACTAGCAGCTGGGGAATTTGCATGTGATTTCAGGAGCCACGCTCCCACACAGAGTAATAGCTTTTACTGGGGGAGAGAGTTAAAGTCATTATTCGAGACTCTTCCTGAGGTGGGGCTCAGCTGCAGGACATTGATTCCTGGCTCCCTGTGCACAGTAAAAGACTCAGGCAGGTGGGTTTTATGTACAACATAAGGCCTGTGGTATGAGGCATCCTCATAGCCACTTCTCACCACCAGCGCTGTGAGAAACCAGCACGGCTCTTCAGCCAAATTGGAGGAGTGGAGTTCCTGGGATCAGTGATGAAGGCCAACTTTTAACTGAGAAATGAACTGAAATGTGAATCAGATCATTGTGAGGAGTCAGAAACCTTATTAATGAGTTCGGGACTCATGCAGCCTAGATCCAGTTGCAGAACTTTTTTTGACAAGAAGCACTAATGAGGTGAGTGGAAACAACAGATAGAGAGGCATCATGGACCCTGCTATATTGGCATCAGTAGATGATAAACTTTGCTTCAGGTGACCCACAGAGATACAAGCACTGACAAGAAATTGGCTGAAAAAGGACAGAGCAGCAGGCATAACCCAGACACTAATTCAGCCATATGAAGGGGTTTCAGAGCAAGAGACAAGAAAGGATGGAGAGGAGGAAAATGATCAAACCCAGGCATTTTGAAGGATCAACTCAGTGAGAAGTAAACCTTCAGGGGCATTTTTTTGCTTTGCTATCAATCTTTCAAGTGGTGAACCATCCCGACTTCCAAATAACAGCCCAGAAATCACTCACAAATAACCATCATGGGAGTCAGGGCATATGAAAATAAAAGTAAAAATTAGAAAAGGGCAAAAGGAAAGGATGTTCACTACAAGCAAATCCTCAGCCTTTCCAAAGAAGATTAAAAAAACAGAGATAAAGAAACAAAGCAAAATGCACGGAGAGAGAGGAGGAAGAACAAAGGTGCGAGAAGATGTGAGAGAATGATGTCCCAGTGTGCAGCTCTCTTCCAGGTTATAGGTGGGTCCGTAAGAAGGAAGAAAGCAGGAACAGAGTAAAAATAGGTCAGGATAAGTGAAGGATATGGGAAACTTAGGCTATCCAAAAGAGACATATCTAGGGATTATGACCTGACTGAAGTGGGATGGGACGGTGAGAGAAGAGTCAATAAAAAGAGGAATGAAAGGAGCAGGTGAAGCAGTACCCAGGCACCAGTGGAACAGCTTTCACCAGAAAAGTGTTATGAAAATTTTATTAAATGACCTTGTATGGGCATCTGAGGGTTTATCACAGCTGGACAGTGGGTATGGGACTGCCCAGCTGTTTGTCACAGCTGGGCAGTCCACCATCCATGATCTGGTGGGCCCCACAATAGCTGGGACAGCTGAAGGTGTCCTTGTGTTTGGGAGTAGTCAAGAAAATTAAGTGAGATGGAAAGAACTGAGGTCCCTGTGAAGGGTACTGACTTTGTACAAAAATAATGGGCAAAGTCAGAGAGGTGAGATTTGATGAGGACAGAGACATCAGGTCAGTGAGATGAAGGCTATAATTGAATACAGAGAGGTGGTAGCCGAGGTAATTAGGGCTCAGTAAGCTGCAAAGGGCACAAATTAAATGAGAATAAAACAGAAGTTAAAGCACAAAGACCGTCAGCGTGCTGGGTTTCTTTGCCAATGGCAATCAGGCTGATGAAGATCAATTAATTGAATTCAAAGAGCTGGGATGAGCCAGTCCTCCTGGGAAAACAGAGTTTGAGTTGTAAAGAGGAAGAATAGAGCTGGGTTGCAGAGTGAGTACTGGGTGGTACTAAACAAAAGTAATTTGGGTTCAAAAGAAGATAAGAGGGAGCTGCCATGAAAGGAGAAATTAGGAGACAGTGCTGGCAGTGCAGGGAGGAAACTGCTGAGAGAATTAAAGTTTGAGAAAAGGATCAGAGAGGAGGAAAACTGAAGAGAACGAAAGGCAAAAAATTTGCTGCCAGAAGTGAGAAGAATGAGGAAGACAAATTAATTTGTGGTGCTGCCATGTTGCCAGATTGGAAAGCTGGGCAGTTGGACACCTTTCCAACTCCAGAACCAATCCTCTAGTTAGTGGCCAACACACCCTCTTGATGGGGAATCATTCCATTCAACACTGTATGTCACCTGCTTTCCTCTTCCCTTTGTGCTGAAGCCATGAGGTGTGATAAAGCTGCCAGATGAAAGGTACAGTCATCCTTCCCTTTAAACTGTGGAAATTGTCAACTGGAAAGCACCACTGGCAACTTTCAGATTTCTCTCTTCTCTCTCTACTCATTCCTACTGGGGAGTTTGGCTCTGTGGTCAGAAATTTAGCTGCACTGAGCCCTCGCCCAACCCTTCTCAGGCACACAGTGTTCCCAGAAAACAAGTTGCAGGACTCCTCCATCCTGGGGGGGGAATGTCTTAGGCTGGGTCTGCGGATGTTGAGGGTGGAATCCCAGCAGGAGAAAGTATGGCTTGATACCCAACATGAGCCTGGCTGTGCTTTTTAGTGTTGTGTGAAGACATCAATCTTTGAGAGGATTCTATCTCCATCTTCCCCATCAAAACCAGCCAGAGGTCTTTGAAGTCCAAGTTCTGCACTTTGTCAGAACACAATCTAGAAGAAGGCAACTTTTAGACAGTTGAAACCTGGGTCTTATGGGTGTGATGAATCAGGATCAAAAATTAGAGGGGTTGTAAACAGATCTGTCCCCGTGCTCCTATGTTGGGTCTATTTCTCCCAACTGGATCTCAGCCCAGGGACTTTCAGTGATTTCTGGAGCTCCACAGAGTCTGCTTCCCTCAAAGTCAGCAAGAAATGTCTCTTTCCTTCCTTCCCTCTGAAGGTATGAATGTGGGTCTACTCCCTGGCTCTCTTCAGGTTTACCTGGCCACCTCCTCTTTCTTCTACAGCCCTGTTCCATGCCCCCCCATCCCTGCACACTGCATCCTCACATTAAGGAGCGTGTCCAGGAGGTTTCCCCTGTTGTCGTGGCTTAAGCCTCTCTAACTCACACAGCTCATTCCGTCACTCAGTTCCCCCTCTTTCTTCCCCCCGCTCCAGGAGGAATGGGAAGGAGAATCGAAAAAATGCAACTCCCACAGGTTGAGATAAGAACAGTTTAGTAACTAAAGTATAACACAAACCACTACTGCTACCACCAATAATAATAATGACAAGAGAAATACAAAGAAAGAATACAATTCTCACCACCTAATACCAAGCCCGACCACGCAGTGCACCCCCCCCCCCCCCCGTCTGGGTCTCTCCTCTCTGCTCTTCCATCCTTGGCATGATGTGCTGTGGTATGGAATAACCTCTTTGGTCAGTTTGGGTCAGGTGTCCTGTCTCTGCTTCCTCCCGGCTTCCCCTCCTCCCTGGCAGAGCATGAAACTCAGAAAGTCCTTGGTCAGACCAAAACATCACTAAGCAGTAACTGGTGTTATCAGCGCTGTTCCCCGGCTGAAAGTCAAAACACAGTGCTGCACCAGCTACCAAGAAGCAGAAAAATGACTGCTGCTGCTGAGCCCACGACACCTGTTAAGTGCTGGCTGGTAAGGAGCAGCTTCTTCCTCCTAGGGTCCTCTCTGACCCAAAGCGTACTGGCCTGGACAAGGTGATGAGGCTGCTTTTTCCTTGCTGCACAGCTCTCCACATTTATTCTTCTACACCTAACAATAACTAAGCACAGATTGAACCCCCAAATTTCTTGAGTTCATGTTAGTTAGATTTGTAGCCTGGAAGGACAACACAGCGGTGAGATTTTTCAAGGTTCTGATTCAAATAAGATAAAAATAGCCCCAGAGAAAGATAAGCTTCCATGGATATTAACACACTTCCCTGCACTATCCAAAGAGGTGCAGCAAATGGAACTGATGCTAATCCTGCTAAAGACTTGTGGTGGATATAGGCCAAATGCAGAAGTGAATTTACCAACAGACCAAAATCTGCCAAAACTGGTGGAGAGCCTTCCTTTCATTTTATGCTTTTGAAAGGAAACACAGTAGGTTTGTTTTCAAACATCTATGTAACATTACAAGATGCTTTCCACTGTGGGACTGTAGGTAATGCTGATAAAAAAATAATTTGCACTGGAACAGTCTATATCCCAGCCAGTGCACAATAAGGATAGAGATAAGGACAAATGGACCCCTGTCTGTGTTAAATTTTGCGAAAGAGAACATTGACTATTACACATTTACTGTGTCTGCAGACTGCTGCACCTGACCACCTTCATAAAGCACTCTTAGACATGCTGATGCAGAGCTTTATTATCTGCATTCATACCTGATGTTGCTGTTATTATTTAATTTTTAGTCAAATGGGCTGGTCTATATCATAAAAAAACATAGTTACGAACTGTTAATTTATTTTATGGATCCTGGTAACATGAAAATAGTCAATAGAGATTAAGGTTCCCCTAGGCCAGGAGCTGAGCATATGCAGAGCATGCAGACCTTACCGAAAGAGTTTCCAAAAGCAGGAATTATTTTATGTGTATTTTTTTTTCTTTTTCTATTTTGCAGGCTGTGAACTCTGTCACAGAAAAGAATAAGCATTTAACTGTTTGTTTAATGGCTGCAAAGCCTCTTCAGTGAAGATCAGATAAGGTAGAAATCCAAAAGAGAATACGGCGAAGATCTGACCTGAGAAACATGTCAAACCAAAACAGACATTTCTGCTGTTCATTTGGCTGACAGTGCATACCCACTGCACTGTGAGTTATAATTTTTGACTCTGAAATTACTGAGTGATAACCAAAATTTGCAGGTCTGGCACTTGCTGCCTGCTCTGGAGAGGTAAAACTTTTCCATGGTCTCCCAGGACAGGCTTATCCCATGTAGTCCAAGCTTGACAACACTGAAGAAGATTTTTGCAATGTTGGCTGCTTTTTGTCCACTAGACAGTGGAAAAATCTATGGATTGCATCTGGATTTTCTTCTCTGTCGTGGTTTAAGCCCCTCACGCAGTTCGTTCTCTCACTCCTCCCTCTTTCTTCCCCCAGTCCCAGGGGGATGGGGAGGAGAATCAAAAGAATGCAACTCCCACAGGTTCAGATAAGAACAGTTTAGTAACTAAGGTATAACACAAATCACTACTGCTACCACCAATAATAATAATGACAAGGCAAATACAAGGGAAAAGAATACAATCGCTCACCCCCTGATACCAAGCCCAACCAAGCAGTGCACCCCCACCCTTCCAGGTCTCTGCTCTCTGTTTTACATCCTGGGCATGACGTGCTGTGGTACGGAATACCTCTTTGGTCAGTTTGGGTCAGGTGTCCTGTCTCTGCTTCCTCCTGGCTTTCCCTCCTCCTGGCAGAGCATGAGACTCAGAAAGTCCTTGGTCAAACCAAAACATTACCAAGCAGTAACTGAAAACATTGGTGTTACCAGCGCTGTTCCCAGGCCAAAAGTCGAAAACACAGCACTGCACCAGCTACTATGAAAGAGAAAAATGACTGCTACTGCTGAACCCATGACATTCTAAAAACTGGCTTGGGTTTCCAGTACTACTTTGATTAGGCTGGTCCAAGTTATGCAGTCAGTCCAATTTATATTCCCAAAACAAAAGACTGAAGTGCTCTGACTGGAGTTCATATTTTCTGTCTGGTTGCTTTTCATTTCACACTTCTTTGTTTTAATTACATTTTAAGATTAAATATGGGGATTGTAGTTAGCTGCATTCAATGGATATTGTACAGATTTAATGGTCATAGGGAAGGGAAAGGAAGAAAGACAACCAATACCTCATTGTTTGCTGTGCTTCCTATAACATGCAATTTAAGCTGAGTGAGTTTTAATAGAAATCTGACTTGACTGTGAGTAAAAGAAGACTTTGCCGAATGAATTCTTCAGCTCGAAAGTATGGGCTTTTAATTTTTTTACATGTATTAAGCCTAAAAAAAGCTGATTCTGCAAAGCTTTCTTGACCTCACTGATTGAAACCAATTACAAGATGGATGGCCTGGAATTAAAAGTATCAGTATGCTACAGCAGCTGGCCAAGTATGTCTTAGCTCAACAAGGAGATGATGGGGAGAAAGGGAACATATTATGGATTTTATGATTCCTTTCATTAAGGCAGTAAAAATCCTGCTTGCCTAGACAATAAGATCTTTTTTTAAAATGAATAACAAAACAAAGCTAACATACACTTGCTTTAATATTATTTAATTAATGTAATTATTAATTATGTAAAAGCTGTTCTTTTACTTTATTCTCATTCTCAACAGCACTGAGAAATGTTTGCACACAATCAATATGTCTCAACAGTCCCCAGCTCTCTTTTTGCATCCCTCTGATATGGCTTCAAGAGAGATGCTACCCAGAATAGCCAGTTAACATTGCAAACAATGCTTTCACAGCTGAACTGGTGAGTAGCAGAGTAGCTTGCAGGACGTGAAATAGCTGAGAGAATTTGTAACGTTATTTGTAATGTTATGTTTCTTGGGTGACCTGGTTTAGTGCGAGGTGTCCCTGCCCATGGCGGGGGGGTTGAAACTAGATGATCTTTAGGTCCTTTCCAACCCTAACTGTTCTATGATTCTATGATTCCATGTTACATTGCATCTTGCAGAGCTCTTATGTTAGAGCTCATACATAATCTTTGCTATGGTGCTACAAGAAAAACAGTATCTGCACCTAGTAGAATGGATTTCAAAGCTCCAGAGGATGACAGGAGTGATAGTCCTGGGGAAACAATTTCCCAATGTTCAGATCTTGTCTCGAGGTCCAATGGATGTCATGTTAGTGGTTACATGGTGAACTTTCTAATCTCAGCTTTTTAAGAAGAAAGCCCTGTGAAATTACATACAAAGCAGTCTGTCGCAGAAATGCACCATGATTTAATCTACAGCTGCATCTTCACACACTTTTTTCCATATATATGTTATTAAATGATTCACAAAGAGGGAGAGATATGGCTGTAATTTCCTAAGTTCTTTACATCTGGAATTGCAATCTTAAAAGTTTCGGACATATCTTTCATGTTAGGAAATAGATATAATAAATTAGTGTTTTCTTGCTCCAAGTTCTCTTTAGGCATAGAGATATTGAATAGTGGGAGTTATATAAACTAATCAAACACTTGCAAAATCTGTCATAATCTAAATCAAGAAGACGAATAATACCAGCAGCTCTTCCTGGCCAAACCTTTGCTGACTGTGAAATCATTTCTCTGACAGTAAACTCATTAGCATTTATTAAGAGCATGAACCCACTTATAACTATCTGGACATAATCCTCCTCATAACTAACTGAGCATTAGCACCACTGACCATGAAGGCCAGCAGTCTTGTAAGCATGAGGCACTTCAAGGATGCTGAGAATTTTCCAAATGAACTGAAATATCAATAGCCCCTCACTGCAAAACCTAATGAGAGTGTTTAATTAGATGTACCTCATCGGCTTGATGGAGTATATCTCCTTTAACTGTCAAAGGAGTAGAGGTTACTAGCTGCACTATAAACCTGTCCACTTAGCTACATGAACCTGACCACAGATACCAAGTGACTTCTGGGTTTCTTTGGAGGTGTCTAATTCCTCTCTCCTTTTCAACTATAGTGTGCAATTAGTTGACAGTATAAAATGGCAACTCCGTGGCTGAAGAGGGAAATGAAATGTCATGACAAAATACACAATTATATCATGCTAGAGGAAGAAAATAAAAACCACCTTATGAGTTTTAGAAAGGATATGGTGCACTAAACAGGAAACAATAAAAAGATTTATTTTTTTAATGCATCACATTTAGGTTCTCATACCACCCTTACTCCTCAAAATCTGAACCCTCAAATATATTTAGGTAACTTATATGAATGGAAATTTGGGCTGAAGACCCTTCCAGTTAATAACTGTGATGTGGCCACTCTGTGGGGCCCTGACAGACTTGTGATACCTGCAGTGCTTGGAGAGGAGGACATTCTTTACTTTCTAGTCTCTGTACAAAGAAAGTTTAGTATTTGAGGGTGAGTGTAATTCTTTATTCTCATGCCCACAAGAGTGATGCCCAGAATTCAATGGGCAGCTGAAACCTTCCCCCACAATTTTTGTTCTGTACTAGCTCAGTAAATTTGTGCAGACCTATTAGTTTAATCAGTTCTACAGTTTTTAGAGACACTCCTCCAGAACACTACTGACCCTCTGTTCAGAGTGAGTGACTGGAATAAGGAATGCCACTGCTGAAAGTAGCATTGTACACATCTCAGCCTTAAAAATAGAAAGTAGCATTCTACACATCTCAGCCTTAAAAATAGAGAAAATGAGATATCTGAAATTTTATCACCCCTTCGTAGCAACCATAATACCAAGGCAAACTGTATATATACTCGAGTACTAAAGGGCTAAGTTTCCTAAAATTACTTTTTCTTACTTGCTGCTTCTTCCATCTGAATACTATTTCCCAGCACTAAACCAAGTAGGAAAGTGCAATTCCACTTTACAAATGACAAAATGGAAGGACCTACCCACCTCTGACCCGAAGATCTTTCACAGATGAGGTCTCTCAGAACACTTACTCCATCAGGTCTAATGAATGGCGTGACTCACAGCTAATGAAGTGATACTTGCATTACAAAATAATAGAGCTCAGTAAATTGAACAAAAAAAGAGTGGGAGTTGGTAGGATAGGCATCAGCTTTGCAAAGCCTACAAGGTCTCATGGTAAAGGCCTTTTTTTTTTGCTGAAATGATAAGGAATGCCAGCCAATTTCAAACAAAACCCCCATTTATATAAAGTTGTCAGCTCTTCCCACTAGAACCATATGTTCCATTATATCAAGCACGCAAAGGGCTCCTAGTGGACAGACATCAGCCTAGCTTTGTACCAGTGTTCTTGATGGATTATTTTAGCCCGCCACCTTTAGATTGTCAACAGAGCACATGCAAAGGGAAACTTCTTCACCAAACCTCACCCCGATGCAGCAAGGTGTATAGCACTCAACTGCAGTGAGAAACACTCCTGTGGGTTCTGTGCTGTGCATTTAGAAACACGAACAGTGCTTAAACAAATGGACTCAAGTTAATTAAATCAATAGTCCAAGCAAATTACTTTTTTTCAAGTTTTAGTTTTATTAAGCATTATTTTACTGGGAGTCTGTTATCAGGATAAAGACTGGGTAAGGTAGTGAGCTAAACACAAAGCACTGAGCCTTCTGGGAACTTCTTTTTCTATTTGCCCAGTATGCTAGTACTGAGCCTATTACTTGATTTAGTGCTTTACACAATGTCTTCTTCTGGTTTACCTAAACTAATATAAAACAAGATCACTAATGAGATGCTTTGCACTTAGACTTTTATTTATACAAGAAATGGAAAAAAAAAAAAGAAGAAAACAACCCCACCAGAGTTAGAGCATTCATAGCTGGTTTTATTAAGACTATGTAGCCACATGAGTATAGCATGTTAGCTGATCTCAGCAAAGTGACAGTGTTTTCTCTTTCCCGCTGTCTTGAGTGAGAAGTATAGATTAAATTCATGTTCCCTGTAGGTCCCTCTCAGGATGGTCATGGACAGCTCTCCAAGGGAGAAAGAGGAGGCCGCACTTTCAGATGCGACTGACCAAGTGGGAAGTTGTAATGGACGGGAACCTATCTGAGAGCTGATTCCCACTCATGACTGAGAAACATAACAAAGTATGTTTTTGTCAAAGTGTATTTGGTAAGGTGTGTATGTGTATGTTCATTGTTACTGTTTGTGAGAAAGAGACAGGAAAACATAAGGGTGCAGCTGTTCTATGACCTTCATAGTTGGCCACGCCAGAGCACCTGGCCAATGCTCTCAGCATGGACAGTGAGATCATAGAATCATAGAATAGTTAGGGTTGGAAAGAACCTTAAGATCATCTAGCTCCAACCATGAGAAACTGCATGGCCCCAAGAGCAAACAATTAGAGATTTGGCATAAAGCCAGTTGTTTTTTCTAAGGGTATAAAAGCAGGACCCTCCTGTAGCCAAATCCAAAGCCTCACCTCTGTGGACACACCATGTGGGAATTTTTCCAGTTACCTGAACCTCCTGGCATCAACTGCAATGGAGCTTCCCAGCTTGAAGTGGGGGCCTGGATGACAAAGTGGTAATTGGTGATGTGTTTCTTCTTAATCTGTTCTCCCTATGTAGTAATGATCTGATGCATTTCTAATTTTCCTCTCTGCTATACACATACATATATCTCTGATTTCCTTTATTGAACTTTTTCATTATATATAGATATATACCTGATTTGCCTTAGTATGCTTGTTTGCTTTAGTATGCTTATTTGCTTTAGTGTGCTTGTTTAATAAACTGTGCATGTTATATGGCTCGTGTGTGGTCGTTTTCTGCCTATCAGCAGAACAGAAGTTCAGATCCCATACTTGTGGGGGAGAGCAGGGCTACCAGACACCGAGACTCTGTGAAGAACTTTAAAGCTGAACTTAATCATTTTGGTGTCTGCATACTTAATGGACATGTTTTGTCTGATCCATTCTGGACATCTGCTTCATGGTAAACACTACTGGAGATGAAGAGAGTGCAAGTGCAAGAAGATTTATCAAGTGTGCAAGTGGTGCAGCCACTCAGAGACCCAGAGGCCAAAGAAACCAAGAGACAGGGTCAAGATGCAGAAATACTGAGGCTGACACAAGAGGAAGCCCCATTTCATTCTGTATAGCCGATCAGGCATAACGTGCTTATAGGGACTCATGCAACACTGTAAGCATCAAGGAGAGATACATTAATGAATGAATGGCTATCACAGGTCAGACATTCATTACGATTTCCATCATGCTTAAAACCAGTTGACAGGATAGAAGTTGCTGCTTCTTTTGTAGCATTTAGGACATATGTGGATTCCAAGTTCTTGTACTGATCAAATATAGCTCCTCTCCCCAGCTGAGTAACCTTCAGAATAAAGTGGAAGTTAACCTGAAGAGAGGGATTGAGAATCCATAGCTGTGAAGGACTGGAGGGAGAATTAAAACTGTCAGTACTAGCCCTTCTGCAGGTATTTGGTAGCCAGACAAATTTGAGCAGAAAGGATTTCTAGAAGATGGTGAATATTTCCTTTAAAATTACCTGCTTATGTTAACTTCCATAAATTTATCAGCCATACATTTCTTCTTAGAAGATAAACCAGGGAAAATAGATTGCCTTGACATCTGATTGCCTTCTGGATTTAAAGTAAGGAGTCACACAACTTCTCACACTTCTCAGTCCTAAATCCTGCTCGAGTATTTTGTGTTTGTAATCAAGCTGTGTACAAGCAGTAAGCACGCATTTTAGATGCTCTTCAATCTCCAAGCAATCACCTTGCAAACAAAAGTAAGCCAGTCGCATTAGCCCTTAAGAAAGGGACCCAGAAATCCTAACATTCCTCTTGCACAAAATTTCCAAACTCCCCCGCAAATCTCTTTCCTGGAATGAGAGGCAGAAGGACAGGTAGCAGTGGAAAGAGGGAATTTTCTTACATAATTGTGACAATGGTATAGCTAATTTCTTCCCCAGCTGCACAAAAGTAACTCCACAATGCAGGGGAGGACATTGGTCAGCCACCCAGAGGTACTCACCATCCTTATTTCTCCTCTGTGCTCTTCTGTATTTTCTGAGTGGCAGTCTATGAAACAGCTCATGTAAATACAGTGCAAGCACTTAACTGAAATAGCCTCCAAGCCTAGTTAGTGTCACTCATGATATGCGGCAGTGAGTTTGGCAGAAACTCAGATCATTAACCAAATTTAACCCGCTACTACAGAACGTCTTTGGGCTCTCAGCTGGCTTTCTGCCTGCCAATAATTAAACTGCAATCTAAGAAATAATGGGAAATTACTACTTCTGGATGTTTTACTGATAGCTGGGCACCAGTTTCCTTGTTCTGAGCTGCAGGAACTTCCAGGCAGCTGCTACCCTTGAGCAAGGAAGCAGCAAGGCTTGGAAAAAGAGCTGCAGACAGGGAGAGGAGGCACAGCTCCAGAGGGCTGGCTTTTCTTCCTACCTGATGGCTTTCAAAGCTTTCCCTGAGGTTTGGTAACTCTTCATTTGCTAAATGGTTCCTCAGGACCAATGCTTATGTGCAATAGCCCCAACGATCAGTATTTCATTACAGCACTCTGGTAACTGGAGTTAAGAACCTCAACAGCTGCAACTCAAACATAACCTGAGCTACAAGCTATAGGAAAGCAGGGGTTGCATACAGCATAACATTGACTAAGGGGATTTATACTGAGCCTCTGGAGAAATGGGAAGAGACTTTTGCTTACTCCCAGGAGAGGAAGGGACTCCAACCCACCAGATGCAATCACCAGAGTGATTTCCCTCCAGGGAGGGTACAAGCTGAGGAGCTTGGGCAAGGGAGGAGGCATTCGAGCAGCAGCCAAGCATGCAGAAGGGGTTGAGATTAGTCCTCATTAATACACAGACTTACTTGAAGTAAGGACCAGGGAAAGCCCTTGCTCACAACATCCTTCTATCATGTTAAATGACACCTCTTCCTTTTCATCTGTATTTACACTGCTCTCATGTCAAGCTGTCACAGAGACAAACCGTGCACATTTGATGCTTAACTTTTCTTCATAAATCCTGCTGTACAGCCCTTATTATTATCTGTGCTTGAATTCTTTTCAGTCCATCAATGTGTCCCAGTTATGACCTGGTCAAGGAGACAGAAAATTCAAGGCACAGCAGCTCAGGCACAGTGGAAGCAATGCCTTTTTGTCCCATGACTCCCTGCCACAACACCCATGCTCTCTCCCCTAATCCTAACCCTCCCTACTACTCCTTTTGTGCTTGGTCCTTTCACTGAGTCTGGGGTTTGTGACAGGTTTTTCTTCTCAAAATTGCCTCTCGTCTCATTTTTTTCTGCCTCATTTTCCAATCTCACCAATTGCTTTGGTAAATTTGTTTTTTGGGAGGGAGGAATGCCAACATGACTTGTTTGAGCTGTTCCTATCATAAGGCCCCTTGTCCTGCTGCTGCCGCAGTGCCACTGTCCAACATGGCTTCATTAGGTCTAAGCACGTTAAAATTCTGTATTAAACTCCTAGTACAGACTTGCTTAACACATGATTAAGGAATTAAAAGAAAACTGCTGCAAAAAGCATTTTTTCCCACTAAAGCCTCTATATAGACAAAATTGATAAGATGTCAACTTTTTCCTTTAACCGATTTATCTTCCCTGCAGAGTTAATAGTCAGATCCTCTTGAATAACTAATCCACAGCCCTAAAGCAGAAGCTATCATTTATTTTATCATTTGCATTTAAACAAAATGATATTAAAATTCAGTAGGACATGATATGTAATCTAATAACCTAAGATAATTGAGTTCTAGTCCATGTAGCAGTCATTTCCACAAATACTCTGACCATACATGACTAGCACAATTTACAGCAACTTTTATTGTATTTACTGTTATAATATTACTAGAGTCAGTAATGAAAAGAATAAATGCTCTTGGTTTTAAAGAACTGATTAGCTGAATCTCAAACACTCATTGGCAGAAATTTCATTTGCTCTAGTGTATCAGCTTTGTCATATCATCAAGGCTTCTGATTTTTACTGAAACAACGTGTATCTATCTTTGACAGCTATTTGAGGGAATTCACTACCAAAGTATATTTATTAGTGAAACATAATCACTGGTAGGTCAAACAGGACTATCTTTACTCTTGCAGAACGTCAAGTCAGTATCTCAATTCCCAGTCAATTCTACCTAGTCTTTAATTGTGTCTAAATCTACCATTGAAAACCCCCAGGTCTTGACTTTCCTACAGTAAGGGCTTTTTATCACCGTGACAGGTCTTCTAGGGATGACTTGCATTATGACCCCAGACTGATGACAGCACCAGGCTTTTTTGTATAAATCTAGAGTACGGCTACTAACTTCAGTATGATGACCTGCTTTTGTGAAGTAAGAGAATAAACCACAAAAAAAAACCCCAGTATACACATAAGGAAACCATAGACTGCTGGAGATAAGGAGGGTATATTGTCTGCTCTTTTGTTATGCATTTTCCTATGCAAACTTTATTGGCTATGCCAAACACAGGCTTGGATGAACTTTTGATCTGACCTTGTATACTTATTTTAATGTTTTTATGAATTGTTCATTCAGTAAAGTTTATAGTAGAAACTACTCCTTGCCCATCAGACTGATAGTCAGCATGGTTTTCCTCATATTATACAGACATGTTAACAAACCCAAAAGGTATGAATGGGATTTTTCTTTTCTTTTTTGGAAAGCTTTTCTATACTTAAAGCAGCCATTTACACATGAAGGGATGGAGTTTTAGGTTAGCCCTCCAGGGACTTCCCTCTAGTATAGGGCAGCATGAAGTCTGCAAGACACTGGTAATCTTCAGGAGGTTTTCAAGCACCTTCCATAAAATGCTTTTCATCAGAAGACTGCCATTGTCTGAGTGGGTTTTGGGTCAAATATCAGTATATGTGAAAGGTTTCAATCTTCTGCATTACTCACCAGGAGGGAGACATCAAACTCCTCTTTCCCTGGAAACACCAACGCTGCACACACAACCTCTGTAACTGTGTGCTGGAACTCTTTGCCACAATGAGAAAAATTAACACGTCAGTAATATGGTAACGGCTGAAGGCAAGTGGCCTTGGCTGCTCCACAGGGACCCCAAAACGAGCCTGTTACTATATACCCATGCCTGAGCTGGGCATGGTTGAGAAACAAGTTGAGAAAAACAAAAATGACCAATCACCTCCTCCTTGTGTTGTCAGCCCAAGAAAGTTTCTCTCTAACTCTTTCTGTTTGGAAAAGTTATGCCAGCATAATATGACAGTCTTAGAGTGGAACAATTCAAGTACTCTCAATGACAGGTATGTTACCTGTGAATACTGCAGGGGCTGCTACCTACAATGAACAGATGACAGCTGCATCACATGCCTAGCAGCTATAAAAAGAAGGTACACAGTGCCTACACGAGCTCAACAAGCCAGACTGGCTCAGCTGAGATGTGAACCTGTCAACATAATGTAACCTTTCTTCTTATCACTATTTTTTCAATGAGTTGTCTCAGTGTGGTGGGCTCCATGACAGCCCAAGGGCAATACATTTCACAAGTTAAATATTCACCAAATTTATTCAGGCTTCAGGTTCACATTTTCTACCTCTGAGTTTCTCACTGTCCTCTGTTGAATTATGGAGAGGGACCTACAATCATTTCATGAATGGGGCAGGTTTCTGCTGGTCTCATTCTGTAGGCTGGAGAAGCCCCAGAGGTGTCTCAAGGTTACCCAGGGGGAATAATGGCACTCAGATATCTGCTGATATTAGAGAACCATCACAGATGTTGCTCCTAAACCTTAACCTCTTCAAATAATAAGCTACTTTCTCTCTGCTTTATCGGCTATTTCTTCCCAGCCTCGGATTCTTTACCTCAAAGCAATAATTCATCATAAAACTTCCTGGTGAAATTGCATTTGTTCCTGTACTTTGCATTTTATTCCTTGTCTGTCACGCGCTCTTTTGCCTACCTGACTTGCTTGACTTGTGCTTTACATCTTTAACTGCTTTGCAATTAATCTTCACTGCAACTATATTCCATCCCTATTGCTTTGTTCTTTTTATTGGTTATACATTTCAATCTCCCCAACTGATCTGTTATTATTTGCTTGCAAAAATGCCTGTCCAATTTTTGATGTGACAATATAACAGCCTTAATTTTCCAGGTAGCTGGGAATACAGCTTCATGCTCAGTCCCATGATCTAGTGAGTATGAAAAGAATCTAAGAGTGCATGTACATAGCACCATGATGAAGGGAGCAGAAATGCCAGAGCAAACGATGCCCACCCAGGCTCCGGAACAGCACAGCCCTACCTCTGAGTACATTAGTTTTGCTAAGAGGTAGAGATTATCAGCTTGTGTTTATCACTGTGCCAAAAGCAATGAGTTGCTCTAAGGATCTGAGCTAGTATCTCTGCATGACTCAATAGCCCATATGATAAGTGTCTGCATCAGATAACTCCACATTTACTTGCTGATGTTTACACTGAAATCAGCTACGAAGTGTAGACATGACTAAAGGCAGGATAGATCAAGCAACGGTCTTCTAGTGTAGCTTTGCACTAGGAAGAGATGCAAGGGGCTTAAGAAGACATGGCCATTTTTGACAGCTCAGGCAAAAATGAAGTACAGGAGCTATCAGTCCCCTCCTAGACACCTGTGGTCCTGTCCCATTGATTGCCGCTTACCAGTGTAAGTGAAGGGGGCTGCTGTCATACAGACCTCCTCTGTAGAGGTGTTCCAAATGTGGCATTCATCACACAGCCCTGGGGAGATCATGGTGCCTGGGTGCGATGCCTTCCTTGAATTTGTGAAACTCTTGATAGATGTTTCACATGGCACAATGTCCACCAGCAGTTTGCCTACTGAAGCTAGATAACTGGTAAGCAAGTTTGCAAACAATACAAAACTGTGAGGAGTGGTTGATGCATGAGAAGGTTGTGCTGCCAGCTGGAGGCTACAGCCTTCTCAGTAGCCTAGAGAAATGGGCCAACAGAAACCTCATGCAGTTCAACAAAGGCAAGCACAAAGTCTTGCACCTGGGGAGGAACATCCCCATGCACCAGTATATGCTGGGGGCTGACTGACTGAAAAGCAGCTTGGAAGAAATTGTCCTGGGGGTCCTGGTGGACAGCAAGTTGAACATGAGCCAGTACAATGGCAATGTGCCCTTGTATCTAAGAAGGTAAACAGTATCCTGGGCTGCATTATGAGCACGGCCAACAGGGGATGTCATAATGCTAATTACAGGCAAAACTGGTCTTAAATGTTGCTTGAATAGGTTAGAAACATGCTGGCTCAGTCAGTGACCACTCAGCCTTCCTCCACTACAACCCTTCAGTACACTGCCCTGCAAAAATCCCTCCCCCCAGGTGCTCCCCCTCAAACCCTAGTGCAGAGCTAGCCAGGGTCTGTCTATAGCACACCTTTGCAGAAGCAAGGCTTCCTAGGACTGGCAGGAAAAGATGTGTTTTTGCAGAGAACATGTATTTGCAATTCTGTCACTGTGAACAAGACAAAGGTCAGTTCTCACCTCTGCTCGTCTCCCCAGTATAACACAGTCTCCCTCCCCAAGACATGACCCAGATAGCTTTCTCCACTTAAGAATGCAGTAGCTGCACCGCAGCTGCCCTTCAGTCATGCATTTCTTAGGTTCATAGATTTGTAATGCTGGAAGGGAACAATATGATCACTGAGTATGACAGCACCGTAACACAGGGCATAACATTTCACCTGGTAATTCCTGCATAACTTCTGCTTGAACTGAGTAAAGCTTACCAAGAGAAATCCAGCAGTGTGGAGAACCCACAAAATCATTAAATGTAACATTACTGGGTGGTTGCCCTGTGAAAACTTACTTCATGTTGCTACCCTGAATAGGTCCACCTTGAAGTTCCACGCAAGGGATCTTACTATGTCTTTACCTGCTCATGTCACCAGTCCTCTGCCTTCAGTAACCTTTTCCCCAGCATAGGTGCTTAGAGTCTGTAAGAGGTATCTTCATTTCTGAGTAACCTTCCTCTTGTAGGTAAGCTTTTTCCTAAACTTGAATAATATTAAAAATTATTTCTAGTTATTCTAGTAGTAATTACTGCACTGTGCCTTTATTCAGACCCCAGGATCATTTCTGACCAGTGGGCATCCTATTGTAGCAATCAGCAGTAATATCACTTTCTTCCTTCTACTCTGTTTTCCCCTGGTTATACACCAGAGGCTCCCTTTAGCCACAGCATTATATTAGGCAACTGTTGTACATTGCTTATTGACCATGATCTCCCAAGTCAATGCCTTGCAGGAGGCAGCCCCACATCCTGTAAGTGCTGTGCACATCTCCCCTTCCCACAAGCATATGCTGGCATTTGGTTACATTAAAAGCAGTTCTGATTTAAATCATTACAAAACAATGTACAACTGCCCTGCCCTTACCGTTATTCACCACAGCCAGCTATCGCTCCAAGCTGCAAACCTTGATAGTAATGAGCTGATCTTTTCCTTTAGATCATTAATAAATCCATTGCACTGGGCTCCATCTGCTGAATAACTACACACTTAGATCTCCTGGTAAGTCAGCTTGTTAAGACATTTTGCATGGTTTAATATGCCATTTACTGTGAGGCTTAGTAAATGGTTTAATGATCATTTAACATCACTATACATGATTGCTGTAGTACTCTCCCCAAAGTCATTGGCCCCAATTTATGTCATCCCCCAGGGCGGATATACCAAGGATTACTTTGGCCTACAGACACTTCGAGAGATACATATCCCTCTCTTTTGGGAGGCCTGAGTTATGCTGTAAACATCAATAGAATTTTAATCTAAAGCCAAAGAAAGCAACAGGACACAGCTACATGTCTATGCCCATACACATCTCTACACCCATCTATAAACTCACGGGGCATATGCATTTGCCAGATGTGTGGGTATGCAATCTTCATCCGTGTCTCTGTGCAGATGTATTACACCAACATATCACAGGAAGAGCAGCACTCTGATTAGGACTTGCAGTGATAGATGACTAAAACCTGTCACTTGGACTATGAACAGTTCACAATACTTCAGCAGAGGTGCACATAATGTCCTACGTTACTAGAGGAATGGTCAGTACTGGGACAGGTGTATCTGAAGAGCCTTTAGCAATCTGCACTTTAAACAGGCAGTCAAATCTCCAGCCCTGTCTGGCATGATTATACCGACAATTTGTCAATACTTGTAAAAATACCACCCCATGTTTTCAGGGTGCAGCAGGGTCAAGATCCAAATTCAAAGGTCAGGAGACATTCATACACAGCTTCTGAAAAGTCACTCACCTTACAGATGTGGCTGTTCAGTGCTATGACTTCCAATAACCCCTATTTGGCTTTTGCAATTTCTTTTTGAAGTTTGAAAGCCAAAATCAGTCCTTGGCAAGATTGACTCCATTGACTGCAATGTGGTGCGATCACCTCAGGTGTCCATCTGAGACTCAACTTTACATTCTGCGGTAACATCCTTCTTGGCAGGGTCAGGTGAATATTTCAAAAGCCCACTGATGGCTCGACAGCATGAGGCCCATGAGTTACAAGCTGAAATTTTTTGGACTTTAACAGGGGTTCTCCTCCTAAATAATTTTGATGCTTTGGAAAATCTGCTCTTTCTAGTTGCCTTTTGTTTAACAGCGGGATTCTCTGTCCCTGCAGAGGTTCTGTTTCAGTTGCTGCTGTTACAGTGCTAGTGAATATGGAGGGAGGGGGAAAATAAATGGCTGATCTGTTTATTTTGATGACTCCCCTCAATGCATCTGGATAGAAAGATACAGAGAATTATTGTCTGGTTATGTATTCTTTCGCATTAATCTCAGCATCTGAAATGAAATGTTGGGCTATTATGAAGTGTGAATGAGCTTCTAATGTGATAAGGAAGGTGAAGATTTGAGCAGTAGCTTGGTTTTCTTGTCGTTCGTCTTCAGCATGCCAGATGGTGTGTCACTGGGCTTTTATTGGCTCTTTATCAATTTTATTAGCCATATGATTTAATTGATCTTATTTTGTCTGAGAAAAAAATCAATTCAAAAAAATACAAATTACAAGAGCAGCTCCCTACCTTAAAGAGAAAGAAGGGTAAAACAAGCATGAAGTGTTGAAGATCAGAGTGCTTAGAAGGGCTCCAGAAAACACACATACATGGACAGGCATGACATCAGGAGATGAGGACACCAGGAGAGGAGGAAGGATATGCTTCATCAGACTGGAGGAGACTGATTGCTCCTGGAGATGCAGCTGAGAACAGGCAGCAAGGTACAATAATCCTGCAGAAATAGAAGTGCAACATGTGCACTGCTGTGCACACTCCATTGTTCAGGTGGGACGCAGTCTGCTACGTGGCACTTGGAAACATCAATAAGGAATAAAGAAGCATGAACAGGCTGAGGTTTATGGCAATAGCATTTCTAGAAGGGCTATTTTTCAGATGAGGAAATAAAAGGTGCCTGGAGAAGGCAATTTTCAAGGTCCCGGACATCCCTAGTGACAGACATCAGAGTCTGCAGCTAGGAGTAGCTTCGTCATCCAGCACCACCACCTCTGGGCACCACATCTTGCCAGTGTCTACATGGAGATATCTATATGTGAGCTCTCATTATATCTCATAGAGACCTAGGTCATGAAGTTAGTGAAATCTAGAAAGTATACATCTCATCCTACCTTTATTTATGCAGAACTTAATAGCTCTCTGCATTCTGCTGGCTCCATCAACTGGATCTGCATGGATTAAAATCAGAGTTCAGGCACCTGGCTCACATAAGGCCACCTTGATCTAAGAGTTTAAATATCCCTAAATGTAGGACAAACAGAGTCCCACCAGTGGTTTCTGAAATCGGGACTAGAATACATCTCTTTTTCCAAAGATAAATCTTTTTTCCATTCCATGCTGGAGTATAGTTGAGGCAAATTTTTATGAAGTAAACATCCTAAATTATGGTATATATACACCACTCAGACTGATGGCCATGGCTTTTCTACAGTAGAAAATGGGCACAAACAGGTACCAACACCACTATGCTGCAGCAGCAGTGCCAACCCCAAAGACAACATGGGGATTTATAAACTGCTACATAAACCTCACACAGTGCCAGGAACAAGCAAGTGCTCAGCCATGTGGTTTTATGCCTCACACCCTGCCAGTGTAGCGTCACTGAGCTGGAGGTTTAGGGATAGAGTAGGTTCTTCCATGTTCTAAGAGGCAGAGTTTTTCCAAGTGCTTGTGACAGCACATGTCCTATTCACAGCCATATGCTCCTCCAGCATCCAGGCCTCTATGACACACCAGCTAACAGCTTCCCAATGAGGGTGTTTCATAGTCAAGGTTAAAGCACGAAATCAAAAATGAGCACTGCCCCTCTCCCCACAGTTCAAATGGAACAGGGAGAGACACAAATAAAAACCCTGGTCAAGAAGAAGGAGGAAATGCTGATGGAAAGAGAGTGTGAGTGAATATTATGAATCCCATTACACTTCTATCTCACAGAGCAGATTGCTGCAGGCAGGAATTTCTGACGTACAGTCTAACTTGCTGTAAAGTCTTATCACATATAAAATTGCAGTAATTATAATGCCAAGGAATGAGACAATGACAAATGAAAAAGCTTTCAGAAGTAATGTTCACAACACACTGCCAGCAAAACACACAATCTATTTAATTAGTAAAATGCCATGAGATACTGATCAATTCTCCATTCGGAGAGACTGTGAGTAAATATGCAAAATTGTTATAATGCAATGAGATGGCTACATTAAAGACTGAAATATATGTGGCTGGTGAGATGCAGACACTGCACATTAAAATAAACACATTGCATCATAAATTTAACACACTTGACATCATAATGGGCAATGAAAACTATGTCACCTATGAAAACAGCTGCACATCCTTTACAACCAGTGGTACTAACTGCTGCAGACTTACATCAACTTTCCTGGTCACTGGTCTTGCTACTCTGGTAGTCAGAGGCCACCAGAACAAACAGTGGTCTAAGAAGAACCAATGGGTCTTTGTTTGGACAGCAGGGATCCATCATTCATCCATGCCATGGTGTCAATTCTCTAGTCATGGGTCACTGCTCCATTTTCTTAGCTCTTTGCTTTGATCCACAGCTCAGTTTAGATAGCAAATTCCACACCCTAAGTCAGATACAGTCTCATCACACTCAGCCCTTCCTAAATGTTCCTAAAGTCTTTCATCTTCTTCCTCTCATGCTTGGGGACTAACACATGCCTTGATCTGTCCCTGGTGGAGGTGTACCTCTGGTTACTCCACCGCATACCACCGTCAGCAGTTTCTTAACACTCCAAGTCAGATATTTCAAGCTCTACTTCTTTGGCCCCAGAGTCTTTCTAGCATCCCCCAAGCCATTTTCATAGCTAAAAATATTCTTAACATGCAATTCAGACTTCACAAGAAGCCCTGAGAAGTAGCCTCAGCCATCATGAATTTCTTGACCCTACATAGATGCCAAGGGGTAACTTTTATTCTGGGTAAGCTCACCTCCACCAACACAGAAATCCCAAGTGGCTTTGCTGTTCTACATCAAATTGATTGTGGTGGGTTGAACATGATATTGCTGAGCTTCACTGGAAACAGCTGTGTTAGAATGAGTGAGTGATGAAAAGGTCATGATGGTAGACTTTGATGAAGCAGGCACTGTCATCAATTCAGGCCCCTGTGCATATTTTAGACCTTTCTGTTGCATTTTTCACATGTGATGTGGAATATTTAATATTCATGGGACACCAAGGGCTCCTCAGGTTGTCTACCCAGCAAACCATGGTCTGTTCTATAAGCAGTAACTTTGATTTAACATTGCTGGTGTCTCTTCCTAAATCAGTTTTGATGTCCCAAATTCCATGCCATCATATCTCTGTTTCAGCAAGTGATGCTATGATTCACAGTGAGCAATCTGGTCCATCAAATAATCTATTCCCTTACCTCAGTAATTATTTTTAATGGGTGATTTATGCTTTTCTGTGTAAAGCAGATTAAAAGCATAGCACAGCATATTTCAGTGTGTGGTACTTATCTACTGCTTTTAGGATGTGGATTTGAATTGGTATGTCTTTCTCAATTCCAGGATTGACTGATACATCACAAAATGCCACTTCATTAGGGGACAAACAGAAATAAGCCAACCAGAACAATTTTTATTGATAAGGTAGAGCAGAGAAATATCAGGGTCACTTATCATTTTGTATGTGGGGAACAGGCACTGAAATCTTTATCGGAAAATTCTCTCTGACAGGAATGCACTTAATCTGTGTCAGAGATAACACAGCCACAGTAATATATTGCTTGATATTTATAATAGCTACAGTAGATAGCCCTATCCAAACATGCTGCTTCAGCAATTCACAAGGCTTAAACTACTTTATGTCAAATGCCTTTGAAGATTTAATTTGTCCCTATTTTTTGTCAGGAAAATCCAGTATTCAAGCTTTTCTTATGTGCATATTGCAAATTCTGAGCCCTAAAATAGAGCACGAATGGTGCAATGTGCTCTGGATCACAGAGGTTTTGCTAGGACTCTTGCAGCTTCAGAGCCTGCTTCTGCATGATGCGATGGCCTACAGTTTCAACATGGTGGATGCGACTCCTTTAACAGGCAAAACGTTAGCAGAAATGCACATAACATTGTTTTTAAAGATGACTTACACTTTGTTTTATGACTTGCTTAAGCCTTTGGAAATGAAACTGCCTTTGCATTGCTCCAGAATGATGCATCTCTTATTGCTGTCACAGCAGCAACTCCTCAGGAAAACGCAAGCATGGTCAGAAACCTACACATGGGGACCATCCCAGTCTGATGACATTCCCATTTCCAGGGTGAAGAACTGCCTCTGTAAATGAAGCCATGATTTGTGTAGTGTTTTATGCATTGTCTTTCAATTAAATTACAATAGTAAAGTGACCTTATCTTTCAGTCACTGAACTGGAAGGAATCTGAACTAACCTCCACAAACAGATATTTTTCTATACCTGTTGACAAATACCTCAAACACTGACAGCTCTACATCCCTCTGAGTAAATCTATTCAGCGTTTCATTACCAAGTTTTTTGTGATGTTGATCTTGAATCCTCCTTGTTGCAATGAAAATCCCTCATTTCTCATGTTAATCTCCAGGGGTTTGAAAAGCAAGTTATTCTTGGTAGCAGTACTCTGTGTATTTGAAAACTAGCACTACTCC
This sequence comes from Ara ararauna, assembly GCA_028858755.1. Taxonomy (NCBI): domain Eukaryota; kingdom Metazoa; phylum Chordata; class Aves; order Psittaciformes; family Psittacidae; genus Ara; species Ara ararauna. The sequence goes on along the minus strand of CM054377.1, from coordinate 108,169,191 downwards.
TCTTCAGTCTTTTCATATTGAGGTTGAGCAACTGTATTGTTTCCAATCTCTCCCCATTCTATTTTCTACTAATTTACAGTAGGATTTGGCTACAAATGAATGAAGCTATATGTAAGTGACCACTATATATGTATATATGTAAGTGACCATGTTTAGTTCTATACATGAAAGCCAGGTGTCTAAGATCCCAACATAGTTGACAGTCAACAGTTTGGAGGAGTATTCCATTCATTACAAAGCACACATCTCCACTGGCTATTTTGCCTACATCTTCATAAGCTATGAGAGCTTAGACATCTGCTCTGCTTGCAGAGGCCTACACTGTAGCCACAAAATCTTTAGTATCTAAAGAAGATATCAAATAATCCCCACATAATTTTCATTGTTTTCCACTGAACCAGTGGAGATCAAGCCTTTGGCACAGCTCCAGGACTTCCAGCCTACACCATTTGGCTTACATTTTTCAACAACTGCATTCTAAAAGTTTTCCCCAAAATTATTTATTTACATCTTATATAGGTATAAGCTATTTACACCACAGACAAGCAATTCACAAGACCCCTATCCTGGCAGGAACTTTTCATCCGTTGCTTTTTTAATGGCAGATATTCCAGTTCTGGGAATTTGAAAGAGATTAAACCCGGGGCTGTGGAGCAGTTTCAGTGTTTCACCAGCCAGACAACAATTCTAGTGGTACTGGGAAACCTTCTGTCCTTTCCACAGAGTCAGATGCAACGTGACATAAGCAGGAGGACCACACAGCTACATAGCTGTGTCCTTATCAGGTGATGTGGGAATATGCTTCAACATCTGGTGCTGATCAAGGTGGACTGTACCTTTCTTAGACTGTTCCTTGTAAATCCATGCTCATATGTATCATTCACAGATGCAGCTGTGGTGAATGTGGCCACAGCCTCTCTTCCCTGCAGAAGAGTTTCACATGGGTACTGCTATCCACACAACCTGAGCACCCTCTAGACTGCTGCTATCATTTCTTGGACTACAGAAATGCCGACCCCTGCACAAACACACAGCGAGAGGCGGTCCCAGGGCAAGCACTTACAGGCAAACCAGACTTGATAGCAACAAACAAAAATGAAAATCCTTGCCAGGTCCAGATCCCCAGTCTAGCATGAGATCCATAGGAAAAAGCATTCCTCCATCTGCCCACTTTCTCTCTCTTGCTCTATACACATATTACCTTGTAGACTCGGTGGACAGTTTACCCACTGGGACCAGCCCCAGCTCCTGGCAGCTGTGCTCGTAATGGGGAGAAGTGAAAGCCAGCACATGTTAACTGCAGCATATTTCTGGAAGATGAGATTGGAAGTGACTCCAGCAACAGCTGCCAGTTGAAGCATCTCTGGCTGCAGATAAGGAAGAAAATTTTGCTTTCGCCTGTGCTCCCCTACAGACCAAACTGGCTGATTGATGCTCCTAAAGAACATCTAGAAAGCAGCTCCTGCAAAAGTCACCTGAGGGGCAGGAAAGGGCAAACCACACCTGGCCTCTCGGGTTGTTCAGAAGGAATATTTCAAACTGTGATTTTGGTTTTCACAACCGAGGTGCAGCATCCTCCCTTCAAACTGGAGCTCTCCTGAAGACAGGGACAGGGAGAAGAAGGAAGCCCCCATAATCCAAGGGGAAATGGTTAGCAACCTGCTGTACCACTTAGATACACACGAAAGTGTATGGGACCGGATAAGATCCACCCAAGGGTACTGAGGGAGCTGATGGAAATGCTCACTGAGCCACTTTCTATCATTTATCAGCAGTCCTGGATCACTGTGGAGGTCACAGTCGACTGGAAGTTAGCAAATGCGATGCCAATCTAGAAGAAGGGCCAAGAGGAAGAACAAGGGAACTACAGGCTTCAAGTTGTGCCAGGGAAGGTTGAGGTTGGATATTAGAAAAAATTCCCTCGCCAAAAGGGCTGTCAAGCACTGGAACAGGCTGCCCAGGGCAATGGAGGAGCCACCATCCCAGGAGGCATTTAAAAGAAGTGTAGATGTGGCACTCAGGGACATGGTTTAGTGGTGGACTTGGCAGGGTTAGGTTAATGGTTGGACTTGATGCTCTTAAAGGTCTTTTCCAACCAAAACAATTTTATGATTCTATGACTCTCAGCACTCTGTAATGCTGGGCAGAGGCTGAAACCCAGAGCTGGAAAAAAAATTCTGGACAATTCCCTTCTTAAAAATAGAAATCTCTGTTTGGGGGACTAAAACATACATGAGTTTGATTCATTTTGAGAAGGAAAAATGAGGCAGTTTTCAGGGCCTCTGATGTATTTTCATTTTTTTATTATTTATTTTGTGTGTGTGTTTAAACTAAACATACTTTTCATACTTTGAAATGGAAACATGGAAATGATGTTTTCTCCTCCCCAGAACAAACTGCTCACTGAGAAAGAAGGCTCATGGCAGTGGTGTAGTTACACATTCAGTTCTTCCTGACCCTCTGTGAAATCAAGTTCTTAACCAAACTCTCTGCTTATGGAAGTCTTCCCAGTTTCACCGGCTTTCTGCGCAGACCAACCTGGCTGGGACATCACATGCTGCTGGAGCTGAAAGAGTCACTGATTTCATCTGCACTGAAAAGTACTCCATGCTCCACTTGATTTTAGTGCTGCTTTTGTGCAGGGGTCTTTTGGACTTGATACCCATTATCTCCACACACAAAAATGTATCCTGCAGCCTTGAATTGCAAATACCAATAGGCCAGTTTTAAGGCATTACATTTTTTGATCAGCTTGCTGTAAAAGATGTACAGGTACAAATCCATCACACACATCTGAGACATCTCACTACTGCTCTAGTTCAACAAAGTGGACTTTGAGGTATGGGGCAGTCAGGCAGTTTATTTTGTCTCTGGCACATTGAATTTTGTGCAGGTACTGATATTCAGAAATAAAACAGTGAAAGACTTGACCAGAAAGGAAAAGGGTCACAAGCTGTACTCTTTATACATGTGCAAACATCTAAAAGCCTGCAAACTGCACAGTAAAGGCAGGAAATAAGGGAGGTTTTGGGGTTAATGGCTTTGCCACAGAAATCCTGCATGTTTTGATGTACACTTCTGGCTCTTGCTACACCTCAATTCTTCCACCTGTAAATTGGGAACACCAGCACTGCAGGGCTCATGTGACCTTATAGGGTTTATTTCATCGACAGTTGCAAGATGATCTGAGCAGGGAAAAGTGCTAATTCAACCTTCAGAAAGCACCAAAACCTTTTTATCAAATCCAAACGTGAGAGGAAGTAGAAGCTGTTATAGGAGAAAATCTGCAGAGCCTTTACAAACTTTTAAAGAAAACAGACACAGAATCCCTCCTGGGTAAAGCCACAACTTCAGCAGAAAAAAACGGGGGTCAAACTGTTGATGTCAACGGGTGTCATCCCACAGTCAGCAAAGTGCTTTTGATCAGGCTGTTGAAGAGCAAGAGCACGAGTGCATGAACATAAGCAAATGTGCTTTTCACCAGAAAACACCGCCTCCATAGAGCTCTACCAACTTCAGGTATTACAAAGGAGATTTATTTTTTTAAACAGATACTGAGTTATTTGCCTTTCCACTGTGGCAGGAATTCACTGCAAGGGAAGCTGAAAAATTCCCCTACCGGGATGACCAAACTTTCTGGAGATCAGACAGGGAAACAAACTTAGTAAAACTCAGTTTCTTATACAGAAAACCTATTCCAAATCTTTAAATGTGATTTTAAAATGAATTTGGAAAACAACAGTCATGACAGGTCGGTGATAGTAAAATTACTGTATAATGATGAGAAAAAGCAGGGATGAAATTGCATATATCTTAGACAAAGAGCTCCCTCTAGCTAATCAAATCGTGTCCAGTAGCACAACTCTTTATGGCACCATAGAGCAACACTGCACATACGCAAGTTGTACCTTACGGCAAGTAGTGTAGTGTATAAGCAGTTTGAAAGCCTGCTTCTCATCATCCCACAGGTTAGAGGACAGCAATAAATATGAACAAGTAAGCCATTAAGTCTGGCTTTCTGAGATGTCACTTCCGAGGTTATTTCCTTAATGTTACATCCAATCTGGCTTAAGAGAGTTTTTGCCACTTCTTGTAACTCTCTTGGCATCTTACCAAAAAAAACCACAGCTCTCAATATTGTCACATCAATCTCTGTAATGCAGCTGACGTTTTCTCTCTAGATTCAGCAGGAGGTGGCTAAAGAGAAATTGTTCCACCACCTCTGAAACGCAGCCGTTTTAGGGAGGTCCAGCAGGACTTCTTCAAATGCGTCTGGCAGCACTAGCCAGAGGATGGCTCCTATTTTTATAAATCAGGTGTGGAGATTGAACATTACCCCAGTAACCAACACACTGGAGGCACATTCATTATGATACACAGCTACTTACTGGCCAGGAGAAAGGGACAAGTGCTCCTCCAGCAAAACAGGCTCCTGGGAACCTAACAAGGGTAGAGCCTACACTCACTGCAGCCATGCTAATTAACATCATTCCACATTCCCAAAAAGGTTGATTCCACTTGTCTGAAATTCCTCTGAATGCTGATAAATTCAGGGTTGATTCGTGGTCCATGACCAACACACTGACCAACCTGCTGCCTCATCCCCAGCAGAAATGGGGTACAGATCTTAATGCATTTTAACAGCCCCAAACACCCCTTTCCTGAGCCTGCACAGACGCATTGGGTCCAAGTTATTGCCTCTGCTTCTGAAACACCTACATGCCTAGCAGCAACATCCCTACGCTGTTTGTTAGGTAGCAGCAACCATTCCACCCTGCCCTCCTTCCCCGTCTCCGTCCTCAGGTATGAAGTAGGTACCAAAAATGTACCAAAGAGTGGCTGCAAGGACTGCCGGAGGGGTACAGGAGGTAGGAGAGGAGATGAAAACAGTTGATTTTCCAGAGGGCAAAGAAGGTTACATCCATGGAGATGGGGTCACACTTCCTAAATCTAGCACTTGCAAAGGTTGGACCGTGCAGTTGAAGATAAGGAGGATTCATGTCATGCTTTAAACCTCCACCAAGGACCTCAGCACAGTTTATGAGGAAAATTAAGTACAGCTGCCCTGTATTGCTTTACTGAGCAACAGAGAAACTGGTTTCTCAGTCAGCTGCACCTGTCTGGGGGTGATGCCTGAACAGAGAGCTGGGTTTGGATCTCTATCAGAGCTAGGCAGAACTGTGATATAGACTGGGGAGGGTCCTACATGGCAAGCAGCCCGCCTCTCTTCCTTCTTCCGCATCACAGAGCACAAGGAGCACCACGCAAGGCCATAATGGAGCACAGTTTGGGATCTGTAACACCACAGATCTACACCTAGATAGCACCAGGTACTTCAGACTCTGCCAATTTTTTGCTGAGTTTTCCCAAATACGGACACTTTTTCTCAGAAGTCATCATGGTTGTTCTTGATTTATGAGCCATGAAGGAAGAATTGATAAAGAAAGTTAATGGAAGTAGGACTTCAAGTAAAACAAGGTCTTGATGCAGATCTGTTCCTGCCTTCTCCCAGCTCCCACAAGACTCACTTGAGTATTATCAAAGAGTGATTATTATCACTCTTCATTAGGGCAACACCTACCCAAGTAATTAGAGACACTGTAAAACTTCAGCTAATAGCTTTATATAACTTTCCCTGAGAAATAAGTCCTACCTAAAGAGAAGAAAGCCAGGAAGGGGAAAGTTAAACCTATTTGTCATCCAAAGCTGTGTCAAGACACTTATTTTTAGTTAAAGCTCATCCTCTGTATGAATGTGCACAGTGCTCAGACTCAGGCTTGCATGTTTCCTTGCCTCAAAACAAAATCCTAGTTAAATACCTACTCCTAGCCAAGAAGAGCTTTATGTACAGAATAACAGTTTCCTTCATCTAAACTTAATTAATTGGCATCCTTATCAGGTTTTAAGGAATTGCTGAGAAATCACCAGCACTGTACAAAAAAAAGTTTCTAGAAGCAGAAAGGTTTAAGATTTCTCTTCTGGTAGAAAAAATAAGATAAAAATTTGTGTTCCTATATACTCTCTAATAGTCTAATAAACTGCAACTATCTGATTTTCTATTAAGGGCCCAAAAGGCAAAAATTCAAATAGAAATGTCTTCTATCACTATGTTCTGTACATAAAGTAATATATTGATGCAATAAGAAAGTTAATTGGTTTCATGCTGCTTGGAGTGCACATGGAAGAAAATTAAAAGAACCCAATTGCTATCTCTAGTTAGAATTTCTGAGGAACAACATTGCAGAGATGGACCGTCAGCTTCCTGAGGCATTTCCAACTCATGCCAGTTAAATTTACGCACTCCATTTCCAATTAGTACCTTAATTCCCTTTCCCTAACTAACAAACTAGTGCTGACGGCTAGTTTGTTTTAATTCACAGAGTCACAGGCGTGCTAACACCTATTTACCAATGAGCAGCTGGCCAACTGGGTAAATCACTCTATTGCAGTGATGTCCAAACACTGCTACATGGCATATTTCTACCATGAAATTGAACCCATTAACAATCATCACCTAGGAGGCTGGGGTACTTCTGGTTAGAGGAGAAAAGTAGTAGGTGAAAGATAGTAAAAATATTTTGCAAACGATGTGGCTGTTGGAAAACATAAAACAACCCCCCAAGAAGGCTTTCACAAATACTCCTGCTTTACTCTTAGGGTCATTTGGCACTTTGGGCTGGACTTGATTATCAAATACAGACTCATTTTACTGCATTGAATCTGAACAGGAGGCTGTCAAGTCGAGCACAGCATAAGCTGCACAGAACGGACAGCTGAAGGATGAGGGAGGGTGGTGTGAAATCTCACCACTGCCAGGCTGCAGTTCACATAAGCCTTCCTGCTTGCCTTCAGTCAGATCAAAAATTAAATTTTCTTCATTATTCCATGATAAAAAGCTTAAACTTTAACCTATAATTTAGATCATTGCCAATCATATCCTGGGCTGTATCAAAAGAAGCATGACCAGCAGGTCAAGAGAGATGATTCTCTCCTATACTCCACTCTTGTGAGAACCCCCCTGCAGTAGTGCATTCAGCTCTTGGGCCCCCAATATAAGAAGGATGCAGAGCTGTTGGAGTGAGTCCAGAGGAGGCCACAAAGATGCTCTGAGGGCTGGAGCACCTCTGCTATGGAAACAGGCTGAGAGAGTTGGGCTTGTTCAGCCTGGAGAAGAGAATGCTCCGGAGAGACCTTATTGTGATCTTTCAATACTTCAAGAGAGCCTGTAAGAATGATGAGGACAGACTTTTTAGCAGGGCCTGCTACGACAGGACAAGGTTAATGGTTTTAAACTAAAATAGGATAGATTTAGGCTAGATGTAAGAAAGACATTTTTTACAATGAGGGTGGTGAAGCACTGGCATAGGTTGCCCAGAGAGGGTAGATGCCCAATGCCTGGAAACATTCAGGGTCAGGTTGGACAAGATCTGAGCAACCTGATCTAGCTCAACAGATCCCTGCTTACTGAAGAGGGGTTTAAAGAGATGACCTTTAAAGCTCCCTTACAACCCAAACTATACTACAATTCCATGATCATGTATCCTCCCTGAGTACCCAACTATGAACATCTTTAAAAAGCAAGAAAACAAACTAGGACATACAAACTCACACTTGCTGTGTTTTTCCCTTCCTGGCACTCTCCCTATGCTAGCCAGCAAAGCAAATGAAAAACTCCTGCTGCTACTCAGCAGCTTTCCTAAAGTTTACTTGTTTTATTGAAAGGCACAGGGATTTTCCTAGAAGGGTCAGCACAATTCTGACTCCAGCAGAGACCATCACACCCTTCCTGGGAGAGAAGACCCTTCATCCTGGCCATCTGGATGCTAATGAGGTGTTTGATGAGAGTGGTTTGTGGGATGACAAGTAGCACAAGATGAATACATGCACATAACAACAGAGAGGCTGTTACAGCGAGCAGCGCGTTCTGTCTGTGGCACAGAATGACAGGCAGGTGTAAATAACAGCAGGCAGAACTAAAACATACTTTCGACAGAAGCATTGAGCTATTTCTCCCTGCTCCTTCAGTGCTACACGTCCTAATGCTCCCCACCTTGGATTCAGAATTTTGATTTTTCCTAAATACGGTTTTCTGCGGAAGGCACAAGACACCACCCTGGCACTCTAACTGTTCTAATGAAGGGTCTTCTTACCAGATTTGTTTTAACCAAAGACATAAATCTTACTTACAAGAGCTGATAGCTATGAGGCCATTTCTGTGGCTGGGAAAAGGAGAGGTAGTGTATGTGATCCGTAGTATTTCTATGCAAAGTGTTACTTCACATGTGACCTATATGGGGTGTAAATTTTTGCTATGTACCAAACATTGAGTAGTATAAAAGCCTCTCTTGGTTGCACTGACCAGAAGCTGCTATTTACACCTGACAGTGTTAGGATCCTATACAACCAGCAGAGAACTGAGACCACTCTCCCCCAAATAAGCTGCAAGATCCCCTTGGATACTGAAGCCTCCTACCACACCACCTTTCCTAAGCTGTGCTCTTCTAGACATGACAAAGACAGAAGATGAGGAACAAGCAGCCTTCCCAGACCCAGTTTAACTGACTGCTGAGCATCTTTTTCTGTATTTGATCTCCAACAAGACAGCGAGCACTGGACAGTGCTAGATGGAATCATTACTGTGAGTGAGGGATCCTACTAAGACTGATGAGAGACACATTTTGACTGTACAAAGGGCACATAAAACCGGCAAAATCTGTCAATCATTCCTAATTAACAACATTGCCCGAAAGCTCTCCTCTGCAGAATCTCACTTCTGAAAAGGAGAAAGTAAATCAAATCCAGGCTTCTTGGGCTGCCTTCACACTTCCATCAAGTGTCCCAGTTATATTCCAGCAAAGAACACTGAGGTGAATGATGGATTTTGTTAGCACCTTCAAAATCCTTGAAAAGGCTCCCTATTAATACTTGGCCATTTCACTACTCTGAGAAGTATAACTAAGGTATGCTTTCAAAAGAAACTATTACAGCATACAGGGATTCGTAATTCAGATCAGGGAAAGCTGTAGCAGAATTAAGCAGTATGATACATTAAATTGAAATGACTTTGAAAAAATTGCTTGGCAATATACCAGGAGTACTTTGCCTACACAAAAATCAGAGTAATGAAGGAATTAGCTGCCCAATAGTTACAACTTCGTACTTCTGTGGTAGGCTAACCACAGTGGTGCAATTTAGTTTTGTTTATACAAATGTTAGCTGGAGAGAAAAGGGTTTGCATCAGGTAAAACTTCATGCAATGAACTTGCCAGAAGCTTGGATTTTTTTACATTATCAAGTGTAACGGCAGGATTTTGACACTACAAGGATTTAAAACTGACTAGAAAGCAGGAATCAATGGGTTAATGGACACTGTTCAAGATGATGATGGTGGATGGCAGTTAGGAAATTTTTCATACAAACTTCAGAAAAAAAAGTTATTTGAAGTTCTTATTCATGTTTAGAACAACAGCAAATAGGCAAAAGTAAATCATCTTTTTAAAAGCATTTGAATTTTTAGAACCATCCCTAGAGAAAATTACAGAGCAGTAAAAATACTTGACCCCTGTCTCCATAGGGGATAAATCATAAAATCACAGAATGGTTTGGAATGGAAGGGACCTTAAAGCTCCAACCCAAGCATCCAGTTACAACCCCCCTGCCACAGGCAGGGACACCTTCCATTAGACCAGGGTGCTCCAAGCCCCATCCAACCTGACCTTGAACACTGCCAGGGATGGGGCAGTCACAGCTTCTCTGGGCAACCTGTGCCAGTGCCTCACCACTCTCACAGGGAAGAACTTCTTCCTAATACCTAATCTAAATCTACCTTCTGTCATTTTAAAACCATTCCCCCGCCTTGCCCTGTCACTACATGCTTTCTTCTCCCACACTGCAAGCCAGTACAGCAACTCAGGTTCTTGTTTAGGACTACCAGAAGTACTGCGGTAATCATCAGGACAAAATGTTATGCTATGATAAACCTAGCAATCCCCAGGAGAAAGTGAATACAGAATTTCACCCAGCAGGTCCACATACCTACGGAATAAAGGCATGCAGAGAAAACAGCCCATGGGCTTTATACTGTCAGCTCAACCCTCCTCTCTGTCCCTCTGTGCCCCACAAATCTTTGTGTTCAGAAGTCAACACAATCCAGAGTAATGCAGCCATATGAGTGAATTAACACTATGTCTGACTCCCTAAGAAAGCTCTTACAGCTAATGCATGACATATTATAAAAGCCTAACAGAATTGCACTGTGCTCCCAAGCAAGAGGATAAACTGAAGACACCTTCCGCAGTACCACTAAGTGACAGGAGATGCTGTTTACAGCCACTGTTGTTGCTCTTCTATTTTCAGCCTGGAAAAAACAACAGTTACCCCATCCTGGCTGCTACCAGTGCATGCTTTCTGTAGGTGACTCCTTCCCAAAGAGCCCAAAGCTCCACCTTGCTGCCAGAAACATCTATTGGCAAAGTCCTTCCCAGCCAAGGAGGCAAGAGACATTAGCCCTTGAGTGCATGCTGGTGTCTCACAAACTTTGCTCTAGTGCTGTCAACAAATAACTAAATAAATGAACATTATTCAGGAACACTCATGAAATACTGATCTTCTACAACCACTGACATCCCATAGCCATGGTATGCTTTCAAAAGACAGCATTACAGCACATTGGAAATCCACGTGATGGATTGCCAGATGTCCCGCTGAAGAAGATTGTATTGTCTGGAAAAGCATCAATATAAGTGTAGCAACATCTGAGCTGCTTGTGTTGCTTCTCAGTCTTTCAGAGAATTAGCACAGGCTGAGCTGCCACACTTCCCCTGGTGCATTCACAGGGAAAATTTTCCTCCTGAGAACCTAAGAGCCCCGTGATGCGCTCAGCACTACCGATCAATGCGGCTGAAACACCTCTTACTGAAACACCCTACACCCTCAAGAAAGCCAGTTTTATTAAGACACTGCGTGGGTAGTCCAGCAAATCACCCATCTGTAAACAATTTAATTAGAAGCCTATCCTCAGAGTAACGTGCTAGTACAACGGCAGCCCACAGCAAAAGAATATTAATAACCCTGTGTGCAAGCAGGGAAAATGCTCCAGCCTGGGCTCAGAGAGGAACTTTGAGCTTCAGCTCAGTTTTTACCACTGACACCGATCCTTTGTATGCTCTACAGCAGGTAATTTACTGTCCTTTGCCTTTACTCCTCCATCTCCGAATAGGCCATAAAAATACTTAGGTGACTAAGGGACTCGTTCTGTGTTACTTTTTGACCATACAATTCATTATGTGGTTTGAAGAGCCAGTATAATAGTAGAAATAAACATAGGTAACAGCTCATGCCTTTTTCTTCTTTGGAGTCATTCCTAATAGGTTAACTTACCTTCACTATATGAATCACGTCTTCATGATGAGGAACTAGGAAAGCGCCTCAAAATTTAGAGACACTTGACTTACAGCAGTCTTATGTCAATAGCAATTGCTGCTGTCCACTACAGAGCCTAAGTGGATCAGACAGGTAACGACCCTACAAGAAGCAAACACGGCTGAAACAACGGGACACATGGCAGTAATTTTCAGTGCAAGAAAAATAGCTGTATACTGTGAAGTTGAATAGCTTGAATGATAGATGGCCACTGTATAATAAAACCCATCATACAGCAGCTGAGAACAGAGAATGGAAATACCATGTACAGTTTTATAGCAACAATGAAAATATGACCAAGCTGTAGCTGTCCAAATGCCCCGGATGGCAAGTGTTAAGCTGACCATAGGCGATGCTTCAGACTGGCTATATGTGATTTTTCAATGGTCCTCCTTCCCCTTACAGGTTGCTCAGGCTTTTAGTCCCCATCTTTTTTCAGTTTGCACATGTTCAAACTCTAACACATTGCTCTCCTTCTCCTCTTCTGCTTGGTTTTCCTCAGAAGTTCTTGTTTGGGAAAAGCTTAAAGCAATCTCAAATGATACAAAATTAACTCATAAAGCTACCTAGGAGTTTGGTCTTTACCTTCAGTGGCAACAGCTAGAGACCCAGGAACAGGAATTGCAGTCCCTGATGAACTAATGTCTGCCTTTACGATACTAAAACAGAATCCCAGAGTCTGAACTCCCTATTACTGAACTACAAAGCTATAATAAATGCCTTAGTTGATGTCTCTGGCACTTGATAAATCCCAATATACCAAGTCACTGCAGTGCTGCTTGTTAGAAGGATGAGATGTTGATAGTTCAGTGAAGTTTAGAAGCAAACTAACATTAAAAGCAGAATCATGAAACACAAAGAAGGACCCAAGAACAGCTACAGTCCAGGAGTAAGACGATTTCAAAGATGTCATAAGAAGATCTTTGAACATAAGCAGTACTGTCATAAACAGCAGCAATGTGAAATGAACCTTCTCAGCTCTGACACTGCACATCAACCCAGTGCCTTTGAAAATAAGTAATATTCAGACTCACACAAATTACACAGTTAAAATACAGCATCATGAAGTACAACTGAATAATGAAGAAACAATGCATGGAAAGAAAGAACACTCACAGTTTGTCTGATTGTGACTGCTACACTCAATTTAATGCTCGTTATCAGCTGGTAATTGGTAAACAGATGTCTGAATCGACTCAAATTCAGGACAACATGAAAACATTACCAGATTTCATTAAGAAATACAGGGTCTTTCCCTGCTTCTAGGAGTAAATCAGTTTTATCAGCGTTTCAGAAGGTTCAGTTCTAACCTGATGCTCTCAAACTAAGTCCAATGTTTCTGAAGATGGGTTAGCAAACATCTGTTCTTGTTGGAGACCAGAAATACCACCAGAAAATCTGAGCCCAAGCTTGCAACACAGATTTGACTTTCTGGAAAGAAAACTCTTCTCACCTAAGCTCAGCTGCATATCTTGTTCTAACTTCATGGAAAGAAACGAGCAGTGCCACATTCGTCTGACCTATTTTAGACCAAATTTTACTCACAGGCACATACTCCTCTCTTTAGATCACAAAAGAAAGCAAAACTCATGAGCTCAGATTTAGAAATCATTGAGAATCATAAAGTGGAACAGATGAATTCTGTCAAAAAAAAAAAAAAAAGGCATCTCTTCTCAGGAATATAACCCCATTTTCACAGCACGCAACTGAGTTACTTGCCTACCCACTAAGGAATCCCGACTATCAAAAGTGAGGACTGTTTTCCTCACATGGGAACTGACACCTTCACAAGAAGGAATGGTTGTAAAGTAACACGTTTTTCGTAACACTCCCCCTTCGAGGTGGATTTGCTCACATCTAGCTCCACTCTGCAGCCCTTCACAGAGCTGCCCAGAGAGCTGAAAAACCGAAAGAGCAAGGTTGACGAGACAAAAAAGAGCTATCTAGAGCAAGAGATGCCAGTGTTGACCAGGCAGGACAAGCTGCCATATGTTTGCCTTACTGCTCACTACCCACCATTTCCCACAATAATATCAGAGATCGTCTGGATTGAGGAAAATAAGTATCTACCATTAATTATTGCTGCAAAGGTCTGGTAACATGCTGAATGCATTTCTGACAGTAGATAATATTAGCAAAATTATTAGGCTTATAGGAGTTTTGCTCACAAAACCAAAAAAGCATTGACCAAACTCTTCTGAGAAGACTTCTCAAATGAAATGAAAACTTATGCTCCAAAACCCTACAACAAACAGAGTAAGAGGAAGAAAGCGGTGAGAAATCCTGGAAGCACTTGCCTGTAGTCCCAAAGGAAAGGTAAACCTCAGCCAGATCCATTGTGAAAGCACAGTGTAACAGTCATACCTGATTTGTTACTTACATTAGCATCATTTGGAAAAGAACAATTTCAGTTTGGGGATTTGAATGCTTTATTTTCCACAGGGGGGAAAAAAAAAAAAGACAAGGACAACCTGAAAGAGTGCTTAATCAAAAATGCTTTATGGACTAACCTAATCTGGCTGAAAAAATGCCAAACAGCCCATTGTGAATCCTCCTCAAGTCATTAAACATGTCCCACCCTGCGACAGCCAAAGCTAATGGGGCTCTGCTGAAAGCCTGTGCCTTCCCTGTGATCTAATCGATCCCATTTCAGCTCCCAGGTGTGCTAATCCAGAAATCATCATCATAATTGATGCTACTTGGATATGTTATTGGGAATTTCAGCAGAACCCAGAATGGGGTGAATGAGGAAAATGGAGTATTCTAGTTTATTTTAAACTTGCCTCATTTAAAGAAAGGTGGCTTTTACCTTGATGTCCGTGCTATATGCATGCTCTTGCCTGTTATGTTCATTTTCCAGCTTATGAGTGCTGTGCTTATTACACTTCTGATCATATAGTAACCAAGCCATTTTCAATGCTATTTTTTTTTCCACTCCAGCCAGCCCTTTGCTTTTTCTGCATGCACTTAAAAAAACATTAATGCTTAATGCAGGGCATCTCGCTTCCAGAAACTACAGAACTATCCCTCTGAAGGCAGCAGAAGCCAAAACCCAGTCCTGAAAAGGACAATCTGTGAGCACTAACCCCCAGGACATGGTCAGGAGCTCAGTGGGCTGCTGATCTGCCTGGTGATCTCTAGTAGTGGCTGGAGCAGATAAAAAGTAGCTGCAAAGAGGAAGATCTACTTCCAGATAATTTATTATTCAAGTGTAAAAGTTTAATGTACCTATTTGAACAATTAAAGCGCGCTCTCTGGAGCGTAATCGTCTTTTTGCTTCTGAAAACACAATTGCTCATGAAACAGTAAGTGCTATGGCCAGGACCCCAACACACATTTAATCACAGGTTGCTTGTTTCTCTATACACACCCAGGAGGAAGAAATAGGTTTAATAATAGACGCCATTAAGAAAAGATTTTGAGAAAATGAGGAGCCTCGCACAAAATTCACCAGGCTTCTGGGACAAATTTGCTCACCGCTGGAAGCGCAATACGTTCAAGGGTGGCTGATCCTACGCTAATACAATTTTTATCAGATTTTTGCAGTCCTGCTATAAAAGCCTGTGGCCCAAATCATGATTGGAACAAGCAGTCCTTCCCTTGGGAAAGAACTGAGTTGGCCTTGCTGCAATTTACTTAGTGTAATTTCTGGATATTTATATCTATGCAGTCTAACTGATGATAGTACTGATCTGTTGCCCAATTACAGTTAGCCCCAGAAGACGAAAGGGGAATTCATTTCAGCGTTACCTTCAGTTACTAAGACCTTGGACTACTCATGACCCAGTGTCTCTAATGCACAGGACAGATTTAAATTACTATTCTGTGAAAGATTTGCTTTCTTTGGTTTTTATTACAAGCATACAGCCAAGCCTATGAAAAAGAAAGCAATGGTTAGCTCTGAAAAAAATGACACCACTAAACTTGTCATCTGCTGGTCTTAGCACTTCATTTTTCAGTACTATTCTGCTGCTATGCAAACTATGATGGCTACTGCATCTAGTAGCAAATTTAATTCTGCTTTACAATTTCATTAACTTTGATCCATTTGGGAACACATGGGTTCAAAAGACTGCAACTTGCCAAACACTGGGAACTGGACTCCTTGTTCTGAAAAATGACTATGCAAAGAAACTATTTTGAGCAGAGGTGCCCCAGAAGCCTTCCCCTTTCCAATGACAAGTGCAATTTTGTCACAGCCAATCTTTTCTGTTAATTTAATCATTGCATCGAAATATCCATGCCAGCTTCTCAGGTCCAAGACAGAAAAAAAATCAAGGCAGAGAGAAACAGGGGAAACACCATACAGACAAAAAGAGAAAGAAGAACTTTGACTACAATTTCAAAGCAGCTTCTGCTTGAAGAGAAAGATTTTAGAGCTTTAATGTTCCTGCAATGCGCATAGCAGGCTACTTCCAGCTGCCAGGCCTTGTATGTGGCAATACTCCAGAACAGATTGTTCAATTTATAGTTCCGTAAAGCCATCCAGAGAAATGGAAAAGTCAAGCTGGGTTCTTTTTCCTTCTCACATGCTCCGATGAGGAGGAAAGATTCTCAAAGACAAATTAGATGCTCGATACATCTCTGTAATGAGAGCATTACTGAGGTAACTCATGCAAAATAGTGAAAAATCTAAGGAAAACACACTGTTAACCATGACAAACTGCAAAACCCACCAAGCCACACTACAGAAAGTTAAGAGTATAAGCTGATGTGTACTCTTACATATGTAAAACTTCTACATTTAAATATTATTCTGACATTAAGAACTGGGAATTGGCTTTAAAATTGTATTTGTTTCAGAACAAACTGGAGAGTCTTTATTTGTCATTGTTATCTGACAGCCCAAGGTCCACATTTCTTCAGCAACTATAGTAGAAGTGTTCTCCTAAAACATAGATTCACGTGCAAAACAGCATGGCAAAGATCTGAAGCCTTAATAAAATAAAATAGCCTGTTTGAAATCTTTGGAATCACTCTGCCACTGAAAATACACAGACTCAGTTTATGCTGGTAAATTAACCATCCCTACTGTTCAATCGTAAGCATGATCCATAGTACCATTTTGGCCATGGCCAATCATCGAGCCAATTAATGCCAGAGCACAACTCTGGAATTAACACAGTCCAGAGAGCAGCCCAAAAAGCAGCTGTCATGCAATCATTTTATTGGCAAAGTCTTCACTAAGAACAGGCTGTTTCATGCTAGTGTGTCTCAGTGCCAAAGAAGAGTTTTGAGCACAATTAGTTTACAAGCATTGCTATAACCACTCAGAACTGACATGAAGAAGCAAGATGTTGCATTTTTGAAGTTAATATTAGGTTTGATAATACCCTTAAAGAGAATCATCCAAGTTCAAGGAAAATTAAATAGCATTTAGTTTCCTTGTAATTTGGCAGAAAGAAGCCCAAGTTTCCCATTTGAGGATTCAAATATCAGTTCAGCACTATTTTGCTATTTCGAAAATGAACCGTAGTTAAATTCTTATGCATTTTAAATAGCATCAACATTAGCTTACTTTCATTACAACTAAACAACTGCAGTTCTTCAGAGAAGTGTTGACTGCAGAGGTTCTTAAGAGTAAATAATTCAAGATATACAGAAGTAAAATGCTTAAATCCTACTAGTTGTGTATTAGGTAACAATATGTCATGAAGGCTCCCCTCTACATTCCACAGAGGTGAAGAATCCAGAGCATCAAGTTGGGATGTCTCTGGTTTGAAGGAAGAATGCAAAAAAGGAGCAAGTTTAACAGTGCAAAGCTGCCACTGAAGCTTGTCTGTTTCACTTCCTTAATATCCCAATTTAAGGGTCATCTACTCAATATCTGCACTACCCTAACTTGTCACCACATGATAAACTCAGGGTGAGGGCAGGAAACAAGCATAATATAAAAGAAAAACATCTCACTAGACGGTATCCTTTAACAACATTTCCCATGATGGGTCACTAACTCCTTAAAGCCAGTGAGTTGTAAACTGCGTATCTGTGAACTGCATGTTAGAGGAAAAGAGTCTGTAATCCCTCTATTAATCCTTGACATCAGTATAATTACAGACTGCAGCAGAATAATTCGAAAACTTTATTCCACAGGGCCATAATTATATCCTAGCTGTAATCCTTTAATTGCCAATATCATCTAATGCATTATAGACATACCATATGACTAGATGAACAAACGTACTAAAACATTCTGCAAGCAAGCCACAGTAAAAGCGATAGCACAGCCAGTGATGCAGGCTATTAAAAAAAGAACCACAATTAACAAGCATCAGAATACAAAACCCAGAAACATCAGGACTTCTACTCTCACTTTGCAAGTTGGCTGCACCAATAGTTGGTCTTCAAGAGTACTTGACTGCTTGAACAATTAGAACTACTGAAAGAAATCTGGCATAAATTGCCACTTCTGTCCATCAACCATCAAACAAAGGACAGAAATAGATTTCTAGCAATTCATTGGAAAGAAGTCATGAGGACTTAAATGCAGTAGATGCTGAACCAGTCCAAAATGGAGTGAAACCATAACAGACCACACACTCAAAGTGCTACTAAGGACTATTCTTCTGGTCATAGAATCACAGAATAGTTAGGGTTGGAAAGGACCTTAAGATCATCTAGTTCCAACCCCCCTGCCAGGGGCAGGGACACCTCCCACTAAACCATGCCACCCAAGGCTATGTCCAGTCCAGCCTTGAACACCACCAGCAATGGAGCACTCACAGCTCCCCTGGTCAACCCATTCTGGTGCCTCACCACCCTTACAGTAAAGAACTTCCTCCTTATATCCAATCTAAACTTCCCCTGTTTAAGTTTAAACCCATTACCCCTTGTCCTATCACTACAGTCCCTCATGAAGAGTCCCTCCCCAGCATCCCTATAGGCCCCCTTCAGATACTGGAAGGCTGCTATGAGGTCTCCACGCAGCCTTCTCTTCTCCAGGCTGAACAGCCCCAACTTTCTCAGCCTATCTTCATATGGGAGGTGCTCCAGTCCCCTGATCATCCTCATGGCCCTCCTCTGGACTTGTTCCAACAGTTCCATGTCCTTTTTATGTTGAGGACACCAGAACTGCACACAATACTCCCAGTGAGGTCTCACAAGAGCAGAGTAGAGGGGCAGGATCACCTCCCTTGACCTGCTGGTCACACTCCTTTTGATGCAGCCCAGGATATGGTTGGCTTTCTGGGCTGCGAGCACACACTGCTGGCACATGTTCATTTTCTCATCGACTAACACCCCCAGGTCCTTCTCTGCAGGGCTGCTCTGAATCTCTTCTCTGCCCAACCTGTAGCTTGTGTTCTCTGCACTAACACTGTCAACATTTTATTTTTACCCTGGAATACAGGAGCCAAGGAAGCTGAAACAGTTTTCTTAAACCTTTTGCTGATCTACAGCCTAAGAGCATATACAGCATATGGGACCATAAACAAAAAGCTTTAAAGGAAACATAATTTGGAGCCTAGTGATCATTCCTAAGTAGGTAACGCAGTGTTCAAGAATCTATGATCCAAGAGTTAACGTATTTTTAACCAGTGATTACTACTACAGATGCATAAACAGTTCAAATGTAGACAGTAGAACTTGCCTGCTCCAGTTCTGGATCCTAGATCCTACCTCTCCCATGCTCTAGTTCAAAAGCAGGTGAGACCACTTTAACCTGATGAGAAGTTTCCACAGCAGCTGTCCCTACCAGCAGATCAATACCTTAGAGGCAGGCACCACCTACCATATTAGAAAGCCTGAGCCCTACCAAGTTAGAGAACTTTGAAGTAGGGTAATGTCACTCCCCCCACTCCCAAGTGCATCCTGCCTCTGGATCCAAAGTGTCCTCTGAAGCACTTTGATGCTCCAGAGAAAGGACAACAAATACGTATTAGGGCATGTAGCGACAAGACAAGTGGGAATGGTTTTAAAATGACAGAAGGTAGATTTAGATTAGGCATTAGGAATAAGTTCTTCCCTGTGAGGGAGGTGAGGCACTGGTACAAGTTGCCCAGAGAAGCTGTGGCTGCCTCATCCCTGGCAACATTCAAGGCCAGGTTGGAAGAAGCTTGGAGCAACCTGGTCTAGTGGAAGGTGTCCCTGCCTATGGCAGGGGGGTTGGAACTGGATGAGTTTTAAGGTAGCTTGCAACCCAAATCATTCTGTGATTCTGTGACACAGCTGTGCCTCACATTTCCTAAAGGCTGGTTCTGTCCCTGCTCATTAACTTCAGTCACCTTAAGTCCAGATCAGGGGATCCTTGTCACCCAGCTGCCAATTCCGTGTTACTCTGTAAGCCAGGGGGGTTCCTGCACCTCAGCAGACTTTTTTGTTTTGACTAAATCTTTATTGGAACTGACACAAACCATCTGTCTCCTGCACCAAGCTACAAATTACCAGTAGCAACAGAATTACAAACAATACAAGTTTACATTAAAAATTGATCTCTCTTTCATACACCTTTATCTACCACCTGTCAAAGGCAGTGAGCAATTTTCCCTTTGTAAAAGGGGCTGCAACTCTTCTCATTACCCTACAGGGTGCTAGAAAAATAGGACAGTGGAAAACTGCTGAAAACTCGCTTGAAATGAATGCTGGCATCCCAGTTAAACACTGCTCTTTAATTTACTGCTGTACAACAAACACCATAAAGTATCACTTCTTAAAGTGAACAAGTGTATGATTGCACAGGCATCAGAAACACAGGATGTATGGTGGCGACCATCCTCATAAAAGCCCTCTATTATCTGACTTCTCAAATCCACGTCTCGTTGTTTCCCATGCAAAAGGTTAATTGTCACTTCCTTGCCCTGATTAGAGGAAGATGAATTGAAAATGAGGAGAAATTCCTTCATGATTTTCCATATACTCATCTATAACATGAGATGCTGTGTTTGTTAGGGAATATAAAATCTCTAATTTTGGAACAGTTGATGAAACTGAGAAGATGTAATGGGCTCCTGAGACAAAAAGCAAAGCAGCACCAAACTTCAAACTAAATATAAGTAAGAAACAATGAATAATAATATAACTCAGTTATGTTCATCAACTGAACTCAAGGGAAATAACACTAGAGAAGTAGGAGAGGTGACAGGGAGTTCAATTATTTACAGGTACTTATGAACCCCATGCCTCTCCCCAGTTATGGCACCTAGCTTTTATTGCAAAGTATTGGTGTAAAATGAACGGTCTCATTTAAATCCATAAGGAATTACAAAGTGCTCCCTTTTCTTTCTGATTTCACCAGAGAGAAGCTGAAAAATAACCCAAATGAACTGGATTTAGCTTGACCTCTGCTTCAACAATAGCTGAAAGCAGCAGATGTTCTCAGGCTGGCTCTGGAGCTTTTCATTTGCCTGTCAGAAGAGCACTGCAAGAAACGAATGCCACTTAAACTGCACTGCATATAGAGTGGACAAAATCTCCTCCTTGAACAACACAACAAGAAAGCCACTGCCTCCCAGGAACTCCGTGCTGAATCCTTTGAAAACACAGCACAGCAGCTGTTTGACACTCAGTGTTCCATGAGCACATCAGAACTGTTGTGCTAGCACACACCTTGCACACGAATATGCCGCAGTTTAGAGGAGTTACTCTCAAACCATTCATAAAAAAGGTAGAAAGCGTGACTAACACATAACAGGTTAGCAGTTAGACTAAAGCTGTGAACATACAAGCAGGACCACAGAGGTTGTTCATTTAAATAACATTAGGGCAAAAAATCCTCAAGTCGCTTGGAAGCTAAAGGAGCAAAGCACTCACCTTTTGCTACTTTTCATAGGCATAGAGCAGTGAACTGCAGCAGCCTTCTTCCTCATCGAGTATGCCCCCTCAACCACATGGCTTTACTGTTTACCAGTGCCCAGAGACCAAAATCAGGGTGAGAGATCTTTTTCTCTTCTACCTTTGAGCCTTTAAGAATTCGAGGCAACATCTGTGCTAGATATCATATATTTTTACAGTCAAGTGAATGGAGAAAACACTGCCAAAGGATGAGTCAACCAACCTGGTTTAGATGCATGTGCTAGGATGAGATGATTTGACCTCAGGATATAATTCTGCTCCCTCTTTGAAGCCCAAGTGACCATCATGTCAGACATGCACACCTAAGAGTTTAACAGTTATGTTGCAGCAGATGAATGCTAAGGTACTAAGAGGCAGTCCCTAGGAAAAGATCAGGAAAAAGCACACAGAAATGAAGTGACTTGCTCAAAATCATGTGGCGTAGTCAAGGCTGATGTGGTAGGTAGCAGTAAGGAATGGAAAAGAATTTACAACATTACAGAATCAATAATACCAAAATCTTTTCCACTGACTTTGGGTCAAGCCCTGATTGTTTACCAAAGAATCAGATGTGAAACAGCAAGAACAAAAGCGGCCACAGAAGCAAGATGTGAATACATACTATTCTGCCTCTTTCTTCCATCATATACATTTATAGCTTGCAGAAAAGGAACACCAGAAATTGAAAAAATTATGCAGACACTCCACTATTTTGTGTTTCTACATTGCAAAAATGCTCTTGCTAAAGACCAGTGTGTGAAAATAATGTAAGTGGCTATTCCTTTGCCACAGTTTTACCTGAGCTTTCATTCACTGTAACTATCTGACAGCCACCATACAGCACTTCTTAGCACTACACAATGTGCTTCGCAATTAAGCAGCAGGCTGCGTATCTCCGCTCAGTATCCCTGCTGGTTTTAAATAAGTTTTTCACTTGTTCCATCTCCAACACTTATTTGGCACAACAGTAATGTTTCCAGATGAGAGAGAACCCAGTGATTATAAAGAATTAATTATTTACAGAAAGATCAGCACTCCACATCAAGATTTCCCTAGTTACAGTTACTTGGAAGCACCACACTGAACATACACACAATACTCCTCAGGTTCATAAAAGCCTTAAGTGCTTTCAAATACTATTGAAAAAAGGCAAAAGACTCAGGATCAGTTGCAGGAAACAATGCCTTCCCCTTTTAGAACATCGACTCAAGTCAAAGTTAATGGAGGTTAAAACACATCATCTGCTAATTGGTTGATGGAGAAACATAATCCCCTTTTTAATGGGTACATGGTACCATAAGCCCTCAAAGTCAGAAGCCCCAGTTATAACTATGCAGATGAGACTGAACTTCATGCTGCAGTTTAACTTACCTATGCTCTGTCACCGTGAAGCCCCACGACTGGAGCCATGCTGTTGACCTAGATCTTTACAGTGCTTTTCAACAGAATTTCAAGACATTTCACAAGCCAAATGAATAATAGTAATGATAAGAAAACAAATGCATCTGCCCTGATGCATTAGGTCTAGAGAGAGCACTCCTGCAGACATCACACTTTGCAGAACTACACTAGTAACACTGCTGGTATGCAAGTGTCTGGAGGTACACTAGACACCTGCTGGCCCTTCCGGCTTTACGTACTGGGTTTAATTCCTTCCTCTAAGAGGATTCAAAGCCAACTGACATGCTCCTTTTAAGGTGAGAACCCAAAACAAGGAGAGGGAAGCATTTTCAACTTGCTGTTTACAGGTCATCGTGGTTATCCATTAACTATTTGTAAGAAAACTGTAAAAAATAACTGCAAAGGGGAGTTTACTTGCCAACAAGCTTGAATTAGCCCAACAGTAGACAACAAGACAGAAGAAAAGGGGCTATCAATTCATATTTGCATTTGTCCTCTGGCACATCTCATCTTTTTTCCACCCAGTGACTTCTTTTAAACTCACAGGGTCTGTAATGCAGTAGGGTAGGTCAGCCTTCCAAAAAGTTAAAGAACAGGGAAACTGTGCTTCAGGACATTCAGACATCCTGTATGAGTAATCTTATTATCAATGTTTTTTAACTAAGAGTGACCACAAATATATTTCCTCATTTGCTTTCAGTGTGAGCCTTGCTTACTTTTTGAAAGTTTTTTTGGTTTTTTTTTCCAAGAAATTGGGTACCTGTCCTGGGCTCAGCAGCAGCAGTCATTTTTCTCCTTCTTGGTAGCTGGTGCAGCACTGTGTTTTGGATTTTGAGCCTGGGAACAGCACTTATAACACCGGTGTTTTCAGTTGCTGCTGCTGCTGCTGCACCCATGACAGTACCCATGCCTTATGTCAGAGGTGTTTAGCAAAAATACCACCTCCTGTCAGCTCTTAAGAGGTCGCAGTGTCTGGCTAAAAGTGGTTGCAGGCCACATTTAAGTATGGCACATCCCTGGCATTACCTATTTTGTAGCAGCAGGTGAGCATGCCAGTGCTTCAGCCCACTAAACATGCAAATCTTCCTCCAACACCCAACTCCAGCCGCACTGTGTTCATGGTTCTAGATTCTGCTGTACAGGCCAAAAACTTAAGTAGCCAGCTCTGCAGTGACAAACTTGAAACATAGATTTAAACACAGACAAGCTGATGTAACACTGGAACAAGCTGAAACAGCACACCTTTGTCCTGGGTTCAGCAGTAGCAGTCATTTTTCTCCTTCTTAGTAGCTGGTGCAGCACTGTGTTTTTGACTTTCGGCCTGGGAACAGCGCTGATAACACCAATGTTTTCAGTTGCTGCTCAGTAATGTTTAGTCTGACCAAGGACTTTCCGAGTCTCATGTTCTGCCACGAAGGAAGGGAAGCCGGGAGGAAGCAGAGACAGGACACCTGACCCAAACTAGCCACAGAGGTATTCCATACCACAGCACATCATGCCCAGGATGTAAAAACTGAGGGCAGTTACCTAGAAGGGTTAGATCACTGCTGGGTGGGGCTGGGTATTGGTCAGTGGGTGGTGAGCGGTTGTATTCTCTTCCCCTGTTACTTCCCTTATCATTATTATTATTGGTGGTAGCAGCAGTGGTTTGTGTTATACCTTAGTTACTGGACTGTTCTTATCTCAACCTGTGGGAGTTACATTCTTTCGATTCTCCTCCCCACCCCTTCGGGAGCAGGGGGAGGAAGAGGGGGGTGAGCTAACGACATCGTGGCAGATTTACGGCTGGGCTTAAACCACGTATTAGATTACCCATTTCTTTCTTGGAGAGAGGACTGAGCAAAGTATGCTTCAATGTGTGTTTCTCCTGACAGCTGAGCTCAAAGTTCAGAAGCATTCGGAACTGGGCTTGAGTCACAGAGTCCCATTTTGTTTAGTTTCTGACTTATGCTGAACAAATAATTGCATGGTCTTAATACCTCTGTGCAAGCTAAAACCAAATTATTGCATCTTGCAAAATTCTTATTGGGCTACACAAACAGATACAAAACCTCTGCTGACAGAACAGATAAATACCAACACAGATAGAATAAGTAGTATTTCCTACTCTATTTAGATTTAAACCATAAAATAACAAACACCATGTTTGTAACACAAGGACATGTACCCATAATAGGGTAGTTAAGCCCTGGAACAGGTTATCCAGATGTTCAGGAACCTCTATTCACAGTTACTTGAAATTTGACTGGCCCTGAGCAACCAGATCTGCCTTTGATGTGAGCCCTGCACTGAGCAAGAGTCTGGACCAGAAATCTCCAGAGGTCCCTTCCAACTTCAGAATTATGATTCCATGTATATTGACACATAAAAGGAAACATAACCTTCTGAGATAAACTGGAAAAGCATGTAAGTCAGGACTACCAGACATTCATAAAGATGTTAACAGCTTTTATTTCACTGGTGCAAGGCCCGTGTGTCATCCACCACTCACCAACATCAAAACAAAACAGCATCTTCTATAAAACAGTTTCAGAAAATTCAAAACAAAGTAACAGTGGCTATAATAAACTTCATACAATATTGTATATCACTTAGTTTGTGTCATCCAAACATGAACAAATCAAGTTTCTAGCATACATGGCTTTTTTTTTGTTTTCCAAAATATACCAGCACAACTCCAATACATGCCTCACACCTGGAAATGCGTAACATCACTCCATGACACTGATAGCTGTTCGTGCTTAGAACTAGTCATCAATTCACCCTACCAATATCATAAAATACAAAATTATATGAAAATCCTACATTTACAAAGTACAGTCCCAGTCTTGCAATCTAATCCATCTGGGCAGGTACCTGTATCCACTCCAACTTCCCTGAAGGCAATGTGGTATTCAGTGCTCCATTGCTAAATATTTGATTGCAAAATCAGGGCACAAGTGGGAAAGGTTTAAATCTTTCCACAAGCAGTAAAACACTGCCTTATTCTTCTAGGTTCAGCTTCAGTAGTATTTGCACAACCTCCTAAACCAAGACTTACCTATTTCCAATTACCTCACATTTAAGAAGAAAGGATAGGCTTTAAAGTAGTCAGCAGAGAAATGGCTTTACTGAAATGACTTGGGGCTGTAAGTTGTGCTTTAGTGCACAGTGGTGATCCAAATGCTTCCAAGAGTCAAGCACGTCTTCCTTCAGTATTTACAGTATCTGCTGCCTTCCTCTGCATGAGTTTCTTCACCAGCAAGATATCAGAGATCTTGTTTCCATTAGACAAGCATTATGACATGACTCCAAAAACAGGATTATGACGACAAATACTAGGGCCATACTCTTCATAGTCTTTCTTGGTGTGACATACTTGGAAAAACTCTGGCTATGAAAATATAAAACAAATATCCTCAAAAGCATAAGAATATATCAAGTAGAAAAATCAACAAACTAATGCCTTAGTATTTTTGTAGATTGCGGCTTTATGATGTGGTATCACATTTTTGAAAGAGTAAAACAAGAAATATTGGGATATACATATAATCAAGAAAAGCTTTGACAGAAGACTGCTATTAAACACAGCAATAAGAAATCCCACTTGGAAGACAGGAATTGCTTCCATCTTCCTGTATTTGCTTCTCTCTTTTGTTTAAGACCACTGATTTGGATCCTATATCCCTGAACTCCTAGCTAATCTCTAGCACTGACTTGAAGAGTAAAGGAGCTCTACTGCAAGTACCATATAAAAACTACTTCAAAATTACACCAAATTATAATATCCTTAACTCAAGAAAAGCTCTCACTTGCCCTGTACAAATTTTACCCAGATAAAAATTGGGTAAGGAATATGGAACAGTTTAGGCTGTCACAATGAGAAGGTTTAAAACTCAGTACTCAGATCAAATATAGCCAGAAGACAGCATGCAAGTAAAATAAAATTAAAAAAAAACAAAAAACAAAACAAAAAAAAAACCAAACCCACAAAAAAACCCCAAACAACTTTGATAAATACTTACTGTTGAAGCCAGCATGGAACCACCAAACCAAACTGCGTAACGCTGCATGTGATGTGTTATCACTTGAACTTCAACTGGTTTGGGCTAAGAAAAACAGTTTATATTTAGCTGGTTTAAATTTTTGGACAAGATCCTTACAAACTGACATCTGATCCTTGCAGACCCAGGCACTGTCACCCCTCCATCACTATCTCGCTCTGACTACTCAGTCTGCCATATTCCAGAGGAGACCAAGTCACAAAACTCTTTATTATTAGTATGCTGAAGGACACAACAGTTAAATCCCCTCTTGCCTACTGCTAAGATAACATATCTTCTGCAAAGGAAATCAGAATTGCCCTTAGAGGATTGCTTACAGTAGATTTCTGTAAAGACATGTCACGCATTGCAAGGCTACCAACACATTCAACAGCACATACATATACACTATTCATTTGACAACATGGCATTTTCACTAGTGAGATGGAAACTTTGAACTTTCTTTCACTACTCATGTAATTAATGCACTTCAAATGGCTACTTACTTTTATCCGACCACCACTGAGTTCCTCACTAAGTCGCAATCTTGCGTCCACTACTCTTTTCAAATCCCTTTGCAGTCGTCGTCCAAAGTCCCTGAACATTGTGGATCCTCCTGAGAGAACCACATTCTGTGCAGAAATTAAAGACACATTCTTTAAATGCAACTTCAAGCAAGTTTCCCAAAAGCTGCAGAGGTAACTATTTGGATCTTAACATCATTAGGAAGCTCATAAGCTATATAGAACACCTTAAGCATTGCTCAATTTCCATAGGAGGTCCATGGTCCCCCTACTTTCTTTTTTTCTCTTTAAAGCACAGTTTTAGGTAGAATGTATTGTTACAAACAAGGATTCCATTAAAATAGTGAGGTAGTACCCTACATGTGCATAGCAGCAGAAAAAAATCCACACTACATATCCAGATATTTCCCAGGGATGCTCACTGAAAGCAGTTTTAGCCCTGATACCAAATAAGGCTCTAGCCTCATCATACTACTACTGTTAGCATCTTCCCAAAAGCTGAAAAGTTATCTAGAACTTATTTTTCTCCTCTCCAGAGTTAAACTTCTAATCATAGCAATCAGCATGCCCGATGATTCTTCAAAAAGGTACCACACCTCCGAAGCAGACTGCGGTACAGAGAAAGGTACAATTCCTTTTCACTTATCTATACCTGCTTCCCAGGAATTAATTTTGAGAGCAGAACCAAAATCCTCTTAGCCTGGTTTTAGAACATCCCATCCTTAATTCTGATAATGTTGCAGGGTTATACACTAACAGGGAAGTCATTTCAAAGGTGGGGAGATTCAAAACAGGAACCCTAGAACACTGGTGGCAGCAAAAATGCAATTCATAATCAGAAATGAAACTTATATGACAAAACTGCATGTGTGTCCTTGCATACTGCTGCAACTGCAAACCAAAGTGCTAACTAATGCTTACGAAAACCACTTATGTGCCGCAGACACGCCCCACAAAGGACTCAACTGAGATCAAGAGTTCATTACACACAGGTCAAACTATCTCTCAATATAGTTTTTCTCTCAATACTAGTTTTTGACACTTCACACCAAGACTTTGCACATAACTAAAGACCCCCTGAACCACTGTTTTCAGCCAGGAAGCCTGCATACAGATCTGGAGTCAAAGACATATATAATAAGCATTCACACTTGCAGGACACAGAAGTGCTTGAATCTTGAGCAACGGGTAACAAGGAAAAGCTTGTAAGTTGTAAAGTGGGAAGAAAGCTGTTTGAGGAAAAAAAAACATCTCTGCACATCATAAAAACCATTACAGTAGAAAAAATGCATTTCTTCATACCTTCGGATAATTGACAGTATAAAAGAATGCATAACAAGGCAGGTGTACTTAAAAGAAAAGCACACATACCCATAACTTTACTGAAACATTTTCCGAAGACAGGGAAGAGGAAACAAGTCACATGTATAAGCAGGATCCAAAAACCATAGCTGCACCTGAAATTAGAAGTAGGAGGGAGATTCTGCCTGCTCCCCTCCCC
Organism: Ara ararauna; assembly: GCA_028858755.1. Lineage (NCBI taxonomy): Eukaryota > Metazoa > Chordata > Aves > Psittaciformes > Psittacidae > Ara > Ara ararauna. The sequence goes on along the minus strand of CM054377.1, from coordinate 108,140,554 downwards.
CCACGTACACAACATTTCTTCCCTCTGCCTCAAAGTGGTCACACGCTCCACATGGGAAAAGAAAATTGGTAATGGGGGAAAAAAAAAAAAAAAGACAACGGCCAACCTAAGTGATGAAATAGTAATTAAAAAGATGCCATCAGAAGATATTACCTGGAGATAATGAAGTTGGTGAAGATGGTAAAAGCAGTAATTCTATTCAAAGCAAATTAAACTTCAAGTGGATGTCCAGAAAGTGGACAATGCTACCACTAAATAGATTTCAGAATACACCTGACAATAATTGTTTGACTATATCCCAGACCAACTCATGCAACTACAGAGTTCACAGTAATATTTGGGAAGATCCTTTATCATTCCAAGGTTACAAGATAAGAGATACCCTCCTTGGATTACAATTCTTAAAGTACTCCTACACACTGAAATAAGTAACAATAACACTGGTCAAGGAGAACAGAAGCACTGGGATAGACTTGTTGAAAAGGTGAGTCATCTCATTATCCCATACTGGACAAACCCAGCCAAGCAGAACTTTGGATATAAGGGACCAGGTGATAACAACAGCCATTATAAGACGGTTAATTATGCTGCTACAGTTCCCCTGGCTCCCTGCACTTCTTACCAGCAGTGCGCCAAGTATGTGCTAACTCTTTAGTAGAGGGATTGCTCAAGGATGGGCTTCAGTCAGTTATCACAACTCAGTAGATGGGTCTTCTGCAAGGAGGTCTTGAAGCTAGGTAACCCATGCTCACAATGAAAGCAGAATCCATACACAGTCCTCACCTTTAAACAACACCACTTACAGAAGACCAAATGAAGGTGGGAAGAGACAGTCAGATAAAACAAAAAACCAAAACAACAAACACATACACAAAAAAAGGCTTACTAGTGATGCTTCGGTTTTCAGCCTGCCTTGGAATCCTCTGGCCTCACAGAGAAAGACATCAAGGAAGTTAGGATTTCAAGTATCTGTTTCCGCCTGATTCCTTTAAACAAGGCTTCTGATCTTACTCTATTCAAACACTCTTTAGCTGGTTTAACAGCTCTGAGCATGCCACAGGTTTCACAGCTAACACTGATTAGCATACCATCTGATGGAAAGGAGCTCCAGCTGATTTTTAGGTTTATAGCTAACCGGTTGAAAAAATAAGTTGTTTCAAAAGAGTGTGTTCCCCAAGAGGGACAAGACCTTCCATACACCTGAATAAGCTAACCACAGCAAGTAATGAAAGTAGGCCATTTCCAGAAGGAAACAGGGGTAAACACCAATCATCTCAGAGGGCTGGCAAGAAATTTCTCACGTCTCATCCATATCCTTTGTTTCTCATTTGAACTCCAGCATATTGAGCTTTTCTCCACACCATTTCCGGTATTGTACCTGTACAGTGTAACGCTGCAGAGATATGACTCTACCTAACAAAAGAATACAGTTACTGTAACAGAAATCTCTACCTAAATAAAGCTTACATCAAAATTACATAAAGTTAAATCAGCTTCTGCAGAACTCAGCACTACCAAACAGAAGGCACTGAACTCGCCTGTGCATCTTTACACTGCACCTTGTAACATGGTATAAGCTCACTCTCAGCTGGACACTTCAGACTCTGCAGCAACAAACTGAGAAGCATCCACTGCTTTTCTGGTAAACACAAACTTCAACAACACATCCCAGTTTCCCTCCCTTCCAAATGATAATCTAAATTAAAGTTTTTTCACATGACACAACCACAACACCAGAGACATGGAATGACAGCAATATATAACAGTTAATAAAAATTTTTACGGGTACAAACTGGAAGGTTCACAAGCTGAAGCCAAGTACTTCATGAGCAAGCGAATCAAGCTATGCCTCTTAATTTAGTTAAAAGAGAGCAGTATTTGCCAACATTGTATGGAAAGTATAAGGAGAATCATCATACATATCAAACAACAAATATATTACAAAGAAATAAATGTATTGTGAGAAACATTTATTTTTAATAAGTTTGACTTTTAATGATGAAGAAACAATTTGTTTCTTGAAAATCACAATTTTCAGTGTTCATTGAACAGTTTGAGTAATAGCAAAAGATTTCAGCATGACTTACGAGCATGCTGTTACGCAGAAATATGCCTGCAGTCACACAAAAAAGTAACCACAAAACACTGTAGATGTATTGAGCCACTGTTAAACCAGCTAGCACAGGTAATGTCACACATTTAACTACTTCTTCTCAGTACTCTTGTGCTACGCTAACACTCTTAATCACTTGAGGCTTCCATTTAAAATAGCAGGAAAAACCTCTCCTTTCCCATGTCTTATCTTCAGAGCCGATATGATGCAGATCTAACGGCCTGGCAGTGTTTCCAGCCTTACCTCAACCCACAAAGCCTCCCTGCTCTGCACTTAGTAATTAATAGCAGATGTCCTTTTGCTGAAGCCCAGATAAACAAAAGTCAGTTGAACCCTACCCAGTCTTCTGCTTGAAGATTCCGACAATTTAGGAGGGAAAAGCAAGAATAAGGCTGATACACCAAAAAAGCTGTACCCATCACAGGCTGGATTTCTCCCTGCAGCTCACAGACCTCAGCCGGACGCTCCATAGCAGTCTGACAGCGCCATCTACACACCACACAGCGCATGGCAAGATGTTTTTGCATGAAGTATTTACCATTAATTCAAGTTAGAAGTAGTTTTTCGAACTTCTGAAAGCCCTTTGTCCAACTTTAAAGTTACTGTAACTCTTATTTTACACTATATGCCAAAACTCATGCTCTAACTGACAAATATTAGGACAAGTTTCAGAGTATTTCAAGGCTGAAGAGAGACTTTTAAATAGCAGTTAGTATTGAGAACATCCAACACTGGCATCTGTTGGGGCTATACCACAGAGCAGATGCTTCCCACTGATGCAAGCTGGGTGTGCAGTAGTAACACTGTGTTTAGTAGTATGTTCATAGTAACCTGAAAGCTGAGAAAAGTACCGTGTTTTCCTGCAGACCACAGGCCCCATCATGGCGCAGCCCTCTCCAATTTCTCCACATTTCTGTGATATCAGAATTAGATAAATATAAGGAAAGGTTGTGGAACAATATTTTGAGAAAAAAGGAAGCTGAAAAATTCTCAAAAAAATAGAACTAGATGAACTATATATCATTCTTCCCAAAGAATGCCAAGGGTGATGCAAGGCCTCACTATGCCCCACAACAGCTTGATCACATTTCTAGCTGCACGCAGAATGGGTCATTTTTCAATGGAATTCAGCACAGAGGAATGATCAACAAAGTAAGGCCACCATATTATTTCAGCCATGTGGTAAGATCCAAAATTACCCTTCTTATCATTTCACCTGAGCACTCACTTCAAATTTCATTCCGCTTTCTGAAGATTCGGGTTAAAACAAAAGAGAAAAATCCAGCTTTTTTCTTCAATTTTCAATGCAAGTTCCCCGATTCTAAACCCAGCAGCATTCCTCTTCCATTTCAGCAGAAAGCAGCTCATCCCAAGTAATACAGAGCTCCCAACTTTGTGTTAGAGACACAGAATAAGAATAAAAATCAGTTCTTCCAAGCAATCACATTAAGATGATATAATCATGGGAATTGAAAGAGTGCACTGCTGGCAACCATTACACAATTAAAAAGCCTCCATCACATGTGAAAAAAATGTTTGTGCTTCGCATTGAACAGCTACAGGCTATTCAGCTATCTGGCTGAAGTCAGTCTTATGAATGTCCTGCTGGACCAAGCATCAACATAAGGTAAGATAACTGGCCTCATAAGAGAGATGTTGATCAGACTGGAAAACATGGCTACTGGCAATAAAGCTAAAAAAAGATACCACAGGATATCAAAAGATGGATTGTGAAAATGCTTCAAAGGCTACATGCCACATACAGTCTGCTAGGATACTTGCAAGTATTTTCTGCATAAACACTCAGGAAGTATCCAAATACATCTGATGGAAACCCAGCTTCAAAGCACAGGGCTCTGGCTGGTCACCACACTGATTATGGTGAGGAAACAGTAACTTAACCTCAATTTTTAAATACCACTTTCTGAAGTCAGTACTAATCCCTGGCTCTACCAAGCGATGAAGCTGTTGCTCTACGGTACTCTGGGCTTTCAGGGAAAAAAAACAAAGACCCTAAGCACAGCCAGACACTACGAGTTTAATAACACCTTCTGCAACATACCTAAGCTTGAAGCCATTGAAGACATGTACTGCAAAAAGCATTCCACAGATGAGCTTCTTAAGTAGTTTAACTTCGTTTTAATCTGCTCTATAAATTTGTTCTCAAGCACTATTCCTCATTCTAGATGACAGTAAAACAGACTGCAAAGTTTTAATAGTTAGGAATTACCCTGAGATTTGACTTAATTGGAACTTAACTCTTACTCTAATAGGTGAGGAAAACTACCACCTTTTACACAAGCAAACATCTCCATACCATTACTTTATGCTGTTATTTCCAAAAGGGCACTGCTGCTGCACAAGCAGAACACAACCAGGAAGCACAGGATCTGCTGCCAATACAGAAAGAGCTTGCCATAGGCTATGCCTGTCAGTACCTTCCTTTTAATTTCTGAAACAATCAGTGACTGAAAGTACTCTCTGGCCTACACCCTGGGCAAGCTTAAGCAGGTCTAATTATAGTCTCCTGAAAGATTTTAAGTCTTTGTATACTTTAATACTGGGTCCCATACGTGGCTAAAACAGCAGACAGTGGGCAGATCAAGTCAAGACTATGAAAAAAAAAAATATATATGTATTTGAAACCACTGCTTAATACAGTGGGGAGTGGACGGGAGTGAGAAGGATGAGACCATGATGCAATCCTTAAAAGGGGCAAAAGCCAAAGACCTTCATGCACAAGAATTCACATTACACATCAGATACAATAACGCCCCTCTGCTACAGTTCCTCAGGGATAATACTTACCTATGTATCAAGCCTCTGTTACAGATAACCCTTCTTTCAAAAATAAAAAGCCACAAATACTAATTATTCTTCATTCAGAAGTTGTACTTTGTTTAACTTGAACTTTATTTCTATTCAAAGTCCACATCTCTCATAGTGGGAGAAGTGGTAGCTACATACATACTTCATGGTGATGTTGATATTTAGTCTTCAAATAAGTTAATCTTACAACAGGTAGACTGTACCTTATATAATGGACGCCGGACATCAATGGGACAGTTCTGGATAACTTCATCAACTACATCCGAAATGGATTCCATAAAATCAGGATTGGCGAACTAAAAAGAAATAGAACACACATTAGATTTTTAATCTGAAGAATGGAGAAAAAAAAGGCAGAACTGAGACTGAAAAGAGATTTTGTAATAGCACATTTAAAAAGGGGTGGGTGGGAATCACAGTCAGTATTACCCCTGCTCATCACTTATTCTACATTATAACAAATTCACTTTTGTACAAGAGAAATGAGAATTCCTTCTTCTGATGAGAAATTCAGATTCTCTTCCCTGGTCATAAATTCACTGTTTACAGTTTCTGCACTATGGATCTACTATTGCACATGACATAAGTTTGAGTTGTCCTGCAATATTAAACACAGTATTGCTGCACAGTGTGGTCTTGTTCATTTTAAGTGAAATCAAAAACACCCATGTGCAAATCCAAATGTCCCCCTCTAAAAAAAAATTTCCAAACCTACTAAAACACATACGTTAAATTCTCACCAAAACTTCCATTTTTTTTCCAAAGCACGCAAAATCTCTGACATTCAAAAAAGCATAAATACTTTAAGGTCTTCAGTGGAAATTCCCATCAAGGCAAACACCAATACAGTGCTAAAGTAAATTTTGCAATTTATAAATACTAGACACTCAGAGCTGCTAATGCTAGAAAACATTGTGGACTGTGGCAATTTTCCACTTAAAAATTAACAAGAGTTCTTAAAAAAAGAAATAAATAAAGAACAGTTCATAGCCTAAGTTTTGCCTTTTCAGAGATTAAATGCTGAAAAATTAGTTATCAATACACAGTAACATATTATTTTCTATATACGTGTATGTATATATACATATATGTGTGTATATATATATAAAGAAACCTATATAACTTTAAAAGTTTCCCAAAGCGGTAGAAACCTTTCCATTCTTACATCCTAAACAAGATGAAGTATCTAACTGGATAAGTAACAAAAGTCAAAACACAAGTACACACTGAACTGAAAGAGAAATTAACAAAGAAAGTGGCTTGGAGATCAGAAGCCATAAGAATGATGTGAAAAATCCCCAAGAATTCAAGCTAATTTCCAGAGTAAGAATTAATCATGCAAGAAACTAAAACATGAAGTTGCATAAATTAAAATAGAAGAAAGAAGTAGTGTCACTACACATGGAGAGCTCTCATCCTGAATGAACTACAGCCTGAAAACTTCTTCCAAGCTCTTCATGAAGATATTGATAAAACAGCAGGGCAAAAGAGATGAGTAAAAATGAGATTTATGGCATCCAAAGCAGAGTATAACATGCTCCCAGAATGGGGACAAGAGAACTGACATGTAAAATTGCAGTCTGCTAGCAAATACCATATGGTTGGCGAACAGCAAGTCAAATACCTAATTTTAAAAGCGTAGAAATAATCTAGATAACTACAAACCCCAAAGCCTAACTTCAAAAGCATTAAAGACTTCAGAACAACATTTTGAAAACTGAAAATAGGAAAAGATTACAAGACAGCTTTACCAAAGGCAGCTTCTACATAGCTAACTTGATACCCTCTGAAGTGAGGAGTTACTGAAGTCCAGTGAGAAACTCTCCTTGGATGCAGCATGTATCATCTAGTGTGTTTTCCTTGTCTAGAAAGTTCAGTTTTGGTTTGTTTGGTTTTTTTGGGGTTGGCTTTTTTTTTTCCCCAATACAGAGCCAAGAAACTATCAAGAAATGAAGAAAATAGAAATTAGTCCTTCAACCAGTTCCTAACAGTCTTTGAAGGGACTATGGAAAGGGAAGCTATTAAAATGATGTCTGGCATGGTATGCAGTGCCTCTCTGTAAAATCACTTTGGTAAATAAACAGAGAGGACAAACTATTTAGCCCAGAGGTTTAATGTTGGCACTAGATTAGACAGCTACAAGCTGACCACAAAGAGATTAAGGCTGGAATGCAGTCAAAAGGTGACAGAATGAAGTTTTTTACTATTCTTCTGATAGGAGGAGAGTAGACAATGGGAAACTTAACCAGTGTTAACGTGGACCTTGATTAAATTCTTTAGTACAGGCTATGGGTGCCTGCAATAAACTCAATGAAGTCCACAGGAATGGAAAGGACCTTCCCTGCTATGCTGTAACATCATTAAAACTTCACTCTTCCCTCTCCCACAATATCCTGAAACTCGTTCAAACTGAAGGACCAAAACCCAGACAGACCAGCTATTGTAATGTTTCCCAGAACTCTACATCTTAGTTATGACCACAACAACAGAGATTTTAATGGGCTTCCCTCAAGGACAAATTTAGCATCATGCTTTATAAATTTACCCAGTATTAAAAGTCAGTGTTCAAGACTAGAATATTATCAATGCAACACTATCATGCAGTGTAGTGCCCAAAGGGATTGGCAGCATAATCAAACACAGTATAAAGGCACACTGGCGTAAACCTTTGATGAAAGAATGAGGGAAAATACTATGTAAAGTCTGTAAGTTCAAACAATTTCTCCTCAATTTTAGATTGCCTTTAAAGAAATAGAATGAAATGTTTTAAATGTTACACGGGACGTTAGAAAAATAATTATCGACTGTGCTCACGTTCTTCTGTGCTTAAAGTACCAGCGACTATACATAGCTTGTAGTTAGGAGACTTACTGATATCTTAATGCCACGTGATGGCGCACTGGAACCAAAAATGATAATACCTCCCTCCCCTCCGCCTCTCACTTCACTGGCACAGTAAAGTTTCTGTAACTTAATATTGCTAGTGCCTGTTCTTACCTCGGGATGAAAGAAAATTTCAGGTCCAAGGAACCTTTCATAACCGACATCTATAACAAACTTGGTTTTGTTGATTGCATTGATGCCAGTATACTGTTTGATCCATTTGCGAGGATCCCCATCGTACTTAGAAAATTCTTTCACTATGTCAGGGCAAATGTAACAGTATTTCTCCTGTTAGGAAATACCATACATTTAAAATCGCCAAAATAATTATTCCATCATTAAAATCAAGCATAACACAATCAGAAAACAACATAAGCATTCTTACTGATGGGGGTGTTCAAGAGATGTTCTCACCCAAATGACTATTGAAGACTCAACCCTACAAGACAGTGCACAACCTCTTTGTTTCAGTAAGATTACATGCTGACTCATCTAGATTAGTCTCTCAAAACAAAAACACCGCAACCATTACATCTGTGACGATCAAGAAGTTCAGTGGCAAGCTTTCATTGCAAGATCAGACCCATACAATGACCCTACTGACATTACATACATTTATTCTTTATTAAAAAGCAAATATTAAACAAATCTAAAGGTTAAAATGCTAATTTAATCTGCAGAACACTCCAAACAGTCTAGCATGAAAACTCTCTTTCTCTTTCTCCTCCTGCACTTGATTGGATAATCCACCAGAAGCTTGCATAATTACATACACTGCCTATATTTGCATTTTTAAGAGAGCCACTGGCAACTTGCTAAAGACAAAAAATTAGCTCAAAGAGTTTTATTTATGTATTTACTAAGAGATAAAGAAGGGCGTACCTTTATGGCTTTTGCTGTCTCCAGAGATTGTTCAGGAGGAATTCCTACCTCCCTTTCCCTTAGGAGCTGTTGAATAAAGTAAGTAATATCTCTACCTGCAATAGGAATATGTTTGATGCAACTTCCAATTACATAGCCTTCTGCCTACATAGGAGGAAAGGAAAAAATATTTAGGGAAAAACTTACTGTGTGTCAATAATTAATAACGAAACTAACAATCATTTTTATAATACTTCAATCTGATTTTTAATTCAAAGTAAAATCTTGAAACCGCAAAATTACTGTAAAAATGTGCAACCCACCCAGAGGAAAGGGGATATCATTTTTATTTAGAAGACCTTGGTAACCACATATAAACAGGTAATGGTTATCTAACAGATAACCAGGTACATGACAGAAAAATCCTGCACAAACTAGAAGACAGTCTGATCAGATGGCTCCTTTTAGGCATGATCCAAAAAGCAAATGTGATATATAAATAGAACACTTGTGTCCTGTTTGTGAGTGAAAATTTAACAGAAAAAGGTCTGAAATATATTAAAATTCTTGGATACTAAAAGATAAATTCAGAAGCATCAATGATAAGCACAATGAAAGGAAATCTATTTACCTATATTTTTTTTTTCAGTATGCTTTTACTGAAAACTCTGGTATTGCTGAACCAATATTATTTCTTCCTTTGCTATTTTTACACTTTTCAGAGTTTCATTATTGCAAATGCTGTTTTTTCCCCAGCATTTCTCATACGAAAAAAATACTGAGACCACCAGGTTAATAACGAAACGCAAGATGAAGTTAAAGAGAATAAAATTTTCATTTCTAAAATAACTGATCATTCAAGCATACTATATGCTTCAGAAATACACAAAATGACATCAACAGAACAGATGTCAGTACGCACAGACAATTTTGTATTTTTAACACCCTAACATAATTAAGCTGTATGAGATCAACTCTATATATATCTCTATATGAACATGAACATACAATCTTTTAGTTGTTTCCATATAAGCAGAGTTCATTAACTTCAAAAATACAGTAAAATCACATAAAAAGTACAGGTTATAACCTATATTAAACAATCAAAAATGCAGGACATTTCTTGTCAGACACTGGTGGCATGCAGGAGATGCAAAACCATGATAAGCATTAACATTAAACAGAACTGAGGCATGACAGTAAGACAAGGTTTCACACAGAAAAAGCCTCTAAAAGATGGCCTGGGGAAAAAAAAAAAAAAAAATCTTACTGTGACCTTCCCATAGTCTGCAAGCTAAATTAATTGCATAAATAAGTCCACAAAATAAAATACGCAGTTTTCAAAACATTCATAAGGGAGGAAAAAAAAAAAAAAATCAAGTTCCATTTGACACTTCTTATTTAAATCTATAGTAAACAAACCCTGCACTTGTCCAAACCACTGACCATTTCAGACTGCATCCTGCTACATACCACAGGGATTACGTGGGTCACTCCATCACCACTGTCGATGACAATTCCAGTCAAAGTACGTTCTCCAACCTGTCGTGATGTCCAAGAGGCAGCTAAGGCCAACACTGCCTACGTGAGAGAATTTATATTTAGAAGCATGCAGACTGTGCTAATTTACAATCTCAGAAAATACTGTTTCAAACTTTTTAGACGTGCATACAGAAGAATATACATACTGCAGTTATACTGCACTTGAGAAGTACATATTCACTTTGTTCACCTGAACAGCAATGTAAAGTCCTGGTATGTTAAATGATTCAAACATGATTTCTGCGAGATACTCTCTGTTTTCTGGAGTGTTCAGAGGAGGCTCTGTCTGCAAACAAACAAACAAAGTTTTGAAACCCACCTCGATAGAGTGCTAAAGGTTCATGCACTGCTTAGCTTGGTACGGCAATCAAACTCAGTGCACTCAAAAAGGAAAATACCAAAAGTAATTCAAACAGTTTAAACAAAGTGATTAAAGCTTTTCAAAAACAAAATCCAACCTGCAGTAGCCCGCATTGCAAAGTGAAGGCAATTTAAGTATAATGCAGCTTTGATTATTTTCCTCCTCCCTCTCCTCCCACCCCCCAGGCTGCTGAAGAACTACAAGACATTTACAGAAAAAAAATCCTCCAACAGCAATACTTGTGCTTGGAACATTATTTAGTTTTAGTCACACAAAAATATTTTCTTACCCAGTCTCATAAACTCACCATTAAAAAATAGTGATCCTCAGGCTCAGCTCGGAGGTATTTAAAAATGACCTGCTCCATGAATCTCTCCATGAGGTCCCAGTCTTCAACAATACCATGTCGTATAGGCCACTGAAGCAAAAAAACCTGTCAACACTCTAGACCATATAAACAAACACAGGAACAGCCTGAAAGGAGGCTGTAGTGAGGTAGGGGTCGGTCTCTTCTCCCAAGTAACAAGTGATAGGACAAGAGGTAACAGCCTCAAGCTGCAGCAGTGGAGGTCTAGATTGGATATTAGGAAAAAATTCTTCACAGGGTAATCAAGCATTGGAACAGGCTGCCAAGGAAAGTGATGGAGTCACCATCCCTGGAAGCGTTCAAAAAACATGTAGATGAGACCCTCAGTGATATGCTTTAGTGGTGGTCTTGGCAGTCCTGAGGTAATGGTTGGCCTTGATGATCTTTTCCAACCTAGTTGATTCTATGATCTTCTGCAAGAATGAAAACACCTCATTCTCATGAGTTGTCTTATCAAATCCTCCATTCTAATTTTAATTTAGAGGCACTACTTGAAGTTATTTCCTGCTCCCAAGTACTTCAAATTGTGATTCTAGCTTGCAGGACTAAAAGCCAGAACCCCAACTATTCCTACTATTGCTATTGCTCTATTGCAGGACTGTGTTTTAATCTCTTCCTGCATAAATTTTACAATTTATAAAGTCAAGAATCATACTTGGCTTCAACATGCCTGCCAATCTATAAAAAGTAATAAAGACCATACAGGCTATATATTTTTTCAACGAGAATTCTGGCAAGGATGATGTTTACATTTTGTTCAATGTTAAGAACACAGCTGACATTTAAGTAATACAGTAGGACATATGAAATATGATTTTTTTCCACAAAATTCATAAGCCAGTAACATTTTCTGAGTACAAGAAGTCTTTTACTAGGGTATGGAAAATACGATTCACAGAAAAGCCGCACTGAAGACAGCCCTCCACAAAACAATTGTGACATTCCCTGAAGCAAAGCATCCAACACATTCCCCAGTTCATATGCCATGCTAAGAGAATACACTTTTAGCAAGAAGTTAAATATTCAGTGCTTATGACTGTTTTAATAGCTAGTAATTTTGAAAACTGAACAGCTGCACCACATCAATGGATATTTACATAAGAATTCAAGCACCAATCACAAAGGACAGCAGTATTAAAACAGATATTAACAAAAAAGGCACAGCCATGAACCATATCATGCAATTTTTAAGAGCAACAAAAACACTTTACAAAAAAGCAAATGTACGTTTCAAGTGGCAATCAAAAAGTCCTACAACATTATATAATAAAAATGTGAAACTTTGGAAAGACTTCTTAAAAATACTCAATGCTTACCTTTGTAGCATAGGTAGGTTTATCTATGGCTTCATCTCCTATGAAAAAGTCCAGATCATCCACACCTTTCATTACCCTCCTCTGAGCCTGGTCACCTACTTTGGCTGACTCTCGGATTGCAATACCTTAAAATAAAACCCAAATAAATCAAACCAAAATTAACACTGCTAAATACCAAGTAATAAATATTTATTTACTTATTGATTCATTTCCAGAAATAAAAACTGGGATATAGAAAGCATAGTTTCCAGAAGAAATTACTAAGTGATTCATTGATAAGCCAATATAGCAGAGTTCATTCTCACTGCATCATGCAGGGTTCTGGTCACCCATCCCTCATTAATGTAAATAATAACTTAAGAGAAAAATCTTAAAAACTTATTCTGTTATAGACTGCAGCAGCCACTGAACGTGTGCAAGTGCAGCATTCCAGTAAGCAACATGATTTTCTGAGTTTCAACTCTAGAATTAAGTGAAAGGGCACAGGAGGAGAAGAAAATAAGCTATGTACTTCAGAAATAAGTATTGGAGTCATTATCCCAGTTGGTGAGAAGGAAGGGGGGAGAGGAAAAAGCAATTTGCAGCGCTACAGAGAAATCTTTGTAGACACTTATGTTTCCCATTAGCAGGCTGCAATATCACCGAAATTATTAGATGATGGCTGCTATAGGGAGGAAGATGAGACAGCAAAACACAAAACTGGGGCAAGCTATAAATAAAAATGAAATTAAATACTCTTAAAATATAACCTTATTTATATAAAGGTTTCTTTTAATAGGTCATAATCAGATCTAAATAACATACAGTAGAAACTAGACAGGTATCCACGCACACGCCAAATACCACCAGCACCAAAAATTACTGACAGGCAAACAATTCTTTTGAAAACACATCAAAACCCCAAGTTTATAGCTTTATACAGTGAGATTTATAACAAATTCACAGAAAAGTCCTGCTATCCCACTTCTTTAACATAAGACATTTGCATCTTTACCAGTGGTTTGGGTTTGAATCTTTTACAATACTTAATATAGCAAGACTACAACCAGCACTCCAGCTACATTTGGTAAAGACCATGTCCATCTCTATTATTTCCTTTTCTTACCTTCTACAGTGAGTAGCTACAAGGCAGTCTAGATGCATTAATAAGTCATTAATTGACCAAGCTTACAAAAAGTAAAAGGCAATATTTCATTTAAGTGGAGATAACAGATGCCATTAGACATAAATATGTAGTCTGTGCTACTATTTATAAATACGTATAACTAAGACAACAACTAAAATCATGAACACCCGAAAGGTAAAACATTTTAAACAAGTTTAACATACAAAAAAATCAGCTCAACAAAAGCATGTTAAATGGGCAAAAACATTTTAATTGGTAAACACACACCCAAAAAGAACATTTTCTAATAGAAACAACTTTTTTGAATATTAAACTGTCTACAATCCCAGACAATGTAAATAAGGCAGACACCACCTGTACTTCAGTACTTAATTTGATTGGAAACCTTCCCCAGATTATCCAGGCAGTAACCATGGTGTCAGGTAGACAGGAGGTAAATTGCACCCTGTCTACTGAAGAGTCCTGGCAGAAAAATAATAGAGATAAAAAGGAAATTGGACTGGAGTTCTCTTCATCTTTGTCATAGCAACCAAGAGGTGATTTAATGAGCAACAGTCCTAGCTCACTGAAAACAAGGAGTTCTGTTTAGCTACACTCTAGCCAAAGATGTTAACACAATGAATATCGCTTCCCAGATGGACAAGAGATTACGAAGGATGAGTTGGGAGTTGAGAAGCACATCATTTACTCATGAAAATGGTCAGTGATAGTGGTGTATATTAGAATTCGGAAGGACAAAAAAGTACTCACATGATGGGATAATGAACTGAGGTTCTGTATTTCCTGCATAGCCAAGTTTTGTATACCTAAAAAAAGAATGATCACAAGGTCGTTAGACATACTTAGATGTAAAAATAAAAATAGTTATAATTCACTATGCAAAGGGAAGGCCAAATACATCACATACCACATCTATATTTTCTGGGTTATGCTTTCAAGTGTCATCCTGCTGAGAAGAAAACTCAGAAGTGGTAAATATTTTAGGTGTTATTTATTTTTCAGACACCTTCAGCTTACAAATTTTGGTGGTGTTTCCTCAAAGTCTGAAAAATGAGCTCTTACTTTCTCCATCTTGTTGACCAGCTACGATATGATAGAATCATAGAATAGTTAGGGTTGGAAAGGACCTAAAGATCATCTAGTTCCAAACCCCCACCACAGGCAGGGACACCTCATGCTAAACCATGCCACCCAAGGCTCTGTCCAACCTGGCCTTGAACACCGCCAAGGATGGAACATTCACAACTTCCCTGGGCAAACCATTCCGGTGCCTCACCACCCTTACAGGAAAGAATTTCTTCCTCATATCCAATCTAAACTTCCCCTGTTTTAAGTTTGAACCCGTTACCCCTTGTCTTATCACTACAGTCCCTAATGAAGAGTCCCTCCCCAGCATCCTTATAGTCCCCCTTCAGATACTGGAAGGCTGCTATGAGGTCTCCACGCAGCCTTCTCTTCTCCAGGCTGAACAGACCCAACTTTCTCAGCCTATCTTCATACGGGAGGTGCTCCAGTCCCCTGATCATCCTCGTGGCCCTCCTCTGGACTTGTTCCAACAGTTCCATGTCCTTTTTATGTTGAGGACACCAGAACTGCACACAATACTCCAAGTGAGGCCTCATGAGAGCAAAAAAAGACAACCAGGACACATTTCACCCTTCGGTTACAAAACAAAAAAAAAAAAGGGTTGTTCGGATCCTACCTTTTGGAAAGCTACCTTGACCAAAGATGTCACCAGACTTTGCATATTTGGTTAATATCGTCAAATACGGGGGTGGGGGGAGGTGGGCAAGGAAGCGTGTCTTAAGTACAAAC
Organism: Ara ararauna; assembly: GCA_028858755.1. Classification (NCBI taxonomy): domain Eukaryota; kingdom Metazoa; phylum Chordata; class Aves; order Psittaciformes; family Psittacidae; genus Ara; species Ara ararauna. The sequence continues at coordinate 108,125,341 of CM054377.1, read as the reverse complement.
CACAGTTCAAAACTCTAATTGCAATCCTGACACAACCCCCTTTCATGCCTTGCACAAACTACTCGCTTTGTCACAGATTTAGTGTCTGTGTGTGGTAATATATACGTATTACACCGAAGTAAGCATGCACTGATAAAATGCTTTAGAAATGCGCAGTATGAAGCACTTGTCCATCTCTTTAAATATACATATAGCATCTATTTTAACAGGTAAAGGAACAAAAGAAAAAAGAAATTGGGGAAGTGGGGAAGAAAAAAAGAACACGAATTTCCACAGAAAATCTCAAATCTCTTAAAATATCTCCATGGCATTCCTGGCTGCAAACTAGTTCAGGTCTTTAATAACTAGAAATAATTAACATCCCAGACTATGGAAAACAGCTCTAATTCCTGGGGGGAAAAGGGGAGAAGGCTGACACCCCAGCAAATTAATTGAATGGTTGCAGACACTGAAGACTGAAGCAAAAGTAAGGTAATAGCATGACTTGAAGGAAATCAGCATTATTCATATCCATTTTTACCACGAAAACTGAAGCTGTGACATCCTTAAACGAGACTAATCACTGTCTAGGTCCTAAAGAGAATTTAAGGTCTTTGCCTACACCCTACTCCCAATATTTGCAAACAATATTATGCCACTGCTAATGCAGAGGGTTGCTTCTTCATTAACAGCTTAAACAGTAAGTTCCCCTTTATGGAAGAACTGATATAAAAGCACTCCTTAACAGTCGAGTTGGCTTAGATAAAGGAATTAAATCAAAAGTAAATTAGCAATGACCTAGGAATTTAAATATTTTATTTTCAACTTCTCTTCAAAGCTATAGCTTCAACAGACTTCAAATAGTAGCTAAAAAAGCCACATTTGCCAAGGCTAAAAAGACAAGGACAGTGTTCTGAAGGCAAGGGTTGGTTTGTAGTATTTTTAATCATCATTATATGAGCATACGCTTTCAGTCTAATCCAAAATGTTTATGCTTTTTTTTTTTTTGTGGCTCTTAAACACAATCAGGTCATTAGATTAGGCTGATTTGTAAAGACGGCCATTACCAGTAAGAATTCTTTTTATGATTATTATTGCATGGGGTTTTTTTTCCACATTTGAGAATGAGGCCTACCTAGGGAATATTGTTAAAGTATAACAAGCAACAATGGAAGTTACACTGTGATTTAAGACACGTAACAGGATACTTCATTTCTCTCTCTGAAGTCAGTTTTGCTCAAATGCACAGTGAGGACCAAGGAAAGCAGTTTTGGATTCAAGAGACCCAGTTCTAAGACTTTAAAACAGCAATCGGGCATAAACGTCAAGAAAACAGCCCTTCAAGCCCCAGTGACAAAAAATTAAGTCAACATATCCATACGCATGTATATACCTAAGCATGTAAATACACATATACTTTTTATACTATTCTTATGTGTGTGCATAAATATATATATAAAATTAAAAGGTCCCTGAAATGTAACCAAACTCATTTCTTAAACAAAAGCCTGGCCGAGAGTTCAGTTTGACATCTTTCCCCCCTCTACGCACCCACCAACTCTAAACTCATACCTACTCACAGTATTAAAAAGACAAAACCCTCTAAAATGCAACATGGGCTATCAATCTGCAACGGCTTTACTTTCCCTCTCAAGCAGGGATTAGATCTGCCTACTAGAATTACCTGAAGTTACCAAAAGCTTATAGGCTCAATATTTCATAGCTTTATTTTTTCACTAGGTGAACTAACCCTAGTTAAAACTACAGGAGAAGCTTATTTCTCAGTACCACTGGAAAATAGTTCACTTCAATGAACATTTGGCACAAAATAACACCTAGGAGGACTGCTTTTGCATCTCATTAATCCATGAAGTTTAATAACTTGAACTATGAGAATAACTAATTTCTCAGTTCAGTGTTGAAGCAAGGAAGTGGAAAAAAATGCTGTTAAAGTCTATTTAGGATCAAACAAGAGACAAACTTGACATGCAGCTGTATTTCAGGTGTTTTGACAAAACTAAACAGAAGGAAAACTCAAACTACTCTCAGAACAACTGAGGAAGAGAAGGAAAAGAGATGATACAGTTGGGCTGCCCTTTCTTATCCAGTAGCCTATTCACTCAGGACATGGCAGGCTTGGTCCCAGGTTTTAATTCTGCCCAGCAGGACCCAAACACATTCCACCTTCCAGAGCTAAAACCATGAGTACATGAAAGTGTTTGGGTGACCCACTTCCAGTATCTCCTACGGAGATTCTTCCCTTTTATACAAGATATTTAAATATTCATTGACCTGAAAGGCTTTGGACTTCAGAGAGATTACCTGGTCTCCAGTCCCTTCTCCAATGAATATTTAAGCATCTAATACATGCTTTTCTTTCTCCTGGGTTACAACCTATCACTCTAATGGTAATGCAACGTCTTGTGATCTGTAAATTACAGAGACAGCTGTAGGGAATGCACAGATAATCAGTATTACAACTTAATTTCATTAAAAGTAGCAGATTTATCACCAGTGAGATAGGAACCAACTGGAAACTCTCAAAAATATAGGATACTGGAGGCTGCATTAAAGATCTGTAGGAAACTGATACAATAGGTTACGGCTATTTCATGTAAAGAAATTTGGAGGTACTACTAATTTTTCAAAAATCACTGGAAATTATGTATTGCTGAAACGAAAACTTTCTAAAAATAGTGTTGTCTCCTACGTACTACTTTTCCCAAGTGATTAGTTAGAACATAAATCAGTTTCCACTACCTTTTGCATACGGAATGGCTGTCCTAACCTTGTTTTCTTCTGAGGAACTACCACGGAAAAATAGAAAAATGACTGTAAAGATATACAAGTGAACCAAACTTGAAAGCAGATGCTGCACCCTCAACCACTTTGAGGACCAGAGAGGTATACTGAAAAATTCTTATTAAGCATAAGAACAATGTAATTTAGGCATTTTAAAATCACAAGCTGGAACAATTGCTTTACCCATCTCAGAATGCAAGACATCCAATTTTTCTCTAGACAAGTATGCAAAAGACCAAAGTCCAGCTATGAACATTTTAGCATTTCCACAATTTCTATTGCTTTTTGGTCCAGATCTTTAAAACAATGCATTACAAGCACCAAAAAAAAAAAAAAAAAAAAACCAAAAAACAAAAAAAACCCACAAAACAACTCTGAAATACAGATTTGAAGTGACTGAGAACAGCAAAAGGCTTTAACAAAGTCTTGCAAACAAACAAAAAGTAACCTCTGCAGAGACAACACTTTCTCTGACAGCTAAGATGCTAAAATAGCTAACAGTTATTACTGCCAGAACCCCTGCGACGCCGCGCTGCCATAAACAGCCTGGATTATCATTATTACAAATATGCCCGAGAAAGTCGCAGCACAAGTTCTTCAGAAAACTGTGGAAAGGTACTTTTGAAACAAAGGTGGATGAGATGAAAGAATGGAAATAAAGAAAGAAGAGATGAATGAAGAAATTTCAAATAGAAAAAAAAAAATCTGTCTGCACAATTTACCCTAAAGCATCAGCAGCCACTCTAAGAAGAAAGTGTACATTACAGCCACTGATTTTTTTTTTGGGAGTCTAGCATTTTACTGGACTGAAGCCTGTGGTTATAAACAACAGTTAATTAACTCAGGCTCCTTAGATCCAGAACAGCAATTACAATTCTGCCTATTCACAAGTCTCACATGTAAAAAGCAGAGATGATACTTGGGTAAAGCAACATAACATATTCTGAAGTTCCAGCTACATTTGGCTGCTCCAGACAGCAACATCAACAAACACTTTAAACTTCAAGTTTAAATCCAAGTCCAGCTTACTTCTCCCAGAAATCAAGTATTTACCTCTAAGCTCATCCGTAAAAGATTTTGCTGAAGTATTTTATTACTAAAAGAAAAATAGAGAGACTTCATAAAAACACACCCAAAAAGAATACCTGCCCTGCAGTGTCTACAAACAGACACACACTGAAAAGGAAAGAGGTATTTTAAGATATCTTTGCTTTGCACACCCACCTACTAGCATTCTGATGTCCCACAGCTACATGATAATAAAACTAATTATAATATATGGTTCATAAAACTAGTTATGAAGTTTAAACCTACCTAAAACAGCAACATAAAAAAGGCATGCTAGTCCTAAGAAACTAAAAATAGCATGCCCTTCTCCACAATAAGACCGACAGCAATGTGTAAACCTATCACGAGGAAAACCTCATGCAAAGAAAATGAAGATGTAGTGCATCAAAACTGAAGTAGGACAAGTCATCTGCAAATACTAATGGAAAAGATGATGGCAAATTATTATCGCTTTCTGCAAAATGTGTGAATGCAGAGTGAACAGTTTATGACAAAGTCCAAGTCATCTATCTAACAGAGAAAAGGAACGTTATCCTGTCCCGCTATGACAATGTTTCTCACTGTAGATCTGTACCTATTTTCTATAGGGCCCATTGTTGCTTTTTTTCCTTAAGAAATTCCAGGATTTTACAGAACCAAGGCCTACAAACAACAGCAAATTAAAGCAGGCTCCTTAGGCCCTAAACAACAACAACAGTCATTCCCACTAATTTCTTAAATCTCCTTACTCAAAAAGAGGGATTAGTGCCTGGACAAGGCACCTCAATCAGTACCAGAGATGTAAATAGAAAACTGTATTTTATATATGCAACGTTCCACAGTGCATGTCTGCATGTACCTTTTCCTTTCTGCTATGCTCTTCCAAGTTTTTCATCTGAAAGCCCTTTCATGAATAATTTGAATGAATTGTTTGAAGCTTGTGTATTGTTAGATTCACTCTAACAATAAGAAGGTTTTCAGCCCACACAGAGGAAAATTCCAGAGATTGCGTATTCAATGAGTCAAGCTACTTCTTCTGCCTACTTTGGTCCAGGCTCATTTCTTCTTGAATTCTGCAAGGTAACTTATTTCAAATTCCATAATCTCCTTGTTGAAAAGCCATCCGTATTTGAGTGCCCTGCAGCAAAGTCAAGCAGAAGTCTTCAAAACTGTCAAGTAACATCCCTGCAACACCAACAGTTCTGTGGAGAACAGGTATTTAAATATCTTCATCAAAGAAACAGAAGGAACCCAGGAAACTACCAAGGAGTATGTAATGCACAGACCAAATTGCATGCAAGATGGAACCTGGTCTCTACTCCCAAAGTTTTCAGCTGTGGATACCAGTATTCCCCACTGAGGGGGCCAGAGCTGATTTCTGGTAAGACAGGGTATAAGCAGAAGCAGGACAGAAGACTTCTAAAAGTTTTGTGATAATTTAATACAGACATATTTCACAATAAGAAACACTTTTTCAGGAGAAGGCACTGGGACAACACATCATTGAGAAGCGCCTTCTCTGGTTGGCTTCGCTTTAGGTTGGTTTGGGATTTTTTAAGATGGCTCAGTTTCAGAAATTCTAAAAGTATCTTTCCGAGCATTAAAGAAATGAAAATAGCACCGCATATTCCCTGCAGAGGAAAGGTCTATTACTGCAACAAATTAATGCAATCAGTGACACTGAGGCGGAGCCTAACAAGTAAAGTGACTCATGGACGAGCATCTTCTCCTCAGAGTTGTACATAACTGTTTGGCCAAAGGAAAGATGTTAGCAGAAGCAGACTACATATTCAATATAATCTTCATTATTACACATCCCACTTCTAAGACTTGGAACTGGTCTACTGGATAATAAACGAGTCTTCTCTAGCCATAGACAGGTAGGAAAGACCTGCTCCTGAAACGCCTCCCACAGACTCTGCAGCCCAGATCCACTGTAGTCCTCAAACACTTGAGTTACAAAACTTGTGGTTTGGCTTAATGTAGAATAAGACTCACACTGACTTGACAAAGGTCAAGAAGGGATGACCAACAAAGACCACTTGTATAAAACAGCAAGTTCCCATCTCATTGCCGGTTGGAGGTAATGGCTAGAAAGGTTCAAGAAGGTGTGCATGCTGTCTAGAAGCACAGCCAGATGCAACCCAGCAAGGCAACTTTAGTCAGAAGGAGACACCTCATTCAGCAAGCACACCTCACCTGCCTCTGGACCACAGACAGTGCCAGTGTGTAGCTCCCAGGGAAAGTGAACATGTGTCTCCTCTCTCCAGGCCGTCATTTGAAACAAATAATCCCCAATTTTAGCATTTTAATCATGCAACACTTCAAAGTCAGACAACACGTACAGGAATCGTAGAAACATCATAAAACGGTTTGGATTGGAAGGGACCTTAAAGCTCATCTAGCTCCACTCCACCTGCCACGGGCAGGAACACCTTCCCCTGGACCAGGCTGCTCAAAGCCCTGTCCAACCTAGCTTTGAATTGGAAGAACTGTACCTAAGAGGAGAAAAGGGCACACAGAAACACGCCATTCCCCAGAACCACACGGCGGGACTGCCCCGCTCCAAGCTCCCAACAGGGAGGGAGGGCAAAAGAAGGATACCCAGTGGAGAGCGGCGCGCAGCAGGAGCCGCGGAAAGATCCGGGAGGGAGCGAGACCCTCTGGCCCAGCGTCAAGAGGAGACCGGGACACCGGGCAGGAGCCCGGACCCGTGGCAGGGGAAGAGACTCGCCGCCGAGGCCCTCGCCGGGAGCGAGCAGGCGGCTGAGGGGCGCCGGCACGGCGGAGGCATCCCCACTCCCCAGAGAGACGACTGGCAGCGCCGGTCCCCTCCGTCCCCGCACTCACCCAGTGCCTCCATCTATCACGCAGGGGGGCAGGTAGCTCGCCATGACTGGGGAGCCGGCACCGCGGGCGCTACGCCACCATCCAGGCAGCCGCCGCCGGCTCCCCCGGCCCGGCGCAGCGCGGCCTCACTGCATCGGCGGCGGAGGGGCAGCCAGCACCATGCAGCCGCCTGTCAGCGCGGCCCGCAGGGCGCATGCGCCGCCCGGCGCCTCCACGTGACGCGGCCGCAGCCGGCGGCCGCCCCCGCCGCTCGCGGGGCGCCATGTTGGGTGAGGGCAGCGAAGGGGCGCGGGGTTGCGAGGGTGGTCCAGAGCCCGCGGTCCTGGGCCGGGGGGGAGGCTTGTCAGAGCCCTTGTGCTGGGATTGATGCTGTGCTTGCCTTCCTGCCCCCGAGGGGTTCTCCATCGTTCTGTGCCGTACTTGTCAGCCCCGGCACTGGCCAAGATGGTCTCATCGGCTTAAAAGCTCGTTTCAAGCCGTGGATGACCACAAAGGATACAGTGAGGGGGAGGGAGAATAAGAAAGGGTTCATCACCCCTCAGCGGACGCTGCAGATGCTGTTTCTCTTCAGAGCAACCCTTGCCTCATGGTTCACGTTTCACTGAAAATGGGGTTTGCCCCAGGAAAAAACATCAACATCGAACCAGTCAGTTGTAAAAACCCCGCAAAGCTGTGTTTCTCTGGGCGCAGGTGGCCACGCTACAGCCCACAGATGCTGCGGGTTGGCTATAAACAGGCTCCAGAATACATCATGTTAGTAAGCTTAAAGCACTTAATAAAAACAGGCCGCAACAAACATCACCTGCAAAGTTGTTGATGCCTAATTTACATACGGGATAATGATGTCTCATATATGACTCAGTCCTGGTCATACTGTGAGTGCGTGGTAATGCCAGAAATAGACCCTCTAGATGCCTGGGCCTAAGCATGAACCACAGGAACAAGTGTGATTCCCATGAGGGTGTAGTTTCCTATCACCCTCTCCCACTCCACATCACTACACCAGAAACCCATGTAGACCAAGGGGTTGTATTAGACAATTAATGAGGCGTATCCCCTGGGTCCTCATACCTAGCGCTGGTGCGATGGCTATAGATTGCGTGTATGCCCTGGGGGGGGGAGGTGTTCAGCCGTTACCACAAACTGAGCACACTTGCTCAACGTATTTGTTCACTCTGTTCCCCTCGGAGATTTTGGAAGATACAGAGTGTGGTGGAAAGGAGCCCGATTTGTTTGTTGGAAGGGCTCCCTTATCAGTGGGTTGAAACAGCTAACACTCTGGCTTTAATAAGTAGGCTCCAGAACTGGGGACTGAAGCTTGATAAAAACTGTGTGCCCCCATCTTCAGACCAGTCAAATCAAAACCACACATGAAAGGCACTGCTTTAGCATCCATCAGATAAAAGAAAGAATATGCTTTGACTTTTCTGGCCAAAATTTCCCTTCTCCCATGCTGTTGCACAATATGGTGTGCTGGGCACAGACAGTATCTGTTCATATGCTCTCCGGGCACATCACTGTAAACTTTCTTAAAATTCACAACTTTCCTTTTTTTAAAGAATTTGCTAGCTGTTACAGCTGAGAACATCTCATCTAGAAACTGAGGTATTGCCATAGCTCACGTGCAGCCTACAGGTTCTATATAGACATTCACTTTGCAGACAGCTGCAGAGGTTTGAAACATTTGTGTCCTGCCCTTCTCTACTCAAGCTGTTTTTCAGGGTCTCTGGGGCATTAATTACTACGCTGGTAGCTCTCCCAGCTGTTTGTGTGAGTGCTCCCTAACCCAGTTCAAGCACAATCAGCTGACATAGTTCAAACAGTTTAAATAAGAGCTATGCCCTAACTCAGTTGATTGTGCCTGAAGTGGGTTAAGAAGTGTTCAAACAAGTTGCTTTGTTAGCAGAAGTGAGGGGAGGAGTAAAGCACAGTAGCATCTTAAGCTGTTCCAGACGAATCCAGAAGAAGACATCTGTCTGTAGTCTAAGTAACATAGAGACAATTGCATGGAGAACCTGGAACAAAAATTGTGCCATGAAACTATGATAACATACATCAGCTGATGGTCTTACAGGGATGAGGAATGTGAAAACATTCAATCTCCTGGTGACATACTAGAAATCAAGTATCTGATGATTATTTAAATGGCAATAATAACTAGTTCCTCCGGTAGAAAAGGAAGGAGACACATGATCCATACAGTTTAGGGAATGATAGATTCTTCCAAAAATCATCATCTGGCATTTGGAGGATATCATGGTCTCTCCCTCAGAACACAGCCACTGTTGTTGACATTTCATGCTTTAAGCCCACAGGGATCATTATGTCCTTCCACTCTCAGCATGATAAAGGCCACAACAGTCAGCTGAGTTTAAGGTATACTGAAAGGGAAATAGACACCCAAGAAGTGTATGTGGTCTCAGTTTGACTATCTGTAGAGCCTACCATGAGTTACACAACTGAAGCTATGTTGTTTTACATTGGTTTGTCTACACCCCTTTTCATAACAGCATCCAAATGCCTTCCAGGAATGCGTTAAGTGATGTGGCTAGTACCTGCCATTCTTTCATTTCAGTCTCAAAGAGAACTGTGTAGGCAGGAGAGGATTAGGGTTTTACTTTTTATTTTCGGGTTTTATCATAAAGTGTTGATGCTACTGTATGTTTACGATAAAGAAGGTAATCTAAAGGAGTAGAAGGTGGTGTAATTTTGATAACCCTTTACTCCCATGAGAATTTATTCAACAGTAACAGAGCAGCTCCCAGGAAACTTTGAAAAAGCAAGCCTGCACTTAGCTTTGAGATGCCAGTATGTGAGAAAAAGTGCTTCTGATGCATTTATGCTAGCTTTGTGTTATTAAAATGAACTACATGTTGTGTTCTGGGTCATGCATCTTCGAAGCTGATAATGTCATACCCAGATATATCACACTGCTATTTCAGAGAAGGGGTAATGGAAACCCAGCTTTGGTTACATATATTATCTTCCACAAGGAGTCAGAGTGCCTAAAGAAAATACATGCACTAGCCTAGTGACAGCTCAGAGTCCAGGGCCACCACAGAATATTAGCAAGTTAACCAGCTGTGTTTGCATACCCTCAAAGAAATGAGACTACAAAAAAGGGTTTATTTATTTACATAACCTCTCCCCTGCTTGAGATCAGCTTCAGTCAGCTTGTCTTCATTGCTGAGCTGATCTGTAAAAGCACTAGGCTATCTTAATGGTACTGATAAGACCTAAGATCTGTGGAAGAACTGTACTGCTGGCACTAGGTTCACATTACCCAAAGAACTTAACCAGCAGGCCACATGTTTAAAGGGTTAGTTCTAAGAGTATGTTCTTCCCTTAGTTCTCATTTAGTAGACACCATCAGAGAGGCACAGAGAACATTTTCCTGCATCTCTGCCTCCTCAGAGAGGTCATCAGTAACTTGAATCAAGTAACATGAGGGTGAGGGAGCACTATCACACATCCCTTGAAACTTCTGTCCAGCTGTCACACTTCATCCAAAATAATTTCAGCAAAGTATTTTTTTGTTAATTGCTTTCAAATCTAAAATTTCAATCTCCAGATAGAGTCTGGTCAGCACTCATCCTTTAAACTTTGATTTTTGCCAAGTGGTGGAGAACTGTTATCAGATCATATGTAGTGAAGTACTTTTGAGTGAGATAAACTACACCCTTTGATTTTGTTTAGTGCTTGCATCTTAGTCAGAAATACATGATTGAAGTCTCAGCTTGTTTTCTAACTCGATGACCACACAAAAAAGACTCAAGTCAGAAGCTCAAAAGTAGCAGCATGAAAGACAGATCTTTAAGCCCTTGATCATCTCAACCATGAGGCTAGTTTAAGGGCAGCTGTCACACAGTTGTCACCATACAATCACTAGGAAAGGTCACCAAGAGATGGTGTTCACACACTAGCAATTGCTGAGTATTGCTCAATCACTGGAAGGTAAATTGCTGGAGAAGCTAAGCTTCCCCCCCTTGGCACATGAAACAAAGCCAAAAATAAAACAACCCAGCAACACAGTGAAAACTATTCATACAAAGACTTATCTTGTAGAGCACACATTAACCTATTATATATAGTCTTTTTGTCTACATAGAACTGTACACAGCTATTTCTAAGACCATTCTCCAGCAGGGTACTTCAGTCCAGCTGCAATTTAAAGCACATAAATAGTCCGACTGAAAACAACAGAATTACCCATGTACCTAAAGTTGTATGTCTTTTAAATAAGTCCGCAAATTGGGGCCTAAACAAACTCATTCCTACTGAACAATTGACCTTAATCTATTGTGGCAGAAAACGACAAGCTGCTTATGCAAACAGACTAAAAAGTACTTTCTGTCTTTTAAAGTATATTGGGGTCATACGTTACAGGGCAAGTTAAAGACGATTAACTTGGTTGATGGGAGACAGAGATGTATGTCTTTTGGGGAATAGGTGACTTATTTCTGAGTGTCTTTCCTCACTGTATATCCCACTGTTGTGGGATCCTTTATTTGCTTCATAGATTCATGGGGGAATATTGCCATTTCTAGCACCTGTCTGTTCAAAAGAGGCTTTGTCTCACAGGTAAAAATCCTTCTGTGTTTCCCAAGTTCCTAAAACATCTTGTGTGTCTGCTTTTTCTGTGCTAGGGTTGAACAGAATCAGAATCCAATAATCCTGTTGATATTGTATTACCAGCCATGATATTATCAACTGCTTCCTACCTTCCTCTTTCTAGAAACCACTCTAAATTTACTACTGATGTGTATTTTCTCAAATTTTGCACGGTGACTTCCTACTTCTCTTTCCTGAACGGCCACCGTTAATTTAGATCTACTCAGAAACATTTAAGATTCTATCTATCTAATCTATTTTCTATTTATACCACATTCATCACCATGGTAGCTGAATGCCTTAGGAAGTATCTTTGAGGTAAAGGCTATGCAAAGCTTATTTTAAACCACTCTCATTCTTTGCTTTTAAAATTGAATTTTAACAACTTCATCTTACCCCAGCTGAGAAATTACCCTTTTGCTCTTCGCAAGTAAGTTTGAAATTTGAAGCCAGTCCAGCATGGTTTGAGACCCAGTTTTAGCTGAGAATATCAACTGCAGTAACTCTGACACCTATGTAAGTAATCCATTTTTATTTTGATAGTTCTCTTACTCTAAGGTAAATGTTATGATATAGAATGTTCATGATTAATGAAAACAGCAGTTCCTCAAATTCAAGCAAAGCCAGGAGACTTGCAGTAAACTCTCATGCTCACTTTCACCTATGTTAACAGAGGTCTGCCTTGAAATCTGCTTATTATTAATGATACAGTCAAACTTTACATATATATGTGTATATACTATGACATAACTGCATTACATGGCTTTAAAACAGAACACAAAATTTTGCTCCATATACTCAGTTCTGCATGCTTTGTGATGCTGCACCATGGATTTTGGCATAGATTACACCTCAAATTTTAAAAATAATCCACCTGAAACTGTGTTTTACATCTGGATTTTATCCCTGCACTTCTGAAGAAACGTAGAAAACAACAGGTCTAGCTAGTATCTAGGGAAGGGCTGGATTGCTCCATTCATCCCTATCTCCCTAAACATTACGAGCAATGCACTTATGAATTGTAAATGTTCATAAAAAAAATATTGAACATGGGAATAGCACAGAGTCAGCTGTATTTGTCAAGTGTTTATATTAATTGGAGTATTTACCTTCAAATTCTGTCTTTGGCTTTTCAGTTTGGTATTCTTAGGAACAAAGCTTGTATTATCTGACAGCTTCTTTCCTCCCTCCAACTTTTACTCACTGGGCAACTTCAACCAAGCTTGTTTCAAGGGTAGAGGCCTGAAAGATGTGAACATTTCCAGTAGCTGTGTAATGAAAATAACCAGTAAGCTTACAGAGGCCAGGATCGCACTCACAGAGAGACTGCAGCATCAGCACATCTATATTATTAGACAACACAAATTAACGTGGCAGAGGCAACTTCCCAGCTGCTACTATCTAAAGGACTATTCGCTTAATTTGCCCAAAATTGCTGCAGAAAGCCAGCAGAACTGCACAGAATGCAGCAACACAGTGATAACTGTCATCACTGGAGCATGTATGGCCCCTCAAATCTTTATGTGCTTGGAAAGAGATGCATTACAGCCAGTTCCAAAAATGGCAGTTCAGGCTGTTTAGACATACCAAAAAAGAAAGAGATACAAGTTCCTCCAGGGCTCCTCCAGGATGCAAACAATAATCCAGCTCCACACTATATAGAACCACCCCCGCTATGAGAAGCATGTCATTCAAAAGCAACTGCACACATATGTACATGCAGAACCTGCTTTCCAATGGTTTCCGTCCTTAAATAAAATTGCCTGCAGATTGAACTAACCCTCTTTTAGTCTAGCTCAGAAACTGCACACAGTGTTTCCCTGTGAATGGCATATTGAATACTGAATGGAATATTTTCTCCTATTACTCGCTGCGTCATTAAAATACCATTCAGAAAGCTTTTATGCCATGTATCTGTTATCAATACCAAACATGCTCAAATTTCATAGTTTGGTAAGTTTCCCATAACATACTGTTCATCTGTTTGTCACAACGATGCCATATGAAACCTCATCTGAGACCCACAAGAGCTGATGGTAATACAGAACTGATTTCTTCACACAGACCATGAAGCAAACAAGAGATCACAATAATCTGATGAGAGATGATCTTGACATCCTCCAGCCCAGCCTACCTCTGCAGATATGTCAGCTAGACTTGTTTGGACAAGCAGTTTGTTGTTTGTTTTCTTCTAAAATACATCAAATGAGTCAACACATCAACAAAGCAGCAGCATATTCTTCCAGTTACTAAATACATTTGTTAACCAGCCAAACCAGAGGTATCAGGAAGCCTCTCTGTGGAGATGAAGTCTTTGGTTCTTTAAGTCACCACAAGCACTGTCACACACAACACAAACACCATTTTGATCTAATCAGGTTTTAAGAAAACAATTACTGTAGCTGAATACAGCTGTCCAAAATCACAGGCATCTGAACTGCATGTGACAGGATCGACTCCAGAGGCACAAAAAGGGGTCTTACCAAGCCTTGCTGCAGGAGTAGGGCACTAGCTGGTCTGAAGCACCACTGTAAGCAACATGCCATTTCTCTTCTTCTAAACCCCTGCTATTTATACCAAATATCCTTCCAAGTCTGTGTTTAACTTTCTCAAGTAGCAGAACTGTTTTTAAAAAAAGGCTTTTGAGGAAAATTGTGTGAATTTTTCAGGTTGCAACAAGTCACACACCAGAAGGGTTCTGAGGCTGGTACTGGCACACAGCACTTGGAGGTGGAAACCCAGGCTTCCACAGAGGCCAGGGGCTAATTCTCTTCAGTAACACAAAAATCCTGGCATATTCTTTCTGCCAACAGCGGAACAAGCTGTTTCCTTCTCCAAGGCCTTCCCACAAAAAGATTCATAAAAGCTGAAGCTGGACTTTAGTGCTAACTCAAGCAAATATACCTTTATTGGGCATTTGCATATTAAAACTGATCAAGAATCCCCAAAATCTCTAGTTGGACTTAACTCTCTGCAAGTGTTTATCCATTTAGCAGTAAAAATGCTGAATATGGTGTGTTGTTTTGATTCTAAGTTCACAGATCCAACACTGAACAGCTGTTACCTACTGCAGAGTGCTCACGCTTACAGTTGTCCTGCTGTCCATTGATGTACGGTTTTTTTGCTTCCCTACCTCAAGCACTATAAAGGTTTATGCCAGCCTCAGCACTTCTAAATTATACAAGCTTAATCACATCAAAATTTAGTATTTCTCTGCATGAGATATCAAAGGAAACCCACCTTCCTACACTAGTATCTTCATCTTCTGCTATATTGAAAAATTACTTTCTTAAATACTTTTTGATGCTTCTTCCCCCTCAGCTCTTGTATTTCCATTAATACCTCTGCATCCAGCTCCGCTTGTTTTTGGGGGCTGAAACAGATGTCAACTAACGGACAAACTAGGTCTTTTCCATGAAGTATAGGATTTTGCTAATGAGTTACAAAATGTGTTGACACTACTTCTGTATAAAGGCAACCCTCCATGTTTCAAGTCTCCTATATCATAGCATCAGCATTTGTGAAAACAAAGTCTTTCAAGTCTATGGACACCTGGTTTCACACAATACCTTTTCACATACACCACAAAGAGGTCTGTTCTGCAACTGGAAAAAAAACATTACAATTGCAGCACCTGTAAATATACGTAAACTGTTCTAATCTGTGTATCTCAGCTATGGGTAGCAGTGACGACGCAGCACGGAGTGGGCTGTGGGTGATTAACCAAGTGGGTGGCTCTTCCATTAATCTCTTCATCCTGCTTGTTGCCCAAGCAAAGTAGATCAAAGCTGAATCAAATGTATTTACCCACTCTACAAGCAGACACCCAACTGAGGCAGGCCACTCTGCTGTTCTGTGAGTCCTTGCATACCAAATTTCCTCTTGCCTCTACTCCCGCTCCAAGAAACATTAAGGTTTGTAGCAACTCTTTAGAGCAGCTAAGGAAGAAGTACTCTGGTACTTGTGTGCCTTTCCTCAGCTGCTTTTGTTTGGTTGTTTGGGGGGGGGGTTTGCATAAAGTCAGCTATAATTACGGTAGCTGAGACTATCACATCGCGAGGTTGAAAGTCAGAAAGACTAGACGCAAGCAATGAGGGGAAGATTCAGTACTAATGATCTCAAAGCCTGACAAGAAAGTGGATATCACACGCTGACAAAATAAGTAGATGCAATCAAGGAGCAGCAACCTTTACAATAGAGCAAGTTTTTCATCTTATCTATTTATTGCAGACCCAGTATTACTTTTCCACTTAGGCAGGCACTCTAGCTCCCTCAAGAAAGGTATCGAATTGGCATGAAAGAAAATAGGAGAGAAAAATGTTTCTTGCTGTTTGAAAAATGCATCTGCTTCACAGCTTTATGGATGAAATATGAGATTCTAATCTAATTCAGGAGCTCAGAGTTACACAGAGGCAATAGTTTAAAGATTATCCAGCAGTCACAATCTGCCTGGCACACTGCAGGAACACAGCCACTGCATCATCACATTGTAAACCCTTACTTACTTTCTAATGACAGTCATGGCTCATCTCTGTGCTTCACACCCCTGCCCCCAGCCATTCCTGCGGGAGTGAGGAAAAAGCTAAACACTTTTGTTTGTTCTATACTATACTTCTTGAACGCAATTCAGTTGGGTTTTTTGGGTTTTTAGAAGAAAAAAAAGCCTGCCTGATTTAATAGCCAGAAGGCCAGATCCTCCCTATCTACATCACCAGCAAATCAGGCAGCTCAGGGGAACTCACTCTCAGATAGTGATTCTGACTATTTACTGCAGTGCCAGATAGCTCACGGAGGGACTAAATGTATACATACGTATGTATGTGTGTACTGTTGTCATCATTTTGGAATACAAACTTACCTGAGATCTGAAAAATAAGAAACATATTGAGCCCCTAAGGGCTGCCTCAGAAATTTCTGTGAAGCTTTTGTGCTTCCTGCAAAACTCCCTGGAAAAAAAATAAAATCTTAGTATATCCAAGTGAGCCTTCCATGGGAGTTCACTACAGAACACAACTGGAGATGATGGTGGAGGTGGTGAGCCATTTGAATCATAACTCAGCGTCTGCTGCACACTCCTAAGATGTTAAAGACCCAGAATTCTCTTTCCCACAGCTCCCTCTCCTCTAGCAAGATATTCCAGCCATCAGAATGTGAAAGGTTCAGTCCTGCTCCCGTGCATTTCCTACTGCAGCTGGCACACTTAGCTGCAAAGAAGACAACATTCAATGGGCCAGTGAGAAAGTAAGCCTGAATCTTACTAATGAGCATCTCCAAAAGGCAAGAATCTGGCTCTTACTCAGGGACTGCTTTTATTTTTCTATTTAAGAGTCCACCTGTCATTGCCTACCTTCTTAGAGCTTGGTATCCTTGATCTGTAAGGGACGGAGACATCCCCTAAGCATTCCCAAGTCAGGAACTGGTCTCAGACACATCTTCATCCATCACTTCTCATCAGTTAGCTCAAGAGCTTCTTCCTCAGCCCACAGGCTTCATCATCCCATAGGTTCATTACACACAGAATGAGAGGTATTACCTCTGGCACACTGACCTGCTTTCTGAGCTGTCTTTCTTCACTTATTACTTGGAGGCTCATAGGACTTGGGTCAGCTGCTTGGAATCACTGCCTGATGGCTGAGGCTTGGTTTTGAAGCATTATTTCACTTCAGCCCAGTGCCTGAAGCTATGGGGTATATTCAAGTCTTCAATGGCATTTTCAAAGTACTTGGGCAACCTCAGATCCTCAGAGTCACTTTCAAGTTGACTCACTGAAAACACTCTCCACAGCCTCCAGTGATCTGTTCAGGCCAGGAGGTTAAGTAGGATCAAAAAATAAAAGAGGGAAGATACATATATATATATATGCGCACATAAACATAATGATAATATTTAACACCCCAGTAAAAAGCAGAGATATTTCACAAATTACATAAACCATTAAGTTTCTGAGTGCAAATGAGGAACTCCTTGATATAAACCAAGGAGACATTTCCCTTTTGGTAGATGATTCTCTGATGGTCCACTGTTCTTTTATCAGTGCTTCAAACTAACTGGCAGCTCCTCTGTTTGAAGGTAGTGAGGTTCATATCATTGAGACCTTCACTAGTTAAAAACTTATTTTAAACTGAACTATATGACAAACAAGAATATAAAAGATCTTGACTATCACTTGACAGTTTCTTTTGAATTCCCCCTCAATGCACTTGTGAGCGAGTTATTTTTTTCCGCATCCTCACCCAGCAAACTGCAATAGGGATGTCTTGTCACCTTGCAGGTGGCAGGAAGGAGTCATCACAGAAAGGAAATCTTGTCATAGCCTGATGAGCATTATTTTCAGAAGCTTTGTCTGTATAAAGAATCCCTGCTCCCACAGCATTCCTCCTTGTCCCTCCTAAGCTGCTGCAAATAAATTGGAGCGGGGAGCTGAGCTGGCTAACCCTCCTCCCCCCTTCTTTTTTAGCCAGGATTTTTTCAGCCAGATTAGCTCCCCTTTGCACTTCACCACATGGCCAAATGCTTGTGCCAGCATAGCAGAAGGAGGAGTAAGGAAGTGGGAAGGAGTGGCTGGAAGTACAAGGAGGTGAGGGAGCAGACGGGACAGCTTCAGAGGGTCTAAGACCTGCAGCCAAGAAAACTTAACTACCTTGCTGGAATCAAGTAGTTCTAGAGTGTCCTTGTGAAGATGGATGTGTTCTCTCCCTGAAATATTTCACTTGATGAATCTTTGTGTGCTAGTGAGTGTGTAATTCACTGTAATGGAGATCTACCACTGTATGTACTTGTTATTTTCCAGTGGGGACATTACCTGCTGACAGACACAGGGTTTCAGGCAATCACCTTTGGTGTTATTAGCCTTTGGGCCTTTGTATGCCTCTAACTTTGTCCTAGGGCACTAAACAGATTCTCACCTAAACCAACACTGCAAGGAGGCATACTGCTGCCTGCAGATTTCACACAGCCTACAGCACAATCACAGAACCTGCAAGCGGCTCAGATATATTTAGAATCCCACATTGTCATTACTTTCATAATGAAAAACGGAGTGGGGAGGAATAAAGAATAGAAGCAGATGATAAATGCACAGCTGGAGAACGTCAGGCAGCTCAGCACTGGCTGCGCCTAGTTCTCCTCTTGTTTAACTGAAAGGGAGTGGATGACCCTGAGAAAAAGAAAATCCACATTTATTCATCTTGCTGTGGTCAACACCTGGCTATCCCTGTGAAAACAGTGCTGTGATAATCTGCCAACCTTGGTATTCTGTGCCAAGTTACCACTGCCACTGAGGACTGAGCATGCTGGTGGGAAAGGACATAAGTCAAAGAACTGCCTGTGAAGAGGGGAGCACATGGCTGCTACCTGGCTTGAAATATCCACAGGCAAAGCACAGCAAGACAACATGCCATAAGGATGAACGAGACCGATCATAGGAGGTTATAAAATGACACAAGGAAGCAGTGGTACAGGAGTTCATCTAGCCATACAGAGGTCAGTGCATAGTCATGTGTAAGCAGAATGCTTGTAATTAATGATTTAAATCACAGTTGTTGGCTAATACACTTGGATTGTGAAATGTGATGTTTTCTCCAAGACAAGATCCCAAGAGGACAATATTGAAGATGCAGCTAATGTTTGAATGCTACCTCCAAAAGGTTCTTCCACAGTTGTGCAAACATCGGGACTGTTTCCCCTTCCTTCGCCAAGCCCCTTATTTATGTCTGCATTAAAATGTTAGCAGAGTTGCTTCCAAGGAAGGACATAACTGACCTATTTGTGCTTCCTTTCACTGCTCCTGAGAATCCTCATCTATCTAGCTTTAATTCCTCAGAGGTACTCCATTTCTTGAGGTGAACACTTGCTCATACAGCCTTCAGGCCATAATCATGGGTAAAATCACCCACATTATACTTTCTTTATTTTTTACTTACACACTACCTTTTAAATTAACTTGGGGGGTTGGGGATTACACTAGTAAAGGCTTTTGTCTGTCAGGGCTTTTTTTGTCAATGGCAAGAGTGAAAGGGGAATGAAGAGAAAGATCTGGGTACTTTATTTAAAGCTATTTTTAAGGAACTGTTAGGTTCTCTTTAGAAGGGCAGGCAAACACAACAGTCAGCTGAAGACTCCAGAGGACAAGATGAGAAGAGCTGTTATGAGTCCCCATAACTGTTACTTTCTAAATAGTCCATGTTATCCTTAAATTCAGAAAGCAACCCACCAATATTAGTGGCCCTTGTATTCAGTGAGAAGCTGTTGTGTTATTCTCACAGACCTAAACATATCAGCCCCAATTTCCCCTTTCTTCTTGCAAACCAGTTCTGTTCTTTCCTAGCCCTCTGCTCTCAGCATTCTTAGTGCCAGTCAAACCAATGGTTCCACTCTAAGTGATGCACATATTTTAGATGTTTCCATGTTTCATTCTCCTCCTACAACAGCATCTCGTTCTAAGAAGCAGTTCTTCCAGTTAACAGACACAAATCAGCTTGTGGGATGCCAGCAGCAGCAGAAAGCTTTGCTGGAAATTGCAGTGGTCTTTCGGAAATGCAGACCTTTGCTGATGGCTGTATCATGTCAGAAAGCCTGCTCTTGTGTCGGATCCTTGTAGTCACTTTTAGTATTGCAGGTAACTTCTGAAATGGCACGTGGACATGGCAAAGTACTCAGAAATCCCATGGTCATGGGCTGTGCAGCTTCCAAAAGTCTGCTACCAATGACAAATTTCCATGTTGTCTTAAGACTCTCTTGTTATTGACCATCTATTAAACAAATCCCAGCTAGTGCTTGCGCGCAGGTCTTTGGGAAGCATTGTAACACATTTCTTGCTGCAGTTGCTACATTGGGTGAAATCACCCTTGTTGAAACTCTTCTGCTGTCAAGAGGATTTATACAGAAATTATTTTAGCCTACAGAGCTATTGCTCACAATTCTATTGCTCTAATTCCTCACAAATTAAAGGGCAGAAACTGCCCTCTGCCTTGAGTTGGATCAGGCACCAAAAACTTTTTGAATCACCTCTGTTTGGCCTAGCAATAGGGTGTTTTCTTCTGCACGCTTCATTTTGTTGTTCAGAATTTCAGGCTTTGTTCTTGAGACCATAAATTTCACAGAGGACAACTTAACCTTTGAGATCAAGCAGTGTTTTGAGCTCTTCCTGTAACTGGCTCGGTAGTCACCTTTGCCAACCTAAATCCAGGTTTCCAGCATGAGACAGTCCTGCCCTCTCTCATCTCTGCCTTCATGTTGCTATCTCCACATCAGGGAATTGAGCACTGAAAATGAAGGTAGGCTCCTTCCTCCCACCTCCTTCAGCTCCCAGCTGGGTGGCTGGCCTGCGCTCACTCAGTACACCACCACCACCCCAGCCCAAAGGAGGCAGCAGAAAATGCCGCACAGAGAGGCATCATGTCTTGCAGGAGCAACTTGAATTTATGTTGGTTTTAAGGAATCAGGGAATTGCAGCCTTAGTCTGCACACTGAAAATCTTAAATTACTCAGATTTGTTTTAATTAAGTGCTTAATTTTCACAGCAAAGGTTCCACTATAACACTATTCGCTGCTGTAGTGCTTGTCAAAGATTATGGCAGTGAAAGAGGTGACTGTGTTTTTGCGATCTGATAAAGTATGTCAGAAAACCCCATTTGAAAGAATGTTATCACATACTTTTTTCTCTAGAGACTACCATTATCAAGGTCTCACTTTGAACCTTTTCTCAAACTTGTAAGAAGTGTCTTTTGCAACCTATCCCCACATACATCATCAGAAAATTCTGCTGCTTATGTGAGTGCACAGATCATACAGTTGATGAAAAAACTTGTGGTTTATATATTCATATATATATATTTTTAGAACTCATTTTCTGCAGATATACTTGAATGTTCACTTACAAATTTGCTGCTTCAGTGGACATTCCTATCAGCAGCTTATTGTGAGGACATCTGCAGAGAATCAAGCACTGAAATAGGTATGGACACAAAGTGAATACATTTTAAAATCAGAGAAGTGATGGTTATCACAAAGTGACTTTTTGCACTAGTGTCAGGATGCACTGAATGTAGGAAATCAAAACACAGCATGATGTTTCCCCGCCACAACAAAGCTATTTTGTGCCACCCTAACCTAATATAATGTTAGATGGCTATTTTAGTTAACAAAAAGTAGGAAGGGGTTTACCATCCTAGGGGAGTGTTGATATTTCAAAACCAAAACAGCAAAGTCTTGTACTCTAATCCACCAGTGAGCCAACAAGAACATTTTAAAATGTTTCCTTTCAACTATGGCCCTTTATTCATTCAAATATCTTAGTATGATTAACTTTAAGATCTCTCAGAAAAATTGTTTCACAGGACAGTTTTCACATTGAAATTGTTACTCTATGATAACAACCTCTAAAAAACCTTCCTCTGAAGTTTTGAAGATTGGAAATCCATCCAACCCATTATATCAGAAGAGAGTCCACAAGAACTTTTTGTTTCCTACCAGCCTGTATTCTCTGATAGCATAACTACTGATCAGTAAACCACTGACTGACTCAATTTTGTGTCCTTCCCACAACCATTTTCCACCATCATGACAGAAGAACCATGAGCATGGCAGATGAATGTAGGTACAGCATGCTCTCTTTGCAACACTCTACATGTGCAACTTTGCAAGAGTCACTGCAAGTCGCCTTACATAAAAGAATCTCTAAGGCTGATGTAGCATACACCATGGATAGTATCGTTTTTCATAGTACCAGAAAACAGAATGGCTTCTGACAAAGCCATTGCAAAGCCATCTTTGATTCACACCCATGGTCACAGACATCCAGATGCAAGAAACTTCTAAGCAAGAAAAAGCAAACAGATCTGGGGAGGCCACAAGCAAACTTGCTTGTGACTCTTCTAGCTGCTGTGTGGAAACAAAGCTTATAGAATCAGAGAAACTAGAATAAGCACCTGAAGGCCATCTGAACCAACCTCCCACTCACAGCCAGACTATCACCAACTCCAAAACAGCCGCAGCTTTATTCGGCTGAGTCTTGAAAACCTCCAAGGATCGAGATTCCAAATAATGTCTTCCAGTGCTGTACTGTTCTCCTACTGAAGAAATTTTGCTACTGTCCAGTTTGAATCTCCCAAGATGCAAACTATGATCCTCAAGTTTGCCCTCAGTTTCCAGTTCTCACAGTAAGTTCCCAGTCTGTATTGCTGCAAGAAGTTTTTCTGCTCTAGGTACCAAACTTCACACACCTTACTGAAAGTCTTAAGGTCCAATCTCCAAGTGTTTCAAGATCCCTCTGGACTGAAGCTCAGTTATTCAGGGTGCTAATCATTTCCCTTAATTTAGCATCATGCACAAGTGTTCTGAGTTTGCATTCTCCCTGGTCACAATAAAAATGCTGAACAGTATCAGCCCCAGTATCAACACTGGGGTACATAGCTACTGAGCATCAGGCGACAGGTAGTCATTCTTCAAACCTCATGTCCCAGTGAGTTGTCACTGATCTAACAGTCTCTTCATCCAAGATACACTTCCTCAGCTTCAAGACAAGAATACTATGGTGTCAAAAATGATACTGATACATCCGTCACTCATCTTTTTAGCCAGCCAATTCACCATAAAAAGCAACCAGGTTGGTCAAGCATGATTCACCACTGATAAATCAATCTATTCTCACTCTTCTTTGTCATTACCTTATTGTCATTTGTGTGTTTGTAAATGTATTCCAAAATTATGTGCTCCATGAAGAGCTGACTTGAGCTTTAGTTGCAGTGGCAAGGACAACATCATACAACATCTGAATTTATTCACAGATATCCAGATATTGGTGTATGACTGTTGCAAGCAGAACAGTGCAGGCATAGTCATGTTAGCTCAGACCCTACAGTTTACCCACAGCAGTACAGACTATAGCTTTACTGACCAAGCTTATGATGGGGCTTATAGCCATGGTGCAGTAAGACTGCC
Source organism: Ara ararauna (assembly GCA_028858755.1). NCBI lineage: Eukaryota > Metazoa > Chordata > Aves > Psittaciformes > Psittacidae > Ara > Ara ararauna. Next base: position 108,102,112 of record CM054377.1, on the reverse strand, counting down.
ATAGTAAATCTGTCTTCAGTACCAAAGATGGCCACTCATTGCAGTAAATATACTCCAGTTCTTTCTAATAGATTTATTTCACAGACATGTAGACTAAGTTGTATATACCTCCAGGATGAATGCACTGTCAAGCCCCAGTTTCAAGACAACCATCAAAAAAAAAGAGTCATACCCTGAATAGGGTCCAGAGTGTCATCACTGAGGTGAAAGTGTGGTATAGCTTGAACAAAAGTTTATAGCCTTCTATGAAAACATTTTTCTATTACTACTAGTAGCAGATCTGACAGCTGTTATATCTCTTTACTTATATTTTATGCTTCCTAATTCTAACATATGATGACACTTCACTTCCCAATATCTAATTGACATTCTTTTGATGCATCTTTTGGGCTAGTGCCTAAGCACACTTGCAAAGAGTTTAGTGCTCAATTTAAGGCAGAATATATTCCCAGTATTCCTTTGGCAATCAATTATTTATTAGTTACAACTGGTAAGATCAAACCAAAATGAATAGATGTATATTCCACGCTGAGAGGCGGTCCATAGGGATAACAGAAAACAGAAACTTTAATGCTAAATTTGTGTAAAAAGGGTAAAATGGAGATTTCCTATGCAGTTAAAAAAAAAAAAGGGCAAAAAAAAAAAAAAAAAAGCCCTGGATTATACAGTTATTCTTCTTGGGCTTTATCTCATGGCTAGAAATGCACGCTTGAACTGTACCATTACTTCTTTGTACCACAGGGGCAAATTCTAGTTTGCTTTCACCAAGGAATCCCAGTTAGCTTAAACTTGGCATCAGCTATCTGCGTGCATCTTTTATCAGCATACCCATGGTGCCATATATAGCTAGTTAATTAAAAATACTGATTCATTTCTATTGACAGGCCTAGGATTTATGTTAATATTTTCAGCAAGGTCATACCACCTAAGTGGCTTGTTTGTAAAACCTGGAATGTGTAAAGGTTTGCTTGAGTCAACATTCAAGCAAAGGGAAACATGCAAGAGTAGAATTTAGGAAGATCATCCATACATCATTGAACAGCTCTGCAGAAGGTGAACATTCTGACAAGCATGTTTGTCTAGGGCAAAATCTGCGCTGTTCCTGTCGGTGGGGTACTAGCAGCAATGGAGGTTCACGAAGTCAACCACAAGACCTCTCCTTCCGTGGGCTGCAGATCAGAGCTGAAGTACTCAAAACGAAACTTCATCTGTAGTCACTGCTGGCTCTGAAGGCATCTTTACAAATCATGTGCTCTTCTCTGTAAGCATTTATTTATTTATTTCTTGCTAACCTTAAACTGTGCCCCAAAGACAAGCAAGAAAATACCTGTCCTGGGTTCAGCAGTAGCAGTCATTTTTCTCCTCCTTAGTAGCTGGTGCAGTGCTGTGTTTTTGACTTTCAGCTTGGGAACAGCGCTGATAACACCAATGTTTTCGGTTACTGCTTAGAACGTTTTGGTCTGATCAAGGACTTTCTGAGCCTCATGCTCTGCCAGGGAGGAGGGGAAGCCGGGAGGAAGCAGAGACAGGACACCTGACCTGAACCGACCAAAGAGGTATTCCATACCACAGCACGTCATGCTCAGGATGTAAAAACGGAGGGCAGAGACCTGGAAAGTGGGGGTGCACTGTTTGGTCAGGCAGGGTATAGGCGGTGAGCGATTGTATTCTTTTTCCTTGTATTCCTCTTGTCATTATTATTAGTGGTGGTAGCAGTAGTGGTTTGTGTTATACCTTAGTTACTGGACTGTTCTTATCTGAACCTGTGGGAGTTGCATTCTTTCGATTCTCCTCCCCATCCCCCTAGGAGCTGGGGAAGAAAGAGGGGGGAGTGAGTGAGCAAACTGCGTGAGGGGCTTAAACCACGACAATACCCTTGGCCAGGTCACTAATACAAAATCAATCCTATCGGTCGGATTAATGTATGAGTAAGGAGAATCTGGCAGCTTCACAATGAGCCAGTGCAGGATTATTCAGACCGGACAGAAGAACCAGCAGGAAAAGAACAACCTGGTAAAAAAACCCAATGAGTAATTCCAAAACAAGGAGTAATTCCAGCTCAGGAATACAAGCTGATAAAAGTCAACCTGTAGAAATAAGAAATCTAGACATAAATACAGGTGAATGGCTACAAAGATATTTAAATCTGCAAGCTGAAATGCAAAGCAGAACATCCAGTAGCCAGCTACAAAACTCAAATCACAGGTGCCAGAACTTAATAATAACCTGGGTTGTTTTTTTCACAGCTAGCAGTCCACCTGCCAATGGACTGAATTATTTTCTCTTTGTTTTGCTTTTTCCACGTCATGCAGCAAATCTATCCCCTTTTGTGAGGTCAGTAAAACTGAAACACCCTGTAATTTAAGTTACTTATTTCTCAAGTAAACAGATAAATTAGAGTACCATAAAAACTGAGATGTATCTAAAGACAGTGGCAGCTCTCCAGGTAAAAAGAATCAGCCATCTGTTCTAAACCAAAATCTAATAAAACACAGTGACAGATAACTTCACTCACTGAAAGAAACTTGGAACAGTGGGGCTGAAATCGGCAACGTGAATCTGGAAGAGTCACACAACAGAGAGCTTGCAAATGATCCAACGGGCAGGTCATCATTTGCTTTGCCACATGTAACATCCAACATCCACCTCAAGTCTTAATTTTTACTACTACTACTATTATTAGTAATAATACTATATTAATATTAATAAATATTAATAATATTTACCATTAATAATCCTTTTTGAGGCCTACTTACGACTTTTAGATGATCTTTAGTTGGTAAACCTTTGGGGTTTTGAGCATTACTACATAAAGGAATAGGTAAGACAAAACTAGAAAATGAGACCTTTCTATTTTATGTCTTGGAGTGATTCTTCCATTTAATCACTTTTCAGAGAGTCAGTTTGTCACATTTGGAGTGAAGGTATTTAAAAGTCTACAGGTTAATTAGAAAAACAACAGCTGACTTTACTGAGAGTTTAATTCAATTGTACGAACAGATACAAACTGTTTTCAACCAGAAGATCTGTTTGAAGCTGGTTTGTGATGGAATGTCACCCACACAAATCTTGCAAGGGAACATTCGGTGACAATACGATCAAAATGATGAAGCTTCTGTTGGAGCAGGATCTCTGTGGCTACAAAGAAAATGTTTAAAGAAGGAAACATTTATATTCCAGTTTCTAATTTAGCTATTATTTAATTAAATATAAGAGTCTGATGTATTTTTTACAAACATTTTCACACAATCTAAATTTCTTGTCACCACATTGAGTTTCTTGTTTTTCCCTTTTGTTTAAGCTCTGACCTCAGGCCTTGTTCCTTGTGTGTTACTTCGTTAGACTGGCTCTGTATTGTAGACCAATTGGCAATTCAAAGTTAGGACTTTGCTTCTTAAAAAGAAATTGAACATTTCTATAAACACCAGATTCAGTTCCCTACAGCCTCAGGGCATCTGGGCTAGTCCTTCCTTCCCCAGAACCCAGCCTAGTTTCCTTCGCGTTGACCAAAATTAGCAGTGATGAACGTCTGAATGAGCAAATATTAATAATTACAAAAATCAAAAATAATTTTGCTCAGGGCTGCAACATCACTTTAAATACCTTCCTCTCTTGCACTGTCATTTTCTCTCCTTTAGATGAAGGTCTTAACTATGTGCAGTGGAAAATGCAGCATCTCAGGGTAGAAGATGTTCAAAATCAAGATTGGGAAAGAGGAATTTTCTCCACAATACACATTTCGTAAGGAAGGAGATTCACACCCCTAGAGTCTGATCTTTCTGCTATTACAAAAGTCATTGCTCTTGCTGCTGGATTGCTACATGAACAGTGCCTGTGGCTCCAGGGGCACCCTCAGGCTCCCCACTTGCCACACAAAGGAAGACTAATTTTCTGCCTGTAGAAAGGAGTGCTGGGGCATAGAGTCCCTGGATACTAGGAGCTACTTATAGCTATACTGCATTAAGGAGGATTCTGCATTAAGGTGGTTTCTGCTATTTAAGAAGAGTAAGGAGCAGGTAGGATCCTGTACTCCTGGATCACACACTATCACTCAGAAACACTCCAGAGAAATTTGAAAGAATGGAGACAGAATATAAAAAGAGGAAAAAAATAAAAAGAAGAAGGGAAAAACCCCAAACACAAACCTAGAAAACAGATGGTAAAACCCTGGCTCTGCTGAAGCCAACGGTAAGGAGTTTTCCTGCTTATATATGTTACTGTTTTTCTCCAAAGGAGCAAGGTAAATGCAGAGGTTTATTTTGCAGATAGAAAACCAAAACAAAACAAAAAGATGAATGGATAAGAAATACATAGAGAGCTTTGAGGAAAATATTACAATATGAAATTTGTTGAGATGCCAGTGATGCTGACTGATAAAGGGCAGAGGACAGGGTAGTTTAGGCAGACAAAGATCTACAAGAGGCTGATTTGGGATTAAAATTTTAAGTGTGCATCATGGCCAAAATCTAGCTTTTAATCTGCAAAGGAGAGAAGTGATAGTACTGACAAATGAATGAAAAGAAAAAAGCAGCAATGTGAGTCTCTGTGAAGGAAGAGTGCTGTCAGAGTATCAGTTTTCTGACTTCATAATGCCAGCTACACTGTATGGAGCAAATGGATGCGAAGGGAACATATGAGAAGCAGTTGTGGCAATCTGCCTGTCAAAGTGACCAGTGTATTAGATTTACACATTCCTAACTGTTATGTACTAAATATGTCAAGCAATTAAATTTCTTTTTTTTTACTGCTCCACTGAATTTAATGTTTTTTCCCTCTCTCTATGGAATCTTTGTTGCTTGATCTTCAGTGAACTGTGATACTTCATTTTGCATTAGATTGTAACGCCAGAACTCTGTTCACCCATGCAGTAGAAGAGCTCCTGTAGGACCCTCCTGGGACACAAGCAGTGGTAAATGATGTGGTAGGAGTGGGTTTCAGTCAACCCTCATTTGTGTGTGCTGTGTATTTTATGTCTTCGAATTCAAATAGCAATCACTTTTTAAAAAATGAGTGCAGTGGCTTTAATTAGAGGACAACAGCAACAAAGAACCTGTAATTAAAAAACAAACATATTGTGTGGTTGATGCAGTGAGTAGTGCCTTTGTCATAAGTCACAGCGAGTCTACTCTACTCTTGGGTCAGGTTCAGTCATCAGCCAGCTTCAAGCGCAATCACTTCTAATTAACAAAGCTTTTGAACTCTTCCAGGGAACATGGTCTGGACCTCTAAGGTAATATGACAATAGTGAGACATGAAGCTCTTAAGGTTGTCTTTCCCTTCTACTGACTTCTTCCAGAAGGCAAGGTGGAGACACCCTTTAATAAAATTAAACCAATAGTATTATAGTTGCATTTTTATGCCATGTGTCTGTCCATCCCCCCTGCAGCCATCCAAGTCTTTCTCACTGAGAACCACCCTCCATGCTCTTCGTAATTTTGTATGCGTATCCATAAACAGAGAAGGAAGGCCATTACGGCTGTGCAAAGAAACTATCTCCTTTCTGTACTTTAACGAGCAGTATTAGGACTTGACACTAAAAGGACTGGTTTGAGTTGGGTTACATCTGGTTGACTTTGTGGAGGCAAGCGGCACCCATCTAAAACCTCCAGTTATAGGCAACAGCAGGGTCTTTTGAATTTGAGCTACATATTTTGGGCTGAAAGACGGTTGGAAAAGTAAACAAAGCCACAGCCTTGCACCAGAGGCTAGATTTATCTGATTTGGTGGTGCATTCAGGACCAAGACAGCAAAACCTTTTTAACACAGGTGCTTTGAAGAAACAAGGAACTCCACCACCAGTTTCCCCTGCTAAGAACGTGCAGTATCACCAATAACCTCACTAAACCATCCCAAAGGGATGGTATCATTACAGCTCTTTGATATGCAGATACACAAGGGTTGCTATTCTTATCCCGCTGTTTTTGCATTTAGCCTGTGGAAAACACAAACAGGTTCTCCCGTGCTCTCCCTGCGCCCATCCCTCTCGCTGCCACAGGTTGCGCAACCGCAGCGGACGGGCCACGGTCTGCAGTAGGAGCCAGTCCTGCTGCCGGCCACGGGCACACAATGTACTCACCGGTCAGTCAGTCCCTGCCCTGAGCATCGAGCATCACACGAGCCCAGCTCAGTCAAGGTGCGTATTTAAAACGTTCCAGAGCTCTTTTAAGCTAAGCCATAATTGACAGCCGGCTTTTGCAAAGAGCAATTTCGCAGGCGTCAAGTGTTAATTGCGGCCACGCGGATGAGCTTCCCTTGACTCACATCTACCGCTGCGTCACGCATGAGCACCCCTTCAGTCACGCCGACCAAACTGCCCGCCTCCATTTCATCAGGGAGGAAAAAAAACCCCACAAGCTTATAAAAATAGACGCGTTTTAAATGAAAGCAAATAACGCGCCGCCTCCCTGCAGCGACCAGTGCCTCAGGCCTCCCGCGCGCCGCTACACCGGCACCACCTCACCAGCCCCAGGCAAGGCTCGAACCCGCAGCTCCGGTCCTCCACCCTGCCCTCCCCGGGGCCGAGCCACGCATGCGCACAGAGCCGCGCAGGCCGGCGAGCGCTCGCTCCGGGGCGCAGCAACCCCGCGGCAGCGCGCATGTGCAGTGACTTCCGCGGCCCCGTAGGTGCGCGGCGCCCCCTCCCCCCGTCGCGCCATGGGTGACCCGTTGCGGAGGGCGGAGTCGGGCACTCAGGTGAGGCGCTGCCCCCCCCTCCATCCCTTGGGCTCCCCTCAGCCACGGGCACCGGGCTCTGGGCAGGCGGTCGGGAGGGCGAGGGGACGCCCCGCCGCTGCTAGCGGAGGAGAAGCGCTGGGCGCTCCTCTCCGTCCGCCCCGTGCTGACGGAGCTATGCTTCATCCCCGCCCCCTTGGGGCGGGCGGAGGGAGCGCTCGGCGGCCGCGGAGCGTCCCGGGGGAAGCGGTGTGTGAGGGAAGGAAGAGGAGCCGCGCCCTCCCGCCCCCGCCGCCCTTCCCCTTCCCCGCAGCCGGGGGGAGAGGGGCCCTGTCAGCAGGCGCAGGGCGCGCCTCACACTGAGCCGAGGTGCCCGCGGGTGTTGGGCCGCCCCGGATCTCCTCGGGTGTGCTGGTGAGGGCAGCGTGGGGCTCCGGCCGGGTGCTGTCTGCAGAGACCCGGGCTTAAACCCTGTTGTGGTTTCCCCTGCAGAGGGGGACATGCGAGGGCTATTCGGGTGTTCAGTAGTTCCTTTGTAAATGCCTTCTTCGCGCTCTCTCCCAAACATTGGAGTGAATACGGTAAGGGAGAGTCCTGAGGGAAGTTTTTGGTTAAATAAACAGTTTATTTAACCAAAAGCGGTGGAATTGCTTTCTTCGGAGAAAAGGGATTTTAGTTTGGGGTGTTGGGTTTGGTTTGGTTTCGTTGGGGTTTTTTTCCCCTGCTGGATGGTTTATTTTTGACTTGCAGGCACAGAACAAGGATGGTTTGGGTTGGAAGGGACCTTAAAGACCATATAGTTCCACCCCCCCCGCCGCAGTCATGGACACCTTCCACTAGACCAGGTTGTTCAAAGCCCCATCCAGCCTGGCAGTCAGCAAGTTAATTGCTTGAAGATGTGTGTTACTGTGTCAGAATAGTCAAAGTAGCACACATACAAGCACAGAAACCAGTGATAACTTATTATTAAAACTCCATGTGCTTTCAGTAAGAAACCTTTTTGACACTTAAAAGAAAATGCAGTAACAGCTGTGCTACGGTGAGCACGTGTGCACAAATGATGCATGCGAGTTGTGCTCTCTGTCCAAGTGGGTAAATGCATTTATTGTCCACGTAAGGAGCGTCAACAGGGAGCGTACACGGCAGCACCTGTAATGGGATGGATAACCAAACCCGAGCGAGGGAGGAACTGATAAATGATGGCTTAAGGAAGGGTAATGTAATGTACATTGTCCAGAAAAAATGGTAAAAGCCCTTGAAACAGAAAATGCTTAATTTAAACCAATACTTCCTCTAATAGCTTTGTGCGTAAGGTCAGGTTTCACTGAGAACTACACTAAGACCGCAGTCTTGTACTCTTATTATTGAATATAATTAATGCAACAAATTAGAACTTCTTGCAAAACACCTTTGGTATATCACTGTAAACTAAATGATAAATTGCTTGCATAAGTCTGCATGCCCATAGTTTACAAAAGCTCAGAGCAGTTATAGTGGTTGAAAATTAAATTGTGCCTTGTACTTAAGATAGGTTTGCATGTGTAAATAGCCTGTAGGGTAGCTCTAGCAGAGCTGGAGTATTTAGTTTGAATTTCTTTAACATTTTAATGAGGTAATATCTCATTCCTTACATTTATGCATAGCTTCATTGAAACTAATACAGTTTAAGCATGTAATGTGTTAGTGAGACTGTCCATACACATATTTCTTTGTTAAAAAGATTAAATGGATAAATTATAAACGACATAGTTGAAATATTTGAGTCCCATCAGCCTTGTCATTAATGGAATTTAACCCTGCTGTCGCCTAATTCATGCTGTATATACCTATTTTTCTGTACCTAATTGCACATATGTGCAGTTTCTTGCTCGCATAGTTACACTTCTGAGAACACCTAAGAGCAAAGATCTACCACTAGCAGGTTGCTAAGAGGTGGCATTTTGTATAAAAGAAGGCAAAAAGAGCATTATGAAAGAAGAAATGAGCATCTACAGTTCAATTACAGAATCTGAAGTCACCAATATGCGAGTTGAAATTGTTTGGGTGGGTTTTTTCCTCAAGCACTCAAATTCAGAGGCTTTCCTCACTGGTGCTGCGCTGCTCTGTTCCATATGCTGTCTGTGACAAAGCCTGGGACACCTCATGTCCACCAGAAAATCATAGAATGGTTAGGGTTGGAAAGGTCCTTAAGATCATCTAGTTCCAACTGCCCTGTCATGGGCAGGGACACCTCCAGATTACTCTTTAAATGATGTAGATTTTTCCCCTCCTCCTCATTTTACAGGTGAAATGCAGGAAAGCAAAATGAAGTGCCTTCCCTGGAGCAGAACGAAGGTGGTGGTTGCTCATTTGGGGAAACTCAAGTTGTCCCTCTTTAGTATCAGCAGAGGTGAGGGATGCTGGTGTAGTACCTCATCTCAGCTTTGCTTCCATCACTTCTGCTGTAGTGTGGACAAACCTTTGTCAGATTTGAAGGAAATCTGTTCGCTGTTTCTGCCAGGAACCCCACTGCTCCCAGCATGACACTAATGAGGCAAGTGCCTTTGGAGATTCTGCTTCAGAACTCGGAAGTAAATACAAGTTTGATAAAAACACAGGTGCGCCATCATCACTGAATTAGCATAAATTACCTACATGAGCAGTGCTTGGAGTAAGCACCTGTAGTTACTTAAAATGAATATATAAACTCGGCATTTAAATAACCACAGATTCATATTTAAACTATAGTGATTGATCCACCATGTATTTCCAAAGCTCCAGCAGTGTGCTTAGACGAGTGACAGTCTAATAGACAGGGTCTCATGATTTCCCAACTACAGAAGATGTATTCATTAATGTGCTAATAAACTGGGGACAATAAGGCTGCAGAAATGTGTTTAGACCCTCAGTAGCTGTGACTCGCAGCACCCACCATCGAGCCCCTGAGATCGCTGAGCAGTGCTTCCTTTGCTAAAACATTAACAGCATCAGAAAGCAGCAGCCTGTGGTGGTTTTCCTGCTTCTCCTGACTTCCACTGCCGGCTGGCAGGGGTGAGAGGTTCCCAGCCCTTCTCTGTGGCGGTGTGACCTCTCCTTGCCATCTGGATTATCGCTTTGCCCAGGTCCCAGGACCCTGCTGGTTCCCAAAACATTCAGGAGCTCACCTTGTGAGGGTTTTCTGTGCCACACAAATGCGTGAAATGTAGTGGGCGCATATGCAGATGCAGAGCAAGGTCAACTCAGGTGGTTTTATGGCCCTTCAGTGGACCTGTCAGAAAACCCTCCTGAATATGTGTGAACAGGCAAACAAAGGCAAGCACACTGACATTTTGGTAATGGAAGGGAATGTTAAAATGTCAGTGAAAATGTCACATTTAGATTCCCATTGTGACCACTTGAAGTAAATTCAGGGCCTTTTAATGGAGTTCTATCCTGCTGTTAAAGGCAAACACACACAACTGTTTAAACAACTTGTAAGACAATTCAGAGCAGATGTTGCTCGTAAATGTGGCAGGGAGGAAGGCAAGATAAGACCGTGGTGTGTTTAAAGGTGTGTGCTTACCGGTCCTTTTGTGACTGGATTTAAGGAAGATGGGATAAAACTGAATGGAATTTGTTTTGTTTAAATCTTTAAACGACAACTGGGTGTCTTGTAGAATTAAGTATTTGGCACTGGGGTGTGTGCTGTGGCAATGCTCTGAGCAACCTGGTAGTTTCCTTTCCCATGTGTCTTAATACATGTAGGGAATAACAGCTGTAGCACTGGGTGAAATGTTCATTCTTGGTTTACAAACATACGCCAGAACTACAAATAAAACAAGTTATGTGAATACCTGCCTGCTTCCTATGCAAATATCTGTCAATTTAAGAAACTGACCATGAACTTTGGACTAATTTGTTTTACAAGGGGCTTTGGAGGAACTTGCTTTACAAATTTCAGCTTGCTTTAGAGAGGTTCTTGTAGAGCCACTGGTGGCTAATTACTTTTCATCATCCTTAATCCATACTCTGTTTGAACAAGTAATGATGATATAATAGAGTTGTAGCCTAGAAGAGTCCTGTGTAACTTTTCAGATGAAATGTGCATGGTTTTACTTACAAATGCTCAGAGGGACTGACTCAGGAGGCTAATGATGGGTAATGGTTCACCTCTCGGGCAACAGTTTGTTGTGGAGGTGGTGGTTATTACCAATGAACTTCTTTCCCTTTATTCTGTTCAAATGGCAGCACTGCTGTATACCAGGGGTGATCCCTCCTGCTAGTCTTATCTGTGCAGCTTTTTCTTTTTAAGCTTTATTCCCCTAATGTATATCCACCTTTTACTGCCATTGAATCTGCATGCTTATTCTTCGTAAGGATAGAGCCTTCTGTTGCTGTAGTCCAAACTATAGTTTTCCATATGTATTTATGAAAATATTTTTTACATCAGACTACTGTTTTGATAGGGTTGTCATGGAAAACTCTCAGTTCTCAGAATCCTTTAAATTTGATTCCCAAGGCCCATGATTTTGAGTTAACAGCATGTCTTTCCTGTCTTTTCTTTAAAAGCTACTTGCACGACTTGAGGGCAGAAGTGCTCTGAAGAATCTTGAACCTTATCTGTTTGCTGAAGAAGGATCTCCTGTTCATGGTAAAAAATGTATTTTTATCCCATTTATGGAAGAATGTTGGTGTGAAAGTACGCTCAGAGCAGTAGCACAGAGATAAGCATACAAGTAGATCTTTTTGTCCTGGATTCAGAATTTCAATTGTTGATGTAGTTTTATGTGGACTAGATAAAATAATGCAGAGTCACTATTCAGAACATTACTAAATGGACTTTAAAATCTACCTTCTGGGTATCAAAACACAGGTGTAGGTGAGGAAATACCTAACATGTTGGTCTGTTTCTAGTAGTTTTACAGAAATTTGTTCTCGATTATGTCAGTTAACCTTTTTTTTAATCAGTGGTCTGAAAAAACCACCACAAAGTCATAAATTTGCAAAGAACCTGAGGATCAATAAACGGCAGAGTTCAGTGGTATGGAGTGGTCTGGATGAGTTAGGAGAAGGGTTCATAAGCAAGCACTGTCAATAAAGCTAAGTAATCAAGGTACTCAGTCTTGGCCTGAAAAATCCTGTTTATACTGAGATGGAACTTTGGAAACAATTCCATTATGAATATAGGTACTAATCAGCTGAATGAGTTTGCAGATGATGTTAGGATCAAAATGGCTTATATAGACCTTCAGTGAATAAATGAGAATTTCACATTGGAGGAATCAGGCTACCTCCCAGTGACACCAGTACAAGTTTAAGGTAGATTCTTCTAGCAAGAAGTTTTTAAGATCAAGATTGGATGTTTTAATGAAGGAAATTATTGAGCTAAAGAGAAAACAGCACACTTAGTAATTGCTTGATTATTCAGGAAGTCAGACTGGTTTTTCAGATTGTGTAAAGTTTAATGGATTTCACCATGGAGGAGACTAGAAATCTATAGCAGAAAAGGTGCATCAGTCGCAAAATGTAGCAATTGTGGGAGGCACTACAGTTGTTGAATGTATGTATGAATGAACAAATGGATGAATTTCAAATGAAAAACGTGGCTGCAGTGGTTATCAACATACTTGTCTGCAGTTGGAAGTTTGGGGTTTTTTTATGAAGCGTACACACAAGAAGCAAATGTTTGAGACTAAACTGGCCATGTTCTGGTAGAACAGACTGTCAGAAGCCTTCCTGGGGGTTACTAATTGCCTTTGCTGTCACAGCCCACAGTGTTACGTAATTCCATCATCAAATTATCAGCTTTGCTCTTAAAAGCTGCGTAGGTTGTTCATGTCTATCCAAAGACTGTTCCAGAACCTCAGTTCTAACGTGGCTGGAGATCTTCTAAATTCATCCCTGGTTTCTCTGTGCCAACATGGTCGTTGAGCTTCTGAAGCACTTCTTTTTTCTGCTTTTAACAAATGGCATCAATTATTACCCATATTGGTCGTGCTTTCTGGCTGACATTAATGAAGCTGTGTAACATTTTAGCCCAGACCTTTAGCTACGTACACATAAATGGACTTCACCTTTTATTACATTTTTGCTTTGTCTTTTAATACCGCAGTATTCATGTGAGTCCATATGTTATTTTGATGTGTGTTCTCATTATTCAGTCTTAAATTCCTGTTGAAGACCTGCCTCTCCATTTGTCATGAACTTGACTTTTAGTAGGTCACTGTGGAATACTGTAATACATTGCCCATGAAAGCCATACTGAACAGCTCTTAATCTAAAATGCTGTGATTAAAGCAGTGCAAAGACCTAAATTATTCTTTTTCCTGATGGTATTTGAAACACAGAGATGAAGTTTCAATAAACTGCCCAAAGGTTACATCATAGTTAAGTGTTCATAACATGTATGTCAGAGTACTATAAAATAGGAACAGCTAATATAGGTAGTGCTGTGATATTCTAGTCACTGCTTCTAATTATGATGGATTTGCATATTGGAGAACACATAAGCATGTTAATTACATATCATTTAAGCTCTTCTGGAATGGAGCAAAAGTGACACGAGCTTTAAATAATCTTTCACTGTTGGCAGCCATATTTCTCCTGTGCCATTGGTATGAAGTTGTGGGTGTCAATATAAGGCTCTGATAATTCAGCAATAGTATGACACCCAGAATTAACTTGAAATAAATATTAGGCCTTTCTACTTTACCGATAAATGGCACAGATATTAGTGACAGCTTCTGCACAGTAACTTCGAGGTACCTGATGATGTGAAACCTGCAGTTATTGCTGCGTATTCTAATAACCTGTTTGTAACTGCAGCATCAGAAAACCAGTGTTAGCTAATGTAATGATCACAGACAAAACTTAATGCAAAAGAGGACACTGAACTGATGACTAGGACTGAGCACAGTTTCAGTTAAAAATCCATTAATGTTACATAAGTATTTACATTTATGCAACATCATTTAGTTTATCCTGTTAGGCCACTGAGCAGCCGTGTACTATTGTGCTCTTCAGTCTGTCCTTCGCAGGCCAGTTCAGGCTACTGTGAGCCAACCAATGTGTAAGGTGACTCCTTAAAAAGTACTTCTTGAATGTTCAGTGCTGAATTTCATAGGAAATCATTCTGCTTATGCATCTTGATCTTATAAATCTTTACTATCTTAAGTCTTCATTAGCCCATTAGTTTGTTTTCACACATTTTGCCAAGCTAATGGAACATAATCTACTGATAGGTAGAAGGACAACACCAGTTCTAAGAGGAAATTTTCCCATTAGCTTTCTTCCATGTTAAAGTGTCTGTTCCTACTCTGTCTCTCAGACTGTTTTCATCCTGTGACAGTATTTTTTTACTAATCTTCCTTTCAAAGTTATTTTGACATTAATGGATGATGCCAGTACTGACCTGCTGTGAGGGCGTCAAAGGCTTCTTGGAAACGTTGCTAGCCACACTTCCTCCTCTGCTGTATCATGGGTTGCCCTCTCAGACCCAGGAAGATGAAATTTCCCTGTTATCTTACTCTAACAGCCTTCTTGCTAATTTAATGAAACCCTACATTTATAGATGTTGCTATAAATGGCTTCTGTTTTGCACCCATTCTTCTTGTGGGCAGCCTCTTTGATAATCATGAAGGCACAGAAATCCCTGGCTCTCTTGAGGTTTTTTTAAAGTCCGAGCTATTACTCCTTTCAGAGTGACTTAAGTGTTTTGGTCAAACTACGGCCCAGATGTGTCTTGTTCAGCAGTGTTGAACAAGCTTTGAAAGGTGCTTAACTGTCTTGCTGTTACAATTTACAAAACACTGCCACAAAAATTCCTAACAATGATTTTTCATTTAACTTAGTATTTTTACTTAAATAATTCTGTTAGTTGTACCCATAAAAGCTCATCCAGTGTTATTCTGTAACACACAAGACATCCTGACCGAATGTCTTCAAATGGATAAAGTCATAGAATCATAGAATGGTTAGGGTTGGAAAGGACCTTAAGATCACCTAGTTCCAACACCTTGCCATGGGCAGGGATGCCTCACCCCACACCATGTCATCCAAGGCTCTGTCCAACCTGGCCTTGAACACTGCCAGAATGAAGCATTTACCACTTCTTTGGGCAACCTCTTCTATTTCACGGGAAAAGCTTTCCTGAATCAGTACCAAACAGTAACTCAGGTTTGCCCACTGCTGCTTCTGAGTGGCCATGTGTAGCTGCTGGTTTGTCTTAAGCAAGTCATATTTTGCTGTAAAGGTAGTAGATGAAGCAATCTGCATTGCAGATTGGCCAAGTCAATCAGTGGCTGGCAGAAGCGTTGTGCCAAAGCTAGTGGCAGACAGACATACTTTGTTCCTTAACAAGAGGTGCCTTACGCAATTGTTCTAAAATATTTCAGTAGATGAAATGTGAGGGAATGACCTACCCAGCATGTTTAAGAGGAGTTCTTCCAAGTTAGTATCTTATCCTAACAGGGTGCGGTTATGTTACTGGCACAGTCTGTGGCAGCAGAGCAGCTGCTGGCTGCAAGTGGCAGAATTGGACATTGCGACCTGTGAATAGGAAGAGAAAATGAAGATTTATATCATAGGAAGTTTAATTGTTGTTCATCTTGAAAGTGGGGAGAGCCATTCAGAACAGATGAGTGAGGGTTTGGGAGGGAATCAAGCTTTTTTATAAATTTCAAAGTATCAGAAGTTCATAAAATGAAAATGCAGTTGTGGCACAGCAGGAATTCCATTATCCATAATGGTGAGCAATCTGAGTGTCACTGGAATGGACAGAACTGTCACATCAGGTGTAAATTGCTTTCAGCACTTGCAACGGGTGAAGTAAGAGCTTAAGTTTCTTCCCCACCACCCTCTGTCCCTCTTCCCAGGGCGTATCTTGACATTGTACGCACTTAAGAACAAGGATGTCCTCTGGAAGTTGAGTAGTGACTTGAAAAACCCTGTTAACTCAGGCAGGCAAAAACATGTTTAACTAAAGTTGTAATTAATTCTCTATTCTTGCATCCCCCCTGTGAAAAGCCGTTATGCCATTTGCACTTGCCAAGGCCATAGAAATCTCTCACCTTCCTGCAGTTACAGTCGTGTGATTCTCCCTTACTGCATATCTTCACCCTTCTGCCTGAAATCCCAAATCTCATAAATAAATAATCCAGTTTCCAAAATTAGGAATTTCTAAAGAGTATCTAGTAATTCAACTGTTTTTAGAGTCTTGCTCTGATACAAGACATCAGAAGACATTGGAAAAGACCAGAGTATCTTGCATTCACATCCGACAAAAAACTGCTTTCCTAGTAAAGCATAATGTTTTTCTAATTAATATTTTAAATGTGAGCTGTATTTTACTGACCCATGTGGAGCAGGTGGTTAGGATGAGTCCATTTATGAACAGAGATCCTGTGCTTCAGACAGGAGAACCATTGCCCGGAGTTGAAGGAATCCAAGTCCCCCGTGTCAAAACCAGCAGTTTCATATTATGATCACCGCAGAAGAATATAAGTGCTAAATAAATATACCGGCATTCTCTTTACTGGTCACAGATTCCCCTTGATATTTCACGATGTGCACAGATACTGAACAAGCATGTAGCGTACCTGAAATGCTGAAGGACAGTCTGTGCTGTAAAAAATACATGTGCCAACATCATTTGGACCTCTAATATGTCAACTTTTTGTGGTTTGCTTGTCCTCTACTTGTTTTTTTATTTCTTAATTTTGTGCGTGTAGGATAAATAGATGGTTTCTTAGCCACTCTTGTGTAGCAGCTTCCTTTTCAGTCTTCATTAACCTGTAATGATACAGATGAAATCTAGTTGCCAACCTTTTACTGATACTGGTGCACTAGATGCTATTTGCAGGGGCTTTTCCAACCTTTGTTCCCAGTCAATTTTTTCCACTTCAGAGGCCTTTCTTGAAAACTGGCATTTCTTTTGGTAGACACTAACCAGGATTTAAACAGTTTTATGAATATTAAATTTTCTGTGCCTTTAAACTGAAAGAGGGGAGATTTAGATGAGATATGACAGAGAAGTTCTTTACTGTGAGAGTGGTGAGGCACTGGCACAGGTTGCCCAGAGAAGCTGTGGCTGCCCCATCCCTGGCAGCGTTCAAGGCCAGGTTGGATGGGGCTTTGAGCAACCTGGTCTAGTGGAAAGTGTTCCTGCCCAAGGCAGGCGGTTGGTACTGGATGAGCTTTAAGGTCCCTTCCAACCCAAACCATTCTGTGATTCTAAAATGCATTTTCCAATTTCTGGAATAGTGAGTACTGGTTCAGCAAACACTGAAAACTGACTCTGAGCGGTAAGTAGTCCTGCCTGATAACCTGCTGCTCTGTTTTTAAACAGGAGATGTCATTGAATTCCACGGACCGGAAGGAACAGGAAAAACAGAAATGCTTTATCACCTGGTAGCCCGGTGCATCATCCCAAAATCAGGAGGAGGTCTGGAAGTGAAAGTCATGTTCATTGATACAGACTACCATTTTGATATGCTTCGTCTAGTTACCATCCTTGAGAACAGATTGGCACAAAGGACAGAAGAAATTATCAAGGAATGCCTGGGAAGGCTCTTTCTGGTGAACTGCAGTAGTAGCACTCAGTTACTCCTCACTCTCTACTCTTTAGAAAACATGTTTTGCACTCACCCCTCTCTCTGCCTTTTGATTTTAGATAGCATATCAGCTTTTTACTGGATAGACAGAAGCAACGGAGGGGAGAGTCTCACCTTGCAGGAGATGAATCTGAAGAAATGTGCTAACTTCCTTGAAAAGCTTGTGAGCGAGCATCACTTAGCCCTCTTTGCCACAACACAGATGCTTATGCAGAAATCTGCAAACTCTGCAGAAAGCTTTTTCCCTTTAAAACTGACACACGAAACTGATACAGACTATAGACCGTATCTTTGTAAATCATGGCAACAAATGGTAACCCACAGGATATTTTTCTCTAAGCAATGCAATTCTGGCAACAGCAAAGGTTTTACAGTCACTTCTTGCCACCTCAAAAGAAACCATGTAGTAAAACGTTCATTTAGTATTGCAGAATGCGGAGTTCAGTTTTAATTTGTTTGTTTCTTAAACATGTAGCAAATCCTGGTGCTTAATCCTCACTGGCTCTAAGTAGTTTTTAGTACCTTTTAAACTAGTTGGTTGTTGCTGGATAATTAAGGATTTTTGTCACCATTCTGTCACAAGATTTTAATTCAATGAAGGGCAGGAAATGTTAACATGTTTGAAGTACTGTATACGTTCAGTCCAAACTAGCGAGGAATGTTGAAATTACTTGTTTGTACTTAATGAATGAAGAGATTAAATCAACAAAATCATAATCAAAGACATTCTGAACTCCTGTATCTTTCAGAAATCTAACCTATGTGATATGTGGCCAAATGCACTGACTTCATTTCTGGGTCTTACTGCTTTATACTCCTCTTCCAAACTACAGAACTAGAAGCCTTGTTGTCCATGGAGGAGACTGCAAAAAGTTCACTGTTTAGAAATCCTGGTCTAGGTTTATTCCCGGTCACCTGGGGCATATGAAATGCATTCACAATTTTGCCTGAAGAAGAGGATTCATTTTCACAGCCTGTTAAACAGTGGTAACCTTGACCATGCTTCCCCAGGCTCGCAGCCTCTCTGTGTTAGCGTGTGCTTGGAGAAGTGAGGATTGCAGGTGTTTTGACCCTTACAAACCTCTGGGTCTGAAGAACTTACAGCGATCATAGAAAGGGAGGCCTGACTGCCTTCAGGAGCCATGAAGGAAAACTAAAGACCCAGCTCTGGGTACCTGTGAGTTTGTGCTGCACGCAGCAAACAGTTTAGGCTTTGAAAATAATGGCATGTGGGTTATGGGTTGTTCTGGGTGTGGGGGGTTGGCTTTTGTTGGGTTTTGTTGGTTTTTTAGATGTATTCACAGACATATGTTTGTGTTTTCTTTCTCTGCCCTCCCTCATTATTTCTTCCCACTTCTTTCTCTTCTCCCACTCTCTCTAAGAAATCCAGGAATGCCATGCCTCTGGTCTTCACCAATATGTATTTGCCACATGTAGAACATTTGTGTGCAGGATTTGGCATGCAACATGTTGCAATTCTGGCAAAGAAGATTCAGAACTTATGGGAAATGCCCTACAGTTCTGGCAAAGAATAGCATATTATTTATTAACCTAGAGTGCCCTTTGAAAGCTTCAAAGTGCTTTACAAGAAAGAAAATTGCACACAGTACATTATTTAATACAAAAACTTACATTAGCTTACAAATTTAAATTACTCAAACAAGGGGGAAAATATTTCTCACAGCAATATTCGTTCAGTCATGTTGCACAGCTTGTTTCATAGTTTAGATTGAACAGATTGTTAACAAAAATGCATATTAAGAAGAGATATCTAGCATAGTATCTTTTTGAGGAGGATGCCTAAAAAACTCTGTTGTGAGACACCGTTTAATTTCCTAACTTCTGAAGCCAGCTTTTTCAAGCTGAACATACATGTGGGTTCCCAGCTGTGTGTAACTCAGCATGTATACCCAGACCTCAATATGTAGAGCTAGGAGCATGTATCTGTACTGTCATTCACAGAATGTGGCATCCCTATGATTTGGCTGGATTTCTGCACAGACAATGAGTGTCCCACCTCCAACTGCAGCCAGTTCCAAAGGTTTGGGAAGGAGTGTGAGACACATTGGTTTTCAATGTCACGGCCTCCCTGAGGATGGGGCTTGAGGAGCTCCTAAGCAGAGCTGTGGTCAGACCTGTTTTTGATGGATGTTGATCAGACCTATCTTCCATGAATTCATCCAATCCATTTTTAACTTGCCCTCTTGGGTTCCACCATGTTTTTTCACAATGAGTTCAGTTTAATTATTCTTTCTGTGGAAAAACTTCCTTTTTTTCTTCCCGTCTCATTTTAAACCTTCCATCTGAACACTTCCTCACGCTGTCACTTCTTTTACTGTGACACATGAGCAAAGTTTGCCTTTTCACCATCTCTGCAGAGGTGATAACTTTATAGACTGTCACTTCATTTGTGCTTTCTCTTCCATCAACACCAGTACGTACTTTATTTCAGAACTTGTGTAAGTGCACAAATACATTAAAAACATACAACTTAACCATTCCTAGATTGGACCCGAGGTAGATGGTTTTACATGAGTAGACGCTTCCACTCGGATTAATTATAAAGGGCTTACATGAATTTTTTTGTTAAAAAAAAATTGGAAAGATTTAAGTAGAACTAAAGAACTTTTAAATGTGAAAATTACCAGACTGTATAATTTCTATCACAGAAAACCATCAATCCCCTTTTCTGTTGGAGAATTTAGCTCTACTGAGACTAACTGCTTTGTAAAATCATATTTACGAAAAAATGTGTTGGAAAAAAACCACCCAAAACAATGGCAGTGTTCTGGCATTCCTGTCTGGAAAAGAAGCTTTTACGTTACTCACAATGTAGTTGATATTTTACATTGTACAATAAAAGCAATGCCTAAATGGAAATGAAGCCAAAGTTGTAATTGATCAAAAAGAGCACCCCAGGAAATTTTTTAATTTCCCAGTTTTATTTTTACTTTGAAAGAAAACAGATATTCTTTTTAATTCTCTGGTAATTGCAATATTCATGCTCTGCAAGTTTGCTATAGCAGTATCGCATGGCTGGCTTTCAAAGGTGCTGAGCATCTGCATATCCCTGTACATTTGCAGGAGGGACAGGCAGTGTGCAATCCGGGAGTGCACTGACCTTACTTGCTGCTAAAATTATGCCATTTAGAAAAATGAACCTTGAGGATACAAGTCAAAGAAAGATGCAGTGATAAAGAGCCTGGGAAGCAGCAATTTTGTTCATACCTTAATGAACTGTGGATATTAAAAATGGGTTTTTACCATTTTTTTAAACGGTGAATTATCTTTATTAAAACTATGTAAAAATTGCAGTTAATGGAGAATGCAGTTTCTCCTTGTGGGAACAGGAACAGTATATTAAATGTAGCATTATATGTAGTTTATAGTATTAAATCCATATTCTCCTCTCTCACCTAGACCTACGTTACCGCCCAGCCTCCGGCCCACTGTCTAACCTGGAGCAACCTGTGCTGCCACAGCTCAGCCTCCCAGGGAGGAAGCGCCTTTTGGGTTAGCAGGTCTGTGCCACTGGAAATCAGCCCTGCAAAAAAGATAAATGCATGTCATTAGGTATGAGGCTGAACACATGTATTACTCAGCTCCCATTTCTCCCGGTATTTCTTAGAAATGAAAATCCTTTCGTGTCAGTGTCATTGTTCTGCAGCTCGCTGTTGTATTACTGAGACTTTTGTAGGTGTAGGAACTTTTTACATTCCTTAGAATTTTTGTTTGTTGCTTCATATGCAACATGGATTTAAAGCAGTGAGCTTGAAACAAAGAGAAACTAGTTCTCCCTTTTTTCCTCATCCTTTTTATCATGAGACAGCTTTTCAGCAAAACAAAATTAAGGTTTTACATTTATTTTCAAATTAAACCAGTATTTCTGTGGACACCTGGAAGGAAAATGTCATTTTTATATTCAGCACAAAGTTCTTTGTATTCCTGGACCTTTTTATAGAGCAAATAAAATACAAATAATGGTTTGCTTGGTTTAAGTTTGTACTTGCATGCAAAAATTCAAGTTTCGTTTTTCTTACATAACTGATTCCAGACAGTTAATTTTCCATAGAGCTTGGAAATAGCAGAAGATAAAGGTTCTCATCTGGAAACATACCTGCAGTTGTGTTTTTACTGGAGGCTAATGGACAAAGGCAGAAGACAACACTATTTTGATGGCTGCTGGCCATAAGGCTTAGACCATGTCCTGAAGAGGAACATAACAGTTAACTTATTTTCTGTGGCTCCTCTAATAATTGCCTCTTGAACTTCTTTATCCAAGTGTATTTCTGATATGCAGGTATCATAGCAGGGCAGTGGCCAACACCATTTTGCAATCAGCAAACCTTATGCAAGAATTAATACCCATTTCAGGAGAAAGCCATGCCACCAAACTTGAACTTGTATAGGACGTTGCAGTGAATACTCACCTGCGTAAAGGCTGCAGATAGTATTAATGTTTCCAACAACAGTGCAGCAGCGTGAGACTTGGGCATTTTGTAAAGAAGGGGAAACTGAAAGAGCTTGGAAGACCTCTTGAGGCTTTGGCAGTGGAGAAAAGTTCCAGGCAGAAAGGAGCATCAGTACCATGCATCTGCAGGATCTTCAGGGTTGAAAACTCTCATGCCCTGCAGCAGTCTCTGAAATAAAAGGTTTGGCCATCCCTGCACATAAAAGAAGACAGGAGAATGGCACTGAGCTATGAATAACCTATGGTATGACAAAAGGACTCCAGAACTGTTCACTAACATGTCTAGCATGGTAATACCTTCAAATATAAAGTTGGCCATAGCTGACCTGCGGGTTCTTCCCACTGAAAGATGAAACTGGGGATGGATTCATTTAGATTGGATATAAGGAAGAAGTTCTTTACTGTAAGGGTGGTGAGGCACTGGAATGGGTTGCCCAGGGAAGTTGTGAATGCTCCATCACTTCCGGTGTTCAAGGCTGGATTGGACGTAGCCTTGGGTGGCATGGTTTAGTGGGAGGTGTCCCTGCCCCTGGCAGGGGTGTTGCAACTAGATGATCTTAAGGTCCTTTCCAAGCCTAACTATTCTATGATTCTATGATTCCACTGTGTAAATGCTGTATAGCTTATTTATATGAAGGTATAAAACCCTGCTTGTCTGGACCCAGGAGGAATTAAATGTAAAAACAGACTTCCTTTTCTTATGTTGTTTTATTTTCTTTTTTCTCTCCCTTCCAGCTCTAGGCGCCTTCCCAACAGTCAGCACTTAGCTCCAAGAGCACTCACAGCTTTCTGTGTCAGGCCTGTGCTTCACTGGAATTGGATAGTTTTCTCCTTTGCTGAGAGTTTATGTGTGCATTCTTTATGATCAGCATAGACTGGGAGACCTGAATACAGAAGACTGAACCCATGTGACACATCAGTGTAAGCAGGAAGTAACTTTGGAGACTTCTTTCTATACGCAATTGGGAGTAATGTCACATTGGAGTAGATGCTTTTGAAGAAACATGGCTGTGACTTTCCCTGGGAAAAGGTTGGCAGTCTTCCCTCTGCTTTCCTGCACTGCTTTGCATCCTGCCCCAACCAACTGGTTGGTGTACCTGTGTGGGCCACAGTGCTTGAGGATAGCAGTGACAAGATGTCACCGCCTTGCCAAATGCTGGGGAACAGCCATGTTCTGGATCTTGGCACTCTCATCCTGCAGGAGTTGGCACAACCACTATAGCTTTTACTTTAAACCATTTGCCAGGTTTCTTTCTCATGCATGAAGCCAGGCCTGTGCTAAAGACCTCCTAGCCCTGGGGGGAGATAAGAAAGAGAAGAAATCTTGGGGGGGTTGATTACAAGAAGTACAAGATTTTTAGGCTGCTGCTATAGAAAGACCAAGCAAGGCCCTGAGGTTCCTGGCAGTGGATGATAGACGTCAAGGCCTGAACGGTGGCTTGGTGAAGGTCAAAGAACAGACTTCACATCTTCCTTTCCAACTGCCCATATTGTGAAGGGGTGAATAGGATTTTTGACTTGGAATATACGTGCATACTTTCATACTTTATCATACTGCTGAGAGGGAATACCGTGCTATGGTGGGCAGTATTGTCTCTGAAGTGAATCTCAAGCCTTTCTCAAACTCCATCACTGACAGTTCTGTCTCCAGCCCAACATCTCCATGGACTCCCAGTGTCCACCTCCATGAATGAACAGCAGTGCTGCAGTGATCAGTGAACATCATCACATTTGCCTTTACTGGGCATGAGGGACACTGTGTGTGTTGGGCATCGTCATCTGGAGCAGGTCTGAGCCATGCCTTCCAACTTTAACAGTCCTCCATATCTGACATGATGCCACTGGTCAGTGAAAATGCAATAGCAAGTCCACACCATCTGAACAGCCAGACTTCCAACTGCAAACCCATCCTCTGGCCTCAGTCAGCACTTCAGTAGTACCACTGCTGAGCCCCTAGCTGACTCCCAATCTCTTGTGCTGTGTTTTCACTGAAGAATCCTTTTTCACGGAAGTGCACAACTCCAGGTGTTATCCCACAGTCATGCAACAAATCCATGCCATATTTGGACAATGCAATGAATGGGTTTAGAAAATCAGGGTATGTTAGTGGAGATCTTGTCAAAGCAGACTGGTTTCTGCTCAGTAAAATCTCAGGCAGTTTTAACAACTCTGAAGCTGCTTTTGACTTGAAAAACTGCTAATATTTTGCAAGTCAAAAGCAGCTTCAGAGTTGTTAAAAACTGTATTTTTAGGTACAGAAATTACTCTAGCATGTCCTCAACATTATAAGGTCAGGAGAAGTCCCTGCTTTGCACAGTGGAAGTTGTGCCATTCCAGCTGCACAGCATCTGGAGATGTTGCTCTGCTGACTTCCAGCAGTACATCACCTGCTGGCTTTGTCTTATCCCTCCTCAAAAAGCAGCATGCCTTTGCGATTCGGGTTCATGGATGGGGTCATGCCCTGTGGCCAATATCCTGCCTGCAGCAGGGCAGGTATGATGACATGTAAGTCTTCAGCAAGTTCTCCACACAGTTAATCCGAAGGCTGCTCACATCCTGCCTCACTGCTGTGGAAAGCAGCGCAGTGGAGGAGTAGCCCAGCTTGTCTTGGGTGCCTGAAGCCACCCCTGAAATGATCGAGGTTTCCTCACCAGGTTCAGAATCATGGAAGGGCAGCTGGGAGAGAGTCTCCAAGGCAGAGCTGTGCCACAAGTGGGAAGAGGCTCTGAGGTATAAAACTGTGAAAAGTGTTTAATAAAAATTGTCTGTTGCAAAGCTGAATAATGTAAGAGCTTATTAATTTCTCATCCTGCAAAGCTATCAACTCACACAGCCAAACCATCCAGAACTGGGGAGTTAACTACTGCCCAGTCTGAGTAAGGAAGTGAGAGGGGGAAGCGTAGAGAAGAGGGAGGCTGTTTGGGGAGCCTCTCATGGCTTTGCTAAAGCATGCGAAAAAGGAAAGCCATATGGTCAGCAGGAGTTGGCAGGCAAAGGGCTCTGTTTCAGTCAAGAGCCTGTGAAAAATGCCCACAATGGAGAGAAATGGCTTCGCTGGAAACAGGAAACAGACTCCAAAATGGTCAGGAGGTTGCAGGAGCAGCCAGTGGCCACCATGACAAAGAAAACCTGGCTGGAGAGGACACACCACCAGAGCTGCAGGTCTGCTCCTGCATGTACTAGTGGGAACAGCTCATTGCCACTCCAAGCTCCTCTCACAGCTCCTTCCAGCCACAGGTGGGAGAGAGTTCAAGGCATTCTGACAAGCGGAAGGCTGGTGGGAAGCCACTCTGTCCCCATGGCTGCCGGGCAGTCTTGCCCCATGGTGGGGAGCTTTTGCTTACAATGTCATGACTGATGCTTTCCCTCATCCTTTATCTTAATACCTTGACATTGTGATTCTGCAGCGAGGCTAATGCCACTGTTTGCACATAGATTACCATATATATCAGTGGTACTTTTCTGACAAGAAAGTCCCATTTTGTGAAGTTATACAGGTGCTCCTACTTTCACCCATGAAAATGATGCTATTAATAAAATCTATGAATACCCTAAGCAAATGATACAGACCAGTTGCATAGTCAGTGAAGCTACAGAAACCAGCAGAGCGTTGAATAACCCATGCAGTTAAAGGAAAGGGCTCACTGTCTTTAAAATCCATGGAGGTGTTAAAAATACGATTACTCTGCTATTCTGTTCACAACAAACATTGCAGGTTGATGCTACACAACCCTTCCCATTGATTGATGCGGCCTGCACAAGCACTCTCAGTGTATTAAGCCCGAAGTCCCTGGCTGAAGATAATTAACTTAAACATCCCTATCTCTCAGAGCAGACTCACAAAAGAATTTGCTAGCACAGTTGTTGATGTGGAAGTGTCCTGTGGGATGCTGTAAGCATCCTAACAACTGGCTGGACTTTCTGCTTCTCTCCCACAGTTGCGGTTAAGTAAAACAGCAGCCAGTGCTGGCTGGAGGCAGGCCTGGTGCCTGCCAGAGAGTGCCCATGATCAGCTCAGCTTCCCAAAGGCACTGCTGGCTGATAAACACTTGGGAAAAGTTCCATCTCCCACCACGGCAGGGGAGTAAGCAGGATCCTCCTGGGCTCAGGAGGTAAGTCCTAATCATAGAATCACAGAATAGTTAGGGTTGGAAAGGACCTTAAGATCATCTAGTTCCACCCCCCCTGCCATGGGCAGGGACACTTCCCACTAAACCATGCCACCCAAGGCTATGTCCAATCCAGCCTTGAACACCGCCAGCGATGGAGCATTCACAATTTCCCTGGGCAATCCATTCCAGTGCCTCACCACCCTTACAGTAAAGAATTTCTTCCTCATATCCAGTCTAAACTTCCCCTGTTTAAGTTTTAACCCGTTACCCCTTGTCCTCTCACTACAGTTCCTCATGAAGAGTCCCTCCCCAGAATCCCTATAGGCCCCCTTCAGATACTGGAAGGCTGCTATGAGGTCTCCACGCAGCCTTCTCTTCTCCAGGCTGAACAGCCCCAACTTTCTCAGCCTATCTTCATACGGGAGGTGCTCCAGTCCCCTGATCATCCTCATGGCCCTCCTTTGGACTTGTTCCAACAGTTCCATGTCCTTTTTATGTTGAGGACACCAGAACTGCACACAATACTCCCAGTGAGGTCTCACAAGAGCAGAGTAGAGGGGCAGGATCACCTCCCTTGACCTGCTGGTTGCGCTCCTTTTGATGCAGCCCAGGATACGGTTGGCTTTCTGGGCTGCAAGTGCACACTGCTGGCTCATGTTCATTTTCTCATCAACCAGCACCCCCAAGTCCTTCTCTGCAGGGTTGCTCTGAATCTCCTCTGCCCAACCTGCAGCTGTGCCTGGGATTGCTCTGAGCCAGGTGGAGGACCTTGCACTTGGCATGGTTAAACTTCATCAGGTTGGCATCAGCCCACCTCACAAGTGTGTCAAGGTCCCTCTGGATGGGATGGCATTCCTTCCCTCCAATGTATCAACCGAACCACACAGCTTGGTGTCATCGGCAAACTTGCTGAGGGTGCACTCAATCCCACTGTCCATGTCACTGACAAAGATGTTGAACAAGACCGGTCCCAGCACCGATCACTGAAGGACACCACTCGTTACTGCTCTCCAGCTGGACATTGAGCCATTGACCACAACTCTGTGTGAGGCCATTCAGCCAGTTCTTTATCCACCGAGTGGTCCACCTATCAGATTGATGTCTCTCTAACTCAGAGACAAAGGATGTCATGTGGGACAGTGTCAAACACTTTGCACAAGTCCAGGTAGATGACATCAACTGCTCTGCCCCTGTCCATCAGTTCTGTAGCCCCATCATAGAAGGCCACCAAATTGGTCAGGCAGGATTTCCCCTTAGTGAAGCCGTGCTGGCTGTCACCAAGCACCTTGTTGTTTTTCATGTGCCTCAGCATGCCTTCCAGGAGCATCTGCTCCAAGATTTTGCCAGGCACAGAAGTGAGACTGACTGCTATGTAGTTCCCTGGGACATTTCTTTTCCTCTACTTGAAAATGGGGGTTATATTTCCCTTTTTCCAGTCATCGGGAACTTCACCTGACTCTCATAATTTTTCAATATGATGGACAGTGGCTTAGCAACTTCATTTGCCAGCTCCTCCAGGACCCGCAGATGGATTTCATCAGATCCCATGGACTTGTGTACGTTCAGGTTCCTAAGATGGTCTTGAACCAGATCCTCTCCTACAGTGGGCCCAGGGTCTTCATTCTCACTGTCCCTGCATCTGCCTTCCAAGACTTGGGTGGTGAGCCTGATTTACACGATGCTCGCCACAGCAGCAAGTCAGCCTTTCCCACCAATGGAAATGGGAATTTCTGACATTTCTCAGGTCCTTGCCAACTGCAGATCAGTTCATGCTCATGTCAGCGAATCATCCCAGTGACCATCCACCAGCAGCACAGCGCAAAGGAGTGTTTCACCTGGAGGTCCTGCATGGCTGCTGGAGGGATGTTCGTCCTGGCATAGGGAGAGCAGGCTCGTCTCCTCCAGAGAACAATGCTTGAATGTGGTGGTTGTGACTCCTAACCGCTGTCCTGGACTACAAGAACCACCAAGTAAACCCTTTTCTCTGATGCTGATCGAATTCCTTAGCTCTACACATGGCTCTGCTCTGACAGGACCTCAAGCCTATGTTTTGCATTGAAATCACTTTAGTTTTGTAAGGAAACTCAAGTGGTTTTGCTGTTCTGAATGGAGGACAGAAGTTGTATCGACCATTTTTGGTCATGTTTTACCTAGCCTTAGCAGTACTGGCTATGAAATCATAAGAATCATAGCATGGTTTGAGTTGGAAGGGACATTAAAGCTCATCCAGTTCCAACCTCCTGCCATGGGCAGGGACACTTTCCACTAGACCAGGCTGCTGAAAGCCCCATCCAACCTGTCCTTGAACACTGCCAGGGATGGGGCAGCCACAGCTGCGCTGGGCAACCTGTGCCAGTGCCGCAGCACCCTCACAGGAAAGAACTTCTTCCTAATACCTAATCTTTCAGCTCAAAGCCATCCCCCTCTTGTCCTACCCTTACATGTAAAAACATCCCTCCCCGGCTTTCTTTTTGTCCCCTTTAGGTATTGGAAGTGAATGTTAATTGGAAATGAATGTTAATGAGTCAAAGAAGCATAACAGAGTGTTGAGATTTCAAAGCAGGCTTTTCTTTCCATGTGTTTGGGGTTTATTGCAACTACTAATATCTCTTCCAGAAAACAAAATTTCCCATTACTTCCTTTTCTGGTAAGTCATACAGTGTGTGTGGTAACCTACCCACAGGAGATCTAAGAGGCAAAAAGCAAGGAAGGGGTACAGTCTCTGGGTTTTCTTTCTGGACTGAAGCCATACTGCAGTTTGGACTGCGCATTACACAGCAGTGCTGTTCCACTTATGGACTGATCTGATATATCATGAGCAACAGGAGGGGGTACTGGAAGACAGTGCAGGTGGAGCTACAGACAGAGGTATTTAAATGAACACAGCGGATATGAAGAAGACAGAATTCTGCAGTGTCTGAAACCCAAGAATAAAACTTTGAACTACTCCTTTCGAATTTGCACTTTTACATATACAGCGCGGCTGAGTTAGAGCCTGAAGATGGAAACATGCAGACACAGGACAATGTGGCTCACTTCCTAGATCTTTTGATCCCACAACCTGTTTTCTCTGGGAGCAAGGTCTAGCTTCTAGGAAAATAAAGGTAACACAAATGAAAATGCTGTTAGGGTAAGAAATCACCAAATACCAGTGTAAAAGTTCAAAATGTGCTGGGTTCCCAGTGTTTAGAGCTGATGACTGGCTAATCTCTGCTCCGGAGCATTTCAGTGTCACTGTTGTCCTGCCATTTATTTGAAGCCAAACCCATTATTTTCGGGAAGCCAGTAGGTTTTCAGACTCTTCCAAAAAAACAGTCAGTATAATTATGGGGTAGGATGTACTAAAGCTAAAATTTTAATTCATCAACAGACTAAACCATGCATTTATCCGCCTCTAGGATTCTTGTGAAGAACGGCAACACGCAGATAGGACTGAAGGCATTTCATCTTGCAAAGCCATCACGATTCAAAACAGAACATTCAAAGGGAATAGGGAAACCTTTCAGCTCTGGCCATGTGTCATGAAAACTGAATGCAAGGTACATTTTCTTACACTGTAGCCTCCTGCCCCAGATTTCCTCCCTCTCTGAAGCTGTGAGCAAAAGTGAATCTCCCCTTGCTGAAAGAAGCCCACTGTAAACCAGAATAAATACAAGTAGATACTGAAGTAGAGACTGGAGCCTCATCTCATTTTGGACTTGCCTTGTCTCCTCACTAGTTCATTGGTCTTAATACTCAAAAGCAGACCCCAATAATCCTGGGTAGGGTGATGTTAGGTTTTGAATACAGAAGAAAAAGAGAGGTCAGAGTGGCTTTGATACAAAGGCCCAACCCCCCCAGTATCATGCAACTGTGTAAAAGCCTTAAGTACTCCTGAATAAGGAGTTGCCTTTTTGTAGACGTACAGCTGATGGGCTTGTTCAAGTATCCATTTTTAATGCAGGAAAGGAAACATAGAAGATAGTTTAGAATGCAGCTTGCCAAAACTTCTGCCACCAAACAGCAGAGCTTAAAGGTCTGTTTAAGACGATTTAGCAAACACAAGTCTAAAAGGCTTGGGCATAATGCAGCTCTGCAAAAACAAGTGGCCACAGAATAGGTTCTGTAGTGCTGCTGGCTGAGTGACACTATTGCATATTTGTTGGATGTCTGTGTAGCTAACACTCACAAACAGGCCATGGTAACTCCAGAACCACCTACAGCCTTAAATGCTAATGACTACAGCAGACAGAAAACAATAAACCTATCAAGAAAAACAGACTTGAAACAATGTGAAGAAATGGATGCAGACTATAAAATAGAAACATTTCCCCTGTGAATATATATATGTATATAAATAATTAGAGGCTAATAACTAATACAAGTCTTGCTAGTGAGAAGCTAAGCTACTCCTTGAATGATTAACTTGTTACTTATCACCAGACTGTGGATATCTTGCCCACAACAGACTGCCTAAGTAATACAGATCTTTTTTCAATTCATTTTTATCAGTTCCCTTTGTCAGGCCCTGGTGGCATTGTTTGAGTTTGACCCTGCACAGAAGTCACTGACAGAAACGCATTGCCGAGCAAGCTGCTCTGCTGGCACGACTCGGGTTTGTCAGCGCAACGGATAGATCTCAGCCGTGCACCCCAAGTTCAAGGCGCCTCCTGCCAATCCATCACATGCTAAATTCCAGTAAATTGCTTAATCAACATAACGACTGCAAACCCACTTCAGTCTGCACTAGAGGTAGCTGGAAATACCCTTTCATACATCACCAACAATGCCTGATGTTTAACAATGCAGCCTAGATTTTATCTACTCCTGAGAGCTGCTCTGTGCGCACCCCTTGTAAAATTTCCTATTTCATTGTACAGGAAGTATTTCTGGTTAACTATTTTGGTAGTCTCATTTGTATTCCCTATTTCTAGAAAGGCTCGTGCGTATGTTTAATGCATGAATAGTTCAAGGGGAATCAATAGGAAAAATTGTATCTTTAAAGTTAAGGGTGTTCACACACCTTTATAAAGTCAAACTGGACTTTGCATCTATACCTAAAGCTTTTCCCCAGCTGTGTCTGCCAGAACACACAAAACACAACCAGATTTCTAACACCAGTCCATTGTTCCTCCATCTGGAAGCTCAGAATCCACCACTGACTTTTACAGCCATCATACGTGGCTGGCTTTCTTTTTCCTACTTCTTTCCCAAAATACTCAGAACATGGGGCATGAAAACATGACTGTGGTGGGTAGGAAGGCACGAGCACAGACAGATCCAGTTGAAGAGCCTGAAATGAGTCTTAAGAGCTTGAACGATGTGTCAGACCCCTGTAATTTCTTCTTATGGCTGGTTCCTGTGGTGGCTGTGTCATGTTCCCCACTAGCAATGGTAGAAGGTACGTGCTTGCCCTGGAGCAGCCTTTACATGTGTTTCTCCTTTGTTTCTGGAGAAGAGAAGGCTCAGGGGGGACCTTATCACTCTCTACAACTGCCTGACAGGAGGATGGAGCCAGGAGGGGGCTGGGCTTTGCTCCCAAGGAACAAGTGACAGAACAAGAGGAAACAGCCTCAAGCTGCGCCAGGGGAGGTTTAGATGGAGAGGAAGAACAATTTCTTCCCCAGAGGGTGTTCAGGCATTGGAACAGGCTGCCCAGGGCAGTGCTGGAGTCACCATTCCTCCAAGTGTTCACACACTGTGTAGGCGAGGCCCTCAGTGCCATGGGTTAGTGGTGGCCTTGGCAGTGCTGGGGAATGGATGGACTTGATGATCTCAAAGGTCTTTTCCAACCTGGCTGATTCTGTGATTCTGTGATTCTATGATGACTGGAGCAGGAAGGTGGGCCTTGCTGGCAGTTGCTGTGGTCCCACACTGTGATTCAGAGGTTTGTGGTGGTGCTCCCAGATGGGCTCACAACACAGAGTGTCCTGTTCCCAGACTGGGATGACCTGCAGCCATTCCCACTTTGTTCTGGATCAAAATCCATGATCTAGACATCTTCTCTTGCCGATCCCCTATACTCTTCATGGCCTGGTCACTTGTCACATCACACATCAGTCATCATGTTGACGCCTTAACAGCACACTAATCTTTTGGTATAAGTGTTCCACTTAGAAAAAAACCCAACAAAATATAATAATATGTGTCACAGGTAAAAAAGTAGCTGTATTTTTCCTATCCCAGTTTCATTTTCTCTATTGCAAGGCCGGTCCGGTCTAAGACTCCATAGAGAAGTAAGCTCAGTAGAAAAGCACAACTGTGCCTATGTAACATTAAACTACCAAGTAGAAGCAACATTTTTCGCTCGGTGATTGCATTCCCTTCCACTCTCACACAAGCCAAGAGGAGTCTCTTGTGGTTACAGCCAGGGAATGGGAGACAAGCACTGGGCTGCTCTTGGCTCGGCTGGGTTTTTTGTTTGTGTTGGACACATGGTGCCACTCCCCTCATCAGCTCCAACATCCTAAAAGCAATTTGTTTTCGGTTAAAACCAGAAAAGTCGGTGCTTTCTTACCAGCACACACTCTGGGGAAGGCTGCCCTGCTGACAAAGCAGCTGTCCCTTGCCGTCCGTGTCCAAGAGCCGTAAGCCCCATGGCTCCCACCCAAATCTCAGGCATGTCAGAAAAGCATAAACATAAACCTTCCAGCCTTTTGCTACTAAGCCAGCTATCGAGCTGGTTTGGCAACTGCAACACTCCATTCTCAGCCTCATTGGGCCCCATCAGAGCCACGTGGACAGAGAGATCAGCTCACACAGCTCAACTTGCAAGACCGGTGCTTTAATTTGTCATGCTCGTGTAATAAATCAATTTATTTCCTTTAACCAAGAGTTAGTCAGCAAACTCTTACTCATACATTTCTCATAAAGTAAGTTACGCTTCCCAGTGGCATTTATGTGAATGCAGTTCTGACTGTGGCCTTGCCTTCGCTTCAGGAGAAGCAGCGAGGTAAGACTGGTTCTCCTAAGATATCAATTCTCTTGTGACCCCTCACAAGCAATAAAGACCTAAATTTTCTACCTATGGTGAAATGGTGCTGGACTGTGGTCTGCACTGTGTCCTGTACACCATGGCACAGGAGAGGGATGTTGTCCTCCAAGCACTTGGCCTGACCTGGATGCAAGTGGCCAAGCAGCAGAGCTTGGCCAAGCAGTTCATTTGCAGCCCCCCTGCCACCCCCTGGTTCATGTCCCAGGGGCATAAGCAGAGGCTCTTTGTGCCAGAGCTTTTCCACTGAGCCATGGGACATCTCATCTGTCCTTCTGGGCAAACAGGTTGTTGCAAGAGCTATCTCTGGTTATCAGCATCACTAAAGGCACCTCTGCGGCTCCCTCTTCACCCCACTCAAACGGGTGTGCCCAGATGAGTTTGCACAGGGGCCTGGAGCAGGAAGATGTCAGCTCAAGTCCCCACAGCTCTGCTCCTCCCAACATCTGTCTGATGGGTCTGTAAAACCTATGGGCCCATGTGCTCAGCCTGCCCCATGCAGCTGTGGAGTCATCTCTCAGATAAAGTGTCTCCCCATGGATTAATGTCTCTAAGAACTAATTATTGGGTAAGCTGTATGAACAGTCCCTGGAGTGCCTCTTCAGTACTCAGCTTTTGGGCTCAAACCAGGCTGAGCAGGCAAGAAGAGTTGCAAGGACTGTCTGTCGGAGCAAGGGATGATGTAGGTGACTCAGTGGCTTTCTCTCTCAGCCTAAAAAGACAGAAATGTCCACAGTGGTCATCTGGGGTGAAAATTTATAGCTTATTAATTAAAAAAGGGGAAAAAAGGACAAAAAGCACCATTTCTAGGCCAGATCATAGATTCTGGGCTGCCATCCAATGTCAGGAAATGTTCCCCTCCCGGCAGGGGATCCAGGCTAAAAGGTTATTTAATACTTTCTGGTTGATTCTGCATTTGGAATAACTGCCTTAAATGATTGGCTTTGGCCTAAGAAACTGTTTGCTTACCTGGCACCTGAACCTCGGTGATAAACTTTAATGTCCTCCTCTGAGTATTCCCACAGCACACAATGGAGACTGTGTGCAGTCCCACTAGCTATAAATCTGACCTTTTTTAAGGAAAAATTCAAAATCAGATGTTGCTCACTATCTTCCAACAGTCTTCCAACTCCCATCTATCCATCAACATCCAAAAGTTTTAAAAGCCCTGCTTAAGCGTATCTCCACTCCATTGATAGAATATCCTTTTATATTTTATAGCTCTGACTTGCACATCTAAAAGTACTAATTAATCTCGCTAGATAAAAACTGGCACAAAATGGCACAAGTGAGAATAGCTCCATCCTTCCTCTCAGCAACCATGTGCCAGTTCATCTTGGAGCATGTAATGATTTACTGTAATAGTTTTAGGCCCATAATGGGGCCAATAACTGGCATCTGGAAGCTGTGAGGCTCCTTCCCAATGGATGCCATTCACATATAGTTATTTAATTAACTAACAGCTCCACTAGCATAAGCCAGTAAAGGGTCCATTAAAGCCTTTTCTTTTTTAATATCTTCCAAAGTAAGAACATATGCTGCACACTGCTTTCCCCTCGGAGAGAGCTTAATGCTGCAACCTGTTTATCTTATGACTGATTTTCAGATTCCACCTTAACCAGCTGCTTTTCACTCGACTTTGGGCTTCAGCAGAGAGAGAACTACCGAGCGCACAGCAGGAGCTGCAGGATAGCATTCTACCTGCATGTGCTCATTGCCGCGCAAGGTGCCAAACCCCTGCAAGGGCTGCTTGAGTGCACGTGAGGCACTTTCCCTCGCCTTCCCTCTGCTGAAGCAAACACAAAGTAATAAATAAATCAAGGTGTGGAGTTCATTTGGAACAATTAAAGTATCAGTGGGAAAGCAAACCCCACCAGACACTGGAGGGAGTTGGTCAGGTTTGTAAAAAGCATTTGAGAGCCTGGTCCCATGTGAAATGTAGAAAAGCCATCAGGAGCCATACAGCCAGCAAAGATGGGTTTGGTCTGGTTACGGCGCCAAAGGATTTTGCTTCCCAAACAATGAGGATTCCTATTCATAAGGTGCAATTAAATGCAAACCATGTTTGAATGCGTGCTGCTCTGCAGCAGGGTGAAGGGCTCATCCGTCAGCCTCACTGCTTCTGCAAGGAGCTGAAGCAGGAGGTAAGATTCACTTCCCATGCCACTGACTGGGCACAAACGCTGGTGCTGTGCAGCAGGCATTATCTAAGGAGCTACTTCATGAGGATGTAGGAGACATGGACTTGGTGAACTTCTGACAAGACAAGCAAGTAATTTAACAACTGTCTAAAGTAAGCACTGCTAACATGGCATGGCACAGCACCAGCTCCCTCGTACTGGATTGTGATATATAGGACATGTCAAAAGTCACATAATCCCTAATGCAGAATCCTTTTCTCTTCTCCGGCTGTAACGTGTTGAGTCGTTCCTCCTCCTGCTTTCCCTCCTACCGGCCCGCAGCACAGCCTTCTGCCTGCAAGGCTTTTATGGTGGCATGCTGCAAAGCTCTGGAAAAAAACTAGTACCCTGGAGTAGCCACCACTGAGAGCTCTTCAGCTGGTGCCTTACCCCTGTGATCTACCATGTACCATCCAAGGGTTGTCAGGAAACCAGAGGAAGGCCAGCAAGAGCTTGGGTTGATACCTTTGTGTGAGGGATGTCAGGTTTGTTTTGCATAGGTGTTAGGTATGGATGAGTGAAGAGGTATCTTTTTACCTTTGATGTTTTATGGTCCTGCCTAGGTAGAGCCTCAGGCCTGACAGGCCTGAAAAGTTCAGCACTAAGCTCACTTCCAAGTCCATCTGGGCCTCTGAAAGTGTTCTTCAGCCTAAAACCCCTAAAGCAACCAGTCTGTCAGGGCTTCTAGGGCATGGCAGGAGCTCACTGGCAGAGCTTTCCTCCTTATGAAAGGTAATGGTAGTCATTGCTGCTTGCAGACAGAGCAGGGAATGTAGAGGATGTGGTTCCCACTTTTAGGCAGTGGCTTAATAGTAAAAGCACTCTCCAGGAAGTGGCACATGAGCCAAGTTCCTTCTCCTGTAGGAGGACACTCAGACATGCATCTCCCACTTTCCTCAGCAATATCTGATCCCTGTGACAATGCACTGTCCTGGGCAGGAGGAAGGAGGGAGACACCGTGTTTGTCATTACTAGTGCCTTTATTACCAGTGATTTACACAAACTCCACCAGAATTCCCTAGAGCAGGGGCCAGAGCTCAGGCTCTTACCTCTCAGGAGAGTGCCAGAACCAATAGAATCATAGAACCAATAGGCCATGTGAGGTCATCTCAGCTAACTTCTCATATCAAGTAGCTAGATACCTAGATGTCTCATATATGCAGCAGAGAAACAGGCATTTCCTGTCCTGAAAGGAGACAAATATCTCTCGAGTCCCTTTTCCTCTCCACTGACTGTACATGGAGCCTGGGGTGCCCAACAGAGTCTTTGAAGTCCAGTTGTTCAATATCTAAATTGGGCCAGATGAGCTCCCCCTTTCCTCCCTCCACCCCTTTCCTGTCTTCTTTTTCTACCCCAGCAAACCTCTCATGTTGTCACAGCTCTACCAGGAAGGCCTGGAAGCACATGGTTATCCCAGTCCCCTTCAGAACAACCCAGAGTTAGGGGTTACAAGGCTCACCATGGTGCTGTGGGCTCAAACCATCTCCAAAAGCTCTCCTGTGACTCAGAGACCCCGCAGCAGAGTTGATTCATGAGACATGGCTTCCTTTCTCAGCTTACGTTAATAGACAAGACTGACCGCTTCTTGGTTCTTTGCAACAGATGCTGCAGAACCTATCTTCTGCAAAGACCTGTAAAAAGAGTATTATTTAATATGGTAATTGATACCCTGCGGCTGCTTTGTGCTTTTGTGGAAAGCAAAGCAACTATAAACCCAGCTTAACTAGCTGCTTTGTTTTGCTGATTTTACGTCTTAGTACTCCAATGAATGTACTCTTTAAATGGGATTTAGACTTAACATTACTCATCTTCAAAATGTTAGAAGTATCCCACAGTAGCCATGACTTCAGGTTGCTTGATTACTGTTCATTTACAGATAAATTATCTCAAGGTGGAATGAAGGTTAAGCCCATATATCAGGAAGTAAGATACCTCTGGCAGATTTTGCAACCAAACTAAAACCAAGCAGCAGAAAATCCAAAAGCTCTCATACCTGAAGCTACACTTGAAATCCAAACCAGCTAAGATTAGGAAGTGCATTCTGTAGCAGATACATTCCCTGCTAGAGTTTATTTCATGAGATTCTATCATAGGTCTCAAGAAAAGATTTTGACCAGCTACAGCCATGGATTTTGACCTCTGCAAGGTCTTAGGCAAGTCCAAAGATCCAGTGTGGGACCTTCGTGTGCTGCCTTCCTACCCCCACATCCATCTTCTAGACCAACCTTCCGTTTCTTCCCTAAGTTTGCAAACACCTTAGACTGAACTTCTGAAAACATTCAGAGGTTCTTTGATTCTCTCCCATGAAAGAAAACAAAATTCACAGCCCAAGAACCCCCTGGGCTGGAAACACAATGGTGTGATTTTCTGTTTCCAGTAGTGCTGCTGGAGGATCAGTATCATTAAAACCATACAACAGAACTTTCACTGGACATATGCTATATAATGTATAAACACTCAAAGGATTAACAGCAATCAGGGGATATATCTCTAGCTGTGCACACACAGCAAATCTACAAAGAAGGGATTAGAGATATAGGATACAAACCTGCAAGGGGAAAATACAGTGGGGCCAGAAATGAAATCACAAGAGAAAGGTTATTCCTGCATTTGTAAAATTTTATACAAATCCTTGGGTTACATGATGGTTCATTTGTGTTGCAGCAATATGTAGATATCCTGCAATGAGAGATTGGTCACAAGATGCTGGGTTTTGTACACACTGATCATGAAACGAGTATCTATGCCCTGAAGCTGTCAGCCCAAGAGCTATTTCTTGCAAGTGCATTCACACAGTTGTACTGTTGATGTGTGGAAATCCAGTCCCAGGCATTAGCCCGAAATACTTATTTAAAGAAACATCTTTATTCTTCCAATGATCATTATCAAACTAAGACATGGTTATTATGAATTTTAACAAGAGCCATGCACACCCTAGCTAGCTTTACTTCATCACCCTGTTATCTAGCAAGATTTTCCTAATGTCCAACCTAAATTTTACTAGCTGCAAATGAAGGTGGTTCCTTCTTTCCTTATCCCCCATGGCCATAATGAAAGATTTATCACTATCCTCCTTACAATAAACTTTAACATATTGTAAGATTTTTATCGTGTCTCCTCATTAGACTCTGCTGTTCCCAGACTAAACAAACAATCCTTTCAACATTTCCTCCTAGGTTGTTCCTTCTGTGCCTCTGATATTTGTCGTGTCTCTCTGCTGGACTCTCTCCAGTTTGTCTACATTTTCCTTACAGTGCAGTGCCCAAAACTGGACACTGTATTCCAGCTGAGGCCTCACCGGTGCCAAGTAGAGTAGAATAATTATCTCCTATGTCTTAGGTTGCAGTCGCACATCCTGTTCTGCCTGCAGCTGAGCTGGGTGAAAAGTTTATTTCTTTTCACTCACTCCAGCTGCTTATCACCACCGCTCAGCTGCA
This sequence comes from Ara ararauna, assembly GCA_028858755.1. NCBI lineage: Eukaryota > Metazoa > Chordata > Aves > Psittaciformes > Psittacidae > Ara > Ara ararauna. The sequence goes on along the minus strand of CM054377.1, from coordinate 108,063,702 downwards.
GGCTCTCCCCCTCCCAGGTCAACCAGCATAACTGCCGCATAATCGCTCCCTAACACAATCTGGGTAAAAGATCCTGGTTACAGTCTATCATTCAAATAACAGGTCTTTCCTGATCTTCAATTTAACAGACCCAGGTAGGACTGAGGTATAAGCAGGTATGAAGAAGTGGGAGGTGTCCCTGCCCCTGGCAGGGGGGCTGGAACTAGATAATCTTAAGGTCCTTTCCAACCCTAACTATTCTGTGATTCTCTGATTCTATGAAACTGAGACCTGATGTAGGAGGAGATGATGCGCAACAGGGTTATGGGCAGTGGCTTTCGCTGCTGGAGTAGCTGCAGCCAGAAAGGGTATCTGCTGTTGTCCTTATATCCAGCCTTCACTCCACTGTGCCCCCAGTCCCTCCCAGTGCTGCTGCCCAGCTGGGAGGTCCTCTTTTTGCATCTCTCCTCCCAAGTGCAGTAGTTTGCACTTAATCATCAGGCTGATTTTGCAACATTTTTCCCCATTGTCAATGCCATTCTAAATTTGGATTTTGTTATCCCGAGTAAGACCACCCCAAAATACCCCGAAGAGGTATTTTGTAAGTACATTCACTGTTCTCACACCCAAGGTGGTTATGAAAAGGACAAAGACAACAGTGAGGTCTGGCTGAAATGCCATCCCTGCGTGATAGCAATACCTTCACAGCCCTCGCCTACAGTTTCTCATCCACTTCTGCAGGCACCTTATGGTGACGAGGTTCTGTGCCTGATCACAGCACCGCACACAACAGGGTCATAAGGCTTACCAGTGTCACAGTACAGATTTCTGTTGCTTTCTTCCACTTGCTCTGCCTATAGAGAACACTCAGCAGGACACCACATGGGCTTCTCACCCTGGCAGGAAAAATACAACTGAACAACTTGGAAGTACTGTACTGGTAAGACTGGAGATGAGCATTTCTTTTCTTAACCTGTGGCTTCTGAAAAGATATGATGGTGGCCTGAGTTGGCTGTGGATCAGCCGCTCAAATTCTGTGCTGCTCTGCAGAACAGTGTGTTTTGTGCTCTGAAGAATGAAGGCTTGGGAAAACCACAACGCTAAGATGCTTTTGTCACAGAACATCAGAAGCCAAGGACTAGGGGCATTTCTACACCAGTCAGGACCACCAGACACAGTAAGACCACTCAGGGAAGTAACCCTGAGGGAGTGCCTCACACAGTTGATTTTCCCTTCTGCCATTTAAACAGAGTTATACTCATTTTCCTTCATTGCTTTCAGCTCTGGGTGCACCTGCATCCCACCCTTTGCTTATCCATGCATTCTTTCCCTGTCCATCCTCATTCTGTGTTTTTTCCGCGTTCTTCTTTCCATCTCCTCCCATTGAAACTTCCCTCCAAGAGCTCTGCTCAGCACAGCTGTGGTGATTCTGTTCATGCTGCAAACCCTGTTGATTTTCTCAGGCTCTTTGGAAGTGGAGGGTTAGGTAGTGCGAGCTGATGGCAGGATGAAGTAATAGGAGTAGAGATGAGGTGAAGTTCTTGTTCTGCCTTGAACACAGACTGCCAATCACACCATAATAGATGGCGGTTCTAGGCAGGGAACAACTTTTCAGCCCACCAAAATTAGACCATTAAATGGAATTTCCTCTATGGGCTAATCAGGATTTGAACCTATTTCTCTAGAGATAAAAGGCACAGCTCAATCTCCTGATCTGCGAGGTCATCTGGAATACAAATCAACTTTCGTGTATTCATTTGAAATGTTTTTATGTAAGAGATTTTATTTTTCTTTTTCTTTTTCATCTGCTTGCTAGTGCCTTGTGCCTAAACTGGAGCTGTGAAGTGACTTTTTCTCACTAGAGGCTAAATAAAGTACTGTACTGTTTTTATAAATGTCCTAAGCTTTGCCAGAAGGCTGGCAATGAAAGAGGCTGGCAGGAGACAGGCACCGTCTCTGTTCTGTATCACGGAAGTAAGCCCAAGGACACCGGCCAGTGCCTCCCATCCATGGGAATGTGACCAATTAGCGTGTGGATGATGTCATTGGATGGCAAGAGCACTTCCCTCACAGCTCTCCCTGCTCTGCCAGCTCCAACCTTCAGTGTATTTTCCTCAGTCTGGTCCATGTACTGTAATAACCAAGTCAACTGGAAAAAATATTGAAGAAAAGACTGAGGAAAAACAGAGTGTAGGGGCAGCTGGAGCCAGCAAAGAAGGCACACTGAGAGTTATAAAGAAGCTTTGTGCACAGCTTCTCTCGACTTCAGGATATTTAGTTCCACAGGAGTTGGAGAAGATGGGTAATAAGCTGGCCTTTATTTTAAGGGATATCCCTTGTAGTGTCAGCTGCATAAAGATCAGTCTTCGGGTATGTGGAAACAGTGCTAACAGTATCTCTCTTTCAGTACCTCTCGCTGCTGACTCCATTGAATGGCCTTGGTCCAGCTAGAGAGGAAAAAAGCCTTCCATCCCAAAACAGCCTTCCATCCCCAAACAGTCATCAATCTGAAGGAAAAGAGGTGATGAAAAGAGGCTGCGAGTGATGAAGTAATTATTTATAGAAAGATACATGACCACAGCACTCAGGTGCCTGCTCAGGAACGGGGCCGAGTACTGCTAATCCTGAGTGTGGGGAATATGTGCCTGTGCTTTCCCCGCTCCAAAGCATGCACTGTGCACCGCCTTGGTGCAGGCAAAGAGACCATGTCTCTTGGCTTCATGCAGATGAAAACCCTGTGCACAGGGTCACGGAGTACCAGCCTGGGCACAGGATGAGGCTGTTCCAAGGGCAAGCCAGGAAGGTCAGGGCCAGTGAGGGACATTGCCAAGCTCAGATGTAGCTGCAGCATCACCCAGGCAAAGACCCAGTGTAGGGCTGGAGAACAGGCAGCACCTGAGCAAAGAGATGAGCCCCTGTTGGAGCTGGCCTGGATCACCAGAAGCCACTCAGAGGCAGGATGAGGTTTTTAAGAGGCTGCTGTTGCCCCAGGGTCTGGATGCACATGATAGAACTGGCCTACAGAGCTGAGTACTCCATACAAACTATGAGGCAAGACAGCCAAATGGCTAGGTGCAATTCAGGAGTATATGCATATTTAAAAAGAACTTTTTATTATTGTGAATCAATATATGCAGTGCTGATTATGCATATATATAAGTTCAAATTCACTTTGTGTTATTGTGAATCAATACATGTAGTGCTGATTGTGTATATATACAAATTCCAACTGGTCTTGTATTCTTGAGAATCAATACATGTATTTTTGATTACACCTATCCAAGCTTTTACATTTTACAGCTGATGGGGGAGAGCCAGACTTTGAGGATGGATAGGAAGAAGCAGCAGTCTTGAAGGCATTGAGCAGAATGTCCCAGAGACCAATGTGTTAAAGTGATCAAAAAACAAGTTTCAAATTTTACTTGGAAGGAAATTCAAAATCAAATTGTCTTGAATGTATCACAAGGGAAGGCCACTCAAAGTGTTCTGTTGTGCTAGGCAAGCCAGCAAATGTTCACACTTCTTTTAACCGCAGTCACCTGCACACAGTTAAGAGAACATTTTTCTACCCTCATCATTTTGCTCCCACGCTGATGCTTTTCTGTTCTACCTCCATTACAAAACTGGCTTCAAATCCTGTCTCAAGATGTGACAGAGATGAAGAGGACAGATTGCTGATGGGGGCTCTGGCTGACTGGGACATCACTGGTAGCCGGAATGTGCTCAGACTAAGGAAGAGCAAAGGAGCCCAACTCTTTCAGATGCAACTGGAAGGTTCCAGGGGACTTATCTCTGCCTTGTGAAGCACTCTGCAGATCTTCCAACTGGTAAAATGTAAAGTGACACTAAGTGATATAAGCTACTTTATAATTCAGCTCTAAGTATCTTCAAGAGCCATACGACTGAATTATAAATCGTTTAATAAAATAGAAGTTCTTCTTGTTCTAGAAGAGTTTTCTTTTTAATGGCTACTTCAGATGTTCAGTTAAATGTATTGTGACCAATGTAATTACCATTTGCCTGCTTCTCAAAATTGTCTAATCAAGCACTAGTGGGCTGAGTAGTTAATATGCACAAATGCCGTGATATGAACTCTTTTCTTGTGGATTTCATCTTCCATTTCCACTCACCAGAAACACAAAAAATGTGGAGACAAAGGCTAGCCATAAGAGTATAATAGGTAAAACTAGCCTGGAATAAACACAGGCTCCAAAATCAAAAGTAAGGTTGGGCCTAACCTTACTGAAGGAGAACAGGAGAGCAAATCAAGTGGAGAAAAAAAAGGAAAACAATCAGAGCAAACAGCTTTTAGAATGGGAGTTTGCTCGTGTAATGAAAGGGATTACATCATGTTTGTCTGCAGTAGCGAAGGGCTGAACTCAGTGACCTCAGATATCCCTTCCAGCTTCTCAGGCACACAGATACCATTTTACTGAGCACAAAAGAAACACCTGTCCCTGCTTCCTTCTGCCATCAAACCAAGCAATGCAGGCTGTCCATGGGCAAGAGAAGCAGTTTACGTATGGACTACTTTTTAGAAAGGCACTGGGAGTGTTATCCCTGCTTCTCAGCCTCTGGATTTGGGCAGAATTTAGGCACTTCGGCTGCAGAGGTGCAAAGGCAGAACTGTCTAATCCTCAAGAGGCCCTTCTGCTCAGCTTGAGAGTCTGGTCAGCCTCCCACCAAACCTCTTCTGCAACCTAGATTTAGAACAAATCCTTAAAATCACTTGAAGGGCATACTTGGAAGATGCCGACAAATGCTAACAGAAACACAGTGATGAAGGTGAAATCTCTGCCCATTTTTCTCATAGCAATTTGGACACACACTCAGGAAGCAGGAGCAGTGCACTGTGGGATTTTTTCAGCTTAGTGCCACTCATTGCTTAGAAAAGAGTAAACCTATCTCAGTTTGGAATCCAGTAGAAGAGGTTCCTCCAGAGCCAAGAGCCCAGGGGACAGCAGTTCCCATGGGCAGCCCTGAGGCAAGGGCTGGAGCTTTGGGGAGTGAATGCAAATGCAGCATTTAGCACTGGCTACATCCCACCACCACCTCCTTCACCTAGGAAAGCAGACTGGCTTTTTGAATCACTCTCTCCATATGAAGCCTAAATGTCTAACCTAAGTGACCTGGCTTGACCCGCTGGAATCAAGTCATATAGTTTCAGTTGTTGCAATGACTAATGGGGACCTAATGAGGTGGTCTTTTTTTCTGAGCTCAGTTCCTCAACCCAACTTCCCTGGTATAAGGCGATTTGCAACTAGCAGCACCGTGACTAAATGGATAATAATAGTTTCAGGTTGCGCTGCATAGACTTTTACAAGCATTTTCAAAATGCCACTGAGCTTTACAGTGCATTGCGTTTTCTGCAGATTGAAGGAACAGCACCCACCAGCCCTATGTACAAGTTATGTCTGCCAACAGTGACAATTCACCATAAATATTGTTTCCCCCTTTGTGAGTGCTATCTCAATCTCTCCTTCAGAATGCAACAATCACACTGTGTCGTCCATTCCTTGAAGCAGCCGGTATTCACAAGCTCATAGAATCACGGAACAGTTCGGGTTGGAAAGGACCTTAAGATCCTAACTATTCTATGATTCTATGATTCTATGATCCTCAAGTTCCAAACCCCCTGACATGGCCAGGGACACCTCACACTAAACGATGTCACCCAAGGCTATGTCCAACCTGACCTTGAACACCGCCAGGGATGGAACATTCACAGCTTCCCTGGGCAACCCATTCCAGCGCCTCACCATACTCACAGTAAAGAACTTCTTCCTTATACCTTCTTACCGGAATTGCCCCTGTTTTAGTTTAAACCCATTACCCCATGTCCTGTCACTACAGTCCCTATCGAAGAGTCCCTCTCCGGCATCCTTATAAGACCCCTTCAGATACTGGAAGGCTGCTATGAGGTCTCCACGCAGCCTTCTCTTCTCCAGGCTGAACAGCCCCAACTTTCTCAGCCTATCTTCATACGGGAGGTGCTCCAGTCCCCTCATCATCCTCGTGGCCCTCCTTTGGACTTGTTCCAACAGTTCCATGTCTTTTTCATGTTGAGGACACCAGAACTGCACACAATACTCCAAGTGAAGTCTCACGAGAGTACAGAGAGGTGCAGGATCACCTCCTTTGACCTGCTCGTCACACTTCTGAGCGCACACTGCCGTCCGGTGTTCAGTTTCCCGTCAGCCAACACCCCCAAGTTCTTCTGAATCTCTTCTTTGGCATTTTGTATTGCTACACTTTATTGCCATTTTGGGAAGAAATGGGTGTATGACTGCCTGCAGAAACTCAGCAAGAGCTGTCGTTCCTGCTGAGTTCCTGCAGGCAATGTGACACAAGCAGGCTCCAGAGCCTCTGCCTCTGTTGCAGAGGCAAGATCTAGCCAACAGCTCCTGCTGTGTGTGTGGCTGCACCCTGGCATCCCCCCAACTACAGCACTCCAGCTGCTAATGCAAGGTGGATTCAGAAGTACTTGTTTAGGTTTTCTCCTGTTTCTTTTTCCACCCCAAATTTTATTCTGTCAGCACAGGCAGGTGCAGACAGATGTGAGCTCACCCAGCCCCTACTCCAAGCCAACCGAACTTGTGCCAGCCACTTTCTAGGAGCCACAGAGCTGTATTAGCATGGCTCAGTGCCTGAGCTAATGCGCCTGCTGAGGAGGCATGGGCAGGGGAAGCTTGCGTCTGTCTGCACAGAGCCTAACAGGCCTGCCATGGAAAGCTGAGGACCAGCTACCTCTCTTGGATAACAGACAAATTCTTCTTAAATATGGATACAGGTACAAAAGCAAAGGACTCTGATGATTTCAGGGAAGGGCCTGTTATCTTTCTTTGAAACTGCCACAGATCAATACAGCAGAGACCCTAGGAAGAGTACAGCAAAAGCCAAGATGCTGCGTAGCTGGCCACCTCCTTACCTCTGCTCTGGCCTGTCCCTCTCAGCCCAGATTGCCTATGTTTACCTTCCCTTCCTTGAGGGAAATGTGGCATAATGTGCATTTTCCTAATGCAATTTTGGCCAGCAGCTATTGCTTGAAAGCTTTATGGTGGTCTGACATTAAAAATTATAAATCTGTTAAAAAAGGTAACACTTCCCTAGAACATAGTCACACATTATAGCCTATTTTGATAGAAAGAGAACTGTACCAGCATCCTTCAGCCCATATGTAGGGATGTCAAAGAAAAAGAATCATTTTCAAAAGCAATTCCTGGCTGCTAATTAAAGGTTTACTATCTGATCCTTCGTATATCAATATGGTGATTCAAGGCTGTTCCCATCGCAATATGTAAGTGCATTCAGTGTTTCTTTGTGCAATAGCTACTTGGCTTACCATGCTAAGACATAACTTCCAATGTTTGTGACCAGGTGGTAAATGTCCAGCAAAAAAGTCCAGTGTTGCTGTGCCCAGTTTTCTCTTAAAGATAAGGAGAATTAGGAAGGGTGCTAGTTCTTCATTTGGGCTACTTTCAGATAAAAAGTTTCTGAATGAATTCGCATTAGGTAATCAAAGTTCAGCAACCAAATCTAACTAATCTAACCCTATTCTAAAACTCCCATGAGCTTCACACCCCAGAGACATCTCTCTCTCTTTTATTTTTGTCTGTTCCCTCTCCCTCTAACCATTATAATCCAAAAGCAGTATTTTGTGGAATGGGAATGACAGACAATTCTCATAAATGAAACAGACTTCACGCAGAAGATCCTAGGGTTATTTGAAAAGCAGTATGTTACCCTGAGATCTGGCCATGTCTAATAAATATTCAAATTTCAGTGATGTTTTGTTATTTGGAGTAGCCTTTCTATTGTAACCTGTCTCCATACAAGCCTGTAGACAAGTTAATGTGAATAAAAGGAAATAACTGAAATAAAGTCCTTGAAAAAAAACAGAAGTAGAAATTGCAGTTGCTGGATGTTTTCTTTCTGCATCCAACTGGGTCAGCACGGAAGAAGGAGCACCTGCAACAAAATCAGTCACTGTATCACTGTGATTCCAGAGGTTGCAGCCATCATCCTGTTGCATATCCTTGGGAAAGTCCAAACTGAAAAGATCGTACTGTGCTGAGATACTTGAAAAATTATTTGGGTTGTGGCATGCAACAAACATTTATTCATTAAGGACTTGCAATTGTGACCCAGCCCTTCATCTTGCACAAGATCTATAAAAAAGGCTGAGTGACTATAAATGTGTCCCTTGAAGCAAATTATGGAAGACATTATAGGAAGACTGGTTTCTAGCCAGCTTTTCCAGCTTAATGAATTCCTTTCAAGGATGTGTGAAAGCTCCATTGAGACCAATGGTGAGTATCCAAGGACTCCTCTAGGAAGATTTTATAAGGGGTCCTGACTATTGTATTCATATTTTTCTCCTCTTTTCAGTGAGCAGTTAGAAAATAATTTGAAATGGTAATGCTACAGTTCAAACACTTTCCACTACAAGAACAGACCTAACCAATCCATGAAGTCAGCAAAAGGCTTTTGGGCAGATGCAGTTTTATCATGGTAAAAATCAGCATGCAAATTATTATAATTTGTGTGCTGCCCATTCTGGAAGAGATAAAAAAATATTTTTTTGCATCTTCCACATTAAACCCCCATTAACTTAATTAATGCACAGATCTGCATTTTCAGTGTGCTCCTACAGACATCAGCTATACATAGATATGGAATGAGAATACTAAGATGCGAGGAAGGCTTGGCTCAGATCAAATACCTGTAGGTGCCTTCTATTTATGATACTTCTTGCAGCAAAAGGACTTTCATCTACACATTTACTATGTTATCATCAACTGACTTCACACATTTTCTGTTTCTCCATTAACAGAAAGATAATGATCTGTAGTGTTTCTCCAGAGAGAGAGAAACGCTACTCTAGAGAATGGTTTGCTCTTTCAGAAACCATTGCTTCAATCACTCCTGCCCAAGATGTTGATGAATGGAGGAAGTGAGGGATAGAAATTATGAACTATAGGGAGAGAACCTACTAAGGGCAATGAATAGGAAAAAGAGGAATGTTTCACCTGGGAAGGAAAAGGCACAAGGCAATGGGGAAAAGTTGGTAAAGAAAGAGAACAGCGCATAATGTGCAGACAGAAAGGATGGGACATGAATGAACTGAATAAGAAAATAAAAGGGAATGAATTTTTAACAGAAAAGTTCATCATGAGATCCTTATTTGTGTGTCTTCCCCTCTAGTTGTACTAGAAAATCCTGATATTTGGCTTTTCACTTAGGTACTATAGCAAGTCACAAGACACAGAGTTAACAAAGCATTATATGCCAGACTAACTGTATATGCTGCTGGACCTTGTCAGATTAATTCCTGCAACTGCTGTTGGTACACCTCTTTGTAAAGTGCTACATAAATGATAATTCTTGTTATTATACAAAGAGATAAGCATACAGCAAAAGGTGTTGCAACATGTAAAAGAAATTACACACACATACTAAAATACCTGCCATGACGTGTAACAGATAACCATACAGGTCTACAGGCTGACTTACAAATTGAGTTGCCACCTAACTAGGGGTGCTTTTGTTGTTATCGGTAAGGCCTAATATATGTTTGCATAGAAAAGACATGCACACCAGGAGTATCTTGCTACAGTCCACATAGATGGGCAACATGCAAGAACCAGTCCTTCAACCAGTTTGGAAAGCTGAGCCATAGATTCTAAGCATGTCCCTATTTTATTGTTTTTCAGACTACAGACAGAAGAAAATTAATTCCCCATGTAATTCCATTGAAATCTAGTACATTAACTGAGGGACTGCATTTATTTAAGCCTGTACCAGTATTTATGAGATGAACTTAAGCCTGGAATGTGTTGGCTGATGGCCCTTTATTGGGAGATGAACTGGACTGCTTTACTGGAAAGACTCCCCAGCCATTGGGAGTGACACTGGGGAGAAGGAAAGAGAAGAAAAGGGCAGAACAGAGTGTCGAGACCACAATAATTAATGCTTTGGGAGGCAGAAAAGGAGACAGACTCACAGGACGGCAATTCCAGCATTTTAATTCACATGATGTAGTGTTTCAAAGTCAGATCAACGTCTTGAGCGCAGCTTTATCTAAACAGAGCTGTACCACACTTCGTATTATTTAAAAACATCCACAGCAAGCATTAAATTGTCCTGCCAGAGCAACAGATGTCCTGCCACAGATGACAGTAGGAGCAGGAACAATACAGGTGGGACAATCTTTTCACCCTTTCTCATTTTAGATTCTAGAAATACACCTGACTTTGGTATCACAGCAGCAGAGGCCTGCATAGCTGAGAATAAGAGACAGTTCATTTCAATACAGAGATGATGATTTGGGTATATTTGAAGATACCTAGAGATAATAGAGCCATAAAGAAGCTGGGAAAGACTACAAAGCAAGAGAGGGAGCACAAAAAGAAAGTGCATCTCCTCTTCACAGAAACTAACACAAGAAAGTTGTAGCCTCCTCCAGTGTTTTGCAAACCCTGTAAATTAATTTTAAATTTCCTTTTCCAAGTTATTTAGAAGTTCCTAAGGCTGAAGAATGCACCTCTTGCAAGACACAGATTGTTCACAGCACTTTAATATGGAGATAAAAAGCCACAGCCTTAAATAAAGTGGGTCATCATGCACAAAAATGTACATGCTCTTTGAAACACTCAGCAAAGTGATCAAGATTCAATAATGGTTTCTTCAGCTTTCTACAGGGGAAGCAGCTTAGAAGCAATGTGGTAGCCTCATGGAAATTGTAACATGGAAATAACTGCTCAATTCAACATCAAAATTAATAACAGAGTCAGTGTAGGATCAATTGAGCTTCTTTAGTTCAGTTTCAAATACTACTTATTTGAAAACACTACCAAATTTTAGTTTGTCACATACATTTATATTTGTGAAACATGACATCCCTATGTATCTGTTTCCTCCTGTAGTAGTTGGGTCTCAGAGACTTTCACCTTTTCTTTGCAATCAGACTGCCACAATTATCTGTAATTCTGTCACCCCTAGAGTGGATTACACAGTAATGTTGGGCAAGCAGAAAGGTACCTTTGGGACCACCAGTCTGTGAGCTGCAGAGAAGTTTTGACCGATGTGCCTATACAACACTCAGGCTTCGCTCATTGCTTTGGATACCTTTTCAGTTCTAGGTATAATTCATATTTTTAGTGATATACTGTTAAGTCTCTGATGATTTGGAACCCCATTTAAATGTCATGCCTCCTTCAACTCTGCATTGTTGCTGTTGGGAGCTTGGTTTTCCAAAGCCAACAGCTGGGTATTTTTGGTCTGTACATCAAAACCCACACTTCGTACATTTTGGGCTTCTTAAGTCAACCCAAATGTTTCCAGTGTTACTGTGTCTAAATTTTTGTATTTGCTTGGTCGGTTTTCTCCTTTGCTGCTGGATTGGCAGGGGTGGGGCATTCCTAGCTTCTTGCTGGACCCTCACAAAACGCAGATCACCTTTTGAGGCTGGAGGTCAGAAAATCCCTGGGTTTACAAATGTTAAGCACAGGTGTGCCAGAAGACTAAAGAGCGCTGCAAGACTTTTCCTCTTTCTTAGCACAAGTGAGCAGTATGAGCTCTCCAACACCAAGGAGTATGGCTACATATCAGAAAGCATACAATCAGTACGGTCCCCTCCAGCCCAGACAGGCTGGAGCTGCACCCTGAGATGCTACATAACAAATTAAATAGGAAAATATGTATGTATGAAAAGAGAATTATCACTGTTGATATAATGACTACTATGCTTCCGTGGAAAATGCAACATAGTGCGCTACTTTGTTCAGGCACTTTTTTTTCAAGACACTATTGCCTGCTCCAAAGGTTCAAGAATTACCATTTGACCCTCAAAATCATAAGCCTGTCTGTAAAATGATAAATGTGGAGCTCTTTTACTTCGCCTTCTGTTTTCTGAGCCGTTAGGGTACACCTGGGTCACACTTGCAAGCTTTTTACTCTAACCATTAGGACTAGAAGCTTACTTTAAATTAAAGAAAGAGGAAAGCTGAGTTTCTAACCTCATTACACAACTCTAGTAGCTACAGCGTAAGTGAAACATCAGACATCACAAGACTTGTGATAAAATCATGAGTGCTGACAACATCAATTTAGAGTAGGAGGTGGGATAGCAGGGGAAACTCAGGGCAAATGGATTTACTTTTTATCTTAATGTTTTTACAGCCTAACTACTTCTATCTTTAATCAGAAGTTTTCAGTGGCAGTTCTTCCTTCATGTAGCTGTGCATGACATCAAAAGGTCACTTCTGCATTAATACCTGATGCCATTTGCTAACTGCATCTTTCTATGAGAAATAACATGAAAAGGTAGGTGTACTGATGGTACACCTGGTGCTATTACCACAGCAAAGAGGTATTATGGAAGTACAGCTCATAAGTGCATGACTGAAATGGTATTGAGAGGGATTCCAGTTCCCTATTGTGTGTGTGTGAAGAATACAGGATGTTTCTCGCAGCTATGATATTTACTGCCTAAGTGAAGAATACTGTATCGAGAATTTACCAGTAAAGATCCACATTCTTTGCTACAAGACACTGTTTGCTATATCTTTTATGCTTCAAAATTATCTCAGTGAGGAATAACATGGAAACTTACACATCTGCATATAGCTAAATCTTTCACTACAATAAATTGGCTGTAATTAAACGAATTAATTAACAGATCACTATGACTATAAATCAACAGACTGGCCAGATCAAGAATTCAGGTCAGTCTTAAGTAATGCCAAAGTGGCAGCAGTGGCAAAATGGTCAGCTGTCCCTCCACTATTAGTTTCCAAACTGTGCTTCTACTGTTTGAAATCCTGCAGTTAGAGGGATTAGTATGTACTACTTAGAATATACTCACTGGTTCATTCAACCCCATGCAAAGGGTTGTCCTTGGTAGGCTTCTTGGCCACCCACTGGCTGTCATTGGGCTGATCTGTCACTGATCTGAAAAAGGCCAGGGCAGCACAGTGGCCAGTTAGGAAGCAGCTCCAGCACAACAAACACTCTTGCTCCACCATGATAATCCTGTGATTTAAAGTAGGAGTTAAGCCTGGTCCAAATGGCCAGTTCACTTCAGCTGCTTTGCACATCTCCAGTGGTACAAGCAGAGCATGCAAGTGAATTTCATGGTGACAAGCCAAAGTTTTTATACGATGTAATGCTGATCTTATGTATCTTCCACTCACTAAACAGCCTCCAGTCCCATGTGTGTGGGACCGAGTTCTTTAGTTCACACTCAGGGATGATTATGTTGCTAATTGCCTGGAGAAACACAACCCCTGTGTAAACCGAGAGGAGGTGCTGAGGGTCTGCAATGTGGCCCTTGCCACAGCAGAAGTGATTCAGCCCAGGGCTGCCCCAGCAGGAACAGATCTGTTTCTCACTGTACCATATGCACTGTGAAGGCAGCAGGGCTGTACAGGAGCTCTGCAAGGTGCATTTTTGCCCACCCCTTCAGCTACAATGTTGGCATTGCTCACAAAAAGCTGTAACTCTGTACTCTGAACTAGGATCAGTGCTAGGAAAGAGGATGAAGGCAGAAACTGATGCAAGGGAGCAAGCACCTCCCTTAACCTTCCTCCTCCCCTCCCTGTATCAGAAATGTATACTGAGCAAGGAATTTTCCCCAAAGAAAGGATGTTATGCCATAATTATGTAAAGAAATCAGAATATTATAATTATCCCCCCCATCATTAAACTCAGGAAATTCAAGACAAGTATATATGCACAATCTTGCAGTACTGAAATGCACAACTCAAAAATCCAAATAACTGTAGATTTGTTCTGATGTGATTACATAACCATGTGTAACTCACAAGCATGACAGAATTTTACAGTTCATAGTTGGAATTTAGTAGAAAAACAATTTAAAAGAGAAATTAATTTTAGAAATACATTTCAGTATATTTTTGTTCCACATTGCTACAGGCACAAGGTTTGACCCTTTCATTCTCATGCAGGTGATTTGGTGTTCGGTCCAATTTGACAGACTGCATCTTTCTATAAAACTTGACTACAGAGGTCAAAGAAGGAAATGCACTGTCATCTCTGCCTGCTTTCTTGGGGGAGCATTGAGGTTAGCCTTCTGGATTGAAAATCTTACCACAGAGACAGAAAACAAGATTGGCTAACCACAATGACTTGACTCAAAGAATTAGCAACACTGACATAAAATAGGCATTCCTTAAAATCTAAAGTCAGAGTTCTGCCTACTTTTTAAAATAAACAGCAATACAAAAACATAGGGCAATAAAACTCCATAGGCATCTCAGAATTTTATTTCAGCCAACATCAATCTTCCTTCTTTTCAGACAAGCTGAACTATACTAGAAAATCAGCAATGTTAGATCAGTCAAACCAGCTGAATGCAAAAGCTGAGGGAACAGACCAAATTTGTGTTGCATATACTGAGACAAAGGAAAACTGCTCATAAAGTTAAATCTTAAATAAACATGAACCCTTAGTAAGAGTATACAGGGATAAGGAAACACTACAGCCTAAAACTTCTGAGAGGCCTCTGATTAAATATACAGTGAAGCGGGAAATGGACTTGGGTTTCTTTGGACTGCAGAGACTGCAGCTTATGTAGCCAGAGCTTTAAAGGAGCTAAGTCAGGCTTACTACACAGAGAGCAATAGAGCCACGGAGTGCTAGGACTAACCACTCAGGAGCATACCCAGTTTGATGGATTCTGCAGCTGACACTGCTGGAACGACACTGTTAAGAGGCACATGAGCTAGGTTGTTCGAAGCATCTGCATAAACTAGGGCACTGCAGCATGGGCACTCCTGGGACTCATGCTCACTACCCTTATGGATTTCATTGCAGTGGCAAGATGTGACATCCCTGCCTTTCTAGCGGACGACCCCTTCCTGCAGAGATGGCAGATGTAAACGTGTACTAGTCGCTGAGTCACAGATGTGGCTATTAAACTTCCCCTTTAGTTTAAACTGATTTATGTTAAAAATACCAGACTGAGAGCTGCTGAGCTTCAGGAACAGCATGTGTTTGTTTCTGTTGATCATACTATGGTTTCAGTGAAAACTGGGTAATAGAAGCTCCAGCAGCTGATGAACGGTACCCATGGAAATGCTAACCATACTGAAGGGTCCTCTGTCAAACCCCATGAGACTCTAAGAGGCTTACACACTCTTTTCACCAAGGCCAAGGACCTCTTGTCTTACATCAGCCACATCTCTTAAAAACTGACCCCTAATTTGAAGCTTCTAAACCATATGGGACACGGGTTTTGAATGCTCCAATACAACCTTCCTCAAGCTTGCCACATCTGTAGGAACAGAATATCTCAGTGCTTTGTAGGTGCCCTGGAATAACCTTTAACCAAAGGAAATAGTACAGAAACTGTAACAGAAGAATACGAATGCATATACAGACAGCACAACCCAGTAAGAAAATAATTATTTTCTCCTCATAGAATCATATCATAATATCACAGAATTCATGGTTTTGGTTGGCAGTGACCTTAAAAATTACCCAGTTCCACCCCCCCTGCCATGAGCAGGGACACCTTCCACTAGACCAGGTTGATCAAAATCCTGTCCAACTTGGCCTTGAACGCTGCCACGGATGGGGCAGCCACAGCTTCTCTGGGGAACCTGTGCCAGGGCCTCATCGCTCTCACAGCAAAGAACTGCTTTATGTCTAATCCACTCTCTCGCAATTTAAAGCCATCCTCCCTTGTTCTGTCACCACATGCCCTTACAGAAAGCCCCTCTCCAGCTTTCTTGTCAGCCCCTTTAGGCACTGGAACCTGCTCTAAGGTCTCCCTGGAGCCTTCTCTTCTCCAGGCTGAACAACCCCAGATGCTGATAAACTGCAGGAGGCCCGTCACTGTTCCATCCAGCAAGCAAGCTGTGAACCGTTCATGGCTACGATCCACCATCCCCATACAATGATTTTGATTGAGATTTTCTCAAGGAGTGACCAGAGATGAAAAACTGAACTTCCCTTAACACAGAGCTCACAAGATCTCCTCTACTCTACTGCTATTCAGCAAGGCATCTGAACTTGTCTGTGGAAAGCAACTGAAAAAGAAGGTAGAAAGCGGATAAGAAGGCCTCAAGGTTACACCTCTGTTCACTTGGGATTCATTTGGTTTCCTTTCACAATATGATACAGTAAAGCTGTAACAGGCCTACTGGGCTGCTGAGTAGATCTTACTTGAAGAGTAGGAATAATATCTCCCCACAGCCATCCACAATGAAGAATGTTCCAGTTGTGAAAACAATTCTGTGCTGAATAGCAAAATCCACAGGTGGGAAGCAACTCTCTAGGGTGCTTAATAACTGCACATATTTAACATCAGCACTATTCTCTCAAACAAACTAGAGCATTTTTCTTTGGTGCCCTCCTGCCTGATGACCAAAGGGATCAGAATCCCAAGTTCTGTCCCAAAAGGCTGGATCCTGACTATCAACTGGTGGGTTGGTTCTTGCCAAGATATTTCTTGAGGAATTATAAAAATCCTTCTTAGAGAAGGGAATTACATGTGTTACTTAGGCAAAACAGGCATTCCATTTATAAATATAATTACTTTTGCTATTCCATCAAGAAAAAGAACTTAGTAGTGCAGGATACAAAGGAGAAAATTACTTATGTGTTGACACAATATAAATAGAAAACAGATCTGGCTGCAACTAAGTGGGAAATGAAAAACATGAGAAAATATGTAACTGAGATTACCAGTTGGGGGGACAACTTATGACCACTCTAGTGCATTCTGTCCGTGGAAGTATAGTCCCTCATTATGCTTTATGTTTAGATTGTAATTATGTGTGCTTATTTAACTATAAATGCATAATCTTACATTTATTGGCAAATCGTTTTCTTTTCACTGATGACCTTGAACACTGCAAGGCAGGCAGGCACTCTTCTGCAGTGCAAGGCAGAGACCAGGATATGGCTGCACGCAGTTCTTCTGCTTTAGTGCGCTGTAGCACAGGTTAGGGAAGACAGGAGTGAGTATGCCATTCACACTCACATACAGTGACTGGATGCGGTATTACTACCTAAGGAATGATTTTGACCATCTCTCTCGTGCTCATAAACATGCTCCTTTTACTTGGGCTGCTTGTCTGGGTATGTCCATTAATGCACATCTTCTGCATTATATTTATGAAGAATAGTTTTATCCAGCATCTTCATTCTTAATATTAATGATTTATCACATATGGTGCACTGTATTTTTATAAAGCTGTAAGATACCATGGTGATTAACACCATATGAGAACGTAAATAGAAGGGAACAGGATAACAGAAGTGTCCTCCCAACAGATATAGGGCTTTTATTTGGCTTTAGGGGAAGCATCTTAGCTGCATGATTTTACTCCGTATATAAGAATTGTAGAAGTTCCATAATAGAAGACGGTACTGTACTTAACAATGTTGTAGAGAGAACAAGAAACCTTATGTTTAATTTCTCCCTAGCCTTGATTAGGATTTTCAGATCAGTTATGTAATGAGAGATTGATTATTCTAGCTCTTTTGATCATACAGATGTATTACTTTGATTAAAGAAGGCAGGAGAAAAAATGTTAAGAACCACAAGTATACCCTTGTGTTTATATATGCACATATATATTTCCCAAAATTTCTGTTAGAAAGAGAACCCAGCTTTGAACAGCCTTGCAAATTTGTCCCGTGAATACTGGCAGTCCCCACACAAAATATACTCACTGAATCAATATGGTAGCGAAAAACTAATCACATTTTACTTACCCATCCCAAGACTGGGAAAGCCAGAAGACACTGCAACACTGCTTCAAATGAATGTGCTACTGCATGGCGCACTGCAGGCTGCTCATATGTGCCCACAGTCATTTTTCTCACCTACCTGGATTAGGGACTGCAATGGGGAGAGTCATTCCCCCTGCATTACTGGATCAAAAGCAGGTATTTTTCTGGAGTGTGGCAGGCCAGCAAAAAATGGGATTGTGTCTGGGCACTGGCATATACAAAGCGGCCAGCTTGGAAACAACTGAAAGAAGTCAGAGTGAAACTCGTGGTACAAAAGGGGCTGAACCTGAATTTTGGCTCCTGCTGGGCTCCCATGGGAGACAAGCAGAGGGGCTGTGGGGAAGTCAAACTGGCAGCTGCAGGCTGGGCATCCCTGGGTGCCATTTGCTCCTCTGGGCCCAGGGCTGCAGGGAATGACAGGGGGCTGCAACAAGCATGGGGAGATGAGCACTAGCAGCTCCCCATGCACCTTACCCCGGGCAGAACAGTAGAGGTTAAATAAAAACATGCACTGGGGAAAAAGCCGTTTCTGCAAAACTGGTCACTAGCAAAGAAAAGCAGGGAGGCCCCCAAGGATGCTCTCTTTGCCTAGGGATGAAATGTGATTATGATGGTAATGTTTGCTGCACTGTAATTAAGGTGGTGTCAGAACTTTCATAAAGAAGTGTGTTCTGTTGAGGGTCTACGGCTTGGAGAAAATTCTTGCTTGAGGCTGAAACACAGCATTGTTCTCAGCCAGAAAACACACGCACAGCCTTTATTATATATGTAATTTAGAATCCCAGTGTAGTCTTGACTGTGGAGGCTCTACTATTGTTTCCATATGGGTATGTAGCTAATTGGTTTAAAACATCAGTACGTAAGCAAAGGACTGAATTCTGGCTGGACCTCATGCAGGTGACACGTCCACATTGATTGTCTGCAATTAGCTTCTAAAACCAAAAGCCCAATTCCTCCCTTCTTACTCAGACTCATGGTATTATTGAAGCAAACAGCTCCAAACAGGACTGGACTCCTAGTGTTTACCAGACTACAACTCAAGGCACCTGCCTCGCCCATAGCGTAACAACACCATCCAAAGTGAGGCCATCCTGTCTGAGACAGAGATTATTTCCTCACAAAACTGGCAATATATGACAAGGTTACTTCTACTAATACTAGATAAATTCCTATTTTCATAGCATCCAAGATCTCATACAAGGAACCAGGACCCCTGTGCGCTAGATGCTGGACAAAACACAGAATAAGAACATAGTATTACTCAAAAAATGTATGATTTGATGCACACAAATAAATCTTCTCCCCTGTTTCATAGCCAGGTTTGTATTATTCCTATTGAGTAATCTGAGTGTAATGCACCACTCCTGCAAACAGCAAACACTGCTCAGGCATTTATTTAACTTTCTGCATGATAAAGTCCTAACTCCACACCAGTCTATTGTCTTTCACCAGAGGCGCACGCAAAGGGACCAGCTACTGCCCTGTGTGCTTGCTACTGGCTGTGGGCTTTTTCCTGCCTCGCATGTAGCTGCAGTGCATAGAATTTACTGTGCACAGTATTTAGTGTGTACTGGTTTCAGATACTGATTTGATTTTACTCAAACTATTAGCATTCTACCTTTTCGAATAAAAAAAATTCATGCAACCAATAATATGTCATAAAAGATCATTTTTCGCTGCCCACCACCACATATATGTCAAAACTAAAACTCAAGAGTATTAAAGTTTATAAAATTACAGTTTCATAATGTTGTAAACAAGACAGGAATTCCAACAAATTAGGCAAGTCATAGAGAATGGAACTGAAATTCCTAAGTAACTTGTGGATGTTTTATGTGACTTCACATGAATGCTCACAAAAATACAATGTAACAGCACAGTCCATTGTTTCTTATGAGAACAAATTATATAAATTGCTAGTTTAGGAAGAATGTAAGCATTCCTGCAAATGCTTAAACACAGAACAAACTTTATTCAGGAGGCAGCTGTCTTCAGCAAAACTATTCACGCATTTACTTACTTATCTGCCTAATTTAGCATCCCCAGAATCACGGCCTTGGTATAGAATAACTTGATGAATTTCAGTATAGTGCATCAGCTATCGCTTGTCAAAATAGGAAGATTCAAATGTAAACAAGTGATGCTTTTATTAAGCGCAAACGTACAAAATTAACATTCGTGGTAGACAATGCTTCTCCACATAGGAAGGTATTATTAATAATAGAGTCAGGCAAGCGTAATTCTTCATGTGGACAAACTAACGCCAATCGGAGTACCCTTTAAAAATTAATTTAAATGAATTAAAGAAGTTAATCTGGGAAAAAAAAAAAAAAAAAAAAGAAAGCCAGAAGAATGAATGAGGCTGCATGAGGGTTATACTATAACCACTAGTTTTAAATTCACACTTTGGCATGCACAAAAAGAACATTTTCTTATGAAGATAAAAGCCTCCACGTGTAATAACTCGATATACAGACAAGCCCTAGGGGCTTGCATCTTGAGCACTTAACATTTTTGGCCTCCTCTTAATGGATAAAAAAGGTGTGTTTCTCAGTCACATTAGCCCAGTCTAAGTAGCTTAATATGATGAAAAGGCCTCAGGCTTTGGTGAGACTAAGGTGTAAAGGTGTGAGGTTAGCACACAGATCACAGCGTGGGCAACACTGCCTTTAACACATACTTAACTAATCAAGTGAAAGCAGGCAGGGGATGGGGAGCCTGGACTGTATTAGCCCTCCTTCATGCAAATGCTAGATTAGTTTGTGTGGGGAGCAGCTGTGGTACAGTGTAAGCCAGGATATTTCACCGTGGGGCACAGGTGAGAAAACAAGAACTAGAATGAAATGGGATTTCTGCATAGACTGTGAACTATGCTGCCTCCAAAGAAAGCAGTTAGCTGGATTTGAGGAGGCTGGACCTCCTCACTATCTGTCCATTGCTCTGGAGCACCCGATATCTGCAGTTCTCCAGCTGGCTGGGGATGCTGCTCAGGACTAGAGGAGAGGGCTATTCCCCACCATCCTCAGCAACAAGCATCTCACGATACTGCTGGGAAAGTCACCAGTGCTCAAGGGTATGTCGTATGCACTATCCAGGCTGTGCTGCTGCCTAAAGTAAGACAGATCTACAAGATGACAAGTAAGCAAAACTGATGAAAACAAGAAACAAACATTTCAAGTTTAAAATTAGACTTCTACAATGCATTCATTAGCATATGACAATTAACATATGCTAACTTTTTTTTTAGTCCAGCCAAGTTTAGCACAAATAAACTGGAAGTCATACATTTGTATGACGTAATCCTGATTTTGCCACTTGATTTAGGCTTTGTCTAGAAATCTTTCAAATTATCTTGGGGTAGATTTTTATAATACTGAAAAAAAAAGCCCCAAACCCCCAAACCAGAGATTCAGCTACTTCTGAGCTACTTGGGTGAATATGAGTGCAGATATAGAAAACTACTATGGGTAGTTGATGTGGTTACTACCCTCAGCTATCCATTGCACCTTTTCCCTGTTTGCTACTTTTCAACAAGGATACCCCAATGGGATGTGCACTGGCAGCAAAATCTCCCTGGTTTTCAGAAGAAAGCAGACATTCACTACAGTCAATTATCAATTTAGCACAGGTTAAGACAAAGTGGTTCAATATGCTGACTATTTAAAAGGTTAGCATGCTGCTGAGGTGTCTTAAATGAAGCCTTTGTGATAATTTGGTTAACTTTTCTGCAGTGGAAACATGTATGAAGAGAACAAAAAATAAACTTCTGTTTTATGTAGAGCAGTGAACAATCTGGCAGAGTTCTGAACTAATGTCATAAAACCTTCTGAAGTTCAACAAGGCCAAGTGCAAGGTCCTGCACATGGGTCAGGGCAATCCCAAGCATAAACACAGGCTGGGAGAGACTGGGTAGAGAGCAGTCCTGAGGAGAATGACTTGGGGGTGTTGGCTGACAGGAAGCTCAACATGACCCAGTGATACATGCTTGCAGCCTAGAAAGCCAACCACCTGCTAGCAGTATCAAAAGGAGCATGACCAGCAGGTCAAGGGAGGGAATTCTTCCCATCTACTCTGCTCTCATGAGACACCTGCTGCATTCAGCTCTGGGGCCCCCAACATCAGAAGGATGTGGACCTGCTGGAGTGGGTCCAGAGGAGGCCACAAATATGTTCTGAGGGCTGGAGAACCTTTCCTAAGGAGACAGGCTAAGAGAGCTGGGCTTTTTCAGCCTGGAGAAGAGAAGGCTTTGGGGAGACCTCAGAGCAGCTTCCAGTGCCTAAAGGGGCTGACAAGAAAGCTGGAGAGGGGCTTTCTGTAAGCATGTGGTGACAGGACAAGGGGGAATGGCTTTAAACTGCGAGAGAGTGGATTAGATATAAAGAAGTTCTTTCCTGTGAGAGCGATGAGACCCTGGCACAGGTTCCCCAGAGAAGCTATGGCTGCCCAGTCCCTGGCAGTTGTTCAAGGCTAGGCTGGATGGGCTTTGATCAACCTGGTCTAGTGGAAGGTGTCACTGCCCGTGGCAGGGGGTTGATACAAGATGAGCTGTAAGATCCCTTCCAAACCAAACCATTCTGTGATTCTATGAAAAGAGAAAGTATCTGGATCCCATTCCTGATACAATCTGAAATACTTTTCTCATTATTTTGGTTACATAAACCACTTTAGTTGTATAATGCTACAATGGTAATTACATATCAGTTGCCATTTTCCTTAACTAGGCGATTTAAGACAACATCCTGTCTTCAACTCGTTCTGTTATGAAGGTATCACTCTGTCTTAAGCATATTGGGAGAACTTATGTTTTGAAGTTAAAACTGTTAGCATGCATTGTTTAATCAGTACTGCAAAGGTCTCACTTATATTTCAGAAACTATTCCAAAACCACAGAAATGTTTATTTTAAGGAAGGTTAGAACATAAAATTCTTGTTGAAAGTTTCAAAGCTGCTTGGCCTTGAGAGCTAAAAAAAATCAGGTGAGTCGGTTGACCTGAGTTATTCTATAATGAACTGGAGGATCTCTTAAGATTCAGTAAAAGCAGAGGATATGTTCATTTAATATTGCATCTTTGCCGTAAAAACGTGTTTTCCAGATAGAGATATTTATAAGAGATGGCTGGTGTAGGCCAGGTATAAATAAATGTAGAATTTTTCCTGACAGAGCTGTTCAAATGTCCTGAACCAACAAAGCGCTCCTACAGTGAATTTATGTTTGGTGACACAATTTCTCCTAGCTTGTCCCCCTGCCTTCACTGAGTGATAAATAATACTAGCAAATACACTTTTCTACAATTCCATCTCCACTTCAGGCTCCTCCTTACAAGTCTCTTTCAGTCCTACATAGTTCTTCACACCTTTGATTGCCATGGCAGTGACCACAGCAGTTCACAGAACAGACCTGCCTAGCCTTGTCTGGACATGTACAGAGATGAGGCGCAGCAGCATGAAGAACAGGCTTAGGACACTTAACATGCTCTTGTCCTAGACCACACTACACCGGAACTAACTTCATCCTGCCTCCACTCAGATGTTATACTGTTAGCCACATACAAACAGTTAATATAAAAAACAATTGAGAAAAAAAATAGAAATATGCACTGCTTGTACATGAGACAAAGGCTAAAGCTCAACCACTTTAGGTGGTCTATTGAACAATGTCTGCATGGGAGGACCGGGTGAACCATGCATGGAAGAGTGGATATGGTGATTTCACTGTGTTTCTGCTATGGGATGTGACAGTTATCCCCCATATAGCTACAGTAGTTGATCTGAGCCCACAGTGTGCTCACGTGTCTCAGGTCCCATCAATGTGTCCATGTATAGTAGCTCTGACACATCCCATACTCATGCAGGCCATTGCACATGTGCAGCAGAGCTGCACATGGACAGTCAGTGTTTCAGGGGATGGCCATTTTTTTTAGCAGACCAGAGGGCAACCTGGCAAGTCAAGCAAATGCCACACCAGCGATCCCACTGTGCAGAGGCTGCAGCCTTTTACGTCCCTCTCCCTCCACTTCCCTGCTTTTTTCCTCTCTACTCCACCCAAGTCTGGGCCTGTATGGCATAAATGTTTTCAGTTAAATTATGCTAACTTGCCTAACAAAATTCAAAGACACTTTCTTCTGTGTCAGACAATATATAAACAGATTAAGTTCCCATACCTGAAGTCATTTGAGCAGTATACCTACACTGTCATTTGCAGACTTCATAATACAAACACTTAGCTCAGGATATGTATTTTAGTTTGGCAGAAATAAGTACATTTTCAGTAATAAGGCCAAGAAATGATGCCAACAATCCAGCTGTTGTCCTTGTGTGGCTAACCAAAAGGGAAGGCTTTATATAATTTTAAATACATATATGTATACACGTATGAGTATAGATAAATGCATTACCTTTATCTCAACATATAAACATGAAAATGTCACAAAGTTCTAATTTAATTACTCACAAACCTAGGGAATGAATCAACAAAGGCCTTTTGTTATGAAATGGTTCCCAGGAAAACAGGCCAGCGGAAGTCATATTTGCCACAGCATGCCATTTTAATATAGTATTCCTGGAGCTGACACATGAAAAATTTGGGAAGAACAGCATAAAGGTGCAGATTCCTGTTTATTTTTATGTCATAAAAATACTAACATTAGCCCCTCCTACCCTGCCTTCCTTGTCGTACCTGTGTGCTACCCTAGGCCATTTTACCAACTGGGATTCAAGCACTGAACGGAAACCTAAATGACAAGGGAGAAACAGTGCCGGGCTCTCAAAATAAATTTGCATACATTCGGAGCCTCGGAAGTATCGCTCCCCACGATTTCCCTAAGTCCGGTGAAGTTCTCAAACGCGCCCGCCCCACACGAGTGACCCCTGCACGCTGCAGGGCAGCACGGTTCATTTCTTTTCCGTCCAAACGACAGATGTCATGATTCAGCATCTCTGCACCGTTACTGACTCCCTTCACACCCGCAGCTCCAGCCCGGACAGAGGGGAGGGAGAAAGGGAGGCCCAGGGCTGGGGAGAGGGGCCCCGCGGAGCTACCCGCCACGGGAGGCAGGGAACAGGGAGGAAAGGACAGAGGGAGGGAGCCAAGGAGCCAAGCAGGCAGGCAAGGAGGGAGGCAGGAGGCCGCCTCAGGGGCTGCCCTTAGGGCGGCGCCTGGTGCGAAGGCGGGCGGCGGGGGCCCTCGGCGGGCAGCGGCACAACCTACTCCGCACCGGCAGCCCCGCTCCGCTCTGTGGCTGCTCCCACCCCGGGCAGGGCCCGGGAGGAAAGTCCCGGGCTGGGTCCACTTCCTCGCCCCGTGGCCGGACTTTTCTCCGGCAGCAGGGCTATAGCGTTCCCCCTCCCCTCGGAGCCAGAGTCCCTCCCTGCCTCCGGGACGTGTTAAATCCCGTGTAACGAGGCTTAACCCCGCCCCAAGCCGCGGCGCAGCCGGGCGGGCAGGCAGCCAGCTAGGCCCCTGCCCGAGGGAGCCCCCCGCGCCGCGCCACGCCGAGCGGCCGCAGCTGTTCCAGCCGGAGCTGCTGGAAAGCGGCCACGCTCCCCAGACTTTGTCTACCTCGCACACAGCGCTGAACTCTGCTCCCTCCCTTCCCTTCCCTCCCCTCCCCCGGGGCGGCCGCGGCTCCTCGCTGCCTTCTTCCCCCACCCGCCCCGAGCCGTAGACGTACGGCGGGGGGAAGGGGGAAGCTCCCCGCCTTCAGGCAGCAGCCAGCCGTGCCCCGGCTCCCCGGGGCTCGGGAGGACCTAGCGCCGTCGGACCGGCCACCGTGCACTGCCCCCAAAGCCGCCGTCCCGGGGAGCTCAGCCTCGGTGCGGGGACGGGGCGGGAGCACCCCGCTGTGAAGCGGCCACTGTTACCCCACATACAGATGGGGCTTTTATTTTTCTTTTCCACGGGGCCCTGGGGGAAATAAAAAACAAACAAGGGCGGGGAGAGGGTGGTGGAGCAAGCGGACAGCCGGCCCCCGCGGGGCGGGGTGGGTGCGTGGGGTTCCCCGGGGCGCCGCGTCCCGTCTCATCCCATTCCGTCCCCACTCCGCGCTTTCGCCGCAGCCCGCCGCGGCAGCCAGCCCGTGAGGTCAGTGTCGGCTGCGGATGGGTGTTTGCGCCGTGGGACGGACGGCGGGCGGGCCGGGCAGGCGCAGTGTGGGGCCGCGGCGGGGGAGGAGGGCGGCGGGCGGGTCCTGTGTCTGTGTGTCGCACTGGCGGGGGGGGGGGGGGGGGAAGGGAAAGGAGGGGGGTTACACACTAGGGCAGCGGCGGCGGCAGCGCCGGGATCCCTTCTCCACCCCACGGGGAGGGAGCCAGCCCCTCCTCCTCCTCCTCCCCCTTCCCCCTCCCCCTTTTTCACTCTTCCTCCTCCTTCTTTCCCCAAAGTTAAACTTCCTGCTCCCGGCCCGGCCGGGAAGGGGACGCGGAGCCCGGCCGGACTCAGCCCTCGACACACACAACAGCTGGAGCTGTCAAAACTTCCTCCGCTCGGTCTTGGCCCCTGCCGCCTCCGCCGCCTGCTCCTCCTCCGCCCCCGCGGGCTCAGCACGGGGGGAGGGCGCAGGGCCAGTGTACAATGAAGCGGCGGCCGCCGCAGCCGGGCAGCGCAGGAGCCGGAGCCGCCGCCAGCTCCCGGGGCCTCTGAGGGGGGGCCGCCCCGCGGCGGGATCCGCCGCCTCTCGCTCGCTCTTTTCACCTCGCCCGCCACCTCCCCCAGCCCCGACAGACCCTGCCGAGCCGGGGAGGGGGTGTTATTGTGTGTGAGACCCTTCCTGCCTCTGCGCTCTTTCTCTTCGTCGTCCCCCCCCCCCTTTCCTCCCTCCCCTCCTCCTCCTGCTCTCCCCATGCTGCTCCCCCTGCTACCTGTGCTGGTCGGCGGCGGCTGAGGCCAGCAATGCGAGGCGGAGGTGGAGGAGGCGGAGGTGAGGAGAGGAGCCGCGGGAGCAGGAGGAGCATCGGGATCCTCATCACCATCCTCATCTTCATCCTCATCATCATCATCCATGTGTCTCTCTCGTCCTGCTGACTAGGATGTCAACGGAGGACAAGAGTCTGGTGGTGGCGGTGGTGGAGCCGCCTCAGCAGCAGCAGCAGCCCCCCGAGCCTGGAGCTCCCCCCCCAGCAGCAGCAGCAGCAGCCACAGACAAAAGACCTAGGGGCCGGCCTCGCAAAGATGGCGCTTCCCCTTTCCAGAGAGCCAGAAAGAAGTAAGTTCAGCGTTTGTGTGTGCGAGGCAGAGAGGGGCAGGGGCCGGCGGCCAGGCGCAGGCAGAGCTGTCAGCGGAGACTCGCCGCCCGTCGCCCCCTCCCTCCTGCCTAATGCCATTTTGAGAAGGGCACGTCTTTCTTCTCCTCCTTTCCCCTTTGCACTTTCCCCTCCTCCTCCTCCTTCTTCACCTTTTGTCTTCCTCCGCCTGTTTTCCCTTTTCCACTTTTCTTTCATCATCCCTATTCCTTTCTTCTCCTCCTTCGGAGTTTCTCTTTAGCTCTTCTCCCTCTTCCCTCTTCCTCTTTTTTCCCTTGCTTTTGCACCTTCTCCCTTCTCCTTTTTGGGTCTCTTCTCCGCCAGGACGCTTGGCTGCCTTCAGCGTTTCCTGGCTATTCCCTGTGCTTGACGGTGGTTCCTCGCCGCTTTCCCTTTTGATCTCCCCCTCCTCTTTTTGGGAAAGAAAAGACGGTTCTCGGTGGGTGGCGAGGAGAGAGGAGAATCCCCCCTTCCCCCCTCACACACACCCAGGCGGGTGCGGACGCGCACACGCAAAGTTGAGGCAGGAGTTTGTCCGCCGCCAGCCCCGCCGTGTGCTCGGAGGTGGGGAGCTGTCAGGCGGCCGCCTCGCAAGGAGGGACGCGCCGGCGGGATAGTGCCGAAGTACAACAAACACACGGGGGGGCGGTGGGGGTGCCGCTTCCCCGGCCGTGGCAGCTTTCCCTTCACCGAGGCTTCTCCCCGTAGGGGACGCGGGCGTCCGTCAGGCTCAACGGCCGCGGCTTGCGGCCCCCCCCCTCCCCCCCTGAGGGAGCCCTTCCTGAGGGGCTGCTCCTCTCCCCTCAGCCCCCGGCCGGCGCGCACAAGTTCCCGCGGCGCGGGTATGGGAAGCCCGCCGTGCCAACGGCTGCTCCCCCGCTGAGAGACACGGGCAGACCGACGGGTATGGCCGCCCCGCCGCTGATAGGCGTGAGGTGCAGGGCTGGGCTCCCAGAGGCCTGTGGCCGCCTCCGTGGAGGTGCCGCTGCCGCGCTGGCTTCGCTCCCCGCGGGTTATTTCTGGATAGGATGGGTCTTGCCGTGACTTACCTGATGGCAGCAATAATAGGGCAAAGCTGGGCCAGCACATTTTGAGGAGAAACGTGATGATTGGTAGCAAAATAGCCTCTGTGCTGTCGAGTCTGCTGGAGCCTCGGGCTTCCAGAGTTTGTTTCCCTTTGTTTTGAAGGGACGCTTTCAGTTTGACGCCCTTCGAGTATATTTAACCAGGTGAGTTGCTGGCGCTTCGCTGGATACCCACTCCAGACCTCATCGCAGGTTTCTGAAGCGGAATCCTTTAGGTTGGAAAAGACCTTTAAGATCGAATCCGACCATAATGTCATGGTGGAAGTCCAAAACACCAGCGAGGGATTCTGCTGGGATGGACCTAAACACATGCAAAGACTATGCTTGCTTCTGTACAAATTCGTTTTCACAAATACATGTTACATAAATATCCCATGACAGAACTATCATTAGTTTGTGATATATGGTTTTTTTTGTTGTTGTCGTTGATGAAGGCTTCCTTTCAGAGATTTTAATGCTCACCCCTGGTTATGATGGTGATGTATTGTTTGCAGCTCCCTCTTTTAATTCTTACATATTTGCTAAATACAAATTTTCATACAGTGGTAGTTGAAAGTAGTTGGCAAACATACACGTGCAGTAAATTTCTTGGGTTTCTCTCCTTTATGCTTAATTTTAAGTACTTTAGTTTTAGTTCTATATGTAGAATCCAAACCTTACATAGGAAACCTTTGAATGTTTTATTTTCAAAGAAGTTTCAGGAAGAAAAATGTGACTGAAATGTACTAGTCTGCACAAAACCCAGAGTGGTGTTATTCGTGAAAATTGATGTATCTTGTAGGCCAATTTGAGGTTTTGTACATAGTTCTGATGAAAAGTGGGTGCTAAAGAGGTAATTCCTTTTTTTTTTTTCCAGTTAGGTTTTTGGTGTCAGTTTTAAGAGGAAATTAATTTTTCCTGTAAAAATACGTACTTATGCTCCCTGACTATAAGCATTTGTGTAAGAGCTGGAAATACAATTAGCAGAGACAAAAATTAAAATGAACCCATATTCCTTTTCTTCACACTATGATTGGTGCTGAGTGTCCTGAATTTTTATGGGAAACCTGTAATGTTGGTGAAGGTGTTGTAAGTCATAAATTCTTTTAAAACTATGAAACTATAAAAAATGGTTATTTTCTAACTTTCATGGAGTAGGTATAGACAGGTCTTTTTTTAGTTGCATCCATTTAGGGGAGAAAATAGTTTTATTTTGTAAGCTTTTCTGTTTACGAAATACTGATTACAGTTAGTTAAACAAATGCAGAAATAAAAAAAGTAAAAATATTTTCTGGTTTTTCTTAGGATTGCTTGGTCCTATCTTCCTTTTCACTTCTGTGCTTTCCAGTTGGATTAATGTGCCTCATGTAAAACAGATAAAAGAGCATATGTCAGACCATTTTCTGTACTGTAATCACATGTCTAAATCACTATTAGCCAGTCAAATTGTTCAACCGCTTTATCCCATTATAGGAAATGTTCCACTGAATGTTCAGTCTACGTAATGATAAAGCAGAGAGCCCTGCATTAAACTGGCAAAGCCAAAGTAGAATAATTCCTCAGCTATGGATGCTTCCATTAAAGAACAATACCATATTGGAGAGTGCTATAGGTTGCTATTTTACCTCCTTGAAGGCCATGTTTTTAAGCAAATTCAATGAGTTTTAAGCAGACAGATGGAAAACTGCCTTGAATCTGCTTCTGTGAGATGCCAGCGATTCTCAACTCTTCCTAGAAGTAGGCTTACTTTAAGGGAGCACAGGGTTCTTCAGTAGGACAGCTCTACGCAAGTCTCTGTCATCCTGCATTTTACCTGGTTGTCAGTAAAAATCCTGGTGGTACTGTGGACGTGGGTACTTACAGGCAACAGAACAGTTCACTTTTCCTATAGGTGATGAATTGGGAATCAGTGGTGTCAGTACCTGAAGAGTTACTGAGCTTTAGCTTGATGCTGGAACAGCTTTTTCCCATTGTTTGAAGGGTATACCTTCCTGAATAGCATTGTCAAGGGACTTAGGTGAACAGTTCATTTTTATTGTTTATATTGTAATTGTGCCTAGAGGCCCGGGCACCATTATACTACCTACGGTACAAATGAATAAGCAAAGGTTGCTACTGCACAATTTCTTAATTTAAATGTAAAGATAAGACAGCATGCAAATGTTAAGAAGTGGGAAAGCATAAGGGATCTGTGAGAATACTATGAGCAGAAGAAGATGCAGAAGTTCAGGTACCATGGTTTATCTCCATATCAGTGAATGATTCATGGGCATCAGACTTGGAGGATATATTTAAAGGATAAAGCATTGTTACCCTGAGGATTTTTACAGACAGCTTGTTTTCTGCCTGAAGTGCTAGTCAAACACTCGTATTTTCTTCCTTACGTGTTGACGACTGGGTATCTGTGTAGAGCAGCAGTTCAGATTTAGGAGGTAGAACTAGAATAAGCTATGCAGAGCCTCAGAATTGAGAGCATGTAGGTTATTCATGATATGCTTCATCAGGAAGGAGGAAGAACACACAGAACTATAACCAAAGGCCATCTCATTGTATGGCCTGAAGTCTTGGAAACTTAACTCCTGTACTTTGAGTTGTACTTCAACTTCCAGGCTATGCTCCTGAACGTAATCAAGAAGTTGCAGGGGAAGAGTATTGGTTCTGTTTTAGCTATACTGTCATTGTATGAACAGCTGGTTATTCATTAAAAAGTATCAGAATAGTACTGTACAGGAGCAGTAAATAATTTTGTAATCTATTTTAAGTACTAGATCTTTCTTAGCCTATACAGGTTATACGCAGCACAGACAGATGTAGCAAAAATTTAGTCTCATTAGTTGTGATCGTGATAGCACTTACTTTGTAAGTCAGTATCTAAGCTCATTGTAAATTTTATATTCAGCATCCGTCAGACATTGATGTATGTTACAAATTATTTTTGAAAATGTGTGTAGTTGAAAACATCATAGGATAATGATTTCAAAAAGCATGAAATTTGTGGAAAAATTCATGTTTGTTTATTTTTAATTACCTATGTTCTAATTTTTTGTCTTAATTTTTTATTACTTTGGCCAATGTAAGCTGCAGTAGGTTTTCAAAGGCCATAGATATCATACATGCAGATAGTTTTGAGGACACTTAAGCATAGCTTTTTTTTTGCCAGGAAATGATTATTTAATAGTTTTTATCATTACTTTAGCTGCATTTGCATTAGGGTAGGCCAGTATTTAACGATATCTACACTTATCTCAAAAGAACCTTAATGTGTTGGATGGATTTTGTTTATAGCTCAGCTGTGTTTCTTTAGTTCATCACACAAGTATGTGATGTGATACTTACTATGTGATACTTATTTGTGTATTTACTTGCCTGCCCTTTTCTCACTTCAAAATTTAACATCTCCAAATGGAAAATTTCTGTAGGGTTATGCAATAAAAATGTTCCTAAATACATGTTCACATTTAGGGAAAGTCATTAGTGCTCACTACTACCAGACTGAAGTCTTTCGAGTGATGGGCTTTGTGCAGCTATTGTACAGATAAGGGTTAAGGTAGTAAAGCAAATAGTGGCCTATAGTTCTGCCTGTACAAGCCACGTATCAAAATGTTTGGCCAGAAGCCAGAGGGTACATACTAGATCGCAGCGTGAAAAGGTGAGGCATGGGAGTAGGCTTCATAATCGGGATTTGATACCGGCTCCTTGAAGGCCTTTCTAATCCGGTGTAGAGCAGGACAGAGCAATGTGGAGCCAGTGTCCCATGGGAACTTTGTGCCATTTTCTTCGGCAGCCCATGTTGCATGACTTCATCATAGTCTTATTACCAAGCAATTACCCATCTGTTTTATGTAGTTCTTGCATAGGAGCCTGGCTTAAATTCCTCACAGTACTATTTTGTTCAGGTAAATGAGCTCTGGTAAATGACCTCTGTATGAATCTTTTGATTTTCAGTTCTTGACAGGACCTGTGTGCTGGGTTGAATGACTGGAAGTTGTTACACATAGTGGGTTTTATAGAATTGTTTTGCCTCCTTATCAAAGTTGTTCAAATGTTGATTAACATGAAGTGGTGACTTCACTTGTGTCTTAAGGGTGAGTGAGATTAGGCTTAATGTTGGAAAGAGATATTTTTCTACAACCTTACCCTATGCTTTTCACAATTTGAAACAGACTGCACTTGCAAATGAAGAATTCTTCAAGTTTTTTTCTTTTTTGACATTGCAGTTGTTAGTTTGTTAATGTTTGTATTTGATGATCCACTGAACTTCTTTAGCTGTTGTCATGAGAGGATCTCCAAGTGCTTTCAGACTGTGTCATGGCAGATCAAGTACAATGACAGCCTATGAACTCTCAACCTATTAGATATATTGGTCATAAGGCATGTTTTTGTGGAAGTAGGAATAAGAACCTGGTCTCTTGCTTGCTACTCGTTGAGCCATCCACACACCAGACATCTTTTGATGCAGGAGACTTTAAACAATAAACCACTTCAGTTTTCTTGTCTTTACTTGTGGATATTATTATTTTATTATTATTATTTCTTGTTAGCGTATTCGACTCTTGGTGACTTCTTGTCATTGTTCTTTTATAAGTAATTGCAAATGGACGTTTCAGATCTTTGTCGTCATCTGAGTCGAAAGATGGTTTTCCAGGGCAGTTGGCTTGCTGAGAGCAGGTGAGCTCTGCCCTTCTCAGGCCAGAGTTTTTTACCTGTCTTGGCCCAGTTGTCCCACAGCGATGTTGGAGAGGCAGCAGGGTCATGTGTAACTGGGGAAAATAGAATCTCCTTATCCACTACTGATGATCTCTCCCTTATGTTATTACACACCGATGCTGTGGATTTAACTTCTTAAGAAATGCTGCCGTAGGTACACTAAAATGTTATAAAACATTGACTAACAATTTTTAAAAACTGTTGAAAGCTTTTTTCCTTTATGTGTTTTAATAGATTTGATTACCAGTTCATGCAGTCTGCATGATTTGTATAGTTTGGATAAATGCAGATAAGCAAGATTTTACTGTAGCAAGTACTGTTTGCTGCTAACTTTCATGGAATTGTGCATTTTTGCTTTCCTTTTTGCTGTTTTTTGGTAGAAGGATGGCACTGGACATTCCCAGTCATGCAATTCCTGGGTTAGTAAAAATAAGTTTGGGCACTTGCTGCAAGAACTGCATTGAGTAAGTTCTTCTAGCACCGGTACCTTTAAAAGGAAATACGATGAAGTAGGAAAAAGACTTTAAAATCTACAGTTCTTATTACTTAGAGAAACACAGCAATGAGTCTGTGGAGTGCATCAGGTGGTTATTTTCCCCAAGAGCCATAAATCTGAAGTTGGTTCTGGCAGGGAAAAGCAGCGGCAGGACTGCCCTCTCTTCACTACTAGCTGCTTGTTCTCTCCCTTGTGCTGACCCAGGCGTTTGTGTAGCTGTGTGGTGAGCTGTGTTGGGAAATTGATCTGCGTTAAAACTAACCTGGCAAAGAAACGTGTTTGTGATAGCATGAGGGAGGAGGCCAGAGTGAGTGGCCAGGGCTGCAGAGAGGCAGAGCTACAGCTTTTGGTAGCATTGCCAGATTAAAGTAGTGTCTGAGAAGCGATAGCTGCGGTTGTCTGAAATTTTGATGGTGTTTGGTTTTGAGGCTGACTTCTTTGAGTTTTTCAATGCAAGAGTTATTACAGGATATCGTGGCAGATTTTTACAGCCTACAGTCATGTCATATATGCTGGTTGGTCAGTGGTTTTAAAAAAAATGTGCTATTGAGAAGCTTCTTCACAGCTTGTAGGCAGATGAGCTGTTCTCATCTAACTGATTTTTGCCTCAAACATTGATTAAATAAGGAACTTGGGTTCTCACTTTGATCGTCCAAATTGTTCTTACATTGAATATTCAAGGTACCCTAAAATAATAGATAAGTAAAATATTTTATGTTAACAGTAGCTTTCGGTATTCTGAAAGCTGCTCCTACCATTATGTCAATGTATAGGCATTATGATAAAAACACATGAGATCTTGCTTCTTTCAGAATATTCTTCCCTTTCACATTTTTGCAAGTATTTTTATTAAGTCACACATGTACCAAATCCCATTGCCAGCCTTTCCAGTATAAATATATGACTAATATTCAGTGCTGTAGTAATCAATGTTCTAATTGCTTTTCTTAAAGAAACTGGTGGAAACCCAGTTAAAGTAGGGTGTTTCCCCCTCTCTGACTTTTGGCAGGGGGAACGAAAAAAAAGAGGCCTTTTTTCTTCTGCTGCTGCATCATTACTGACAATAAATTCTTGCCAAAAATAGTTTTAATTAGGCTATCAGAAAAAAAAAAAATCAGCCTCAGGAAAGTTTACCAGTTTTTTATTTTGCCTATTATAATTTTTTTTCTTTTTCCTTGGAACACGTGCAGTTGAATCACTTGTACGACACAGTAAGATAAAAGGAATTTTTGATATCAGAGATGTGGTCCAACTATGCAGTCGCTGCTGCTAAATTTTTATCAGCCTCTTACGTGACTGAGAGTACTGTACTCTCTGGAAGCCTTAGCTGATCCAGAATTACTTCTGGAACATCTCGGGGTTCATGGAACCTGCATATTCTGATAATAGTGTCTATGCTTCTGTCTTTGGCAGTGAAGACTGTCTGCAGTGTTCTTGCTGAAGGTTTTCTCAACAAACCTCATGGGGTGGCTCCATACCGTTAAATGGGAGCTATTCTGTATCAAAATTTGGGAGATTTATTAGTAAGCCATTTCATAAATATAGAATGTGAATTATTTAGGTTAGTTCCTGAAGTATGGAGTTCAGAAGTGAATAAAATTCATATTTAGTTTTGTTATATCACAACAGGTGAATGGAATTGCATGGCCAAAAAAGACTCCAGGGTGATCTTGCTCATCCTTCTGTGTAGTGTATCTGTACCATTTCTTACAAATGTTTCTCTGACATCTTTTAATATATCTGGTGAATGCAATTCCACTGCATCTCTAAGCAATTGGTTTCAGTAATTAACTTCCTAAAGTATAAAATAAATATTCCTTACTGCTGAGTAAGCCAGTTTTGTCTTGCATTACTTGCAGTTAAGACTCTAAAGCTGAAATGGAGAACATTTTTCATAAATAGCTTTTATTTATTAAGAGATTGTCTCCTTTTTGCTGCACTGAGCAAGTTTAATGTTGACTTACCTGTTTGTTCCTTCGAAAGTTTGCTAGTCTTTATGAAGCAACTTGGTTGACATGAACCACTTTCAATTTCGCAGAATGATTTTTATTGAGATCTTGTCCTCTAAAAATGTTCATAGTGTCTGCCTTACGCAGGTCCTGGGGGAAGGAACCTTCCTTCAATGTCCTCCCACGCTGACTGTATGAAATTGAAAAATTGAATAAAAATAATTTGCAGATAAATACCCTTTGAGTGTTCTAGTTCATTGTTGCTGACCTCTCTTAGGGCAGTTTCACCAGGACTGTATTATGGAAGATCATCACTCATAGTTTAGAGATTTCTTCTGTTTGTTTCTGAACTATAGTGTGAATTTCTTCCAGTCCTGCTGACTTGAATTTCCCATTTAGCCTAATATTTAGCCTAATAAAGTAAGTTTTCAGTATCGGCTGCAACAGATCTGTTTTATGAAGACTGGAATAATACAGAGAATGGCGTTTGGTTCTGTTTTGTTACCCATTTGTTCTTCTGTAACATTGCTATGTACTGATTTTCATGGTTTTATTCTTACTTCTAAAATATTTCTGGAACTTTGTTCGCCTTTTATATTGCACAGTGGTAATAATGCATGCTGTGCTTTTATCTTTTCTGATTTTTATCCCTGACAGTTTATGCTGTTTCTTTATATTCATTAAAAAGCCCTTGTTTCTGTTCCTAGTATGATTCTTTCTAGTTTCAGACCCTTATTACTGACTGCTTTTGATGCAGTTGGTGGTGTTCATACTACATTGCCTATCTCTCCCCTGTGCTGGAATACTTCGTCGTTGTGTGTATTCCAGTACAATAGCTGCCAGCCCTCCTTTAAATTGTGTTCTCAAGAGATTCTAGCAATACGTTCAAGGAGTTTGTTGAAATTTGCTTTTCTTATTTCAGTTAATTGAAGATAAAAAATTGTTTTCCTTTTTCTACTGCTCTCAGTTTTTCCCCTTCCTTGGCACAGTGAATGCTTCTCGTTACCACTTCCAGCCAAATCACTGTACACATTGAGATGTTTAAAATGGAGCCTGCCCTAATGGAGTGAAGTGTGAAGTAACTGCTCTTCTGGCATCCTTAACTTTGTGAAACAGTTGTCTTCAAAATTTTCACAAACTTGTTGGGTTGTTTGTTTTGTTATTTTGGTTTTCTATTAGTTGTCTGAAAGATGAAGGCCTCCTCTTACCCTGAAGATACATGCTCTGAAAGATTCTGTTTGTTGCTCTGAGAGGCTTACCACCTTCCCCTCATTGAGTCAGTGGAAGTTTTTCTTTCTCAGCCTTTCCAGTTTCTTACTCCCTAGTTCCCATTCTTTGTGGTTTATGTTTTTGTTTCTACCCTAACTTTTAGTCTTCTCCTCTGTCATCCCCCCCTCCTTGTAATAAAAGCAAGTGAGTATATTATTTCTTTTTTTTTCCATGGCCCACTGAACTGCACAAGACTAGAACTTCACTTAGAAATGGGCCAGATGCTTTTCATTGTGAAGAAGGAAGGTTTGGAGTCACTGGGCACTATCATCCTGTTGTCAGATTATTGCAGCATTTGCTCGTTCAGTTTGCACCTGGGCCTGCCAGCACTCTTCCAAACAGTTCTCAAGGCTGGCCCGGTGGTTTGTTTGGGCCACATACTGTTCATAGCATAGTTTCCTTGTAGCTGCTTCGTTTGGGATGTCGAGACTTAGATAGCATAGATGTAGGCTGTTGTGTGCTAGTCGGCCTCAAGGCCAACGTCACTAGCTATGTTTAATTTACTAGTAACCGGTGGTGTGCATTTTTTTTTTTCTTTAAGGAGGAATTCAACGAAACTGACAGAATTCTCATTGGTTTTACTTTCAGCCTCCTGGGCAAACAGTGTGCCACAGTTAATGTTCTCTAACCCGTAGGGATGCAAGTTTAGGAAGAAGAGCTCACAGCAGAGTTGCTCCAGAGGGAGCAGACGAGATGGGATGAACAAGCCATAAGGCTCTGGGAAATGCTGGCTTTCACTGCTACCTCAGTCTCTGACACACAGTTTTTCCTGGTTCATGTTTTGCATAAATAACCTTGCATCCAGTATCCTGGTAGAGGTAGAGATATATACAGAGGAAAGTGCAAAACAGATACAGCGGGAATTCCAATTTATTTTTCTGCCTATGTCTTCCAGAAACCCTTTAGGAGAGAACTGGGCATAGAAATTGGGGGAGGGGTAAATCAGGAAATAAATGATCTGTAGGCAAGATTATTTAAAGAAATTATTTCCCTAAGGTGTTTCATGTAGCAGTGAGGGTTGGCTCATGGCTGGCTATTCTGCCACCTCTTTTTGTAACGGAATAGGAGAGTATTCTTTGTGCTGTCATGTGCTGTGTACAGCTTGGAGATACAATAATTTCTGTTTCAAATGTGTTTGTTGGTAAAGAATAAATACAAAAACTTGGTAAACTGGTTCATTTTTTGTGCTGTCTGTGTGGTTTTCTCAGATAAGGACACATCAGTAGAACAGAACAGAGGAAGTACTGTTGGTTGTGTACCTACTTCATGGACAAGCAGAAAATCTCGATCTCAAGGCTCATTAACCAGACAGTGCCAGTGGGGGAGTTAAATTACTGATAACCTAATGTAAATAAATACTGTTTTTAAAATCTTTTCAGTTTACTTTTCTCAATTAATGTGTCTTTTTTTTTTTTTTTTAGTTGTGTGTGACTGTCTTGGCACAAAAGAAGCTGTTTTCAAATTGGTAGTTTGAGCATGTTATTTTAAAGGCTTTTTTAGACCAGTGAGTGTTTCTTGTCTATACTTAAGTTAATATGCTCACACTTTTAAAAAAGTGAAGTTGTAACTGTCTTGGACATGCACAGACATGTTCAGTTGAAGCTTAGGCTCTAAGCTATCCTATGTCTTCTAAGGTGCGCTATTTTCCTTGCCAGGATAGAATTTGGGAAAGTATTGTGATTGACATTTGTTAGCTGGCTTTTATCTAAAGACTATAATTGTTAGATCATATTGTCAAGGTTTTCTGTTTTTGTTTTGGTTTGGGATTTTTTTGGTCCCCAACATGTAGCCCAAACTGAACCTAGGAAATATACAGCTGCATGGATGTGACCACGTCATATGGTGTGGGAGCATATTCCACAACAGTGATTAGTAATGGGCCTTGGGGACAGGGCAGAGACTGAGTTCCAGCTCCTGTAGTCATGCCACCTCGGTTTCTTTTTCGGCCGTATTGTGATGGTCTAGTTTCTATCTGAATTGTTTTCTTTCAAAGCTTTAAAAGAATAACGATATTTATTTTACTGCTCTCAAGGCGCTTACTACTGAATAGGAGGAAGTCTACTCTAATCCTGCTGAAGTCTTTATGCTTAGTCAAAGGAGAGGACTGGGTACCTGAAATGCAATTCAGAAGGACTGAGAAGGGAGTTCCTCAGAGTTGTCTAATAGGAAATACTAGATGAAGGGATTTAGGTGTGATTTAAGCCACCAGAGTATCACCTGATCTCTATTTTCTGTACTTGGTTTGTTCAGGGCATAAGCTATTTCAAGTAGGATCCCACCATCTGATTTCAGCACTATGTATAATTACTTGGCTATGTAAACAACAAATTGAACTTCAAAAATATTTGTAAACTATTTTGGGAACTGACTCTGTTTGACCTGCTGGGAGCAGGAGGTTGGGCTAGCTGACTTCTGAGGCGTTTTCCAGCCTGAGTTGCTGCATGATCCTCTTCTATGAGCATCCCTTCTGATGGTCGTGGCCATTATTTATATTATACTCATTGCTTTCCCACAGTGAATTATGTGTAGTAACCTTTTGTAGAAGGTGTTTTCCTGTATTCATAGAATCATAGAATAGTTAGGGTTGGAAAGGACCTTAAGATCATCAAGTTCCAACCGCCCTGCCATGGGCAGGGACACCTCCCACTAAACCATGCCACCCAAGGCTCTGTCCACCCTGGCCTTGAACACCGCCAGGGATGGAGCATTCACAACTTCCCTGGGCAACCCATTCCAGTGCCTCACCACCCTTACAGTAAAGAATTTCTTCCTCATATCCAATCTAAACTTCCCCTGTTTTAAGTTTTAACCCATTACCCCTTGTCCTATCACTACAGTCCCTAATGAAGAGTCCTTCCCCAGTATCCCCCTTCAGATACTGGAAGGCTGCTATGAGGTCTCTCATAGCAAATATGAGGTCTATTATTTCTTGAAAGAAAATAGTTTACTACCTCTTTGTTTCATTGTCTGTGTTCCTTATTCCTTCTGTCACTTGATATTTGCTTTATCTATTAATCTCTGTGGTTCAACGTGTACTAAATAAGTAATTACTTGCTTACTATGGTTGGGGGTTTTTTGTCTTTTTTTTCTTTTTCCAGAAATGTTACCACCTGGCATTCCAGATTTTCTTTTTAAATAGTGTATTTTAAAGTTTGTCTGCTCAAAAAAGGTAGGGCTATTTTAAATTTATATTTATATTTAAATTTATAAATTAATTTATATTGAAATTTATATCTAAATTTATATTTAACTTTATATTATATTTAAAGAAAATACATCAGAATTTATATTCTTGTTGGATTTCCACCATACACTGTTGAAAACAGTTTTGTGCTGCCTATATTAGCAGCTACCAATGCTTGTCATAAGCAACAGCTCATCTCCTGATGGCCTGTAAGTGCTTAGATATTGCCTGATTTCTACTTTTCTCTTCTTGCACCTTGTTTTCAGCTTGTGGTCTATTTTACTATATTGGTTTCTAGTGCTTTCCAGATTCATTTTGTCACCCCTTTATTTCCATTGCTGAGAAGCAGTATTGCATTATTGTTTCAGTTATGCAATGGATTTTACCCATAGCAACACTTAGGGGTGTGAAATGGACACAGGCTATGAGACTCTTCTCTTCTTGTGCTCCGTCAGTACCAGGGAAAATAGTGTTGTTGGGAAAGTGAAGAAGTGAGTAAGGAAATCTGAGATTTCTAGACGTAATGTGAGTTTTGGAGACCTAGATTTTTTATTTCAAATATTTATTTAATTTTTAATGCTTTTTAACCTGATACAGCCTATGCTTCTCCATTGACACTGTTTGCACTGTGCTGCTGGGCAAGCTGTGGTGATACTTTGTGAGCTCAGGCTACCTTGAGATGTTTATGTTGATGCTCTCTAGGAAGATACCAGCTGCAGAGGCAAAAGGGTATGCTCCAGCTTGTTGAGGAGAGTTTCTGCCTCACATTCACGTTTATCAGTGAATTAAGTGTTATGGTAGGCTTTGCAGGGGAACGTCCTGTTGTGCTGTCTTTGTTGCAGGGATGGTAACCTGTGGCTGAAGTATGGAAGGACTTCAGGAAAGAAAGACACCTTGCGTCTTTTCAGTATTTTCCAAGGCTTGTCTGTCAAAGCCAAAGACAGAATTTGATGCTTTCTATGTCGAAAGCTATTTCAATGACCAAAATTGTGTTCCAATTTTGTTTCTAATAGCATGCTCGCTAGTTATGACATTTGAGATGTAATGGCTTGAAACCATTTAAATAATAACATGTTAATGTGCATTTGTAGTTAATGCCTAAAATGTGTTTCTTGGCTGTATGACATGGTGTTGACCTATTGCAGGTTCAAGCTATGATTCGGTTCATGCTTACAAAAAGGGAGAGTGCAGGCTAGAGGAAAAGATCTGGTTTGGAACATTTAGTATTTTATTTTTTACCTTTAGAAATGGAATCTATCTCCAGAGAGCGTCTTAGTGCAGGTTAGAAATTAAGAACTTCCAAACCCCTTCAAATGAAAAAAAAAAAAAAAAAGAAGTCAGACTACTGTTTCATCTATGCTTTGGCATAAGAAGTGGAATTTGCAGAGAAACTGTACTCAGAGAAGAGGGTGGTTCCAGCTAATACGTAGCGTGGAAGCATAAAGGGGTGCCAGAAGGTAAATCGCCTTTACATTTCAGTAGAATTGTCAGGCCCAGGAAAAATGTTTGAGTTTCTTTTTCTGCTTGTTGTCGTTTTGTAACTAGATTCTCTGGGCTTAATCTCAAGTTGTTACAATACTACCACGTTAAGGAACCCATTGAAGATACTGGCAATAGCAGGTCAGCAGCAGTTAAGAAACAAATGTTTTAAAAAGACAAACGTGGTTTTGTGCTGCTTAATATACTCATCTTTGTATGCTTTAAAATCGGTGAAGTACGAAATCCAGTCTTTGACCTAGCAATAGTAACCAAGTAGTCCTCCCATTGTGAAGCCCATCTCTCTCACTTGTATTTCACCTGAAATTTGGATTGGAATGTATTGGAAGAGGTGACGTATCTATATCTGAATTTCTTTTGATTGCTGCTAAGTAACTTTTTAGAAAGTTAGAAATTCTAACTACCACAAACAGACAAGGCATGCTTTGCTAAATGTGTCTTGGTTAACTCAAAAGAGTTGTATCCTTGAGTTAATCAGCTTGAGTTTGGAAGAAAAAAGTCCACCATATGTATAGACATAAGTTTTTATCTTAATCATTAAATCCATCGCTTCTGTTGCTTACAGGGAAAAAAAGAAAAAGTCTGTCTTAGGAGCGATGACTGATCCCATTTTTCCCATGTACATTTTCTTGGCAGAAGTGTTGGCTTAAACAGTTTCTGTCTTGCCA
This sequence comes from Ara ararauna, assembly GCA_028858755.1. NCBI lineage: Eukaryota > Metazoa > Chordata > Aves > Psittaciformes > Psittacidae > Ara > Ara ararauna. Next base: position 108,021,889 of record CM054377.1, on the reverse strand, counting down.
TCATGGTGACACACGTTCGTGGAGACGTGTGAATCAGGGCAGGGAATTGCTGCAGACGAAATTGCTTTGCCTTTTTTCAGTGTCCAGCCCTGCTCCTTTTTGCTGGGTTCCCCTGTAGCAGTAGAGGTCCACTCATTTGGTTCACAACATGACCCAGCATACAGCTGAATGGGTCTGGTTCAGTGCTGGGGAAGAGGTGGCATGGGATGGGAGCAGCTTCAGTTAGAACTGTGGCTGAACGTGAAACCCTACCCCGAGTTGTTCCTTTAGCTCATTGTCTAATCCTACTGAAGACAACCTGTGGGCAGTGTGTGTGTCAAAGTAGTAAATACTCAACATGACCAGTGTTGGGCCATCAGACTGTGCTGTAGGAAAATGACGTCTTTTTCCTTGATAAGATTTTTATGGCTATTAATGTACTGCCACAGTAAAAGAACTAAATCTTGCATCTTGCAAGTGAGAGAAAATGCAGCTCCGCGTTTGGAGCTCCAACGAAGAACAAGGCCAGCTAAGGTGACCTCATACCTGTTAGCTTGCATCTTGGGTCACATGAATAGTAGGGAAAAGTACTGAGAGTAATTTATTATTATTATTATTTTAACCAGCTATTATTAAATTGCAGGTTGTCTTGTTTGTACTAACAAACTTCAGCTTGTCAGGTGACCCATTACCTGGTGTGATAAAACATGCATTTATTTTTTTTTTCATGTAGTGTAACATGTTTGAAAATATCTACAGGTATAGCAGCAGAAACAGCTTTGTGAATTTGTGGTGTGTTGGTTATGTTGCAGGGGGTATTGCCTCAGAAGGTAGTGCACCAGTGTTGCAGTGGCAGCACAATGGGCACTTAGGGGATAGCTGATGTACAACAAACTTGGTGTTCTAGCCTTGCTTAACCTGGGAAGTATAAACACAGAAACTCATTTTGGGCTGCATCAAGAGGAGTGTGACCAGCAGGTGGAGGGAGGTGATCCTGCCCCTCTACTCTGCTCTTGTGAGACTTCACTTGGAGTATTGTGTGCAGTTCTGGTGTCCTCAACATGAAAAGGACATGGAACTGTTGGAACAAATCCGGAGGAGGGCCATGAGGGTGATCAGGGGACTGGATCACCTCCCTTATGAAGATAGGCTGAGAAAGTTGGGTCTGTTCAGCCTGGAGAAGAGAAGGCTGTGTGGAGACCTCATAGCAGCCTTCCAGTATCTGAAGGGGTCTTATAAGGATGCTGGGGAGGGACTCTTCATGAGGGACTGTAGTGATAGGACAAGGGATAATGGGTTAAAACTTAAACAGGGGAAGGTTAGATTGGATATGAGGAAGAAGTTCTTTACTGTAAGGGTGGTGAGGCACTGGAATGGCTTGCCCAGGGAAGTTGTGGATGCTCCCTCCCTGGCGGTGTTCAAGGTCAGGTTGGACATAGCCTTGGGTGGCATGGTTTAGTGGGAGGTGTCCCTGCCCATGTCAGGGGGGTTGGAACTAGATGATCTTAGGGTCCTTTCCAACCCTAGCTATTCTATGATTCTACAATTTTATTTAATATAGTTTGGAAAATACCCAACGGTAAACAGAAGCTGTGTATCTTTTTCAGTTTAAGAGGAGCTTATTTTAGTTCATCTCAGAATAACTGTTTAGAAAAATGTTCAAACTCTGCAGAGATGCATGTCCATGAGGGGTTTGTCCTCGTTAGACCCAAAGAGCTACAAGTGCTGAAGGCAATAGGTAAATCAGATGATGTCTTGGTAGTGGTTTTGCAGTTCACCACTTGTTGGTCATACCAAAATAACCAACCCTTACTGCAAAATGAAATATTGACATTTTGTTGTCTTTGCTAAGGTTTAGACTAAGGTAGTTGGTGCATCCTTGGTAGTACTGTATTCAGCTCTGGGGCCCCCAACACAAGAGGGACGTTGATCTGCTTGAGGGAGTCCAGAGGAGGCCACAAAGATGCTCCCAGGGCTGGAGCACCTCTCCTATGGAGACAAGCTGAGAAAGCTGGGCTTGTTTAGCCTGGAGAGGAAGGCGCCAAGGAGACCTTAAAGGAGCAGCTTCCAGTGCCTAAAGGGGGCCAACAGGAAATCTGGAGAGGGACTTTTTACAAGGGCATGTAGTGATGGAACAAGGGGGAATGGCTTTAAACTGAACAAGGGTAGATTTAGATTATACATTAGGAAGAAGCTGTTTCCTGTGAGGGTGGTGGGGCACTGGCACAGGGTGCCCTGAGAAGCTGTGGCTGCCCCATCCCTCAAAGTGTTCAAGGCCAGGTTGGTGGGACCTTGGGCTACATGGTCTAGTGGAAGGTGTCACTGCCCATGGCAGGGGGTTGGAACAGGATGATATTTAAGGTCCCTTCCAAAGCTAACCATTCTGTGATTGTATGATATTTAACGTCATTGCAGCAGCCTAAGTGTGCTAACACCTGTGGTTACCAGAGATGTGCTGATAAGCCGTAGCTTGATAGCGCCTTGTAGCTAAATATATTTATCTGTCCGTACCTGTACTAACATGGCACAGATGGCTCTTGTACAATAGTTACTTGTTTCAGAGCAAACACATGGAGATATTTTCATGTGAGTGCTTTCTTTTTAAAGTTTTATCTTGATCTCTGGAGAATTGGTTTGATAAAAACTCTCCTGTAGGCCAGGCACCTAAGAGTGTGTTTCACCTAAAAGTGTCACCATCAGCAGCACTAGCCCACTCCCTCTACTGGGGTGGGTCACATTGTGTCAATCAGTGTGGGATCTGGGTTTTGCAGTCTTGGAGGTGAAGTGGTCTTTTTGAGTTCCTGTGTGCATTTATTGAGTTCTCTAGCCACTGCTCATCAGGCAATACTGAACTTACTTGTCCACATCAGAAGGTGCCCGAGGTGAAGTGTGTCCATTTGCAACTTGGTGTAACACAAGAGAATCTGATTTAAAAAAAAAAAAATTCAGATGAGAAAATAGACATAATGCATTGTCTTTTGTTTGGGAGATAAATCAGATTACTGTTGTCAACATGTCAACCTTTGTCTTGCAGATGGGTGATATTTGAAGAAATTTAAGTAATGTAAACAAATTACTTAAACAATTTTAAAGAAAGCTTACAGAAGATTGACATAAGCAAAGGAGTACACAAGAGCAGTTTGGGGTTTTCTCGTGAAGGGAAGTTGAACAAAGGCAGCTGCATTGCTACTTAAATTGGCAGAGTGGTTTGCATGTATCTATCAATACTAGTGAACTGACCGTTGTGTAATGTGTTCTTGATTTGGTTTTCCCCTGTAGAAGAATAAGAAAATCGGCAGGGACTGTTTGAGGATTAGGAAAGAGTCGTTTGTAGATGGACATTTGTCAAGCTTGCTTTCTTAGCTCCTCCGTTCCAGATTGGGTTTGGAGAAGGGTAGAGCAGCCTGAAAAATGATAAAGGGGGTGGCAATAAAAAGTCCCCGAGGTCACACCTTCATCCTTAGGGCTGAAACCCTCTTTTTCCCAGAGTGGCCCCAATCAGCCGAGGAGGGGTCCGCCCGTGAGGCGGCCGGCATCTCTGGAAAGAAACGTTTTTGTAACTTCAGAGTTGCGCTGCTTTGTTAAATGGAAAAGTGCCGGCGCTGGGGGAGGGGAGGTGGGGAAGGAGCAGGGACCGGGCAGTCCTGCCACCCGGCCCGCTCGGGAAGGCGCTTGCAGGACGGGTGCTTACGGTGGGACATAACGAGGCCGGCTCCTCGTCTCCCGCGGCCCTTGGGCCGTCCCCCTTGGGCGCCAGCGCCGGCGCGTCTCCCCCGCGGCGGGGGGCGCGGGGCGGGGGCCGGGCTGGGCTGTGCCGGGCGGTGGGAGCCTCCGGCGGGGGCGCTGCGCCTCCGGCGGCCGCCGCTGAGCCTCGCTAGCGCAGTCGGCGCGGCGGCCCCGGCTCCTGCCGCAGGACTCCGGTCCGCACATTGGCGGCGCCCGGCTGCGTCGGATCTACTTTCGCTCGGCTTTTTTTTTTTTTTTTTTTTTTTTTTTTTTTCTTCCCTCCCCCCCCCCCGTCCTCTCTCTCGCCTTTTTTTTTTTTTTTTTTCCCTCCCTTTCCCCTCCCCTCCCTTCCCCTCGCTCCCCTCCCCCTCCGCCCTCCTCCTCCGGCGGCGGCTCCAGCCTGGTTCGGGGAGGATCCCGGAGCCGAAGTTCGGAGGCGATCGGGGCCGTGGCGGATCGCTCCCGGCGGCGCCGCCATGGGGGCCCTGTAGAGCCGCCCGCGCCGCGCCCGCCCGGCCGCGCCGAGGCCCCGGGGCAGTGGCCTGGGAGGCGAAGCGCTCGTACGGAGCGGCGGGGCTGGGGGTAATATGGCTGATCTCGGAGAGTGCTGAGCAGTCGGTGTCTCCGCTCGGCGCTGTGTCTCCGCGGGCCGTGACATGTAAATAACTTCTCTTCCCTCCGGATCGCACCGATGCCAGCCCCTCCATTTTCCAGGGGGGATTTGTGAGGGGTTCCGCGGGGCTGGGCTATGTCGCGCAAAACCAGTTCGCCGGCGGTGAGTACGGCTGTCGGTTAACTTCTTTGTATTAAAGGGCGAACTGTGACAGCGGGCCCGGCGCCGCGCACGGCGAGTCGGCGGGGACGGGGGTACCGGGGATAGAAGGCTACAGGGGGACCCGCCGCCTGGGCCGGACCGAGAAACTTAGCGGGGGATCCGGTGGAGGGGGTTGCGCGGCTTTGGGCTCGGTCATGAATCCCGTGCCCCGGTGCTGGCGTAGATGTGCAGGTTCGAGTTACACATCTCTCGCTAGGTAACCCTCGAACGTTTAAAACGTAAAATAAGGGGCGGTGGGGGTGGGAGAAGGCGAGCGTTACACCTTCCCCCCCTCCGTGGGCACACCTGGGCGCACCCGCGGGTGCCTGCGCGGACACACGCGTGTTCGATCACCATTACGACTTTATACGGTTCGTTGTAGCACAACTCTGGGGTTTAGGTTCCCTCCCCCCCCCCCCCCCCCCCCTTATTTTTTATTTTAGCTCTTTCGTTTCCCCATCTGAATTCTGCAGCGGTGAAAAACGAGATAGGATTAATTTTTCTTCAGTATTCTTAAGTACTCCATATGCACTGTTTTGAAAGAGATTACCATTTTTAATTTGCGTGCTTCCAGACCATGCCTGTGTTAATTTTAGGTGATCCTCCCAACTGCCTTTTTTAGCTTGTAGTTGTAAATTAAGAGACAGGAGCAAAGATGCACTTTTCAAAATGCACTGTATTCCTACTGCGTAATGGATGTTCAGACCATCATATATGATGATTTTTGTATGAGCAGTGAGCAAATAGGTTGTAAGTCAGTGTTACGTAACTGCCTGGCTTTAGCAAACTTGGGGCGAACTGTGAAGGAAAAGTCTCATTTCAGTTTTCCTTTGGACAAAAGGAGGGGCTGGCTATCCCTTTTTTTCAGTGGCTTTACTTTGTAGCAGGTTGATTTAAAAAAACAAACCAACAAAACCGAAACAGTCTATTCTTTAAGAATAAGAGCCAGTTACTCTGTATATGGTGTTTATTTCTATTTTTTCTGAAAAGCTGTTTCAGTCATGTACCTGAATTCTGGGTCCTAAGCACTCAATAATCGCTGGGGTATCGTTAGTTAATGCTGTAACCGGATTCATTACATAATCGAAAAATGTTCCTGAGTTAGCGTTGTTTTATTACTTAACTTCACTGTTTTCTAGAAGGGCGTAATTTGGCATAGTTGGAGTTTCTGAAATAACCAAGAGCGGCATGAAAAAAAAAGTGGGTTTTTTTTCATCAGCAAATGAAACAGTAGTGGGTTAATACTTCTGTTGCAAAACTGAAACAAATAGGCAGACATTTAAAGATTCTCAGTGACTATATAAAATACTGGGTATTGAAGTAAGCACAGTCACTAAGGTGGAGCTTACAAGCAGGGGTCTTTGTGCTTTTTGTACATCCTGGGGATGTTAGTATGTTGTGTTTGACGTTCCTGCACAATCAAATACACTTGCCACAGAAAAAACCTTCAGCTCTCAGAGCATTTAAGGTGATTTTTAACCGTGTACTTGTAAGACAAGCAGAGGCAGGAGACAAGATATACTTTTGTCAATGCAAATGTGATCAGCTGCATCTCTGCTAGCCAGGCATTCATTTCGCTAATGACTGCCGTACATTTATTTTTCAAGTATGTGATGTATGCTTCCCTTACTACTTTATTGTAAATGACCTTTCTTTTGCTAATTTACGTGGAATTGAGTATCTGTAGTTTTTAATTGCCTCACTTGCAGGTTGTCTTTGAAAACTGTTTTATGACTTTATTCTTATTAACGTATCTGTTCTGTGCAAAGTAGTACATGATCTGTCAGCACTATATCTAGATGCTTTTAGGGCAAAATACTCTTCATTCTTTTTTGTAGGAATAACAATTCAATTGTTATTGAATTTCAGTATGATTATTTTGTCAGACTGTGTACTCTCTTGGCTTACATATTTTTTTATCATTATTACTATTTTTTTTCTCTTCTGTATTATTCTTCAGAAACAGAAAGTCCTGCAGAGTTTTGGCAAAATGTTCTATGAGATTTTTTTGGGGGGGAAAAGGGGAGAAGGCAAGGGGTGGCATTGTTGTCATTTACACAATATTCCAGTAGAAACTAGTTGCATCATGTATGCTTTCGTTCTGTGACTGTTCATTGGACTTGCCTGAAAATGATATTTTAAAGGTAAAAGGCTGAGCAAAAATGAAAAGCAGTCATGTATTGCTTTCTGCTTTTGTCTCAGGCTAATAGGACCGTTCAGCATGTGCTTTCCAGCCTGAAATTTAGCCGTTTAAAAATAATGGTAAAAGTATTCTTTTATTGTTGCTGCTCTCAAGTCTTATGGCTTTGCAGTTCTGTTTTCTTGTTCTCAAAGTGTGGATAGTAAACTCTTGGTGTGGAATAGTATATGCTTTGTCTACCATGTCGTATAAAGTATGAAGCCTGAGAAGAAGGGAAACTGGCTGTGGTGTGTTGTCGAAAGCACATTCTAAATGAGCTAAAAGAGAGATATTTTTTTTTACTCGGGCTGTTCCAGTTTTTGTAATTACTAAGGCTCTTGGAAGCTCTAGGAGGTAGAGTGTTTTCAGGAAGAAGTATTAAAACCCAGTTTGACAGTGGGCCTTTAGCTAGCCTTTTATAATTCTGCCTTTCCTCTGTGAAATCCTTTTGGCATGTTGTGGTTCTCTGGCAGTATCCCAGCATGTGATATCACAGATATCAGATGTCTCCTTGCGATTCCTGGCATTTGCAGTGCCACGGTAGTGCTCTCTGGGGCAGCTTAGGTGAACCAGGAAATGTCAGAGAAACTCAGTAGGGAAAGTGGTGGAGTGGTAGAGAGGCAGTCACATAGTATTGGGAATAGCTGAGTGCTGTTGAGGAGAGTTCAAATCCTTGTGTTTGGTAATCTGATGCAGAATGTATCCAGCAAACAGATGCGCCTTTGAGTGATCTTTACAGCTTTTTTTCCCCTAACATCCTATGTATAGATACATATCAAAATGAGTGGCAAAACATCACAGTTAAACTTTTTTCCTTTGGAATTATCTTTGATGTAAAAAATAGATCATTGTTATACGTGGCCTTGTTAGGGCTTACTTACTTTAAAGTTGAGGTCCAATGCCAGGCATAAGTATAGATGATATTGCACACGTGGAGGGTATTTAACTCCTATGTAAGATCTGTTGAAAGTTAGTCATAGTGCATTGCATTTCTCTGTGTCTCTGGTGGAGTCTACCTCCTGCCCATATTTGCTGTTGCAGTGTTGCACAGTGTGCTTTGTGCTGACAGGGCCTTTGTAGTATAGCTAGAAAATAAAAGATTTCATGCTGGCTGCTTTGACCTATGTTTTCATCCTGGTTTACCAAGCCTTGAAAGGTAAATACTTGAGTAGCATTACTTATTTAGACACTCATAGAAGATGAAGACATAGAAGAGTCTTCTTGTGTGTTTGTTTTTTTAGTCAGGACTTGGAGTTCCTGGATATGATTCTGTTTCAGAGGTGAATTCTTTGTTTTAGCTGGAACTCAATGTGTTCATCCTAACCATAAGTACTTCCATATTGTTATTCCTTATCTCCTTTTCTTCCCCCCCCCCTTTTTTTCTCTTTTTTTTCCCTCCTCTTTGTTATTCTTATTTTGAATTTTCATACCCCAAATGCCCCCATGCTGTAAAAAGAGTATGTAGATTGCTTTTGTAAGACTCTTGTTTTGGAAGATGTACATGTGAGAGCAGGTAATTACTGCCTGGTTTATAGTTAGGCTTCTGCCCCAACCATCCTACAATCTAAATTATGCTCTTGCCCCCTTTAGTGTCTAACATCAGGTGTTGTAGAGAAAAATGTGACAGAAGTAACTGAATGTAAGTGAAGTGGGCAGTTATGGAATAATTGTGCCATGGGGAATCTATTTGAAATGGCATTAGACCAGGAGGAAAGAGAGCTGTGTTTTTTTCCAGAATTCAGAAAACCTCAAGCATGAATTCTTACCTGTGCTTTATAGTTTTCTCCAGAAATCAACCTTCTTTGTATCACATTTCTTGTGAGGATACTCAATTTGATGGAATTTGAAGGCTTTTTCCACACGAGGAAACAGGGTAAAAAGATATAATGTAATTGGCAGAACAAAGAGAGTGGGGGGAAGGGATGTTGGTGGATGGGACTGTTCAAGGATGGCATATCTGGAGGAATGAGAAGGAGGTCTAAGGTTGGAGCTTTATTTTAATCATTTAGTCTTGAGCAGTTTTTGGCAGTACAGTTTTGTGGCCCCATTGGGAATGAGCTTGACAATCAAGATACAGTGGTCAAGGAGAGTGATGAGGGAATGAGTCTAGAATATTTTCTAACCTTTTCAAAGGTTACTTGATCTGGGCCAAATAATAGAAAGTGTGCTAGGTGTTATCACTGCCATGTCAACCTTGCCTTGTGTACAAAAGGTTTAGTCACAGTCATGGTAGAAGTCATTCATTACGTGTTCAAAATTGTCATAAAATGGAGGTCTGGATTGGACAGTAAGTTCTCTTCTAATCTCTTGAAAAATTTCTCTTTGGCTTTACAATATTTTAGTAGAAGGCTAATTGCATATAGGAATGGGTATAAAAGTAAGGTAGAGGGCTTTTGAAAGAATCATGGGTCTGCAGTCATCAGAAGAGAGAAATCCAGAGTTACAGGAACATAATCTTAAAGACAAATGGGAGAGGATGAGAAACATAGACTTGAGTCTTTCTTTCACCTTAATCCATCTTGGTGCAGTAGCTTGCCTGTGAGTAGTCACTCTTTCCCTGCCAGGTTGGATGGGCCTATGAGCAACCTGGTCTAGTGGTTGGACTTCCTACCCATGGCACAGGGTTGGAACTAGATGAACTTTAAGGTCCCTTCTGACCCAAACCGTTCTATGATGCTATGTGTATTTAGCAATCTTTTCCATTCCATTAATCCCTTGTAATTTTCTGTTTTCACCTTGTTGAAGGAAGGCAAAGTTTTTAATTTAAGAAAAACGAAACAGTTTAAAGAATGATGTAAAGACAGTGTTATGTAGCTCCAGGAGTGGCACCTATTATAGTTTGCAGTCTATTTCTTGGAAATAGAGTGTGTTAGTGTTTGCTAGTGAGAAAGTCTGGAAGATTTCTGAGGTGGTTTGTGTGGATCAGGATACAGCTTTGAATGAACAAATTCCTGGAACTGGTCTGGGAGAGGAGTCTGGCCTGTGTATTTTGTTTAGCTTATGAATTAGTTTACAAAATCTACAATAATTCAATATATATTTATATTTTTCCCACCCTCAGTATATTTGTCTTCAGGTAGTAAAATTCACCTAGGGTGAGGTAGAATGTTTAGCTATGAGGAGTTTTCAAGTTAATTATATTCTCTCTTCCATTTTTCAGAAGTGCACATAGTTATTGAATGTCTTGATGGCCATGGCTCAGATGCTGAGATAGATATGTCACTTTTCCGTAGAAAGTTTTGGAATCCTTGAGCTGAATTGGTGAATAGCTACTATTTTTGGTGGTTCTATTGCTTCCCTTGGGGAGGTTTTGAAATAGGTTGACTTGTGTTTAGTATGTTACCAGAAAGTCAGAGTTTCTGAACTGTGCTGTATAGTCAGGAATTGCTGTTGCCAGTTGTGGCTTCTGCTGCATTCGCCTCTGTGGATGAAGATTGTTTGCTGTGTTTTCTGTGGTGATAACTGGGAAAAATAAAGGTTAGGGGGAGGTAGTTCTCCTGGTCATCGACAGACCTGCATACAGTTAATGTGTAAACAATCTTATATATTTATACCTTCCCCTGTGGCTGCCCAATCACCAGTGTCTGCTGCTGACAGCTTCACCAGCACTACAGAGGAGTTTTCATTATTGATGCCTCCAAACGTCCAAATAAAGAACTGTCAGTGAATAAGTACTGTATGGATTAATTTAATTATTAATCAGGACGATAGGGTATTCTCTAAGGCACACATTTCTGTTTCAAAGACAACTGAAGTCAATAAAAAGTTTTCCATTGAAATAAAAGTCATGAGAAGTGTAAGCAAGGATTTGATAGTCTAGTCTGTTCTGTATCTCTTTGTTTTGAATAATGCTAACCAATTGCTGCTTTGCATGATCAGAAAGGTGGGGAAAAGGGTGCTTTATTAAAAAACCAGGCATTGCAAAATAGTTTTTCATTCTTCAAATTGTGACTAGTTTTCTGTCAACTTAGATTATGTGAAACAATGCTAAGATAAAATCATAGCAATTATAAGAAGCATAAACTTCTTGATTTCTGTATTATTCTTTTACTGGCCAGTTAATTGTGTTTGACTCCCACTGCTTCCAGATACAGACAAGAATCACAGTTCTGTTGTGTGCAGAGAAAAAAAAATGAGCTAGATGTGTGTTTCATGCCTCTGAAACCCAGCCTACAGTCTGATACAGTTTCATCAACACACAGCAGCATCATAGGTACTCATGTTGTGTGTTAAATTTTATCAGAGCAATGCAGGGTTGGATAATTTTGCACATGTTACTCCACATCCTGTCTGTGTACTTTTCACTGTCTCCTGTGCCAGAAATTTTGAGGCCAGGAAGCAGATAAAGAAGAGCTACTTGGTATGTTTTGGTATGTAAAATGTATTTGTAGGTGAAGACTAGGAGACCTTTATCTGGTGAAGGCTTTCTGGAAGGTCTCCTTTGTAATAGAAAAGCTAACAATGGTCATGGTCTCTTCGGTAGGTTGGAAGGGTAGGGGTTTTTTTCTCTGACAGTTCTGTAGCATCCTCTCAGTGAAATTATTTGTGAGGAGTTTAAAAGATGTGCTGTAGTGGTATAGTAAGGGGCAGAGAAGCAGTGGTGCTGATGTTATGCCTCTTAAGGCTATAAGAGAAGCAAGGATGGGGTGGAAGTGACTGCATCTTATGTAAGACCGTTTTCACTGGGTAAAATAGATGAACTTCTGGGCACACAAAGGGAATTATGTGCTGTTCTTTTGCAAAGCACTTTTCCAGCTGCCCAATAAGCACTTAATGTCAGCACAGAAAGCATCTTCTACATCTGGAGTCCAAAATTAATTTGCAGAATCTTTTCAATGGTTGCAAGCTGTACTGAAAGAAGATGTATCTTGAAATAATCTCCCCTGGAATCTCTTCTCCAGTCCTTCCAACAGCCTCCTAAGCGAGCTAAACTCACCAGAAACAAACTTTCTGCAGATCATCCTGTACACAGATTGTACCTGAGCATCAAAAGTGACGTTTGCAGACAGAGCTCCATGGCCACCTCGGAATATGTACTCCGAGATAGAACCTTCCAGGTTGTAGGAATCTTGTCTTTTGTATTTTTTAAAGACAAAGACACTTTGTTTAACACATTTCTTCATGAACATTCACCACATCCTCATGGGAAGTGGACGGATGAAATTAAGTGACTTTTAGGTATGAGGATGAACTCGCAGTCAGTGAACACCAATTCTTCCTCATAAAACTCAATCCTTAACTCTCTGATCCTGGTATTCAAAGAAGCATGCCAAATTTTGTCAAGAAGACGAGCCTGGGTGTTTCACCGTCCTGTGTGGGATGGTTAAAGTCATGACCCTGACAAATTGACAAATTACAAAATGCAATTGTACTCTAATATTTTGCCTGCACCCCTGCCCTAGAGCTCGCATCTTTGCCTTCCACAGGTAATAATTTACCTCTTTCTGTTTTCCCCAGGAGAACTATCTTATGAGCTTTCCTTCAGCCCTCCCTTACAAGCAGTGTCTGCCTGTCTTCTCAGACGGGTTCACACCTTTAACTTTGAAGACTGGGGAATCTGCATAGTATTCAGATAAGGGCTTTTGTGTCCAGGAGCTTGTTTGTTAATTACATTACTTGAGCAAGGGTAGGGGGCAAAAAAAAATTTCCCCCAAATCTCTCTATAGTCTTTTTAACTGAGTACAAGAAACAAAAATTTATAAGTCCCCTATAAGAAAGTAAGGTTAGAATGCTGGTATGTTAGGACTGCATATTGTTTTGAATTGGAAGGTAGCAGCAAAATATCACCTGCCTTTCTTCAGTGACATGACACATGACGCTTACGTTATTTCTGAGGCTGTGCAAGGGATTTGATGACTTAGGAGAACCCATTGAGCTGCCAGAAGAGCTGTGTTGCTTAAATACAAGAAAAGTAGGTGTGTTTTTTTTGACTGTGAAAGCATCTTGTTAAAAAGCATGACTGTATGGCGTGAAACTTGCTGTTCCTAAGGTTATTTTTTGACTGTGGTAGCTAACGACCACATGATTGAGTGATAAAGCTTTTCAGTACAATATGGACAGAGATCCTAATAAGCCATCTACTGAATGGGAAGGTATATAGGATGCTCAGACATTTTCTTTGATCCCTTCCCCCCTCCTTGGTGCAGAACTCATTCTCTGTAAGACTGCATTAGAGTCTCTGGGCATCAGAAATCAGGAACAAGTCTTTTAGAGGAGCAACTAAAGGCTGCATAGTTGCATGTTCACTGTTTGCAGTTCAGGATGGTGAACGCAAAGCTTGAAATGAAGGTTAGTGGTGTTAAAGATCAGTCTTTAGGTGTGACAGTAGTTTGGGCAATATGATGAGCTCTGTTTCCCTAGCTCTTGTTTCAGAGTCTGTAAGGTAATATGGAGAAATGCTCTGTTTCACAATGGCAGCTTTACTGGGTCAGATCAGGGATCTGGATGTTCCATTGTCATGTTTCCTGCAGTGGTTAACAGCAGATGCCTAGGAACGAAAACAGAAGAGTGATTTTGTAGTGATACTTCCCTGAACCACTAACTATGGAAGGTTGGGAAGGAATTGTGGGATTTCTGGAGCCCAGGATAGTATTTCTGTGTTAGATCTGTTGGGTGTTACACATGTCCTTTGAATGTGACCAGCCTTTCCTCAATTACACAAACTTCCAGTATGCTGAGCATGGGGTACCACTGTTTAACTGCACTTTGTGAGAACAGCTGCCTTTTACTTGTGATTTTCTTGAGCCTTCTAACTACTGTGTAGCATGTAGCATGTGTTGGAAGAGATAGTAAATGCTAATTCTGTGATCGCGTTTTCAGTGTGAATTGTGATTATAATTATCAAGACGCACGGAAATGTATGTGTGGGAAAACCAGACTGCATACTTTACAAAGAGGTGCACAAATACCCAAGACCTAGTTGAGAGCTACCAGGTTAAGTTAGTGAAATTTTATTGAAACTGAAAAAAATTGTGTGTGTGTATGTGTGTGTGATGGGACTGCTTTTTGAAGGCATTAAGAGACAAGTGGACTCCAAAGCAGGATGTCTGGGCTGTTAGCAAGTTTTCTTGTCATTTTTGGGGCAGTACATTTTTTCACTTTTTGCAGCCTAAAGGAATCATGTAACCTTGTTTTCTGATGTTAAATGTGTATGTTGCATAGCTTAGCTTTAGATTAATTCTATTAGTTCAGTAGTATTTGCATCTGGATGCTGAACCTGTTTTATTATACCGTAAACAGACTAAATTATTCTGCATATTGTATTTCCCCGATAGAACTGGTTGTCTGTGAGTTAAGGTTCACACTTGATCATGCTGATGTCTGCATCTACAGATCCTTAAAAACCCCCGTGTATTACTACTGTCACCAGCCAAAGCTGCTGTGCAGCTTTACTTGTTTTTCCTTCCTCAAGGGTTCTGCAGGGGCCAGTTTGGGCATTAGCCACCAAATGCTGAGGTGCCTGTATGGTAGCTGCAGCAGCATTTCAGTATCTAATGGACCAGGTCACGTGCAAACTCTCATTAAAATATGATTGAAGTATCCTCTTTTGTTTGTTAGATGGAGCCAAGCCCATGCTTTGTACTGGACCCTTCATTATGTTTGCACTGTGTTTTGAGATGTCTCTTGTTTGTGAGGCTGATTGTTCCCACCCCAAGCCCTGGCTGTATTCAAAGCTCCACTGAAGATGGCTAGCATTCGGCTGGCTTTCTGTTGTTCATCTCTCCTCCTCTTACATCAGCTGATGATTAAATGCGAGGAGATAAAAATGGTGTTTGCTTTCACTTAAAACAGTCTTCTAAAGTCAAAGATGGAATATGAAGCTACTGTGTTGACTGGGGGGTGTCCTTGTTTTCCTGTACCTCTGTTATTTAACTACCAAAGGCTGTTGTCTTATTTTATTTTTAAAATTTAATTAATAAGCTGGTTTTAGAGTTAGAGAACCAGCATAAATTACATTGCTAATTTGCGACAACCACCTGTGCTAGCACATAAGTAATGAGAGAATAGCAAAAACTTACAATTAAAAAAAATCAAGACGATGTAGTTATGCTTTCTAAGACAAGTTGCTTTATCTTGCCTGGAAGTGGAAATACTGGGCTGCTGTTTAAGTTTACTTTTTATGAAACATGGAAATTGATATGCTTTGAGCTCAAAAACTCAGCATGAATCCACAAATTTGATTTGTCTTTGATTTGGTATAGCCTTGACAGTACCTATGGAAAGCATAAACTTAATGGGAACATAGTGTAGCTGATCAGCATAACCAGCTGGAGAAGGACAGCTAACTTCTTGTGGTTGTTGGAGCTTGGAGCAAATGAAGAGTATTATTTCTAAGTCAACATGTTGCAGAAGAAGAGGGATAGAAAATGCTATGCAAGTTCTTAGATCTGGCTTTTCTTTTGACACTCTGTGAAATCAGATGATTTGGCACTTGTAACTACTGTGGGTAAGAGGCGTTCATAAGAAATAAAATAAAATGTATATGTGGCAGTGGTGGGGGAGGCGTCTGTTCTGAAAACATCTGAGATGCTGGAAAGTGTGTCCCCAGTGAGAAAGAGAAATTGCATAGCTGGCACGGAGGCTTGCTTCTTATGCATATGTGGCCATATTTAGAAAAGGATCAACACTAGGAACTGAATTATTAGAGAAGTGAGTGACTGGAGGAATTGAACATAAAGGAAATTATTTGTATCTTGCTCGGTTGTTTGCATTTAGCCAGACGATACTGTGGGAGGGTTGCTAACTCCAGACTAGCTGCATCTTGTGATGGGGTTCAGATGGTAAATGTTTGATTTAAAGCTCCACAGCTGCTGTTACCTGTGTTTGTGTGTGGCTGCCTTCAGGTAAGAGATGAACAGTCATGAATAAAAATGACCTTCCAAACTTCTAAGCCTGGTTTGGAAAGACCCAACTCAACACTTGATGGAGCAAGGTGCAGGATGCTGTATGTAGTGCTGCGGGAAGCATTTGGTTCCTAATACATGTTGCGAACGTTCATGTCTGTAAGTAAAGCAAACAAAAAACGAATTAAAAAAAAGCAACCGCCAGAAACCACACAAAACCCCAACAAAACCCAAAAGCAATGCCACTTATATATAAGAAAGCTGTCTTACTGGTGAATACATGTTAGTATAGTTACATAGTTCATGACAATTATTTGCACCTACGTGGCAGTTTTTAATTTACTGTGGTTTTGTTGCCATACAACAGATTATCTAAATAAATAAATTAATGTGTGAGAATTAAAATATTGTTTCTAAGGAGACAGCCAGAACGAATGCTTTCAAAGTTTTTTAGGAGCAATTAATCCCTCCTCCCCTCCCCCTTCTATTTTTTAAGAAGTGATTCTTTTTGTTACACTCATCAAGACTCATTTTGAAAGACTTATTTTTCTTGTTTTGGCTAGCTAGTTGATCAGCGCAACTGGCAAGGAACTAACATGGAGCAACAAAGAATTTCTTTCTGGATAAAAACTGTATTTGAGGCCATCTTGGAGCACTTTGTGAACTAGAGTAGAAACTCTTGTGTGAGAGAGGCCATTCAAGTTAAGTTGCACGTTTTCCTCCCCAGAATTAGCATACCAGAGTACTTTATTGCAGAGTGTTTAGAATACTTTGTACAAGAAATAACAGTAAGTTGAAGATTGCTAGCTGAGGATCTGTAATGATGCCAACTGACTCTTTTTTAATGAAAGCTTTGTATACATAACAGGATGAGTCATCACTGGAGAGTTCTGAAAGTGTTTGGCATCCTGAAGAATCTTTTTGTATGTCTCTGCCGCACAAAAAAAAAAAGTATTTTTGCCATGAAACTCTGCCTTAAGAAGTATTGCAATAACTGGAAGCTTTAGGGAAGGGTTTTCTAATGTAGGTTAAGTCTTTACTTTCTGTCATTGTTTTAAAAGTATTTTGGTATTCTTAGATCTTCCTGAACAATAGTATGAAAATTCCTAGAGCACTTTGTTGGCTGTTAATTTCTTTTAAGATGTACTGTAGATGTGTCTTTTTAAGACATGCTTCTTTTATAAATTTGTTTTTAAAAGTGTGTAACAGGAGCTTGACAGTTTTCCTTAGTTTTAATGCAAGAATTAAAAATCTGCTTGTAGGAGAATACTGTAACTCATTTTGCTTTATTCAAACAGGGTCCCTCTTGTAAACCCGCAGCAGCTGCTTATCTAAGTTGTACTTATTTCAAGTGCATTTTCTTTTGATACAGTTGTGCAGAAGAACTGGTTGGCCTTGGTAATTTTTGTTGTGTCTCTTAAGAAACTGATATCTTACAAAGTTTAAGTTTTTTCCTGTGTATTAGGAACATCAGTAGTTGCTGATGTCCTCACTCAGAGCAACTCCTTGATAAAAAGAAACAGAAACCTTTGTTAGTGTTCAAGGTGATTGTAAGTAACACATCAGATCAGCATTGCATTTTGCCCATGATTTTTCCTAATGGTGTGAAACCTGTTTTTTATAATGTTCAAGTGTGTGCAAGGCAGCAGAGGTTGAATTTTACAGCTAAAAGAGGGTAGCAAGTTTAATTCTATTTGAGATTTTTAGGAATGTATGAAATTTTCCAGTGTTGTTTTCCCCCAATTCATTCTTCAGCCCTATGTCTTCTAAGACATAGAATCATAGAATAGTTAGGGTTGGAAAGGCCCTTAAGATCATCTAGTTCCAACCCCCCTGCCATGGGCAGGGGCACCTCCCACTAAACCATGCCACCCAAGGCTCTGTCCAAACCGGCGTTGAATACCGCCAGTGATGGAGCATTCACAACTTCCCTGGGCAACCCATTCCAGTGCCTCACCACCCTTATGGTAAAGAACTTCTTCCTCATATCCAGTCTAAACTTCCCCTGTTTAAGTTTGAACCCGTTACCCCTTGTCCTATCACTACGTAATTAATCTAAAAAATCAAAACCATTGATGGGTTCTTTCATGCCTTGTAGTATTGATAATATATATTATTAGGTATTAAATTTGATAGCTTTAGGTTTTGTAAATTCCTTTTTGGTGAACTCTTACATGAAATATATGGCCAAGGAAACCTGGAAAAAAAATAATTCTTCAGAAAAATTCGTGAAGAAGCTCTTATGGGGAGAAGCTCTGCTTCAAAATACTGTACTTCTTCCAACAAAACACCATTTCCAGCTGTTCAGATGACAAATGTTTCCCTTAGGGATACTGAACCAACCACATTACCTTTACTGTAGGATGCAGATGCAAAGAAGAGAATCAGTATTTATTCCTCTATCAGATAATGTTACATGCTTGTTTTGGAGCTTGCAGGCCAGAACATTGGAGCCTGAAATTTCTGTGTGTCTTAGATTTTTCTCTCAAGTCTTGAGAATTAAAGTGTCCTAGAATACCAATTTTTCCAGTATGCTGAATGCTGCAGATCTTGGATGCTGCTGTAGCTTTCTTAACTTTGCAGTAAAAAGGCATTTCTAGTGGAACCTACCACTGAAACAGGAAAAAGGTACATGGAGAAGGAGAGGTGGTGGAGATTATTGAAGGTTTCCTACCTCATCAGGTTCCCTGGTAATCTACCTACCGATGTTTTGCTGATATGGAAACTTTCTAGTTAGCTTTATATTTACAGGGCATTTAAGGCCACGATTCCAGAGATCTGTTCTGCTGGCAGCAGTGATTTAGGCAGTCACCTTTTGTTGCAGCTGCTCAGCGCTGTTCCTCTGCCAGTGCAACTGCTAGGATGCCTGCGTGGAGAGCCTGGCTGTGAACCCACTTGCAACACTATAACCTCGATTTGTAAAGGGTATGTGCAGCTTACCTCTTACTTCAGGTGAATGTTTGACCCTTGTCCAAGTCCTGTTAGTTTTGCTTTGACCCGTGCTAGCTCTTTGTGTAAAGCTGTTTTTCATATCTGTAGATTTTCAGAGTAAAACTGTAGTGTTCAGAGAAGAGTTGCTTTTAAAAAGGTCTCATCAATGGCGATTAGTTTAAAAATACAGGGATTTAATTTTTTTCTTTTTTGTAAGATTTACTTAGTCCTTTTTCAGCTTTAAGGTTAATATTTCACTTTCTGTGGTATAGTTTTAAACTGGTACTTCTGCTTTCACCTTTTTTTTTCCCTAGTTAATAATTTGTGATAGAATTTTAGATCTTGTAAAATTTTAACCTTCATAAGGAAGTTCAGATATAAAATGGTTCAGAAGTGCAGAAAAAACGGCAAGACTTGGTATAGTATTAACATCTTTATCATGCCAGTAACATAGTCAGCAATCAAGCAGCTCCTGTTGTGCCTACATCTGTTTTACTTGCCAGGAAACTAAACCTTCCACAAGTCAAGGCATGCCATGGCGAGGCTGCACCCTCATCGCGTTTAAATTTTGAAGTGAATACCGTTATTCAAAATTACCTCAGTATTTTTCAGAGGTCGAGATCCAGGAACCCAGTTTTGATTGTGCAAAAAAATAGATTGCTTAAGGTAACAGCTGTCTGAAAAATTTGTGTTGAGATGTGTTAGTGCTGAGCTTTTAAAGATGAGAAAATGTGTTAATAATTCCTATATTTTACTCGTGGTACTTGCAGCACAGTTTACAAAATGGCAGGTACAGGTGCTCTGTAAATGATTTGTGGAAATTTGTCTTGAAAAATCGATAAAAATTGAGCCACAGTTTTGGTGTGTTTGAAATTGCTTGTGTCCAAGGAACCAAACCCGTCTAAAAGGTTGGAGCTGGACAGAAATAGTTAACAGCAGACTGTAGGGATTAGCTTTGGAGCTGGAAGAGGGTGGGAGCAGCAAGCTAATGGTATTGACAGACAGTATGGAAGTAAATGGATTTGTCAACACAAGGAGAGAGAATATGGAGAACGTCACAAGTTAAGAATATACAAAATACAGAAAACGGAGAAGGGGGTTTCTCCCAACCTCCTCCAACAGCTACAGCGACTATTGAGTCAGTCAGGGCTGATGGGTTTCCAGGCACTGCACTGATGAGAGTCTCGCAGTATAATAATGCAGAAAAGGGACAGCAGATAAATGAATTGTGTAGGGTTTGCGTTTTTTTTCCTTTCTTTTTTTTTTTTTACACATAATATTTTAATTACTTCAGATAAGATGAATGCATTACCATTTATTATACAGATGTACTGTCTTGAAGTGAACAACAGGCATGTCCATGGGATAGTGCTGCTTTGAGACAGCAGTTAATGCTCACACCTAATTTGAAATAAAATGTATCATGGGGGGAAAAAAAGTATTGTTGATGAAATGTAGTAGTTGAGAACCTCTCCTATGAAGACAGGCTGAGAGAGCTGGGCTTCTTCAGCCTGAAGAAGAGAAGGCTCCAGGGAGCCCTTAGAGCAGCTACCACTGCATAAAGGGGCTGACAAGAAAGCTGGAGAGGGACTTTTTACAAGGGTATGCAGTGGTAGGACCAGGGAGAATGGCTTTAAATTGACAGAGGGAAGATTTGGATGAGATATAAGGGAGATGCTCTTCGCTGTGAGTATGGCGAGACACTGGCACAAGTTGCCCAGAGAAGCTGTGGCTGCCCCATCCCTGCCGGTGTTCAAGGACAGGTTGGACGGGACTTTGAGCAACCTGGTCTAGTGGAAGGTGCCCCTGCCCATGGTGGGGGTTTGGAACTAGATGATCTATAAAGTACCTTCCAAACTAAACTATTCTGGGAGTCTGTGGTATTTAAAACCTAGTACTTTTTATTTTTATATTAAAAAAATATTAAACCTATCGTATCTTGTAGATGGTGGTGTAACAGTAACTGTGCCTTTTAGGCAGAGATTTTGTTTCTGTGTTCTAGGAACCTTGAAAGCAAAGTTATATTCAGAGAAGACAGGGCATTTTTATAAAATACCATTTTCTAGAAATAATCTCTGTAGTCCACAATGGATGAAAACATGTAATAGTTGTTATTATCCTAAATAAATAAATAAAATTACCCACTCTTGAGCTGTCCCAAATGTACCCTCAGCTGCTCTGCAGACATAGACATTGAGACTAGACTACCAGCATTTACCAGCTGTGTGTAAGAGCTACACTGCACGTAAAGGGATTTCACATTTTATTATGTGGGAGGGATGATGTCAGTTTGGTTGATTATGCCCCTTTCAAGCTGCTGTGATAATTACCTGCTTGTTACCAGAAGTGTCGAACCCATTTTCAGTTCTTGTTTGCTTTTGCTGTCATGCCCTAATTGCTACATAATTTTGTCCCTGCCAATTACTACCTTGGAGTTGAATTTTACTGTGAAAAAGTTGTAAGAAGCAATAAAGTAATTGTTTTTTAGGTCTTGTAATTTCAATAGAATATTTTATTATGCTACAAAGTATATTGAAACACATGCTGCTTGCTTCTATGAGGCAGTGAAATCCCATGGTTCCCCCTGAAATCAGGAGGATGTGGAAGGCGTGACTTTTTGGGAGAGCAAGCCCCTTGCGGTCAAGCTGGCTGTAGTACATGTCTTGATGGTTAAATATGCAAAAGTGAAGAGATGAGGAGAATGGATGGCTTCTAACTTTTTATTTTGGAAATAAAGATATTTACTACATTCTTTAGAGGCAGGAACTCATAGGTTTGGTGGTTATTTTTTTCCTACTCTTTCCTTTCCTTCTTTTTCATCCTATCTTTTATCCACAATGTGAGTTTTAAAAGTTGCCTTTGATGTAGATACCAGGTCATCTGGTATGATCCTTCAGCTGTAGTTTTCTATAAAGATGTAAAGTAAATGGATTTTTTTTAAAGGAGCTGAGCCTAACAGTGTCTTATATTCTGATTAAAGTATTCATTTAAATTATTCAGTGGAATAAAGCCTGCAGTAATTGGGTTAAGGGCAGGCTGACCAAGCACTTTGTTGTCTTTGGGAGCTGTCATCACCTTGCTTTAGGTTTTTTGGGTGGTCGTACATCAATAAAGCCTGGTATTAGTCAATAACAATTACTGCTGTTGAAATCTGTATATGGTAGGACATGGATGAGCATAGGGAAGGGGCTAAAGTGGGATTTGGATTAAGCACAGTTGAACAAAATGCTCTTTACAATAAGGAGAGAAATGGTGTCACCATGTCAAAGTGTTGGCGTGGTGCTACAGGCTGGAAAGAAGTATTTCTGGAAAGAGATTTAGAGTGTGGGTTGTTTGTGGCTGTGTCCTAAAGCTGTTTATCACCGAGTTTCAGTAATGTTGGCAGAAAATCATGAGGTGGACCAAAGGTTGCAGAAAGCATGAAGAAAATTTCTTAGGTGAGAAAGGCAAAGTCCATCAGGTTACAGAAGGTTGGGGAATCCAACCCGTAAAACTGAGTAGTGGCTTGATTACAGTGGATAATATCTCCAGTGGACAAAACTCTGGGTTCTGAAAGGTTCCCTAATGTGACAGGAAAAGGTAAAACAAGAGCCAGCGGTTGAAAACTGAAGCCAGAGGAGTTCATGTAGGAAATGAGCACGAATTCATAAGGAGGATCAAATGACAAAGGGAATGGCAAAGCAAGTGCCTTTCTGAAAGGTGGGCTTCAATGAATTACAGTTACTGAGTGATATTTACGGATATTAGAGTCATGTGGATAATGATTCTGGTATTGTATCCGGTGAGTCTGTGAGCAGTTGGCCTTCTGTTTTGATAGTCCTCTCTTTAGCAGCTTTTTCATGGTGGCGTAATAAACACTAGAGATCTTCTGTGGTCAAAGAGTCTTTTCAAAGGTAATCTTTAATACATTGTTTGCAAAATACAAATGGTTTCTAAGATGCTGAGGACATAGTATACCTCAATTCTAATTCTTCTGTCATCATGAAAGCTTTCAGGTACTTTAGGGGAGAAATCTCAGCATGCAAAAATACAGGAAAAAAGAATTGTGCAGAAGTAATAATGTAACAAACTGTAATGCTTTTGTTGCTGAAATTTGTGTGTGGCCAAACTGTGAACTAGCCCCTGCTCTGTCCTGTCATGATACCAAGACAGTACTTGGGTAAATCTGAGGAGCCTTAGTGCTGCTGTAAGTTGCAGGTATAGCTGTTTTAGAGGTTCTCTGGCAGCTTTTGATACCTGGTAGTATTACTGGAAGGTTTGATTAAGATAATTTTTGAGGCTGTGTGGTCTGGTGAGTAGAAAGGAGTTTTCATTCTGTGAATGTTAATTAGAAGCATATGTGTTATATGTAAAAAGCAAGCTGAAATAAAAGTATAAATATCTAAGAAGCTGTCATTCCAGAAGGTCTATGCTCAGAAAAGATTAGGTAAACATACAAATAGTTCCATTATAAATCAGCTTCAGTATCATTGCTGATTATCTTTGTTACTTGTTTTTCTGGTGGCTTGTGAAAAAAGTTACAAAGCAAGGGGTTCAGATTCTAATTTCCAGATCCTTTTAGACAGCAAAGCTTAAACTGTCACCAGAAGAAGCCTTACTTTATTCCTTCTCTTCCTCCTCTTGCAGCTTCCTATTGCTGCTCTTCTCCCTTGCTGCTTCCAGCAGAAATGTTAGTGAACCTCCAGTGAATTAAATAAACTGATCTGGATGAAAATTAGCTGGGTTTTTGCTGGGTATCAATTCAGTCTGTGTTTATTCTTAAAATTTAACGTTATTTCTACATCTTCAGGTTAGCACGTTTGAATCTTGGTCATTTTAGCATAATTCTCTACACTGAACATGAATTTTGAGAATTAATTTCCTGTTACCTTATAAACACATTTCGTTGCCTATTTAAACTGAGGTTATATGTGGAACTGGAGAGAAGTTGCAGAACTTGAAGACCTTTTGCAACTTGCAGTGCAGTAAATGGAGTAAGCTTACTGCTTGGGTATCCTTGGATGATGGCCTCAAAGGAACTTGACCTGGAGGTATCAGTTGGTCCTCTTGGATGACTTCCATTGTAGTAGCTGCTGTAACAAGGTTCACTGGATACGTGCCCCTATCATGTGACACAGATACAATTTTGTTTATAACTCTGACCTGTATCATATGACGTATGCTGAGCAGTAGATCATTCTTTTGGTAGCAGTTCTGTCACAGCCTGATCTCATCTGATGCTGGGGGGTATGAAGGTGATGGTCAGGTAGTAGCAATCCTCTAGCATCGAGTGTTGGAAAACCCATTTATTTATTACTTTTTTTTCCCCCCAAGTTTTTCTTTAAGGGCATATTAAAGATAGGAGGGAGTAATAATTAAAAAAAAAGCCAACATGAATTCGTATGTTTAATGGGCAGAAGACTGCCATGGAGACAAAAAAGTGCGAAAATCACCTTGGTATGGTTTGAGTCATCGAATAAAAAGAGGTGAAACACTGAGAATGTTGATATACAGGAGTGATCACTGTCCCAAATAAAGATGATAATTCCTCAGTTCTTTGAACAGAAGTGTAGAAGTTCCCTATTCAAATTATTTGGGGCTGTTTGTAACATATCTGTAATTGTCAGAAGGCAAATTTGTGTCTCCAGGTTAGAAGAATCTTCTTTAGGGATGGGAAAAAAGTGTTGGACGGTTTTGTTCGCAGAATGCAGTGTTTCTGCCTTATTCATGCCCCTAGAGATTGATATGTCTGTTTATACAGAGCCTTTTAAGCATGCTTGAAAATTTGTATTAGTTGTGACTGCTCTTTGGAGCGTTGCTTATTATGCTATTTGTATTGTTGTTTGTATTTCACAATAGGATTTCCAGAGTTTTATTTACTCTGGTGTAAAAATAGTTTCCATGATCTGGTTTTTAGGATTTACTTCTAGTTGGGAAACAATTCCGTTAAAAGAAAAACAATTCATGTGAATTACAAATTTACAGTGACACCCATCAGATTACATTGCCCATTTTCTTTTTAGGTCTATTTTTATTCTTGTGAGGTTTTCCAAGCCTTCTGAGTAAGCTCTAATGGATTTTTAATTAGCGAGCAGATCTTGTGTTTTTTCCCTTTGGCTTTCCTAGGTTTTGCAGTTTTATTGAAAGAAAAATATTTCATAATACTTGTTGACATTATCTGAAATAAAAATGCATTGCTTTATAAGGAGCACTAAGGGTGCTAACAGATGGAAAAGCTATGTGGTGATATGACATTCATTTCTGTTGTGTGTTTTTCCTGTCTAAATCCATTTTGGGTGGGTAATGTCAAACTAGTTAACATGCAAGAACTACTTTTCTTACATGCCATCAATTAATTTGGGTATTATTAAGAAAGTTATACCTAATGGTTTCTAAGTCAGCATCCTGCATAAAAGCAGGTTATTTATATCACTTTGGGTACTGCTGTTCCTTTCATATATTGATCCTTCCAGTTCAAGCTTTAATGCTTGTTGGGGGAAGCAATAGGGAAATACGCTGATGTTGTTTCCTGTAGGTTGTCCATTGCCTTTTGTAAACAGAAGTTCAAGTGAAGTTGGAGGGTGGATGCCTTTCTCAGGGAATGCTGTAGCATGCACTGAGGGGCAGACAGGTGGAGGCTTTTGTGATATTAGTGGTGTCAGAAATCTGTCCAAAGCATAAGAATGGAGTTATTTTCCATGTAATCTCCAGGAAGACTTGTGTTTGCTACTAGGTCTAAAGGCATGAGTAAGACTGATTTGAGTCAAAAGATACTGAGCTTTATTTGATGAGAAAGCATGAGATGTTCTGAGTTGACTGATGCATCTTGATAGATGTTAAGATCTGGAAACCTCTCAAAATGATGCCATGAGTGGAGTTTAGTTTGTCTTAGCTATTGTATCAATTTATTTAAGAGTTGAGTGGTTTCATTCTCTTTTGAGCATCTTAACTGAATTAACAATGAGTCAAAACAGTGGTTGGAGCTCATTATAAGCATTGTATGGTGACGCTGCTTGCTGGGGATAAAACCAATTTTTTCCATAAAAACCCAAACTTCGGTTGGTTGTTTACCTGCACTGTGTGTGGCTGGGTATTGAGGCAGGCAGAAGAGTCTACACCTGCAATTAATCTATCCAGTGAAAATGTTGAGCATGAGTAGGCATGCATTTTTGAAAGACTTTTCACAATTTTACTGTGGTAAGACTCCAGCAGACTGCAAAGTTTCAAAAGGAAATCTTTGAAAATGACTCTTAATTAATGGTGCTAAAATTACAAAAATCTGTTCACAGAGACCAAAACTTCCACCAAGTTCCAAGTACTTGGCAGCTGTTTCTCATGCATGATGACTCAGATCTGCTGAATTTTATGTTCAGGATCTTGAAATCACCAGACATGAGAATTATAGTTCTTACCATTGTAGTGCTACCTTTACTCAGAAGAGAGTAGCAGGCAAACCCTGCAGTGTATGAAGGAGCAAGTAGCTGGGTAATGTTTAATTCTTAAAAAAAAGACATGAGCTTAGTGCTTTTGTGGGTAAAAAATTCTGGGCATCATGGCTGTCACAAGGTTGGAGGAGGTGAAACTTGTCATAGTCGTTGTCATGGAGAAACAAATCTTGTGTTCGGATGCAAGTGGATGCTTATGCTGCCCATCAAGAAAAAACATTTGATGCAGTATTCTGATGCAGCTTCGTTAATTCAAAGGAAAGAGGAGTGTGGACAAGTAGTATGTGATGGTGCAGGTGCACATGTGAAACTCTTCTAGAGGTTGGAGATAAGTGGTTTTGGCAATGACAGTGGTCTCTCAACTGTTAATGTTGCCATTTTGTTCTTGACTGTACAAATAGAACATTTGAAAACATTCAGTGGTCATGATAAGCATTATTTAGCAAATTCATCGAAGAGCCTCGCATTAACTGTTACCAGGAGGAATCTTAAATATATAACCATTTCCAAGTCTGGGGTCAGGTAGATACATGGAAGTAGCTGGGGTTGGAAACACACAGATGGCTCTTACTTGTAGTTGCTGGTGCTCCAAAGGATTTGTCTAATTTGGTTCCAGGAAAAGTTTTAAAAAATACTGCAAGTGCTGAAAATCTAGTGTGTTGTTTTGCATCGTTTTGGTAGTGAATATCGCTCAGTGCATTGCTAACAAATGTATGAAGGATGTCATTTGTGCTAAACTGCAAGTACGTAATATGTCGGAAGGTCATATTTGCATCAGCAGGTTTTTCTGTAATTACTTCTGAAATGCGTTTGATGGTTAAGGTCTGCACGTAGTGTGTTTTTGTTACAAAACTGAAATTGTAAACTGCAAGTCAGTAAGACTGCCTCTGAGAGAGAGGGAAGGTAGTTCTTGAGAAGTAAAGACCTGTAGCAATTTTTGATGCAGTATATTGTTCAGTTAACTTGACAGATACTTGACTAAAAGTAACTTTTACTTACAGAATTTATAGATGTCTAAACTGTCAGTTTGAAAACTAAAAAGAAAGCTGAATGATCCGGAAGCCTTTAATATGATTTCTCACTGTTATTCAAACTGTCTCCGAATCTGAACTGTCTGTACGTGTACATGAGGCAACCTGGCTTCACACATTTAACATCAAACTCAGATTCTGCTTGTAATGGTATCACAAAAAGGTGTGCCGAAGTACATTGCAGTGTAACAGCCCTTGCCTCAGTATTTCAATCTATAGTTGTAGCAGAGCTGTGACTTCATGGGTATTTTATGGACTCATGTGAAAAGTTTATTATTTGATGCTCCTGCAACTGTTAATGAATCCTCCTGGTTTGGTGCTTGGCCCCACTAAGGATGTTCCCAGATGGGTAGCAACTTGTGGAGAAGATTTCATGATCTTGTTAGTAAAGATCTGTTTCAGCTATGGTAGTCTTCATCTGCTTTACCTTTTAAAAGCGCAGTGCCAGACTCAAACTGAACAACTATAACTTCAGGGAAGAGCAGAGAAAACACTGAAGATGATCGCTTTGGCCAGACCAGCCTCATCACCCAACAGGGTGTAGCTTCAGGCTGCTGGATCTGATGGCCTTCTGCAAAACGGAGTTGAGGTTGAGATTTTCCAACAGTGAGATGACATTCCTGTTTGCAGTAATTATGCCTCTTTGATTTGGGTAGACAGTTCCGAGGAGTGCCTGCCGGCAGGACATCCTATTAGCCTTTTCTCAGTCTCCTATGGAAAGTCATTTGTGCAATGGAAGTTGAAGTTGAAAATACCAACCAAGACGAACCACACTTCACGTTCATTTAAAGGTACTGATTTAGACTTTGCATTGTTGTTAGGACTGTGCAGTGTAAATTTGTTTTGTCAGTCAATATTTTACTCAGAACCTGCCTAGGACAACCTTTCTATCTTCAAGAGCTCTCCATTCATCAGTCAGTTTCCCTTGTATTAGCTTACTTTTTGTCAACTTTTTGTGAGCGTACTCTAGAATGAAAGCAACAATGCATCTGCAACATTCAGTACAAATAATCTTTCAAAGATTCCTACTTGCATTTCTTTGGGTAGCGTAGGAAATCTGTCAAATCTCCCTTTCACAGGGGGGTACTGGAAAAGTTCAGATAAGAGTCATGGAGCCCAGGCTAGCTTCTTCTTATGCTTTTTCTCAGACATCCCTGATCTCAAAGGCTATAATATTTTTTTATTTCAGTGCTTTCAGTGGTATCTGTATAAAATACATATGTGAAAAAAGGTTCAGCTCTGAACATGTTACAGCCTGGGTGAATGAATGTTGAGTGAATGAATAATGTCTTGTAGATCGTTACTGGTTAAGAGAGATGTAAGATGGGAAGTTGCAACGTTTTGTTTTTAGATGTGAGCTGGGTTACTTATCTTTGATGTAGTAATTTATGAAAAGGCTATTATGCTTTATAAATTAGAAGTATTCAGATACACACTTTGATTGCGCCAGGAGATTAGTTGGTGGTATTGAGTATATTTTTGGGATCTTTTAATAAATGATACTGAAGGTTGAGCAAGTTCTATAATGAGATTATAACTGAAGTGTGCTTCTGTAGATCTTAAACAAAAGCAGTTTCCTAGTCTTTCACTTCTCTGTTACTACTAAAAGGTCAGCCTTTTTTCACCTTTGCATCACTTGTGATGTTTATGTTGCACATCTTTTCCGTACATCAGTCCTTCTGCCTTTAATATACACATATCTAATGTAAGAAGAAATAGGAAGAAAGTGCATGCTGAGTTCTTCTTTTTTAATGATTTTAAGACATGTTGTGGAGGGAAGTGCAGGAAATACTTTCACCTGTTACTGATTGCTCAGTCAAAAAGTCCTCTTAAGAGTCTTTTAAATCAGAATCAGTTTGAAGCTGGAGTCAGTATGATAGCAAGTTTCCTATTTTAGAGCTATTGCAGTTAATTCTAGCTAGGCTGGCATCTGCCTTGCTTCCAGAGCCATTTTTGTTCATTTTATTCAGATTTGGATGTAGAATTTTCTCAACTCTTAGAAGTAATAAAGACAGTATTGATAAGTAGTGTTGTGGGGGGGGAACCACCTTTCCTTGTAGGTATTTCAGTGAATTGATTCTTTCTTGCTTGCTGTGCTTCCATTCACATGGGGCTACTAGCTGGAACCGTAGGTATTCTAACTTGTGTTTAAGCACAGTTAAACTTTTATAGCTGTACTTATGGCTCAGAAACAGTGGGAGCACGTGCTTTTGCACACCTGTTAAAAAGACTCTTGAAAAGGCGGTAACAGCTTTCACTTACAAAACTGTTGTGTGAACATTAATTCGTTACTAGCCTTGGTGATGACAGCACTAATTGAACCTTTTTATAAATCATTTCTGTACCATTTTCCAGGGTATGGCAGTGGACAGATGTTCATTTAACAAGACATCTGTGCTGGTTTGGGATGCTATTGCATCCCAGATGTTACACTGCTTTTAAGGTTATTGGCCCTGTTTTATGTATTTAGTACCACCGTTTCGCTCAGTAGTTTGCCAAGCATAGGAAGGAAGTTAGTTTCTCTCCTGGATGATCTAGAGGTTTCAGCATTTGAGCATTTGAGCTCTGGGGAGGTTCGTATGTATGTGTTCTCATAATCCTGAAACAAAAAGTACTGGATTGGTAAAGTAGTTTCAGTGGATGTTCTGAACAAATTGTCACCTGATTTTGCAGGTAGCAACTTAGGGAGAACTTGCAGGCACTGGTGTCTGGCAGTAACTTCTGGGTAGTCATAAGTAGCAGCCTGGCAGTGACAGGCAGCTGAGGATAGCTCCTTTGTCAGTTATTTCATGTTCAGGAGGTGTTGGCCCATGGCCTTAGTCCTGATCACTTTGTGGAAAGAGTGAGTAAGATCTGAGATCTACTTTTGACCTACATTATATTTGTCAGGTGATGGTGGTCCGAAATTACTACTCGAAAACAAAAAACCCAAACATGCAAAAAATGTCAGGACCATTAAAAAAAAGAAAGGAAGAAAGAAGGAAGTAGTATTTGATCCTGGCAGGTGAATAAGGCGCGTCTTCATTTTCTCCTGGCATTGAGCATCTGTACTACTCTCCATGTAGTTTAGTGGGAGCCACTCAGGTGATCTTCCTTCTACCCAGAGAAGAATTGCGAGATTTTTGTCTACTGTGGTGTATTTAAAGACGGAGGTTAATGAAAGGCATTAGCTAAGGAAACTAACTGATAGCAAATTTAGAAGTAGGTCACACAGGGTTTTGACAAATGACTCAATTTTATGGACATATGAATAAAGTTATTGTAGACAGTAATTATATTCAACAGGAGTCCTAGATATGTAAAAAAGTGTAGTTTAGTCTTGTTGACTTTGTTTCATGAAATGCTGAACGTGCTTTAAGCACTTAAAGAAGTTATATTTCTCTCAGTGGATCCCTTCTTCTAAACATAAAATAGATGTGCTTTTGTTTTTGCCTTCTAAACTGAACTCTGTTGTAGGAAAAAGGCAAGCGAGAAGCCAATTGCGGAAACCCTGGCAGCAGTTCAGCCTGCGTACCAAGCCTGCTGCCTGTTGAACTGACTAATATTCATTGTTGTTTTCTTGTAGAATCGGTATTGGTTAGGCTCTGCCTGTACATTTTGTTCGTGGTTTGTAAGCTGTAGGAGATGCAGCTCATCTGTGCTTGGTACTTGTTGTTGTGAGCTGGTGGGGTCTCTGCAATGAAATGTAAAAGCATGATGTAGTTACTCCTCCTAGTAAGAAAGTTTGGGATTGAGCTTCGAGATCGTTTTTTGTAGTGCCCTTTTACAAGGGCATATAGTGCTAGAACAAGGGGAAATGGCTTTAAACTGATAGAGGGTTGATTTAAATTAGATATTAGTAAGAAATAATTTACTGTGAGGGTGGTGAGGCACTGGCACAGGTTGCAGAGAAGCTGTGGCTGCCCCATCCCTGGCAGTGTTCAAGGCTAGGTTGGACAGGAATTTTGAGTGGAAGGTCTCCCTGCCCTTGGCAGGGGTTTGGAACTAGATGAGCTTTAAGGTCCCTTCCAACCTAAATCAGTCTGGGATTCTATGACCTAGAGTGGAATTAAGGTTATAATGTTCAAGATAGCAGTTACAGTTCACTACTGTCGGGCTTTATGTGAGCGAGGGGCAGTAGTCACAGGCTGTTGTTCCATAATTGTTTTAAGGCAGCAAAAGCTGGCCCCTCCACTGTCTTCCTCCAGCAGCCTTTTCATATCTTACTTCAGAAAGATGAACTCCAGAGCAAGAAGTCAAGTCCCAGGAGAAAAAGAGAGCACAGGTTGCTCTTCCCTCTTTTAAGGAGGAGTGGAATAAGTAAATAGAAAAATAAACAATTCACAATGTCAGTGTAAAAAAAAATGTGGTGTTATGCAAACCAGCCGAAGCTGTATGAAAAACCTATTAAATAAAATGTATAAACTTAATGCAAATAACATTAAGCAATCCATTCTTATTACCAGTGTTGATTGCAATGATTAGGGATGCTATATGGCCACCTCAAATGGTGTTTTCTGGGAAAACATTAAATTATAGTTGTCACTACAGTGTATATTTTGCTGTTCTGTGACTTGAATTATTTCTTTCTCGAAGTCAAACATAAATTTGTAGGCTATAAAATCTCTTCTGATGTCTGTGAAAGGAATTTAACTAGCAAAAATAAATTAATGATATAATCCAGGTTTTTTTCCACCACTTCTTCGTTTTTACTTTAAACCTGCATGGCGTTATGAAGGCTTTGTAGAGTATTTGGTGGAAGGGAATGGCAAGGAAACGCCAGACTTAGTTGTATCATTTGCTAAAAGAAGCAATTATGTTGAATTAATTAAAACTTCTGATTTTCCTTAGTGTTAAATAGGTTGCTAAAATACGATATGGAGTTCAAGGAGTGAACACTGCTCTTGTTTAAACAAAATATTTAAAAAGGCTTTGTGAGGTAGTTGAATGTTTAATACATTAAATGTAGTCTTACTAGAACATCTAAAGCTGTATGTAAATTATTAAACAAACAAACAATCATCATTATCTGCTATCCAGTGACCTTCACCTACAGGGTTGTGTTGGAGAATACTGAGATGGGTACTTGTGAAGAAAATGGAATTACCATTTGTGTCTGTGATTATTTCAAAGTAATCCTGGTTTAGTACAAAGTTGTAACTTTGTGTTGCAGACGGATAGTTGGTAGAAGAATAATTGGGATAGGATTTAGAAATAATCCCTGTTCTTAGCTGGTTGTGTTCTGAAAAGCTTTTCAGCATCCCTACACCAAGGAAAGTGATTTCACTTACCTGCATTCCCACCCTTTCTTTTGGTGCTGGTTGATATACTGGGATCTTGTGAAGAACTACAAGAAATGTAATACTTCAATGCTCTTGTTTTCTTACCAGCTGCATTGGTTATCTGAGTGTTAGAAGAGTGTTACCTCTTTCTTGCTGTATCTCAACCTTGCTGGAAGAGCCTGTTCATATCCAAGGAGTATGATGTTCCATTTACTCTCTTCCCTACTTTTCATTATGAATGGGAAAAAATCTGTGTGATGATCTCTGACGCTGC
The DNA here is from genome assembly GCA_028858755.1 of Ara ararauna. Taxonomy (NCBI): domain Eukaryota; kingdom Metazoa; phylum Chordata; class Aves; order Psittaciformes; family Psittacidae; genus Ara; species Ara ararauna. Next base: position 107,989,427 of record CM054377.1, on the reverse strand, counting down.
TGCAAGAAACTTCTGTGTCCTTCCACGTGGTCTAGTGGAAGGTGTCTCTGCCCATGGCAGGGGGGGTTGGGACTTAAGGTCCCTTCCAACTCAAACCATGCTATGATTCGAAGACGCTCCAAAGCTTCTAAAACCCTTCATTTGAATTCTTCTTCCTTTGCAGAGGCAAAACCCAACACAATATTAAGAGATATTTTTGTTACATAGCCCAGGACATGTTGCTTCTCTGCTCTTCCAGCAGGAGAGCAACACGTGTGCCATGTTACCCTCTTTGATCCACAAGAATGAAAGGCATTGCACGATAGCACTTATTTCATAGCCAGTTTAGCAGCTCTAGTTCTGCGGAAATAATTTGGATAGATTTAAGAATTATGACTGACTATACAAAAAAAAAAAAAAAAAAAAAAAAAAGGAAGTGCTGGTTTTGGAATGATTTAATCACTTAAAAAACCTCCAAACAAACCTTTTCCCCACACTCCAAAAATAAACCCAGATTCTTTCAGAATCCTCCATGAAAGAGGAACTGGAGGGGTTTTGTTGCTGGGGGGGGCAAGCAGGGTGCTGGTGTATTGGCTTGCGTGGCATCCTGATTCAAGGCTTGGTGGTTGGGTGCATGGTTGCCTGGGAGCTCTGGGACACTGGAACTGCTGAGATGCCCCAAACCACTCAGAATTTGTGTACTTGGAATCAGGAGCTCCCAGGGTCTCCCAGGCTTTCCGTCAGCACGCCAGGCAGGTTGCCAAGTAGCCTGAAAATTTGGGAGGCGAGGTGCCAAGCTCTTGGCTCCCTTTCAAATGGGCTGCTGAACAGCTGGGAATCTGGATGCTTGGGCTTCTCAACAGCCCATCACGTTAGTTGCTGAAGAGCCAGGCAGGGAAATAAGGCTGGAATTTGTGGCATAAAGCTGTCTCCTTTCCATCAGACCTTGGTTGAAATTGAAACAAATCTGTCGGATACTTTCCTTTTGATGGGCTGTCCTCACGTGATGACTTTTTTAATGTGATGACATCTAGTCATGTCTCATAACATTTTATTTTATGTGTCAAAATATTGGTTTCACTGAAAATAATATGTTTCAATTTAATTGCTTTCATGTCATTATTATACATATTTCTTCCAAGGATGCTCTGGATGGATTGATATCTATTTTATAGTGTACATAACTACTGGATGGGTTTTGGATTGCATTCTCTCATCTCTGTCTATAGTTTCGTCCTATGTGGAGTTCATATCTTAAAGTCTTGCTGATTTAATGTATTTTTTGATCAGTAGAAGTTTGTTACTCTCTTCTTCTTGTAAGAAAATAAGAAATACTTGAGGGGCCAAATGCTGATACAAGTGTATGTTGTTGAGAACATTACCTAGAGCAGGAAAAAAGGCGAGAAAACTTCTGATTTATACAAGACTCAAATCACAGGTTAACTTAAGCGTTGCATAATTTAGTGCGGACACTTATCCCTCAAATTTTTATTATTTAAATGCTAATTTAAATTAAAACCTGCTTCAAAATGTAAAAATGCTTTCAGTTTCAAAAAAGCTTCCCTTTCTTATCTTTGCAGGCCTCGGAGTAGAGGAAAAACTGCAGTGGAGGATGAAGACAGTATGGATGGTTTGGAGGCAGCAGAAACAGAAAACACTGTGGAAACAGGTAATGAGAGTATAGTGCTGATGCTCTCTCTCAGAAATGCATTTTAATTATGCAGGACATGGGTAGACAACACATTTTCCAGAGTTTAGTAGTGTGAGATGTGCATTTGGGCAGTTAGAAGAAAAACTCTGCATTTAAATCTGTATTAAATAAAGCTGTTTGGATGTGCTGCTTTTAAATAGTCCAATGGGAATGCTTTTGTAGGCTGTGTAGGCCAGAAAAAGAGGCTCTTTTTCTGGTTCTGCAAGTCTGTATCTAACAAAGAAGAGTTCTGCAGCTGTAGCTGCTATTTTTAGAATACCTGCCAAAACACAGTATTACTATTGACCTGTATCTTAGCTAACTACAGCAGATTATATACTGAAGGGATAATCGGGATAACCAAACATTACTGCTTGCTACTGCTGCTTAGGAAACAAGATAAATCTCTGTTCTTGTTCTTGTAAATATTTGTTGTGATAGTACCCAAATGCTTCAGTTACCAGAGGGATCTCATTGTACTGGACCGAGTACTGTTGTAACAGTCTGTGATTTCTTTTCTGGCAGGTTAGGCATCTAAAGAGACAAGCAGATGAGCTAGCACACAAGATAAAGGCCATGATGAAGAACTGTCATCTCTTTGCCAGGCACATGTCTACAGCCATTTGCCTGTTTTTAACCAGGCTGAATATGTGTAGAAGGATAAAACCTGCCAGGAAGGAAAACCAACAAACCATGGCCAGTTGGCGGAAGTTTGTTGGTTTGACAGAAATAAGCCTTAAAAGTGCGTTGAGACATAAGGATTTATAAATTTAATTAGGTGGTCCTGTATGTGTAAGGAGCAAAGCGGAAGGTAGAGCAGACACACTAACAGCAGAAGTTGGTGGTCAGGGTGGCAGTTGCATGGAAATGCTGGCTGAGTTGAGGGAGTTGTTGAACTACTCTCATAGCTGCTCAGTAAAGGACGTAGAATTGTGAGGTCCTTAAAGACGAAGACAAGAATCTATGCTTAGTGTAGATTCATAGGGAGAGCAAGTAGAGCCATTTTTTTTTCTTTTGCAGTGACATTTTACATACAGGAATATGGTTGCAGTGCTGAAAGCCATAAAAGAGATTGAAATTCACAAGCAGATTTAGGAAGAGCTTTGACTCAATATGTTGTTCTCTTGCTTCTTGCTTGCTAGATGGTGAATGATGCTGAGAAGGCTTTGTACTCAAGACTAGGCTTTAGGAAGTGTCATGAGTGTTTAGTCACAACTAGTGTTGAATTCAAGTGTTAATGGCTTGTAGAGGGAGTCTGTAGATTGGAGCTTAATGCAAGGATGTCTTATCGTTTTATTCTCTCTGTTGTTTTTGTGCCCCTGGTAATAAGCTGCTGGTGATAGTGAAATTGGTTGGTCTTTTCCAGCTTCAGCAAGTAGGTAATTTCCAGTTACTAAAGTTGAAAGTGAAAAAGTTCTAGCAGTTATTTGTAGAAAGTCAGGAGTAGGAGAAAGGAAGGCTGGTTCCAGTTGTGTCCTGTATTCCATGTATTACTCTTCCTATCAAATGTGCTAGAAGCAGCCTTATGAAAATCAGTGAAGGGGACAAAAAGTGTGATTGTAAGTGATAAGCTTTGTACATTCTAAATATGTTTTTTTTTTTGTTTGTTTGGATTTTTTGTCTTGTCTTTTTTAAATCCAAACCAAAAAGAAATTTAAGCTTAAAAACTGCTGGTACACCCCTATGTAGGCAATCTAGTGATAGCAGCATTTTCTTTGGCTTTACATGTAATTATTAAGAGAGTTCCTCAACAGAGATCTGAGAGCAGTTTTTACTTTGGAGAAGAGAGGGACACATAATTATTTTAAGGCTCTGAGGGTGCATATAGATATATCTCCCCATTATTCCTCATCAGAATCATCCTGGCTGTCAGACAGGGCTGATCCTCATTTCTAAAGGTACAGGCAGCAGAGGAGCGCTGTGCTAGAAATCCTCTTAGACAAAGACTCCACTGCTGGAAGTGGTGCACTTCAGTGAGAGCCCAAGGTAGTTTTGTAAAGTGTACTCTTCAGTGAATAAAAGCTTGGTAAAAATACATAGGCCTGAAATCCCACTTTTACAGGGGGAACCAGAGTAGACTTGAAGAGCAGTATCGTGGTGAGCCATTTGATAGGGACAGAATTGCAATTATGTTATTTTAAAAGTTGAATACCATGTGTCTTGATACAGGTTTAATCATATTAATTGGAAACGCTGCTGCCTCTAAAACTTACTCTAAGCACTTGCCTGTGTTAATGATGAAGTGTGGGAGAAAGAGCAATCTCAATTAGTTGCTCCATGTAAAGCTGTGTTAGTCAAATTGAAGTGTATTTCTGTTCTAGTTTATGCATTTCTACTTTGACTAAAAAGGTCTTTTAATTTGTTTTCTTGCAAACAGTGGACTTGCCAACAATTGCTGTAGTAGTTGGCAAACCAGAACACAATATAGTAGTATTAAAAAACTTGAAATGAGATCATCTGAACATCTTGATGTGCAACTTCTGACATGCTTTGAATCTTCATATTTCTAGCTTCTGTTCCATTGTTTGGCTCATGTGTTGGGAATAATCAGGGATTCTTTTACTTTCTGAGGTTTTTATTCCTTGTTTGGGTTTGGGAGGTCGTTTCTATTTTGTTTTATTTAAGGAGTCCAGCATTACTGGTGCCTATTTTTGAATTAATTTTCATGAAATGAGAGAAGTCCATGTTAATAATGTTGTATTCAGTATGATGAGCTCAACTTTTAGGGAAGGGAGCAGTGCAGGAGGGGTGAGAACTTTTCTTGCAGGGAAAGAAAAAGAGATGCCTCGTATAATGCATCTAGAATAAAGAGATGTTTTCTAGCTGTCAAATCTTTTTTTTTTTTTTTGGGGGGGGGGCGGTGGCGCAAAAGGGGATGTAAATACTAAACATTATACATTATTTGCATTTTTAATTTTGACACAACTGTTTGTTCAAAAAAGAAAAAAAGGCAAAAATTCTTCCTGAAGTAGCTCTTTTATAATGCCAAGGCATGGCTGTTTTAATTGCAGTTTGGGAAGCAAGTTACTACCCTTAACAAAATTCTGTAATCTCTTATGTGAGAAGAAGCAGAATTGGAAACAGAGCAGGGTAAGCTGTGTGCTGCTCTCTGATCATTTCAGTATGGGTTGTTATCCCCGCCAACTACAGTGATTTCTGAGCCCTGCCCACTTTCTGCCAAGTGCTATGTTCGCTTTGGGATAAATGAACGTAGACTTCTTAAGGATGGAAAGAGAGGAGGGATTTGGAATTGGGAAAAGGAAATTCTGGAATTTTGAAAAAAGATCTCTTTGGAGCTAAGTCAACATTTTCCTAAAAAAATGGTGCTGGCAAGTGCTTCTACTCAATCAATAGACTTCTGGCTTCTTGTAAACCTCAGGACAGATTCCTTTCCTTTACCCACCAAGCCCTGTTTCTTTTGCTGATTTCTTGGCTCCTCCCTTAGTGTCTGTTTTGCTTCTGAGCTTCATATTGGTCTTTCCAGCTGTACGTTCCTTCATTTTTCTTCACTGTGGTTCTCACAGTGATGTTGCACTGGTAATTTCCCTGTCCGGCCAATGTTGAGCTTACCCATCCCTCCCATTATTTTAGCACCTGCATCATCCTAGCATGGTTAAGGTTGGCTGGACCTCTGGAGATTGTCTGGTCCAGTCTTCTGCTCAAGCGAGGCCACCCAAAGATAGCTGTCCAGGAACATGTTCAGGCAGCTTTTGAGTATCTCCGAGGATGGAGACTCCACAACCTGCCTGGGCAACCAGTGCCAGCTCTATGGTCACCCTCGCAGCAAAAAAGTGTTTCTTGATGTTCAGAGGGAACCCCCTGTGTTTGTTTGTGCCCATTGCCCCTGTTCCTGTCAAGACCTTCCAGCCATCGACATCTTCCACCTTTCTAGCTATCTGTAAAATATGGGATGTTGTAGAATACTGCGTTCTCCTGTAGGTCCTCTTGTGTTGCTCCTCTCCGTAATTTTTTCTTCTGAGGAATGAGTCTCTTCAATGCCAAAACCCACAGAAGTCTGGGAAGCATGTGGGTTTGTGCACACACATACATGCCAATATAAATCTGTTAATCTAAAGGAACGAAATATGACAAATACGTCCTGGTAAGCTTTCCTTAGGTTTGGTGTCTGTTAATGAAGCCAAGTCTATTAATGAAGACTTGGCCTCTGGTTCTTTTCCCCATCTTCTGTTAGTTTCTGCAAGTTTTTATGCTTTGTATTATCTTGGTTCTACATTTAACTTGACTGAAAGTGAATTCTGTGAGTTAATTCTTTGATTATGCCTTCTTTTATTTTTGCTTTTCTTTTAAGAACATTTGTGAAATACCCAACTAGTCCTAGAGTCTTTAATTTTTCTTGTCTTTGTGTCACTTAAAAATGTTGAGATTCAGACTCTGATCTGGGAGAACTGCAGTAAGTTTAATTTCTGAGTCTCTTGGAAAACTCATAGTAAATACATAAAGTATTCTGTTTACTATCTATACTATGTCAACTAATTCTTAAATTAATAGTTAATAACAGATCTTTACTTCCACATGGTGTTTAGAGGCTTCAGAATTGATAATACATAAAAGAGCCTGTATGATCCTTTCAACTGATACCGTGGTGTTGTTAGTAAGGTTATTATCAGACCCAGTGATGTTGCCTGGCCAGGTGATTTCTTGTTGAACTTCACATTAATTTCCTCTTAAGATAAGCCATGATAGGTGAACTGCGTTGTTATTGCTAGGCAAATACATTGGAATAGTAGCGTGTATCCTGTGTGATGTACATTCTTTTCTTCACTGGAAACAGCGCTGGTTTGTGTATGTTTTAGTTCTATGGACCTGCCTTAGTTTTAGTCATGCTGTGTTGAGGCCAACTCTCTCGTTTGGTAGAAGAAATATTAGAGGAATTAGTCCCACCTAATTCAAATCATAGAATAAACCAGGCTGGTGTTGGAGTCCCACAGCATCTGCCCTGGTAACCCTTTTCCAGGTCAGGTACAAAAGGGAGGAAAGTAGTGGGTAAAATAAACTTTCTTAGGGTAATAAAGAGATGCCCACCTGCGAGGCACTGAAGGCGTGACTGTAGCAAGTGAGATGACTCCTAAATTCAGTAGTAGTTCATGTAAAAGAACATGCAGGGGAAAAATCCAACAAAAATAGCTCTCAAATAGCTGTTGCTACCGGAGTAAGTGGTACTGTAGTTCTGAGAATTGCAGTAGCTTTTATAAGTCCAAGAAGGAAATCAAGTTCTAAGAATTACTGGCAAAGGGATTAGAGCAAAAAAGCATCAGTGTGGTTTTTTTACTGCTGCTTTTATAAACCCTTGGCACTGCTGCATGTTAAACGCCATGTGCAGTTCTGCTTCCTCTTCTCCAAAAGGACGAGCTGTAATTGGGGAAGTACAGGAAAGACCAACGAGTATGACAAGGAGTAAATAATAGCTTCTGTGCAGGGATCAGTTAAGGTAAAACATTTCAACCTGAAATGATATAACAGGAGGAATTTAGTAGAGTCCCACAAAATGATGAGTGGTATGGAGAAACTGAACCAGGAATGATGATTTATTTTGATTTGCATCACAAAAATTGGGACATCAGGCCATGTTCAGAGCAAAAACGTAGTTGGGTTTGCACTCGGTATCTACTTAAATTGTAGAATTCATTGCTGCTGGGTGCTTTGGGCATGAAAAATTTTACATGGCCAGAAGACCTGAACAAATGCATGGAAGAATCATCAGAGAAGTGCTGTTGAATACCACCGCCAGCTTAGGAAGTTTCTCGGTCGCAGATCACTGGGAGCTGGTTATCCATAGTTCAGTGTTCTGTGTGTAGAAAGACTGAAATTACAGTTTAAATGGTCCTACACTGAAAACCTGATTTTTATTTTATAACCGGTACAAAACTTGAACAAAGCCATTTTCTGTGTGAAAATAGGAGTTCTGTTGGGATGAAAAGTATCCAAGTACACATCGAGATGTACAAAAAATAATAACTGCAGGCTTTCTTCTCATCTCCATATAACAACTGTCGCAGTGAGTAAATCGCTGCCATGTCCTTCAGAGAAGAAAAAAATAGGAAAGTGGTGGTTTTAAAAGAAAATACATGCGCAGCACTTGCAAAAAACACCAAGAAAACACTTCTGATGCAGTTTGTACGTTTTGTTATGTGGTGAATAAAATTGTACAGTGTTGACTTAAGGTGAAGAAACTGTGCCTCTGTCTGTAGAGAAATGGTTCTTGCATGGGGTTACTACCATCACACTCAAACTTCAGGATGTTTTTTTTCCCCTCTCTCTTCTATGGTTGTGTTTTTAGGCAAGAGTATGTGCCTACAGACTCAGTGCAGCCCAAGTGATGGTGGCAGCTATTTGCAGTCATCAAGCTCTGCTTGATTCTCCTTCAGTATACCTTGGGTTGGCTGTCTGCTGTCTGAAAGGGTTGCAGGTGGTCTGGTAGGGACCGGTTAGCCACAGTGTGTCCATTCTAAAACCTGTGCATGTGAAGTGTGCCAGGGAATTGCTCAGACGCTGGCAGGAGAGGTGTTTCAATGAAATTGTGTCTGGAACAGTAACAGAATTACAAACTCTTGAGTAGTGGAAACTTGTTCCTAAACTGGCACAGTGAGTGAAACTTGATAATTGTAGTACTGGATAAGCATTTAAATTCATAACTTACATTCTTTTGTTAAAATTTCTTTTTGTATTGTTGCTACACTGACGTGGCTTCTTAATCTGGCTAAACTACTAGAACTAGAGCATTTTAGTGTGGCTTGTACTTCTGTAGACCCCTATGGGGCTGTGTGAAGCCCCTTGTCCCATTGTCATTTCTGACACAGCACTATCGCTTCCTTGTGCAGAAATAACAATTGCATCTGCTGATGAAAACCTTGTCAATCCCTCTTGCAGAACACCTCAGTAAGCAACAGTTGAGATCCCTGGAATGTGCCTGCTGTGTTTGGTGATACTGATATTTTGCAGCCTGTGATACCTTCTGTTCCTATTGAAAGTTTTGGAAGGTCATAACATTTCTTTTGTTGTCTGCCAAATTAGCAGTAGGTCTGGCTGCAGAGTCCCAGCCAGTAAACTGGTTAAATAGTCACCTTGTTGCATTTAAGCAGCAGTAGAATATTTTGTTTATGGTAGCTGTTTTTATTTTCAGTGTCACTATATACTGAACATGATCTCATAAGATTTTAAAAGAGATTTTCTTTCTATCATGGCAGAACTTTTGGAGTATTTTCAGGTTTTGACTTGGAAAGTAGTTTCTAACTTTAAAAAAACCTAACAACTTTTGGATATGCTGATGTCGTCTTTGCCTGATTGCCATAGCAGAGCCCACACATGTATCTCCTTATCTTGCTGTAGGTTTTGTAGATCTTGCCAATCCCAGTGACTTCCCTGCATAGCTCTCCCCATCTATGGCAGGAGAGGGTTTTTTTTTTTCCCCCTATTATTTCATATCTGCATCCTTGGAGATGCTCAAAACCGCCTGGACATAGTCTTGGGCAGCTGGCTCTGGATGGTCTGGCTTGAGTGGGGGGTTGGACAAGGTGACCTCTGGGCTGCCTCCCACCCTCAACCATGCTGTAATCCTGTGGATGTTATCATAGAATCTATAGCACGGTTTGGGTTGGAAGGGTCCTTAAAGCTCATCCAGTTGCAACCCCCTGCCATGGGCAGGGACACCTTCTGCTAGACTAGGTTGGTCAAAGGCCCATCCAGCCTGGCCTGGAACACTGCCAGGGATGGGGCAGCCACAGCTTCTCTGAGCAACCTGTGCCAGGGACTCACCACCCTCGCAGCGAAGAATTCTAAACAATATTACCCAAGTTACAAAGCTTATGGAAGTCTCAACCCTTCTGATGGCCCATGTGGATAGGAGCTTAACTCCTTACACTCTCAGGGATTTCCTATAACTTTAATAAGAAGACTTTTCTGTCCTCACCAGTCAGGTGTAGAAGAACTATTGATGTAATGTATTCAAATAATATTTTTCTTTAACAGCTATGTTTCCTAGTATTTTTCTAATGCTTTATTAAAGGATAGTGACATAAAAAAAGAACTTGGAGACACTTGGAATTGTGCACATAACTTCGTTTTTTTTTAATTCTCAGTTTCCCTCCCTCCCCAACTTATTATATATAGGCAAGATCTTCACTGTGACAGAAACAGTCATGAAAACAGGATGCAAAATAAAGCCTTATATGAATTTGCAAATGAGCTTCACATTTATTAATCATTCATGGTTCCTTCACTCCCAGAAGCTTCAAAGTAGGGTGCCGTAACCAAGTCTGATGAATGTTCATTAAATTCGGTGAAAAAGCAGTTAGCGTGTTGTGCCAGATGCCTCCAGGAACGTCTCTGAGGCAGTGATGAAGGTATCTGCTATCCCTCTGCCATGCCAGTGCTGGACTCCCATCTCCTAGGATTAGTCTGGCTCATGAAATGCATTACTTCTGTTCTTCCTTAATCTTGTGTTGGAAAACTTTCACCAAGTTGTGCGTGTGATACTTCAGCTAACATAAATGCTATTTTCATTCTGTTTGGTGAGCACTGTGTTTTCAGTCTTCCAACAGCATATTGAGACACAGTTTGGTTTATTGCAGAGACAGGAGTTGAGATGTTGTTTGTCTCATTTAGTATAATTTGGGTCTCTTCTTTTCTAGAGAAGCAAACAGCAGGGGAAAAAGCACCAGAAGGATGCAAGCTCGTGTAGTCATAGTGTGTAGTGGTAAACAATCTGTGTCTTCTCACATAGTCCAGAGTTCTTGAGAAGGAGCAAGTGTCCATGAACTTTGCTTTCCAGTGTAATGGGTGCCCATTAATGTATGAGATGAAAGGTGGCAAAGAGTAAATGGCTTTTCCTTATTTGACAGTTTCTGCAGATACACAGTAATGCAGAGGTCCTTTTTCAACGTTTAACTAGGTTAAATAAAGTCATGGTTCAGAACAAGGCCACAGTTTCTGGTGGTCTTCCTTGGGCACTTGGTGCGGTGGTGTCGTGGACTGTGGTGCAAGTTTTGGTGTTAGTGATTTGAGGTCTGCCTATCTTATAGGTAGTTACGTTTTGCACACTTCATTGAGGTTGTATGTAGACATTTGGGGTTACTTGCATAATATTATCCTTCAGATCCAAGATGCTTTGGAAATGCACTACAGACCATTATGAATGGCTCCGCTGGATGCTGCCTATGTTGGGAATCCTCATCCAGGAGTGATTGTGGGGATTGTTTATTCAGATGTGCCAAAAACTAAGGGCGTGGGGTTTTGATTTATTTTAGTTTGTTTTCTGTACAGAGCCGTTTACTATTACAAGGGATGCATTTCCCAACAGGATATTTATTTGGCATCAAGTGATTGTCCAGCATTCTTTTTTTTTTTTTTTTAGGATAGGTTGGTATAATGGGTTTAACACAAGCCATTGGTTGTCAGACATTTCTGGATGTTTCAGATGTTCAACAGCGTTGCAAGTATATGTTACTGAATAGCTTAACTGAAATTAGGGAAGCAGTTCCAGTTTACACCAGCTCAAATAAATATTTGACACACCCAGTCATGAACAGGGAATTTCTTCTTTAAGTTTGTGTTTCTCTTTAGTATGTTTCAGGTGCCTTCATTGAGGGTTTTAAATGTTACATCATTGTCTTCCTAAATGAGGTCACTCTAGGTTAAAGAATAATTTCACTTCAATCTCTGTACATCAAACAAGAAAGATTTCCTCTTCTCCATGTGCTGTAGCGGGCGTATAATTTGAGTATTACAGACCAAGCTGTGCAGTTCTGCGTTCTGAGAGTTTTCTTCTCTTTTATTGATCTTATAAATAAGATTAAAGCTTATAGCAGGTTTTTGCGCACTCCCACCCATGTCACAGATTGTTCTAACCATCCATTTCTCCACTTGAATAATTTATCCTTTGCAATATTTGATGGTATTTTGACATGTTGTGTATTTTTCTTTTTTAAAAGTGACTGTAACTTCTGCTTAAATCTTCTAAGTAGTCTGTTGCTTTACTCTAACCAGACTTCTTTGTAAGGGCTGATGTGTTGGCCTCTCAGCTCAAACCTGCGCTCCCTGAAGTTTTAGAAGGCAAGTGACCCAGGCACAGGTTCTTGGTCTGGCTCTGCTGTGGAACAGATCATGGAATCATAGAATCAATGAGGCTGGAAAAGACCTTTAAGATCATCAAGTCCAGCTGTTATGCCCCAGAGCACCAAGTCCACACTAAACCATGTCACTAAGGGCCTCTTGTACACAGGTTTTGGACGCTTCCAGAGACAGTGATTCTACCATTTCCCTGGGAAGCCCAACTTTTCGGTGAAGAGATTTTTCCTAATATCCAGTCTAAACCTCCCCTGGTGCAGCTTGAGGCCATTGCCTCTTGTCCTATCACTTGTTACTTGGGAGAAGAGGTCAGCCATCTCCTCACTCCATCCTCCTTTCAGGTAGTGTAGAGTGATAAGGTGCCCTCTGAGCCTTCTTTTCATCAGACTAAAGAACCCCCACTTCCCTCAACTGCTCCTCATAAGACTTATGCTCCAGACCCTTCACCAGGTTCGTTGCCCTCCCAGCTGGCCCAGCCATTGAGTTGCCGGAGCTGATCCACTTCAGCACCTCAGTGTCTTCTTTGCAGTGAGTGGCCCAGAACTGAACACAGTATTTGAGGTGCAGCCTCACCAGTGCCAAGTACAGGAGGACTAGTCACTTCCCTGGTTCTGCTGGCTATGCTATTGCTGATACAGGCCAGGATGCTGTTGGCCACATTGGCTATCTAGGCACAAGCTGGCTCATGAGGCAGCCACAGACACTGACAGAAGACAGTAGTGTCTTAAGTTGGACATGCTGAAGAATATCTGCCAGAGTCTGAAGATTTTTATGTTACTTAAGTTTCAAAATCAAAATATGGAGAAGTGTGGAAATACCAGATTTTATTGCTCTACAGCCTTGACTCTTGTTTCCATGTGTTCTGATGCACTTAGAGCACGACATTACCCTGTCCTCCTGGCAAATCCCTGACTCGCTCTGTGCACGGGAGGAAACCAAATGGGAGTAGGATTTAAGCTATGCAGACAGCAGCACAGTGTTTCATGTTTCTGAGCAGAAATAAACCTTGGCAGATAGTATCATTGTCAGCTGTAGATGTATAAATTTACGTCTAAAAACTAATTAAACTGAAAGGATGCTGCAAAAATTGCTTATATTCCTGCAGTTCGTAATGGAGTTTAAGATGGCATAAACCATGTCCTTCCTTCCTTCAACTCCTCAGTACTGTGCCAGCACAGAGTTAGTATAATCAGGAATGAACTAGTGCAGGGAATTCATCAAAATTAAAGCTAATCTGGGAGTTAAAAAAATGTTCATTATACCCCAGATGAGTGTGCTTCAGCCTGATGTTTGTTCAGGGATGACAGAGCATGTGCACAAGAGGAGATGGGGGCAGAATGAGAATGTCTAGAACTGCAGCCTCGTATGAAAAGGTTGTCACCGAACAATGCTTCTCCTGCCCCACTCCTCAATACTTACTGAACATCTTTAATTCACAATGGTATGCTGTGTTATGGAACTTTATAAGCATATGCAACTTTATAGGTTTATAAGCATTCAATTTCAAGTTTTAGCTAGATGTAAAGGATAGTGTTTTCCTCCTCTTTCAGTTTTGTTATGTCTGAGAACATAGTTACATTGGTTGATCTGCCTGTAAGTAAAAAGTGTCTTTGCATCACAGGAGGAAGCTCACAGATGTTTTTATAGCATAAATAAATTAATAAATATTATTATTATTTGTTAAACAGAAGTCAAAGAGCAGTCTGCAGAAGAGGATGCCCAAACAGAAGTGGACAGCACCAAGCAGCTAACACCAGTCCTTCAGCATTCAGTGTCCGAGGAGTCTGCGTGCTCCACTGCCTCTGTGGGTGTGGAAGCTAAACCCAGGTTGGTGAGCGAGGAGGCGGGTGCTGAGTCAGGGGAAGGGCTGGGGGCCAGATAATGGGGAGCAGAGTGCTCAGGGCCCAGGCCTGGGACACGCTGCTGGTGCTTTGAAGTGCTGGCAGCAGCCCCTGCACTCGAGACTGATGGCTTCATTGGCATATAGGGAGAGCAAGGTGGAAAGCACGTTCTTTGAGTGTTGTCTGAAGACTATGCTGGTAAACCCTTAAATTACAGCATATTAACTGTTTCAGTTAAAATACACAAGTGATAGGAGATAAAATGTGATTACTGAAGCTTTCCTACTCAGAAAATGATGTACTAGCATGTCCATATAAAATTATTTCTGAAGTTTCAGCTTGTATGGCTGCATTTTCAGGAACAAAGTAGAACAAATCTCTTGTCATTTCTACTGTGTTCTTCTCTATTTCGGAATTTTCAATACAGAAAATGTTTGTAATCTAAAAAACTTTTTATCAGAATAAATTACCCCCAAAACCAGTGAAAGTGTTAATTACATTATTTGTGGGAAACCAGAACACGCCGTCTGTGATCTATTTTGAAACAGTGTCACAGAATCCTAGTGAGCTGCTTTGTTGAAGCCCTGATAACAGCTTTTAATCCAGCAGTGGGTCTCTACTGCTGCAGAGATTGCTGTTACCAGTTACCAGATGGTTAAAGGTGTAATTATATTTTGACGGAGAGAATCGTCATCATAATTCTTTTAATCCAACACAGAGCATATTTTTCATGTTCAAAAAATTACTTCATCTACTTGCCACATATATCATTTTCATGCTTTACATGCTCACAGACTTCTTAGGTTCCAAGAGATACTTCACTTCTTACAGAGAATTTCAGTTAAATAGATATGCGTATACCTGAATGAAATACACAAAAATTTCTGTTCCTAATGGAGTTTTCCAAAGCTGATATTAAATTGCAGTAAATACGTAGAGCGCCTTGAGCTGAACAGCTGTTTTGTTATTTATTTGACCCTGTTCTGGATGATTTGCAAAAGTTTTAGTGCTGTTTCATCTGCTATCTGTTCTTCTCAAGGTTTCTTTCTTGCTGTTATCATGGATATTTGATTACAGCACTTTCTTTCACCGTAAACTTGTTTCTTAAAAGCTGGACAACAGCCTCCTAAAAAAACTTTTTCTTGGTTCTGAACAGCCCTTATTTGCCCTCAACTTACTTTTACTTCCAACTGAAAGTGCTGAATTCGATTAGTCAAGAAGGAAAGGCCGATAAGGCCCATTGTTTTGGCTGATCAAAGCATTAAAAAGCTAAGTGCTATTAATTTTTAATTTAAATAACAGTGATCAGACTCTGTGTCTCACATTTTGGAAAGAAATGTATTAGAGATCTAAGGTTTCTCTAACCCCAGGTAATTTTTGTTCCAGACCTAGATGCAGGATTGGTGTTCACTGTAGAAGTCACTGATGTCCTCATTACAAAGATAGATGTCAAGGATTTTTTGGCATTGTGTCTTGAGACCTAGCATAAGAAAGCCTCTTGGATCTGTGATTTCTTGATCAATCATCTGTGTCATTGTGGTGTGCTGACACTGTCACTGTGTCGTGCAGGGGTAGGAGGACTCGATTCTGGGTGGCTTCACTGTTCTCTTAAGAGAAAATACAACGTGTGAAATAACGCACGCCAATGACGTTTGGTTTTGCAGCGGTGGGAGGAAATGTATCAAGATTTATGATAAAGTGTGACTGCATAGAGACTTTAAACCTGTAACTCGCGGAAGTAGTTTTGAAGCTGATTTCCAAATAACTCATACTCATCAGCTTCATCTCTTTTAGTAAGCTTTTACGTTCCTATTTTATAGTGTAACTAACTTTATCCAATGGAAGTATTTATCTATTTAGAAATAACTTCAGGTGTATGAGACATGGGAGAATTATGGAAGTACATTATAACAGGCAGTGCAGAAATTGCCTAGAGCACAAAAAAGAACCAAAGCCTCTACCAGAAGTAGATGCAGGTGTAGGTGGCGCTACTTTTGCATCACTTTTTCAGTTGAGTGTAAGATAATTGGATTTCTGTCTTCAGTAGTGAAGATAAAGGAGTCAGAGAACCACAGGACACAGGGCATAAGATGAAGGCTTTTACATTAAATCATTAATTTGCTACTGAAGAATAGTTATTTTTAACATAATAGGAAATATCAGAACTAGGATGGGGATTTCATAGAATCCAAAGAATGGAAGAGACCTTAATGACACCTTCCACTAGGTCAGGTTGCTCAAAGCCCTGTCCAGCCTGGCCTTGAACACTAATTTCCATCTACCCTCTTTCAGTTTAAACCCCTCCTACTTGTCCTGTCCCTACATGGCCTTGTCAGAAGTTCCTCTCCAGATTTATTGTCAGCCCCCTTTAGGCACTGGAAGCTGCTCTAAGGCCTCCCTGGAGCCTTCTCTTCTCCAGGCTGAATAAGCCTGGCTTTCTCAGCCTATCTCCATAGGAGAGGTGCTCCAGCCCTTGGAGCATCTTTGTGGCCTCCTCTGGACCCACTCCAGCAGGTCAATGTCCCTCTTGTGTTTGGGGCCACAGAGCTGCAGGAGTGGGTCTCATTAGAGTGGAGTGGTGAATCCCGTCCCTCACACTCCTTTTGATGCAGCCCAGGATACAGTTGGCTTTCTGAGCTGTGAGCGTGCATTGCTGGGTCATATTGAACTTCTCGTCAACCAACACTCCCAAGTCCTTCTGCTCAGGGTTGTTCTTAATCCAGTCTCCACCCAGCATTTATTTATGTTTGAGATTGCCCTGACCCATGTGCAGGACCTTGCACTTGACCTTGTTGAACTTCAGGAGGTTTTATGACCTCAGTCATAGAACTGAGAGATTAGCCAAAGCTTGGCTTGTGGGGTGCTTTTTTCTGGATCCCTCCTGAGACTGAGGCTAAACAAGAACATTTAAGAGAAATGCGAGAGAGAAGATGGTCAATATTGGATTCTTTCTGAGTGGGGAGATGAGGGAGTCCAAGAGAACTATTGACTGCAAATAGGGTTGGGGCAGGGAATGTAATAATGGATTTAGGATTAGTGCTCAGAAACCACTGTGCTAAAAAACAGTTAGAATAAACTATCTGAGCCATACTGGGGTAGGGAGACTGAAAGGGGTGAGGCGTGTGTGTATGCACAGAAGGAATGAGTGAATTATTGACCACATGTGGGGAGGTGCAATAACATCAAGCAAAGATAAACTACCAAGCCTGGCAGTGGTAAAAGTAATGCTGCCAGCTCTTATATATCATGAGCGTCATGGGTTTTGGAGCCTTTTCCTTTGGTTGTTCCCTTTTTATAAGCCTTGTGAGAAGCTTCTGTCAGCCCAGGACTTATGGCTGAGTGGAATCCAGCTTCTTCGAAAGGAATCTGCTCCCTTGGTTTGTGCTGCCTGCAGAGAGCAGGGGAAGTGCAGCCCATGAGGCAGGCAAGCAGCCAGAAACCGGCTGCGCCTTACAGCAGAGCCCTCTTCTACCTTCCTCCTCTGCTTCCCACATTGTCAACTCCAAGCATTAAGAGCTAACAAGAATGGCCCAGAAACACAATTTCACAGAAGAACAAAACACCTTTTGATACATTTTACTTTCTATTTACAGAGACTATAAATTGCATTAATTGCACATTTTCAGTTCTTTTGCCATAATCATGAAGACAGAACATTCTTAAAATAAGTAGAAGCTGAGATTTTCACACAGCTTTTTTGATTTTGGTACTTTGGTCTGCTAAATATCTGCTCTTGTGAGACTGTCGCTAAAACTACAGAAAAACCCTGGCAACACACCTTCCTCCTTTCCTGCTTCACTTGTAATTAGACAAAGCACGTAATTTTCATTCCAGACCAATTGCACTATTCCCCCTTATTTTGTTGTTCCTGCTGCTAAGACCAAATCTGGAGTCTGGAGAATGGGGGGTGGGGGTGCTATAGACTGTTGAAAAGAAGTGGTTGGTGAACATCTGTTGATGGTGTGAACAAAGAAAATGGTGAAAAAATAGCACTGAGCTTCTTTTTTTTACTTTAATCTTCACAGAAAGCACATACAAAACTTGCAACACTCAAAAGCAATACTCGGTGGAAAAAAGAAGTTGTGGAGTGGCAGAGAGATAAGATAATCTGGACAGAGTAACACTGCGGTGATGGAAGGAGAAGGAGGGAGGAGTTAGATAAAACATTTAATATTATCATAGGTTAAAAAATCAAGATAATATTTTAGGAGATACCAGTATTAAGATTAATTCTGAGACCAATTATTTCTTTCATGCACATGTATTACAAAGCAGTTTGTAGTTTACATGAATGTTTTTCTACAAGAATTCTTTCTGCAGAGAATGAACTTTATGCATGAAACAGGGCACTTGTGAAATCATTGCAGAGTTTTCCTTTACACTTTCAGATCTAGATCCATGTAAGCATTTACAGAGTTTCCTCTGAAGTCAGCAGTTGACTTCCATGCTTGCAAAGTGGAGATGGCATTCCCTTGTGTTACAAAAATAATAAT
The DNA here is from genome assembly GCA_028858755.1 of Ara ararauna. NCBI lineage: Eukaryota > Metazoa > Chordata > Aves > Psittaciformes > Psittacidae > Ara > Ara ararauna. The sequence goes on along the minus strand of CM054377.1, from coordinate 107,971,341 downwards.
AGTGAATTAATATTTCAGCATTCTATCAGTGACCAGCCTAGGCCAGAGTGAGATTACTGATTTGGCTTTCAGGGCAGAATGTATATGTTGCTAGTAGGTAAAGACTTAAGACCACACTGAAAAAAGAGTTAAGTCTTTACTGGTTGTCTATCCTGTCTGTTCATGAATCCAATAGGGAAATTGCCTCAAGAAGAATTTATGATGAATCGTTGTTAAAGCAATCCTACCTCAGATACTTAGGGCAGGAAGTCATCTAGTTCACCTCTTTTCCAAGGCCCTTATCTACAGCAACCATTCCTGACAGAAGTTTACATAAACTGCTCTTAAATCTTCCAATAATAAAACCTCCAGATCTTCCCTAAACAGTTCCTTCCAGTCTCTTTGTTTTTACTGTTGCAAACACTTTGTTCGCATCAAGCCCTCACTCTCCTCGTTCTGGGTTTATCCCATTACAACTTGTACCATCTGCCAAGGATAGATTTGTGCAAAAGCCTCTTGTTTTATTTCCCCAGCATGCTTTTACTCATAACAGAAACCCCAAGTTTGTTCATACTTTCTTTGTAGATGATATTTTCTTGAGTTCTGATTCTTCTTGCTGTTTTGAGTTTTCTCCAGATGGTCTGCATCTCTCTTGAAGCATAGAGGGCGTTTAGCACAAATGGGGCCAAAGGAAAGTTTCACAGTCAGCCTTGATCCTCCCTTTTTCTTAGGACGAACAGTTGACATTGTGACTACAATGTATTTAATGCTGTCACCTTGAACTTCTGCCTTGTGGGACTTGACACCCATTATTGGTGACATTCATGACTGGGCCTTCAGCTTGCACGGACCTTTGCTCCTTGAATTAATCTGTTGCAAAAGGTGGTCCAGCCACAGAAACTATTCTTAGCAATGTCTCCTGTGCTGTTTGAGCATGTCCCCTAGGTTTCTGAAGTCTCACTCTAAGACTTTCTCAGATGGTTTTAGGCAGTTTTTTGTCTCTCTCCCATCCTACTAAGGCTGTTTGTCTCCTCCTGGGTCTGTCCTGCTGCTGACGGACAATAAGAATAGTGCTGGCAGGTCGGTCTGTTGACTGGACAGCTTTTCTGTCCTCTGAGAGATGGCAGACGGAAGCATTCCTTGAGCAAAATTTCAAGGCTTGCAGTCTGTCAGACCACGCTGAAGGACTGATAGCAGTACTAGTTATGCAGTGTCCTACAGAGACCAAGATCACAAGTGGATGGGATGCTTACTTTGTCAGAGGTCTGCACAGTTACACGTTCATCACAGGCAATGTGAGAGTCTTGGATCTTAAGTTCTGTCCCAGTGTTGAGTGATTAGGGTGTCTTCTCTCGTTTTTTCCCAAATATCACCTTTTCCTTTTTCTTCTTGTCTCCATCTTTCTTTGCCACACTCTTAAAATTTTTCATGTTGTTCACTCATCATCACATTCCCATTCTCTTTACTTTTGTAATCCTAGTCCCCACTCATCAGTTGTAGTCACTGTTTCAGTGTCTGCTCAGCTGCAGATTCTTCTTGTTTGGCTTTTCACCTGGTCTGCATTTTCCCTTCCTCCATGCCCAGTGGCTCCTAGGCAGGTGTTTGTGACATGGTATTTCTTCTTGCCCCTTTCTCCATTTTCTTGCTCATTTTCCTTGTCAGCTGTGGCTGCGTTCTCTTCCCGCTTCCTTTGGCTCTCTGTGTGATCTGTATTATTCCCCACAGTCAATTGTCCTGTTTCTCCATCACTTGACATTTCCCTCACACAGGAAGCCCACTGTCTTGCCCTGCTTGTTTATTCATCATTCCTTCTTTTGCTTACATTTCACAGCTCTTGGAAAGTACAGGCGATTTAAATGGCAAAATCTGGACTTGCAGCATCCCAAAGTTGTAGTTGTGGAGATGATCCCTGTAAATGTGTCTAACCTTTGGATTAGATGTTCGTTCACGGGGTAAGGATGGTGCATATGCAGACTGCTTGCACATAGGGACTGAGAATGGAGCGTGCTTAGTGAAGAGAGAATTTTTGATCTTGTGGCTTCGATGTGCTAAAGCTTTGCTTGAGCACATGTGGTCTACTTGCTGAGGTTAGAAACTTTTAGAGAAATGAGTGTGGACTGATTTCCATAGGGTTACAGAAAGTGTAGCTGAACTTCAGAAACTGAATGTAGCAAAACTTCAACCGTTTCACAGAACAGCAGAAAGGTTGATCAGAGATCTGCAGTACCTTCCAGTTAAGTAATCTAGAACCCCTGAGTCTGTAAAAGAGATGGGAGGAAGAAGATAAAAAGCTTTAACATCATAGGTGGCATGGGGAGGGTATCCTGACTGTGAAGTTTCTTTTAATGCAGGAAGCTGAAAGTCATCAAATGAAACTTTTAAGGGTTAGATGCAAAACAAAAGGAGGTGATTCTTTGCACAGCAGATAGTTGTCTAGAGTGACATGGAAATCCTTGATGAAGGATGTTGCGGATTGCTGAAAATGTGAGGTCAAGAGCAGACTGGTCAAAAGAAATGGAGAATGAATAAATATTTAGGAATCACAGCTCATACAGGGAAGCCCTGAACTTAAAATACTGGGACGCATGGGTAGTATCATGTTTGCCCTGCTCTTTAATATCCTCTGTGCATCTGCTTATCGTATTTCTAACACTGACCGTACGGGGCTGGATGAACCTTTAATCTGACCCAGCAGAGTTCTGACTAAAGAGTCCCACTCTGTTGTATTTCATGTCTTCTCTAAACATGCTTCTGAAGAAAAAATACAAAGTTTGAATTATGCAGAACAGAGTATTTTTTAATTCCCCAATGTGACTGAACAATTTTGATGATGCTTTCTTGAAAGCCTGCTATTTAAAGGCAGTATATGGTATATGTTAAATTTCAGCAATTTTCAGGTAGTGAGACCCTTTTTAATATTTGTATGAAGTTGCCTTCTGAGAGGTGCTGCCTCCTCTGCAAGGTTTATGCAGTTTTGGTGTGATCTATGTTGTCTTGCCAAAAGAGGAGATTTGGCTTTGAATGACCATACTTTTTGGGCAGAAAGGCACACTGAAGATAAAGGCCACAGTACTTTCTATTCTTTGGGTTTTATCACTCAGAGGTTAAATCACCTCTCAAAATTGTGTGGTGTATCACATTCCAGGTACACTCACAGTTGCATTTAGTATGGGAGTTTTCTTTTGAGAGTATGAATCAGTTCAGATGGAAATTAAAGAATGATTTCTACATGGTCTTGGAGTAGTCCTAAATTCACTTTATGCAGCTCTGGCATTCTGGTAACCTCTCCTGCATTTAGGGCATGTGAAATTCTAGCTGAGCTTTAAACATGAAAATAAAAATGTCATTAAAATGTGTTGGTTTGGTGGTGGTGTTTGGAAGGTAATGTTTTCTTTCTCTCAAATGAGAAGAGTATCATTAAGTTGATTATTTGGCTGTAGAATTCCAACTGTGCCGGTTTGAAAAAACTGGAAAGCAATTATTGTCTAATGCAGTTTAATTGCTTTGTGCAAATACAGTTTAAAAATTCTGTACCTAAAGTTCATACAAACTCCCTCCCACCCTCCTTTTCTTGAAGGAATTGTACTGCATAAGTTAAAATACTCCTGTAAAATACACCCCCTCTACTCCGCTATCATGAGACCCCATCTGCTGCACTGTATTCAGTGCTGGGGCACCCAACACAAGGATGTGGACCCTGGCTGGACGTCTGCCCCATCCCTGAAGTGTTTGAGGCCAGGCTGGATGGGGCTTTGAGCAACCTAGTCTAGTGTGAGGTGTCCCTGCCCATGGCAGGGGCCTGGAACTGGATGATCTTTAAGGTCCCTTCCAACCCAAACCATCCTGTGATTCTGTGGAATAGTGTCAAACTACTTAAAATATTCCAAGTTGTTCTGTGATTCAGTTTCCTACTGGGAGGAGAACACTTTCCATGTCAAACACTTAAATACAACTTGCAGCGTAGACCTTTTTTGTCTTTCTCTTTGTGGTAGCCCCATGTTGCACTTTTCATCCTCCTCCGTCCTTAGTATCATTCCTTCAGAAGGGTGATTTATTGGGTTGCTAATCCTGTAGCAGAGGAAAGTTTTTATGCATTGTGTAATGAGCTTTCTTGGTCGTTTCCTTTCAAGCTTCTTCATTACTGAGATCCAGATAATTACAAGATATTTAGATGAAGCTGAAAAGCTTAATCTAAACCCCTGAGTTTTAGAATAACTTCACCTCTGTGAATATCTCACATATATTAGAACTCACACTGATAGAGACTCCCAGCGTTGTTTGAAGCCAGGTCCTGGTTCGAGTTTCCAGAATGACAGAGTGGTGCATCTCCATTAAGGAGAAAAACAATTTACTCTTTAACTAACACAACATAAAATGAGAGTGAAGGCAAAGTAGTTTGTGCATTAGCACAACTTGGCATAGTGGAATAAATAGTGGGTCCCCTGTAGTGTTTAATTCAGCCTTTTAACATATGTTAAAACTACTAACAGAGTTAGGTGGGAGAAGAATTCTCAAGGCCAATTTTTATCAGTCTGCTTTGGTAATCAGAGCAAACGATGCACTGAAGTTGTGTTTTGGTCCCAAATATGTAATTTCATTGTGCTGAGCTTAATTTTAATTGTGAAAAATAGATGTTAAAACCAGTTTAACTTCCTGTAACAACTTTGCCCATGCAAATTATATTTCACAAATATGATCCATTGCTGTTTCCTGTTTAAACAGCAGCAATGACCACTGCTTTTAATGAGTTTCATTGTAAAGGTGAATGCACAGTCAAACCTCTTTGATAATGGGTGTCCCAACATAGGCTGGGAGGGATTTGAGAAAAGGTAGGAGGAGAGCATCTCTTTAGCTGAATACATGAGTTCGTATTTCTCCTGCTGCAGGCAGCTTCTGTTCATCTCTGGAGAATGCTTGGTTTCCCCTGTGCATGTTCTCCTGAGAGAAGGGGACCTTTATCCAGCTGCCAGATTTTCTTGAATCTGCCTCTTTCACCATTTAGTACTAAAAGTGTTGTATAAATTCAAGTGTCTTGGCAACAGACATGCTCAACATAGGCCACTTGCTATCTTCTTTGGCATTCAGTTGTACAGGGATCCTGGAGGCATGGGAGGAAGTCATTCCTATGAAAATGAGGGAGGGAAATTTATTCCCTCAGCCTTATACACAGAGTTGTGAGTGGATGGCAGTGCCCCATATCATTGCAGACTGCCATGCCTTCTACCCAGGTATGAAAAATAGACAGTGAGAGGTCACGTCTGATACTGTTGAGGGTTGCACAAGCTCATGTAGACCACTCTGAAGATCTCTACCAGCTGCACAGCATGGTACTCCTGCAGACACAAGTGTAGGACTGTGAGATACAAGACACTGCATAAAACCTTCGATGTTTACATAAGTCAGTCAGCACATTGTTCATTATAAAAGAGCCTTGGCTGGCACAGTGCCATTTCCCAATGCAGAAGCATTCAGGAGGGGCTTCTGCTTCCTCTTGGGAGTATAACTACGGTGGCACTTGGTGTGCTTTTCCAGTTTCCCAATGCAGAAGGATCCAGGAGGTGCTTCTGCTGCCTCTTGGGAGTATAACTACTGTGGCACTTGGTGTGCTTGAAGTGTTGGTAATCCTGATGGTCAGCCTTAATTCTGTTAAAAAAAGGTTTGGGGACTGTCAGTTTTACCTTAATTCTCTGAATATTTGCAAGCAAACCAGAAAATGTTTCTCTGGCTATAATTTAATATTATGCAACTAATTGCCTGATGCTGCATGTGTGGAAATGAGCTCCTTTCAATGGGAAGGCCTGTGTTTTAGGATGAGTCCTAATGACTGTACACTGTTGGTCAAGTAGAGGAAGCAGTGACTGTTCTTCTCCCTTCCTCCAGGACTAGCTGGCTGATGGGCATTTTGTTTTCGTTTGTCAGGATGTGGACTGGAGAGGGTTATAGCATCTTAGGTTCTTGTCAGGGAGTTGAGTAAATTCTGCATGAGGAAGAGGCAGTGAGCAGGCAACTCAGTGAAATAAGAACTTGTTGATCTTGGCAGTGGTGCTGCAGCCATTTTCTTCTACATATTTGTTGTTAGCAAGGTAATTTTTCTAACCACATCCAAGTCTGGATCTCCTCTCATGGCTTGGTAGGAACAGACATGACCTTCAGACATTATTATTGCCTCTTACTGCATCCCCTAACCCCAGTTGTATGTCTGGTTTGATCTCAGTGTGTTTTTTTCCTCTGTGTTATGTATTAAGATTTGTGTGCATACAGATGTATGAAATCCTTTGGGATGAGGTGTGATATATAAGCACCTACTGGTGATAAACTACCTGTGGAATTTTAATCTTATATAAAAAAATAGTATTTAGAATCATAAAATGGTTTGGGTTGGAAAGGACCTTACAGCTCATCTGGTTCCAACCTCCTGCCGTGGGCAGGGATGCCTCACGCTAGGCCGTGTCACCCAAGGCTCTGTCCAACCTGGCCTTGAACACTGCCAGGGATGGAGCATTCACAACTTCACCGGGGCAACCTGTTCCAGTGCCTGCTTGCAGTAAAGAATTTCTTCCTTACATCTAACCTGAAACCTATTTGTTCTGGGAATGTTTAGGAATTAAGTTGAAGTTACAGGTAATGATAAATTTATATTTTGGTTTGGCACATTGTAGATACATCTTAAATGGAGTATTGGTGAACTTTCTTTTTTTCCTTAGTAGCATATAAAAAGATACGTGACACATCGTCTCTTGCTTGTTATCCCATTTTGAATTAGCCTGTTCTGAAAGTATGCTAATTACGGTAACAGATCTAGGGTTTGATCTTAAGAGTTGCCAGTATCTCAATTTCGTTATCTTCAATATGAGAGCTCTTCTTGCACCACAGATTTAGATCCTCTAATTGTGTATCGACATATGGAAAGTAGATTTGTAAGTACTTTCTGCAATCCTCAGATGATAGGAATAAAAAACTCTACCTTCTGCCCATACAGACATAACTTAAAATATTTACTGAGCACTTCAACCTAAAAGGCTAACGTGATGGAAATGGCCACTTTGTACTGTGTGATAAATGAGCCTTGTGATGCGCTGGGAAGTGGAGGACTGTGGCTTTCCTATGGAAGGTCTCTCTTCTAGCATCCATCCAGATGTTAGGCAAGAAGTACGCTGCCCCTGGTTGTTCCTAGGTATTTGGGTGCCTGATACCTTTGAAGCCCCTCTGCTTACCCTCCCTGGAAGGTGTAAAACCTGTTTCCCCTCCTTTATCTTCTCCCACCTCTGTTTCAGCCCTACAAACTCTTGGCAGTGGTCTGGGAATGTTCTGCTGCTCCTGTCTTCAACTTATGCATCTGTGTGTTCACAAACCTTTAGCAAAGGGTTCCCCAGCCCCCTCCCTGCAGTGAACGCTCACTTCAGCTGCAGTCCCCAGCTTTGCTGGAGCAGGAGCAGTAGCACAAACCATATGATTCTTGACAGCTTCGCAGCTGTCCGCACCACGCTGCAGAGTAGCTGTGAAACTCGCTGCTCCTGTTGTTTCACTTCACTCTGCCTGCAGAAAGCTACTGCTGGAAGTTGTGATACCAGAGCTGCCTCACAGGCTCCAGAAATATCTGCTTTACCCGTGTTTCTTTTTTGAATCATACCGCTTTAAAAGTTAGTTTATTTTTACTTTTAATTACTGTTTCATGTTTCTTTTCTATAAACATTAACATCATTGTGCATTTGCTATTTCACTTTAAGGAGCTTTGTTTATTTAGTTGTAATTATCCTTGAGTCTTTTAATGAGCAGTGGTAGTCTGTCCTAACAGGATATATGAATAATTATTTATTCCACTGTGGATAATCTTGTGTTTGTAACTAGTCTAATTTATATACCATGGTGCTGCCTGTTTAAATCTCTTAAGTCTTCTCACAAGTCTGTGTAGCCTCAACTAGCATAAATAGCTTTGCTTTCCCTTCTTACAAACTCTGCCTGCAAGGCCAGATCAGGTTTCGCTGGTTGTCTAGTCGTTATATTCTCTGACATATAAATAAGAATCTATTTGTTGCTCTGTCACATTGAAAACTAGCTTTAAAATAGACCTATGTGCTGTTTAGCTGTAACTATTAATTTTCCCTTGTTCTTATGCCACGTTTGTCCATATTTCCTTTGCACCTTTTTATTCTGGGGTACCTTTTCCCTGAAGATTTCTGGAACGTGACAGATATTTACCATCAGCTCTGGGGTTTACTGTGCTGGTTCACACCGGTCCTATGTTCAGGCAGGATCAGCAATGGATATGCGACTGCAGCCATGAGTATGGGGGCAAATGCTTCCCAGCTGCACTATGATAGGGTATTAAGCTGACTACCATGGATGGGACCTATTTTACCTGCCCATCAATCTGCATGTCCCCAGAGGTCTGTCTGCCTTAGGGAAAATGCCATCCTACCTACAGAACATAGAAGTATTTGGCTTCATTATGGGCTCGTGATATGCTTCTCCCTTCCTTAACATCTGTCTGGTACTGCTAGTACTGTAATAGTGAAGCAGTTCAAAGACACTTTACATACCCACTTGTATTTTCGTACTTGTTTTTTTCTTTCCCTGCTAGGGTTGCTCTACAGAAAGGGCAAAAAGGCTCATCCCAGAGTATGCTAAACCAAATCTAAAGGGCTTTGCTGGATTCTCAGGGTATCTGTTCTGGTCCAGAACTTTCCCTTTCTACTTTCACCTTTTTTTGTTGCCGCTTTTGCTTCACCTGGCTGAAAAGTGCAAGCACTCTTCCCCCCCACCCCTGAATTTAGTGGTTATTATACAGGAGTTCGGCCTTAAAGTTTTCTCTTCCTCCCACCTTACTTCTCTCCACCCATCCACCCAACACAGAGTGTGCCAAACCCAAATGTGCCACCTTAGAGATGCACTGAAATGAATTTAATTGGGATCCAGGCAAGACCAAGCCTCTATTCCCTGAGGCATCTTTTTGGGGTCTTAGGGGAATAAATATGAAGAAAACAGAATTGCTCATTTAAGCATAAAAAAGTGTTAAATGGCCTTCTTTTAATGCAAACGGCATTAGTTGCAGAACTTCACATTTGAAGTTTGTGGATATGTTTATTATAGAAATATTTTTCAGTAGCTTCCATATGATGTGACACAAGGAGTGCTGTCAGAGCTGTCATTTCAGTGCTGTTGCTATGTTCTGCATGTTAAAACATAATTGCAAATGGCACAAGGGATATTGTTGCGGTCACAGTTCTGTAAATATAAATTCCCTCTAGTAAAACTTTTCAGTATCGTTTTGATTTTAAATATTGAAGTAAACAAGGATATTTGGATTTGTGTATGTTATAAGCCCTGGTACGTGTGACTGTAGCCATTGCTCTGATATTGTCGTTGTTCCTTTTTTTACCCCCATGTTTCATTAAACCTTTTGGTGTACAGTATTTGTGCACTGTGTTACACATAAAGTGTATGTGCTTACAGAAAGGTGTATGTGTAGTACTGTCCTAACCATGTTCAAAAAGACAGAGCTATGCCTTTTCCATGACGGTAACACTGAGTTTTTTAATGGGTGTGAGGTGTTAAATGAGTTCTTCCTCCCATTCTTTTCTTCCCCCCCCTGCCATTTTCCAGTGCCTTTTAGCAAGCGTGTGTCTAGGGATACAGAACTTTTGAGCAAAAAGGTTATAATAATAATTTGAATATATGTAGGGGTTTTTGTTTTGTTAATCACACACTTTTTGTTAACAAGAAAGTTCTTTTAATGTAACTTTACATTAGCTGGAAATAGTGTTCTTGAATGCTGAGCTTTGATACCTGACAGGACTTGGGGAGCTTTTATTTATTTATTTGTATAAAAAGTTAAATTAAAGTTGCTCTTCGATGGTATATCCTGTGCTGTTTCCCTCCCCCAAAAGAAATAATTATCTTCCCTTTCACAGCGAACAACTCTGCGCCTTTTGTTACTGTGGTGAACGGAGCTCATTAGGACAAGGAGACTTAAAACAATTCAGTCCAACTCCTGGGTATGTTATCCCATGGAAAAACCAGCCTTTAAGTAAGAGTGAAGCCAGCGACAGCACCGATGGAGCTTGTGAGAGAACTCCAAGGCAAAACTCAGTGCCGCGCAAACAGAGAGGACAGAAGAAGTAAGTCCATTGTACAGTAAATATTGGGGGTTTTGTTTTGTTCTACATGAAGCTCAGGAAGCATCTTTACAGATACTGTACTGCAATACGCAAATAACTTGTGAAAATGTGGGTCATCAACATTAGTCATTTTGGGTGATGGGACCCAACACACAAGCTGTATAGCAATAGCTGGCTCTTCCGTATTATCTACTCCTGCAGTTGAAGTAAAAATACATACAAGAGCAGAATCATAGAGTGGTTTGAAAGGACCTTAAAGCTCATCCAGTTTCAACCCCCCTGCCATGGGCAGGGATACCTTCCACTAGACGCGGTTGCTCCGAGCCCCATCCAGCCTGGCCTTCAACACTGCCAGGGATGGGGCAGCCACAACTTCCTTGGGCAGCACTGGCCTTCTGACACTTGATGTGTTTTGTAGACTGGATTTAGAAGCCTCTGCCCACCTTGTTGGAGGTTTTAATCCTACCCTCCAGAGCTGGCTCATGTGGCATGATGGTGCTGCAGGCACACAGCATGTGTTTCTTCCCCTTCAGAAATTTGGATCATTGGCATGTTTCCCACCAGGGGGGTTTAGCCATTGAAGGGCATCATCCTCAGCCCTCTCGGGTCAGTTCCACCTTTCAGGAGTTCCGAAAACCAGCAGGGATGCACACAGCTCTGCAGGGAAGTTCAGTGCAACATACGGTGTGTCTGGCAGTGGCGCTCGAGGTGTGACGGATCGGAGGAGCGCCTTTTTAACTCAGTCTGCACTCGCTCCTACCCTGGGTACACAGTTCTGCCCCCGCGGGTGGTGCCGGCCCCGCGGTTGCGTTCAGCGGCAGCCTGTGAACGCGCGGCTGAGGGTTGCGGCCCCGCGGGAAGCGGGCCTGCGGCGGGCGCCAGGCGGGCTGGAGGCCGGGGATTGGCTGCGGGCGCGGAGCCGCCGCCAGCCCGCGGGGCCCGGCCGAGGCAGGGAAACAACAGCGGAGGCGGTGGCGGCCGCGCCCGCCCGTGAGGCGGGGCCGCCTGAGGGGCCGCGGGCTCCTGAGGGACTGCGGCAGCGCGGGCCTGGCTGTGCCGTGCAGCTGTGCCTCAGACCTGACCAAGATGATTAATTAAAGTGTTTAATTAACGCGCGTTCAGTTAGCTCTGTCGGGCTTGCCGTGGCTCATGCGTTCGAAATTCAGCGCTAGGGCTGTGCTTACTGCTGGAGAGTTCGGTGTGTTTTGTACTTGCTGACGTTGCCCAGGTACATAACGTGTTCATATGTTACGTCGGTGTTGTCAACACACTGTGTGATGCCGGTATGAAAAAAAATCTCATTTCTTAGCTAATAAAACTAATAAAAGTAGATATAATAGAGCTAATAAAAGTAAAAATGCCTCTCCTCAGACAGTTACTCTGTTTTGTAGGCATGTGGAATACTATTTGCAAAATGGTTAAGTACGGAAGATTGGGATGAGGTGGCGTCCTGGGTTCAGCAGCAGTCATTTTTCTCCTCCTTGGTAGCTGGTGCAGTGCTGTGTTTTTGATTTTGGGCCTGGGAACAGCGCTGATAACACCAGTGTTTCGGTTACTGCTTAGTGATGTTTTGGTCTGACCAAGGACTTTCTGAGTTTCATGCTCTGCCAGGGAGGAGGGGAAGCCGGGAGGAAGCAGAGACAGGACACCTGACCCAAACTGACCAAAGAGGGTATTCCATACCACAGCATGTCATGCCCAGGATGGAGAGCAGAGAGCAGAGACCCGGAAAGGGGGGTTCGCAGCTGGTTTGGGCTGGGTATCGGGTGGTGAGCAATTGTGTTCTCTTTCCTTGTATTCCTCTTGTCATTATTATTATTGGTGGCAGCAGCAGTGGTTTGTGTTATACCTTAGTTACTGGACCGTTCTTATCTCAACCTGTGGGAGTTGCATTCTTTTGATTCTCCTCCCCATGCCCCTGGGAGCTGGGGGAAAAAAAGAGGGGGGAGTGAGTGAGCGAATTGCGTGAGTTATAGTGGCTTAAACCACAACAGGTGGAGAGTGTTTCCAGTCATCATGAATTTGCAGAGTAGATTGGACTATTCTTTAATTAAGTTGGTTTAATCTTTCGAGAAAGCTTTCATGTTAATAATAATGACAGTTGGGGTTTAGTTTTTTGCGTAATGTTCCTGTGAACTCCTGTGTTTTGAGTAACAGTTCGATGTTAGAGGTGGCTCCACTGGATGCTGGTGATGTTTGGGAGCTGGCTTCGCTGAGCAGGATGGGTTAATGCAGGGCTTCATTATGGGGAGTTTTAATCTTGGTAGTGTCAGAGCTAACAGGTTTTGGGATCTTTTTGATGTTCAGCTTCTGTCATGACACGGGTCATGAAGATCCCATGTAATAACTGAAAACTTTTGAGATTTCCTGGGTGGTGCAAGGGGGTGCTGCTCTTTTCCGCTAAAGTTTTTTCACATATTTCTGAAAGTCATTGCTGAAGCAAAGCATGTGTAGTTTTCAGAAAGGCACAGTTAATCACAGGTAAAAATCCCAGTGCTTACTGTATCTCTTGACTTATTGGTGATGGGTCATCTTTCACCGTCTGTTTAGAGGCTAGAAGCAGGAGAGCACTCAGGAAAAAGAGGTGGTTTTGTGCTGTCTCAGTTCCAGAAACTGCAAAGTACCAGAAAACTTGTACATCTGAATTATTAATGTGGGAGAATAACAAATGTCAAAGAACCGTAGCAGAAAATGCAGCACCACCTTTGCTACCAACTGTGGAAGGATCAGAGATCAGGTGTCTTTTATCAGTAAGCCTAATGCACATCCTTAGATGTCCAAGATGGTGGTTTTGCTTGCAGGAAAAAAAGAGAAGTTGTAACTTCTGTGTTTTGCTTTGTTTTAAGAAATAATCTGAGTTTTATTAATTGTTTTCTGTTGAGATTAGAATTTGGGGAACAAGTTAATAAGGTTGTAAACTAGATCCTCCCGTATCAGCGCAAGTAATCTTTGTATCACTGGATTTTCACTTGCACCCTTCTGCTCCCACTTCTCTCCTGCCGTTCCCCAGCCTTTTTTTTAAATTTTGATGTCTTGATGGGATTGGATAAATACTTACTTCCAAGCAGCTTTTTCACTCCAGTCCTCTTTTCTCCCTCTCACCTCCTCCCCTCCCCTTACCTCTAAGCCTCTTACCTCTGTTCGTGGCAGTCTCCTTTCAGGATACTGCTAATTCTGCACCCTGGACCAATTGTTCAGACTGTCTGGATTGAGCCGCAGCTGGTGCTCACCACTTAACACCTTTCTCTTTTCTTCCTTTTGCATGTCTTCTTCCCCAGAGTAACACAGACTCCTTGCTTTTACCTAATTCTCCACTCGGAGGGTTGGGCAGGTTTTAATATCAAACTGTCCTCAGTTACTCTCTGGACTTGTACACAAACAGAAGTGGGCTTCAAAAAGGAAGAAGTGTGTATGTCCTGAAGAATTGGAAGAGAAAAGTATGGGGAAAGGAGGGTTTTACCAAGTGCTTTTTTTGTCTACTGAATAGCAACTTTAACTGACAGCTTTGTTATTGGGAAAAATGTTACACCAAAGTATGAGGAAGAAAGACTTTTGTTAATGTTGATTTATATCTTACCATGTTTGGAAAAATTGATATTCACTTTACCTGAGTTTTAGATCATTTACAAGTATTTAGCTAATTGAACAAAGAATGTGGTCACTTCTAAGTTTGTTTTTCTGCTCCCTGTTACAGATCTCGATCGAGTATAGCATCATGTACAAGTGTAAGCACTCAAACTGCTTCTGACGATCAGGTTGTCAAATTCTGGGATGAACTCAGTTTAGTTGGCTTACCAGATGACATTGATGTTCAAGCCTTATTTGAGCCAACAGGTAAGATATATTACTATCCCCTTTTTTCCCATGCAGTAGTAGTGCTGTAGCTACAGTGACAGTGAGTGAAGCTTTTCTGCTGTTGGTTTCCTGTGCTCTGCTGTTTGTCAAGTGTTTGGTGATGCTTTTGGGGCTTTTGCCACTGTTACGTGGTGTTTTTGCATAGTCTCCTCTCCAAGTGCTGGACGGAATCATTGTCAGCTTGTGTGGGGAAACATCTGTAAGCTATTGCTGAACTGGTGTCCAGGTAATAATATCTTCAATATCATGATTCTCTTTCGGGGAGAAAAGGAAAAAGAAATGATGCATAGTTTCATATAATTCTTAAAGTCGTAATCCTGAAGCCTTACCTGATCTCCTGCTGCTAATGGTGGGGTTACTGCAATAATGGAATGGAATATATAAAAGAGCAGTATTGCTCGAACAGTAGAGACATAACAGACTTGCATGTTTCCAGTATTTGCAGGTTTTCTGTCAGAAAATTGGTTTGTCACTTGCTCTTTCATTTTAATGGAACTTTCCTTTTTACTCAGTTATGAATTACTTTTTCAGAAAGCATCTATGTCCAAATGCTTTCATGCTGGTAGTCCATATATTTTGCTTCAAAAATGGGAATACATTTGTGCAATAATATACATGTCATTCTTTCATGAGTGTGGAATCTAATTTCAAAGTCTAATTAAAAGCAAAACGAACAAAAGTCTGGTTTTAAGTAGTTCTATTGTAGTATGGGTGGATGGAGGAGGGGGTTATTAATCTGAAGGTTTTTAAGTTGTTATTTCTAGACAAGATTTCCCAAGCCCCTACAGAGATTTTGGGGGGAGTTTTTTTGTTGCTGAATGATTAAGTTGACCAAGAACATAATTTCAACAGCTAATGTAAAACATCATTTCCAAACTATTTTAAGAGATACCTGGTGAATTCTGCAAATTCTGAACTTCTGATTGTATCTCTATACTGTGTGTGTTGCATTGACACAGTTTTCCCTGTCGTTTATGTGGTGCTTCCGTTTGTGCTGTATTTTGAATATTTACAGGTTTTGTGTAGAATTCTGAGGCATTATATGAACATGTTCTACATGGACATGCAGATCGGTATCTGATCTTTGGGAATCCTGAGTTAAGAGTACATACATAGACAAATGCTACCTACAGTGAAATACGAGATTACATGTAACTCTGTGTTTCTCACAGACTTTGCACAAAAAATCATAAAGTCATAGAATCATGAACAGCCCGCTTGTCATTGCAAGATCAGGCATAGCATCACAGGATCACAGAATGGTTTGGGTTGGAAGGGACCTTAAAGACCGTCTACTTCCAACCCCCCTGCACTAAGCAGGGACACCTTCCACTAGACGCGGTTGCTCAAAGCCCCATCCAGCCTGGCCTCGGAAAACTAGAAACGTTTTCAGAAAAGAGGAAGGTGTGTTATGTATACAAGAAAATCACAGTGTATTTAGTGTCTGATAGTAACTGCAATATATTCAGTGTATGATGATAAGGGCATTCAATGTTGCAACAAGAAAAACGGGAGGAAGAGAGGCAGCTCATTTTATCTGGCAAGTATTTACTACTACGACTAAGTTCCATGTTTACAGGAAGTGCTTGACAGAGTTCTTCAATGAAAGCTTTTTTCCTTTCATACTACTGCATTAGGTCATTGCTGGGCTCATCACCGCTGTGCGGAGTGGTCACTGGGAGTCTGCCAGACTGAAGAGCAGCTATCAGTGAACGTGGACAAAGCTGTTGTCTCAGGGAGCACAGAAGTGAGTAAAAAGACTTGAATGCTCAAGCGAGTAAGAAGACAGGGAGTGGGGTTGAAAAAAGATAGTAGATTAGCGCAATGCAAGGTATGATCAAAAACGTTCACATGCGGATCCATAAGCTCACAGCTCTAATAAGGTTTCTTTGCACAGGTCTTCATGATAAAGCCTACAGTTGCAATTTGTTAGAAAGGCTTATGGATTTGCATGGAATATGTCATTAATAGTTCTAAGGTAACTGCAGTGTAGGAAGTACCAGACTAACCTAAACAAAATACATACAAAAGTAAGAATTCAAATTAGCATATGCCCCGCTAGGTGGATGAAATACTTATTTTGCCAGTTTATATTCTGAAATTATATGACTCAAATATAGTAAAAAAAGTCTCAATTGCTTTCATACCAGTTTCATATAGGAAAACTAGTATTTACCACAAAGCCTCTGTTTTTACTTTAAATATTGATAGAAATGCATCTATAAATATCTAGTCTTTTAATTTGAAATGGTAATGTGTTTGGGAAAGTAGGTACCTTTGAAAGGGACAGACTCCTTCTGTAACTGTACTCTCAGCGTTTTGAAATGATGAAAAGAGCTATTTCACATTGGTTTCACCACTTACAGCTGTATTTTTTGGCATTATTTAGTAATGTCTGGTAGATTATTTGAGTAATTTTAGGGTTTTTCTGTATTAATCAGACAGACTATCAGCAAATCTGTTTAATTTTTGCTGGTTTTCCCAGGATCATGCTTAAGCTTATTTTTGACTTGAATCTTCATGTTTTTCATGCATTACGTTAAAATAAAGAGACAATGCAGTAAACGTATTACTAAACATTCTCCATTATGTCCACTAAAAAGCTGCTTTAAATCAGTCTGTCAAGTACAAGCCACATAATGCAAGTTTCCTGCACCTTCTACTTTTACTCATTTTGGATAAATGCTTTCTTTGCTTTGAATAATTAAACTGATTTCTGTGTATCTGCTTTCAAAATAAGAGTCTTCAGAATGAATGAAACTGACAATGTTAGGTTCTAGATGAGCTTGAAGATACTAAAACATTTGTGTCTGTGTGTAAAAAGTTATAAAAAAAATCAAAAGAACAGCCAAAATTTGTTACTTTTTTCTTTCTTTTAGGTTTTTTTTTTTTTTTTTTAATCTCACTGCTGAGAAGTTTTTGTCTCCTTGGTTTTTGACTGCTGGTGGTGTCTTCTAGTCATTTTGTCATTGGATTGTTCCAATCTATAGTAATTTTCATTTTAATATTCTTGTTTCTAACAAATCCTTGCTGCGGTGTTTAAGCTTGTGTTTTGCTCTTTTGAAATTCATCCTGTTTTCATTATTTCAGTTCTGTTTCTGTACTTTTCAGTGCCTCAGGGGGATGGTGCTTCACCTTCATGTCCTCAGGACGTTTTCAGTTTCATGTAGATGTTCATAATGCAAATATTTAAATAAGAATTCTTGAGGAATTCCACATATCTCTGGTCTGATAATTCCCATTTCAGCCCTGAGTTTTCACATGCTGCTCTGTAGCTTCTCTACTTATCTTCTCAAATGCTGTAAACAGTTTTAAGGTACCCGTGTTGCATGTTCAGTGCAATGCAGAGATGAGAGAAATTTTAGTCAAGTGCCATTCTGCATATATTCTATTCAGTCTTTGCCGAAACTGTTGAGTAACTTTGTTTACTGTAATACAGCAGTTGGCCAGCAAAGAATTGTATTGGTTTGGTTATTCTCTTCCATCCTTCTTACGACATACCCAGGGAGAGCATAGTAAAAGTGGAACTGTAATTGATTCTATAGGAATAGCAAGATGAAGTGGGATGTCTTTGTTCCCACAATCACTCCAGGGATTTTTTTGTTTTGTTTTATGTTTGGGGTTTTTTTATTTTTCAAGAAATAAGGAGCAAACTGTTATGTAATTCTCTGTTCCTGACTGCAGAACAGTAATGTGGGGGTTGCTCAAAGAGTTTACATATAACTGATTTGGAGCCCAAGTAACCCTATATTTGCTTGTGTCCAGGCTGTAGTGCTTGGTAATAATTTTTCCACTGCTTTTTACCTTGTTACTAAGCTAAAGAAGACACAAAAATGTATAAGGTGCTGGTTATCCTGTGTGATAGTGGAAAAGCTAAAGGGAGATTTTTATGTGAGGTGTCTTTAAAAGTTTTGAATTCAAGGTATAGCAATTAATTTATGTTTTCATGTTTGCAGCTGCTTGTGCTTTGCTTTTGGGCTTCTTTGTAATGTGATGTAACTGCATTTTAAAAGTAAGGTTCCTATTTCAATGTTCTGAATACTGTTGGCAATGCAGATTCAAGTATGTGCTTAGGGCGTACAGAAAAATGATTTAAATAAAAACAAGCTGTATGCTGTTTCCTCTACTTGCCACCAAATTTGCTTTGGGTTTTGTTGTTGTTTGCTTGGTTGGGAATTTCTGTCTTCTTGGAAATTCCTCTGGCAGGATATGGGTTTGTGATGCAGTCTGTAGCATTGACATCTCTCCTTAGCTGGGAAAATACGTTTTCTTTCCCATATGTTTGTGTACAAATTAATTTTTGACATAAAAAACTTTTTCTTGATAGTATAGTCTGTTGGTTTAGGTCTTCTATTTTGTGGAGAGCATTTTGAAGCTGTTCTTACCTTGAGGATCTCCTTAATTCCTAAGTTACATTCATGTTTCTCATTAGTTAGGCTGCCTATTGTTTGCCAGTCCGTTTTAACTGGATACGACAGTGTTTCTTATTACTCTGTTTACCAGTTGAGATGTCCATTGGGCTTCACTGAACTTGTGATTGCATTAGTAAAGCTCGTGTGGACGTATTTCAGTGACCTATTCTGAAGTATGTATGTTAATTCATTTTGGTTTTCTTCTTGGACCACGTTTGATGAAGGTTTAAAATACAGTACTACAGAGTATCTTTCTTCCGGTTCAGTCATTTTGGAGGCCTGGCAAAGACACCTGACGAGTTTGTTATATGTACTTTTGTCTAGACATAGTTGTGTTCTTTGACTTCAAAGTCTTGGGTTTGCCTCTTATTTAATATTAATGAGTGCACAAACATACATCTGTATATGTGAGGTGTTTGAAATCTTGTGTATCATGTTGTTTTGTAAAAGCTGAAAAAGAAAAGCTGCAATACACAGTTAAGTTTAAGGTGGTAGGTGTGCTTTTGCCCTTGCAGGTGGTATAGGTGACTCGTTTGATCTTGCTTGTCTTGCTTTGCTTTGCTTAGCTCAGCAAGTGAGAGTCATGGCTTTTCTCAGAACCATTCTCCAAGTTTAAAAAGATATCAGGAAGATCTGGTGATCCAGGTGATAAGCATAGTGTCACTTCTTTTCTTAATGCCACTCATAAGAATTCACATACTTGTCTCTGGAGCTTGTAAAGTATAAAAGTTAAAGAGCCTGAACACCCAGACCTGGCAGTTCCTCCCCCCAATGCTTTTATAGGTTTTTGTGGGATTTTGGAGTAATTCTGTTTCAAGTTTTGGAAAAAAAAAAAAAATAGATGGGGGGAAAAATATTTCCAGTGATTTTCTTTATCCAGAACTTAACTAAATTTTCTTATAATTCTTAAGTGCTCTACTCAGTACATAAATCAGCAAAGCAAAGGAGCTGTCTTATTGTTGGGGTTATGAAGATAGACTTTTATCAGCGAGGTGTTAGTGCAGGTATTTGTGGTAAGATGCAAAGATGGTATGAAATGGAGAGTAAGATAAACTAAGCAGAGGAAACTGAGCAGAAATCAAGAGTTTTTGCTGAAAAGTAAAATAGATGTTTGCAAGTAGAGGTTTCTGCTTTTTCTTATATTTCTAGCTTCAGTCTTATTCTTTCTTAACTATGCTGCTTTTTGATATTTGAAAGTGTGAATGTACTGACATTATCATTTAAAATGGAGACCTTTGGGGCTTGCATCAGCTCAGCTTTTAACAAGAGTGGTTTCTGAAATATTTCCAGTTAATTTTAAATAGTGCTGTGTAATTTGTTTATTTTACATGTATTGAGTAGATGATGGTTTCTCTACTTATCTGCTGTACATTTTCTAGCCATAGCTCTCCTGTATGCTACAAAGTCACAAATTAGGTGGACTGCCTTTTCTCATAGTATGTAAGTAGCTCAATTCAAGAAGTGGAATGAAGAAAAACTCAGTACATAATGTGTTTTAACCACTTTTGAACAAACTGTACACAAGAAAGGAACGCAGTGGTAGCTTTCCCAGCCAGCTTTCTCTTCTGATAAGATGTAGAAAGCAGTTTACAAGTCTGAGAGAGTTTCTCAAGGACACTAAAGTCAAAGAAAACAGTATTGTGGAAACCAAGAAGGAGGTTCCTATCTACTTAAAGTCTGAATAGGGGAAAACACAATAATGAAATGTCTAAAGCAGTCATTCCAAAATACTGGATTACTCTGTTTCCATTGTATAAAATGTGGATTTCTGTTTGTTTTGAAATTCTGCATAGCTCTTTGCATATTTATCTACTCCACAGCTTTCATTTTCCAGTAATAGTCAAGTGTTTCTTTGGGACCAAACTCTTGCAGCCAGACGGCTAAAAAATTGCTGTAGTCTTCTCCCACCCCTCCTTTGTTTTTCTTTAGTTAATCAGGGCAGTATCTCCTCTCCGTACAAGGCAGCTGTTTTCAGCTCCTGCTGAGTTTCTACAGGCAGTGTTTGGCATGTTATCATTGCTGAGAACTGTAGGAGTTGTTGCTTTGCACAGAGGGAAGCTAATCAATACTATCCTGCCTTGTTCCAGGCTCAGACCAATCTGCTGTTTTGACACTCCTCTCTCCTGTAAGCCCTTTTCACATGGTAACGCAATCTCTGAAAAATTTTTTCTTAAGGCAGCATTCCTGTGAATGCTGTCACCAGAGGCAGGAGATTGTGCTGTTTGTAGATGTTTCCAAGTTGGGGCAATGTTACAAGGCTTGCATATTAAGTATCTCACACAAACTGTTTCTTACAGCCCTTTCTATCTACTGTTTTTATTTCTTTGCTTGAGGCTTAATTCTAGCATGATCCTTACCGTCCTAAAAAATAAACTGATGGAAAAGTCAGGGAACATTAAAAACGATTCTGGGTTTTTAGAAGTGTTTGTCCATATTTTGAGTATATTTTCACCCCTCAGCCTCAGTACACTTCTTACCTTGTTGGGACTTCTCTATGTTTTTAGTGGTTCATGTAAGTTTACTTGTGCTGCTTTAAGCTGACAGCCGATTTTGCTAAACGAATACTTCCTTCTGTTGTTCATTTTCTATAAAGATAACCATCAACATCTTAATATACTGTGAACTTCATACTCTGTGGAGGATTGTGCCCATTTAGCTGTAGCAATTTTTCAGCTAGTTTTACTGTTTGTCGACAGAGAAGCTATGTTTGGATGACAGAATCCTCAAGATAGGGATGGTGTTGGTTTCATATGTCTCAACAGAGCTGAATGGAGTATGTAGCAGTGTCTTTTTTTATATAGAGAGAGAGAGACTGCAGGATTTGCAGTTCCTTGGTGCTCTAAAAGTGCCTTTCTTCCCTTTTCGTTATTGGAAGAGCTAGTAATTCTTAAAGCCAGTGAAAAATGCATAAAGGATATAATCTATCATAATTCATACCTTTGCTGGGCAGAGACCTCTGCATTTGCCCGTTTTTCAAGGAGAAGCATTGTAACATGATACTAAACGAACAGCTCTGGTATTCAGAAGTTGCTCTCTCAACTGTTGAGGTTTTTTATGATACTTTTGCACGCACAAGGCAGTTGGCTTCTCTTCGTCTCCCTTTGCTGCAGCTTGGGAATGTCTACCTGGCTGCTCCTTAGGAGTGGCTTTGATTTTATCTTACCAAGGTTTTTTTCCTGTAGTTGTTTTTGTCTTGCAGCTGAGGAAGGATGTACTGCAGGAAGTATTCTTCCAAAATAACAGCTCTACCTTTTATATGGATTGCTCTCTCTTGGAGAACTCTGGCATAGAGAGTGCTAGAGAAAGACAGCAATAGCGATGCTTGTCCAATTTAAAAGGCACTTCATATGCTTTTGGTCAGTTTAGTAGTTTCATTCACTACCTAGCATGTTTTAGAAATACTATAACAGTTCAGCAGTGGGGGGGCATGAGGTATTTCAGATTTCCATGAACTTCGCTCTTGCTATTTTAGAATTACTCTTGAGATCTCTAGCCATTTCCCTGCTGCTGATGACAAGTTTTCAAGGAAAGACATAGTGACTAAGCATACAGCTTTGGTAGTGTTTTAATGCTGTAAATTATCTTCTGTTAATTACTCTATTCCAGAATGGTTTGAATTTTGGTCACCTAAAGCCCCAGGTCATTTGTGTCTTGGAGAATTTAAATCGGACTGTTCTTACAGCTTGATGGTGACATCAGAAACTCTGTCAGTTATTTCATAACTGTATTTTCTGAATTCTGCAAAGCAGCTGTGGTATCTTACCATAGCTGGTTTTGCTTTGCTATGTGTTATTCTGCTGGAATGCCTTTTTACACCTTAAATGATGTCAGTACAGCTTTGGTAAACCTTTGTTCAGGTTCAAGAGCTGCCGTGACATCTGTATATGCATTCAATTTTTTGCAGGTCCAGCAGTTGAAGAACAGATATTTGCCTGCTTTTTAAGTTCTGCAACTTAATTCTCATTAATATTGTCACATGAACAGTGATTAAAGTATGCTTTCATTTGCACCAAAATAAGCTTTACCATGACTTACTGTTGTTCCTTTACATTATTGTCCTTTAGGAGCTGTTTGAAAAGTATACATCAAAATAGAGGAACCAGGCATAGGAAAGAGGTGAGAACAGGCAGATAGAAAGAATAGGCTGATATTTAAAATTACTAGGATTATTGAAAAAATTACCCTTTCATGTTTTCTTCTCACCTATAATCTGGCTCTAGGAGCCAAAGCAAACGAAGCATAATTTACTATGCTTTATGCAAAAATACAGCTTTTTTGCCTAGTAGTTATTTTTAACCTCATACCCCCATCTGCCAAATTTTAGTGATTTTTTTGGTTTCAAGTTATCCAGTGGTATTTTGTGCATTCTTTTTTTTTAATGTGCAGCGAAATGCAGAACACAAAAACCCTAAATTGTGGTTCTTACAGATGAAGGATTTTGTTCACTATCAAAACACACCACCTTTAAAACTATGGAGTTTAGGATTCTGCTTTCAAAAGAAAGTTTTCAGTTTCCCCATTTGTCTCATAGACCATGTTTTCTAGTACAATATAAAATACGTTTTTCAATATCCTTCCTGGTACTTAAGAAAATGAAATAATAGTTAAAACTGAGTAAACGTGAGTCAAGGACTTCACACTTATCGTACGTTTTTGTAATTATTTTAGCACATAAAGTACGGATACCTTGGGGTCTAATAAGACTCCACACTTGCGTGTGGATCTTCAGTGATGTCTTTAAAAGTTTGAAAGGATTGCTGTGACATAGAGCGTGGCCTGTCTGAATAGCGTGATCATGAGAGGCAATGGTATGTGGAAGAAATGTGGCTAATGTACAGATGGAACACTCCTGATGAAAGAGGTCTGAAATAGATGTTAATTTTAAATTTTCCACTTGTTGAGAAAGAAAACTTCATTTATTTTCCTAATGTTCCTGATGTAATTGTTCCTCTCTTATGAATACTTTGATACTTGAGTAAGTCTGTGTACATTAGTGAAGGAGAGAATGTTTATACATGTTGATTGTGATAGTCTAATTGAGGCTTGTTGAATGAATAGCTGATCTGTGCTTTTTCTTGTTGGATGGATTAGTATTTCATATTTATCCTATCTGATGTGAGATATGCTATCATCAATAAGTAACTTTTCAAGTCAGCCAGCCAGTGAAAAAAATAAGGGGATAAAAGATGAGGTATTAAGCTGAAAACTATTTAATGAAAGACTTGTTTCAAAAATAGCCTGATAATTATTAAGCTGTCTGACTTTGGGCCTATCCAAAATTTAATTTTAAAGAAATACTTAATTTTTCATTTTTTCTGCTCTTATTTAACATGTTTACTGTTAACATTCCAGAAAAGCTAGTACTATGCTTCAGTGTGTTAAGGTCTTTGGAATATTTATGAGTGGAAAAGTCTATTAGAAATGTGAAAAAATACTTACTTCAAGGCTATGTGACACATCCCCAATTATAGCACTTTTTAAAAATTAGCATCTTAAGAAACAGAAGGTGTTCCTTTCTTTAGAGGCATAAACCACACTGTCCTGTTTATCTGCTAAGATACAGTAGAGTATCAGTGCACCAAAAATGTTGGTGGTTGATTTGGAGCTTTTTCTGGGCACTTGTTTTGGGAATTTGAGTCTTAACAAGTACAAGTACTTTAAAGTGGCTTTTCAGTCTAAATAGTAGTTTCTTGTTTCATAGCATGTTATCATCATGATTCTGACCTATTGATTAGCAAAAGGAGCACAGGATTATGGGAGACCAGTTTAGCTGCAGTTAATTTTTATATCATCTTTGACGAGTTGATTCTATTTACAAGAGGAAGGCAGGCTTTAATTTATGAACCACATTTTGGGGGAGCATTTGTCTTCTCAGATGAAGCACAATAAAAGATTGCATTTTTAAACTACTTTTTTTTTGCTGTTTTGATTAGCTTTGTCCTGAGCCTTCTGTGAGATAACAGCTGCGTTTGTATCCCTACCTGTTTGTTTGCAAGTATATGAAAAAGACCCCAATCCTATGAATTTGTCTGCATAACAAGTAGCATTGCCAATATGCATTATAACTCACTGATTAGAGGAAAACTGTGGCTTGTTGCTTCTTTGGTCCCTAAGAAATAAGTGCTAGAGCTTAACCCCTGCCAGCTGTTGCAGTGGAACAGTATTCTAATGCATACTTTTTAGGTTTAAGTAATTAACTTTGTTCAGAGTGAGAGAGGACTTCTTATAAACAGCCAGGTTTTTCTGTTTTCTGAATACAGTTTCTCTGACTTCATTGCCTGGTTACCTTGCAATTTTGCAGACCTGAACAGAAGCACAATGTCATTTCTGGCAGGCGAATCTACATAAATGATCTTTCTCATAATAACTGGATTTCTGGAACACATCAGCAAATGAGGAGGGAAAAGACTTAGGTTACTTAAGCAGCATAAGACATCTTTCCTTAAGACTCTTTGTGTGGTTTCCGCTAAAGGGAAGCGTTTGATTTTTCAGCCTCACCTATCCCTTTTTCTCTTCTGCTGCAGTGGTGCCGCTGTTTTCCTCCTGTGGTGCCAGGAGGCTGCTCTGTGGGAGCTCACCCTCAGAGCGCTCCCTTGACACTGAAGTAGGAAAGCAGAGTAAGCCTTAGAGTTTTCAGTCTGTGGGTTTTTTCAAGAGGATTGCTTTGAAAAATGCACCTTTCTTGAACTCCAGATGTTGAATAGGAGGGTACTAAAATCAAGGGAGAGAGATTGTTGCTACAGAGACATTTCTGTAGAGGGTTTTGATGCTGAATAGACGATAGGCATTGCAGATGCTAAGGGCAGTCTGTGAGGTGTAGGAAGCAGACAAAATGGACTAGGGGCACAGAAAGAGAAGTTGCAATAGCCCAGCAATGAAAGCCAAAAAGCCTAGCTAAGGAACATGAAAGGGCCTATGTTCCTGAAGGAATTTCCAGTGCAGGTTTCCTTTATTCAGTAACATTCAGTGAAATAATGTACTCAAAGCTCTGAAGTGAAATTGTTCAGTGTGTGTTCCAAACTAGTGAAGTGTGTTTCACAAAGACCTTTTCTTCCTTTTTGCATGACTTGAGTAGAAAACACTTTTTTCATAATATGCCCAAAGAAATTCTCTGTATTCTTCTTTCTCTTCCCCCCCCCAGGGTATCTGTCTTAAATGTTACTCTAAGCATTAAGGCAGTGACATACTGGCTCACACTGAAGTGGCGTGCTGTTGCTGGGCATTTCATCTCAAGATTTTATAATCTATCTATACCAAGTTATTTTTGGGGCATGTGTGTTAAAACCAGGGAGAACCTGATCTCTGAAGAGCAAAGAAAGCCCATGAAAGGAAAACAGCACTGTCTTTTAAATCAAGATTGTACCTTCTTTCTCAGCTAGGGCTTCAGTTTGCTGGTGGGACTGACCCATTTTGGTGCTTTGCCGTAGAAAATGAGAATACAGATACTTGGGCTCTGTCTTTTTCCTTTCTTTCTATGCTCAGCAGCAGTAGCGTAATCTTTCAAGGTCTACAAGAGAAAGAAAATGACAGTACAATGCCCCCAAATTTTAAATGTGGAACAAGGAAATAATAAAATGTTCTTTTAAAAATCTATGAAAATACTTAACAGATGTATTTAAATTATTATCCCATTATTATATCTATGAAAAAAGACTAGTCAGTCTTTTGTAGTTAATATTGGTTAGTTTTAGTCAAGGACGGGTCCTCAGTATGCTTTAAGTAGTACAGAGGTAAAAAGGCATCTTCCTTGCCTTCAGAAGCGTGCTCATTAAAAGATAACACTTGAATAAAAGGAAGAAATAGTTCAATGGGACAAGTTGTAGGTATATTTGCTGAGCTGTAATGTTGCTTGGGAAGTGTTAGACAATTGACTTTAATTTGGGTTTGTAGCAGTTTTTAAACAGTATTTTATTTAAGCATGTCTTTTAAACTTTTTAGGGATGTGGGTCACATTTTTTTTTTAATTGGAACTTAAAGTTCAGACTCTTTTATGAAATTCAGAGTTATAAAATGTTTTTGATTATGCCAATCAGAAGAGTCCCAGTAATACTTTTCCTGCTAACATAAATTATATTATGGATTTTCATTTGGGGTTTTCACCCATCCTCAAAATGATCATGCAGACATACTTGAATTTAAAATTCAGGAGTTCTCATATCAGTGTGTCGGCATCAGTTTGTTTTTAGGCAGTTGCCTGAAAACTATTGTGAGATTGGTGTACTCAGCAGCTTGCAAAACCAAGCCATTAGCAAAACGTAGTTTTGAACTCCCTAAAGATTTTGTTACTGACTTCCATTAGTGTAAGTTCTGCCCCAGAGTTGCAGATTGAGCATAAATATTGCAGGTATCAGTACGAATCAGTGCCATTAATGCAGGTGTCCTTGAGTGTTTTTTAATAACATGGAACAAATCACGTGTGAGAGAGACATCTTGTCAATCTTCACAAATGTGGACCAATGGCCTATCATGTTTGAGTGCGTAACACTCGGACATAAATGCAGACATAAGTTGCATGAAAGCCATTTTTTCTAGTGATCTATGCTGCTGCTGATAGTCATCTCTTTATGTAGGAAAATTAATATTGTTTATTTTCATTTGTATAATTGTCATCCCCATTCTACAGGACTGACCTGGGTGGTTGACAGTGGAGAGTCTGCTGCCACTAATGAACTTGTGGGTGTTCCATGAATGATAGTCAGGATTAATATTACTAAACAGAACCGTTTTTAATAATACTAATGGAAGAACCAATGAAGTGGCATGTTCTCAAATCAGCACTTCCCATAAGCTTTTTTGTTGGTGTGTTTTTTCTTCAGTGTTACTACCGTATTCATTCAAGGAAGCCATATTTCTCTTCAATACAGTGGGAATGGAAAGTAGCTGTTAGGACATAAATAAATAAATAATTGCTTCCTGGAGCGTCTCACATTGATAAAACAACTTGATACACTGTAAATATGTTGCAGTGATACAGTCTCACTTCAGATACTGTTAGAATTCATGTATTCAATCTGTAAGTTAGCCAGATCTTTTATGAAGCTGCAGGTATTTCCGCATCTAGCCTTCTCACTTCTGAGTTTTAAGTCATAAAGTAATATTTCCTTAGTTTTAAACAGTTTTCTTCCACTCTGCTTCTGTGTGAAATTGCCTTGCAGAGAACTGGGAAGCGTAGCAGATTCTGCAGAGTAAATCTTGAATCTGGATCTAAATGAAGTGCTGACAAATATCCAAGCAAGTACTGGTATTTTTTTTTTCTTTTTGATCACAGCAGGTTGTTATGGCAGTATTAGATATTGTTTGTAGGGTATTTCCAGGGAGATGTGTTGACAAATCATAAACCTTTGAAAGCAAATAGAGACTTTTAGAGAAATAATCCAAGAAGACAGTTCTGTTGCTATCATCATTCTTCAGGCTTTTTTGAGGAAAATACTCGTTTTCCAAAACGTAAATGTATTTGAGATGTTGAATAGGTAAGAGCTTCAGGTTTTCCAAATGTCATACCAGGGGAGGTATTTTTTTTTAATGAGAATAACTTGAAATAAATGGTGAATTGTTGGGAAGACTGTTAGCATTACACATCCATCACATCACACTGTGCCTTGGGCATCTCCAGAATGTTTGCTTTCTGTCAGATGTAAAATATTGTGATGGATAAATCCCCCAGTAAAGGTCAGACCTGGCAGCAATGTTCACTCATCTGAGAAACTAAAAGGTCAGAATACTCAAGATTCTGGTAATACTTTAAGCTGAGCATCACAGTAACATATGGTTGTACTTCCACTCTTAATTTTATGTGAACCTGTTGTGTTTGATACTTCCGGAAGTTTGTTTCGGTAGGAGAGTGCGCTGTTACAGTCTTACACAACAGTTCAGTGTTTTTCAGCTTTCAGCTGAACTCCTTTAATTGAAATAAATCTGTTTTGTGGTAAACCATCTCTTGCCTTATGGGTGTTTTTTAGTAAAGTATTCCTCCTAGTACTGTGACAGCATTGTTATCTTAACACTACCACAGAATTAAGATGATCATCTGATGCTCAGATTTCCATGCCATCAGATAAAATTGGTTTTAGGAAACTGTGTGTTTTTACACCATCTGAACAATCTTTCTAATGCTACTGGGTTGCTCACATGAATTAGCTGAGCTGCCTGTTCTTGAAGAGTTTCTTTCTAGATTATTATGACTATTAAGCCTAGGAACCACAGCGAAGTTGACTTGCCGCTGTGTTAGGATTTGTAATCTCATTGTGGATTTACAGCCTGGTCTGTATGGAGTAGTAGGAAAATGTGCTGTCCGGAGCACACTGCAGAACCAAAACATGAGTCTCAATCTCAGACTGGCTCCTGCTTTTTCTCCAGGCCCATGTCTTTTTTGT
Organism: Ara ararauna; assembly: GCA_028858755.1. NCBI lineage: Eukaryota > Metazoa > Chordata > Aves > Psittaciformes > Psittacidae > Ara > Ara ararauna. The sequence continues at coordinate 107,942,604 of CM054377.1, read as the reverse complement.
TGATGCAGATTATTTCCCCTTCACTAGTTCTGCTTGTTATTTCAGTGCGGTTTTACTATTGATAAAGGAATAGAATTTCCCCATATTACCATAAGCATCATGAGAAAAAGCTTGCAGGAAATTATTCTAGTCCTAGTTTAGCTGTAACCAAATAAGAATAAATATAGCAAAACTTCCTTGGCCTGTCATTAGGAAAAGCATTATGAAGAAATAGGACTGTGCTTTGTTTAACTGTATGCCATATATGAAACAAAAGTGTCAGGTAATTGTACCTTACTCCTTAAAGAGTCTAAGAAGCCTGTTACACATAATAACATTAAAACCCACAGAACCTTATAATGGTGAAAAAGAATTCTAGTCTGAATGAGACCAGGTGGAAATTGGTACTAGAGCAGAAGTAAGTATGTACATTTACTAAGGGAGTCTATGACACATAAAGCATAATATTATTTCCTGGCAGTTTTTTGCCTTCGATGGCACTAATAACTCTATAATTAAGAGCAATGGAAGTATTTAGAGGAAAACTGTATACTGTTATAAACCATTCTTTTTTTAATTGAACAGCTGTAATTTCTACCAATCGAGCAAACTATATTATAAGAAAATGATTATTAGTTTAAAATGCAAAGTTAAATGAATGCAAAATTAACAAACAGATGGCGAAGAATTATTGTGTTTTATTTTACTCCTGGGTAAAAGGGCTTATGCATGATTGTAAAAATGTCATCACACTTCGTAAACCTGAAAGCAAACAGAATTTGCAGTTGTGCACATCTGTTTTGGGACACTGCTAAAGGGTTAGAAGAATCAATGTTGTTTTCAAATAAGAGTATTCATCAAAAGGATATCATTTACTTAACAGTTATGGCTTCTGCTAAGCATCAGACTTAATGTTCTGTGGAATTCATTACAAAATTTGGCAGCTTTTTTCTTCACAAGCTACTGAGGCAGCCTGCTGCAAAATGAACCCAACAGCCCCATTGTCATCCTCCCCTCCTCGAACCCCAGAAAACAGCAGAATTACCTGATAAATGTTTGACCAGCAACTTCAAGGTTGTGAATTCTAGGTCAGGATGTTGCACTTCTTGATGCTTGCCAAAGGAGTGTCAATGATGAAATAGAATGGAAAGACAAGGGGCTTATTTGTTTATTTCAGTAGCTGGTGAATTAAAGAAAAAAAAAAAGGTTATGTAATATTTGGGGATACCATGTTTTGGGAGGAGGAATGGGAGAAATATGTGTGACTAATTTAGTCAAATTGAAAAAAAACCCTGAAAGCCCCAGCCAGATGAAACATGTGAAGCTTTTATTAGTAAAGAAATTATATTAATGTTTCAAGCTGGTAGTTTCAGAGTATGCCATCTAATTGCTTGCTTTGAGCTCAATTTACAAAAATTAGAGAACTGAAAATGTAGGATTTTGTTTACGATGACTCTGTGCCATTTGGAGAGTGTAATTTAGGAACAGCCAAGGAAATAGGAATTATGAACAAGGTACTGATTGCAGTCAGTGGGGAAGGAATACTGAGGAGGTGCTCACTAATGAGGAAGGTATTAAAGACAGGAAATTCTTGTATTTTTTTTTTTATGTCTGTACATAATCCAGAGTTCCCTGTCACCCTATCCTACTATGACCTTGTAAATTAGTTGTGTCATTGAGTATATGTAGTGACTTTTGCTGACATGAACTTTCTGTTAAACTGAGTTAATACATCTACACAATCGTCTTTAAACCCCACATTATTAGGACTATAAAATCAAACGCACAAAGTTAGGACAGGCCAGAAGACAGGTTGTCTGCACACAATTAATATCTTTTGTGTAGCCCTGATCATGCAGTCTTTAGTTATGTGATCACATGCAGAATAGCTAGTGCCTAGCTCAGTCCATAGGATGGACATTGCTGTCTTAGTAAAAACCTGTTCAGTATTACATTTTTTCATTGTTGTTCAATGTGTAGGTATGTAGACTATCCAAATGCTGCTGAAAGGAAAGAATTACTCTTCTCCACGCGAGTTTTTCTGTAATGTTTCTGCTGTAATAAATACGTGAATGACTTGTCTATAAATTTTTCTGAACAGCAGATTTATACAGCTTTTATCTACATCTTAGGCTACATTTTTCCCAAGAGAAGTTGATATTTTTCCTTTGTTTCTTTTACTTTATCTTTCTTTTTTAATTTAAAAATATCTAATATCTAACTTGGATGGCAAATTAGAAAGTTTAAAAAATGCTCAGACTTACTTAAAAAAGTTGTGCTGATACAGCAGTTATTCATTCTGTTGGAGTTGAGTGCACAGTCTTTGCAGATGTCAAGACTGTATTTTGGGGGAGGAAGAAGGAGGGGCATGCAGGCTTTCAACGGTAACGTTGAGGACTAAAAAACTTAAAAACTTTATTTACCCTGCCCAATATCATAAAGGAGCTCTATGAAAGAAGTGAAACTAGAACTTCTGCAGGTCATCTTCAGCCTTTGAAGTGCCATCCCTGCCCTTCCTCAGCATCCCGTCTCCACCCCATCTCCATCCATGGTTTTTCCTCCCAGTCTCGTCTGCTGACACAGTGTAGTTAGTCCCTGTTGCCTCTTTGACCCATAGTTGTCCCTCTGCCTGTGTTCTGGGTGCTCTCATTCCCCAGACGCTTTAAGTGATAGTAATATCAAGATCCTTAGGCACATCTGCTTTCCATTCCAGTGGTTTACTGTGCTTTGGCTTAGAGTATTTATTACAGATTTCCTCTCTCTAATCCGTGTCAGACTGAAGCAGTCTTTGCAGAAGGTACGCATAGTCCAGTCAGTGCTAGAAATTGGAGAGAATCAGTCATGATCAGAGTAAATTTTTCTGTGATACCCAACCTCCCCACCCCACCTTGATAAATTTTTGGAAGTGTTTTATATGAAAAATAAGAATAGTTTTCTCAAGCTTGGTCACATCTGCATATATCTGCAGGGTAGGGGCAGAAGTTGCATCCCTCATGCTAAAGTTCCTGCCAAATTGTACGTCCTATGAGTGAGGTTGTTTTTAAGATAAGCAAAATGTTTTTCTTACTGTCTTTTCTCAGAAATGGCTGGAAAGTTTTTGCTAACTGTTCCAAAAGTATTTAAGAGAATTTAGGTATGTGTTTCGTGAACCTTTAGCCCGACTTTTTATCATTCAGAAGCCTGACATGACTAGAAGAGAATTCATCTGGAAATCTTTGTGGGCAGTGTCCATTCGCAACTCTTCATTGATGGTGCATGCTGACTTTGGTGTGGACTTAACTGTGATACCAATAGAGCAATTTTGTCAACATATTCTAGGCTCAAGACTGTCTCATCTAAATTTAGACCTCCCAGTGGACGTGTCAACATGTGAGCTGTGTTTATATTCCAATTATAGGCAGTAGAGATCTGTCCAGTATTGTCAGTGGTGCCTGGACACCCACTGTTTGGTCAGCTGAACTGTGACAAAGTAAATTTCATAAAATGCCTGAGTCTTCATTAAAATGTAATGGGAACTTAAACACTTGGCTCATATAGACACAAAATTTCAATGTCCTCATCCCAAGCCTTGTGTTGTTTGGAAGCACAATGTGTTTGTATCAGCAGTAAATTCTCCTTTTAGAGTTTCTGTTAAATGCCTTTGCAAATGTAATTATGCTAGCCTTGTGGTAGCTACAAAGGATCAGTAGCATAAACATAACCCGTAGAATGCTTAAGCTACTTCAGAGTCCTTCTGTGTGATTTAGGAACATTAGAGATTTGCTGAATGAAACAGAAAGTTGACTTAATCCCAGTGTCTTCCACAGTGACCAGTAACAGATACCTAGAGAAGATCATTAAACAACAAGCATGTAGCAGTGTTTCCCCCAATTATTTTTTTCAAGCCTCCCACAATTTGTAGCTCAGCCTGTGCTCTGCCAACAAAAAAATTTTCTACACACATTTCTTGAACCTTCCAAGCATGAGTCAAATGGAACTGGCGCAATAGACTGTTTTCCAAGCCTGCCAAAAGGCAGCCTTAAACCAAAGCTGATGATTTCTGATCTTGCCTTGTTTGTCCTGAAGTTGCTGATGCTGAAGCCTAGTAATCACAACTTAAATTACATTAAGCATTGACCTTCTCATTGTTGACCTGCTAACTAAACATTATTATGTGTGTCTTTCTGTCACGGTGAATATTAGATGGGAACTAAGGGAATAGTTGGCTGTGAAAAAGCTTAGACTCACTCAAAACATTTACATTTTCTTAAATCTAGAAGGCAAGGAGGTGAATTAAAAAATGCTTCTCCTCATGGAAGTGTGGACAAAAAGCAGCAAAGGCAGAGTCTGTGGAGGAAATCATATGCATGTGGTTATTCCACTAGCTTATATAATGATGAACACAACTTCAAGGCACACAGACCCTCCTGTGGGGCTTCTGAAGAGACAGGGTTTGGGAGCATTTCAAATTACAGAAGGAAGGATTTGTGCACTGCAAGGTTTGCGTGTTTTCCTCAACCTTCAGGTTTCAAATAGATATTATCTTCATTAGCAAATTTCCTTCTTACAGATTATTAAACTATCACAACTATTGCAAAAACATGAATGAGTGCTTTATTGTCCCACCTCTTGGATGTCTTGAAACCAAGACCATTTGTTTAGTGTAGTTTTTGTAAAGGTGAAAAAAGAAAGGAGGCAACTAGTAGGAAGGAGAAACAAAGGAGTGACTCGTACAGCCTGAAATCTCCACACTTCTGCTTTCTGCCTTGATGAAGTCTTGAGTCACTGATAGTGGCATTAGTTGTCACCACTTGTATCTTTTCACCCTTGTTTCTTACTTCTATATATAACTGGGCAGATCATGGACAGGTGGAGTATCTAGTCAAGAGTTCTGCATTAGAAGACAGTCTTTCACAGCCATGTGTTGAGCTTGGCCAAATTGCATCTCTTCTGGTTGTCCATGTCTTTTCATATAGTCTTAGAAGCAAAACTTGATAGTTTAGTTCTACAGTTGTGACTTACTGTTTTCTAAGCTTACTTCAGATAACTCAGAGCATGCAGTGGACACTGTGGTAAAGTTTTAATACGTGCTGTCTCTGTTAAGAATGTTGTAGTTTTAAATTACAGTTATAAAAAAATCTGAATTTTAATTTCTTCAATTGTCTTATGTGTTAAAAATTGAGGAACAAATGCAACTGCTCTCTGATTGACTTGCTTGTTACAAATTCAGGTAATTTCCACATTAGTGACTTGATTAATACAAAATCCAAAAATTAGAAGGCAATTTCCAGCACTCCTGGAATCACATGCTATTTAGTACTTTTTCTAATCAGTAGTTCAATCAAAAGCCGTTAATTCTTTTTATGTTGCCATCTTACTATGTTGTGCTCTTAAACACTTTATGGTACTGAGAACAGTATTTGACATTAGAGATGCTAATGCTGATTAGTGTCTATAAGCAGTATAAAGCTTTTTCTACATGAGGGAGTAATCAATGTAGATTATCAGAACTAGATTAATATTTCATTAATAATTGTTTATGCTAAAATTTCTTTGTGGCCTTGTTAATGACAGGATGTCAAGGTCCACTTCTTCTTAGTTACAGGTTTCTATGATGGCAGTTTTCAGTGTTAGCTACTGTCTGAAACAGGTAATACATTAAATTAAGTAACGACAGATGGCTTGTGTGCATTTTTGAGTACACTGTCATAAGATTAAAATTGTTTATTGTTATCATAGGTTTTGTCAACTGACCTTTCTAAAGATAAATAAGTTCATAATCTGTGAAAACCTTACCGCATGAATCAGCTCACAACTAAGTATTTATTCAAAGTCCATATTTTAGCCTTTCATGTGTGCCTCCTAGAGGTTGTTAATTGTTGCTTAGATAATAATACTATAAAATAATTCTACAGCCAGTAGAATAATGATAAAATACAACCTCTCATTTATTCTAAGTACTATCCGGATAAAATATTACATTATTGCAGTCACAGGTATGTGCTCTTCATTTGAACTTGCCCTGAGTTTTGGAGCACTTCATAGATGATTTGGGTTGGAAGAGACCTTAAAAGCTCATCCATTTCCAAACCCCTGCCATGGGCAGGGACACCTTCCACTAGACCAGGTTGCTTCAAGCCCTGTTCAACCTGGCCTTGAACACTGCCAGGGATGGGGCAGCCACAGCTTCTCTGGGCAACCTGTGCCAGCACCTCACCACCATCATAGTGAAGAATTTCTTCCTAATATCTAATCTAAATCTCCCCTCATTCAGTTTAAAGTCATTACCCTTTGTCCTATCCCTACATCCCATTGTAAAAAAAAGTCTCTCTCCAGATTTCTTGTCGGCCCCTTTAGCTATTGGAAGCTGCTCTAAATCTCCCCAGAGCCTTATCTTCTCCAGGCTGAACAAGCCCAGCTCTTTCAGCCTGTCTCCATAGGAAAGGTGCTCCATCCTTCTGATGCTGGCCTCTGGACTCGCTCCAACAGCTCCATATCCTTCTCTGGGGGGCCTCAGAGCTGAATGCAGTACTGCAGGGTGGAATCTCACAAAGAGTAGAGGGGGAGAATTTAACTCCCTTGACTTGCTGGATGCTTTTCTTTTGATGCAGTGTGGGATACGGTTGGCTGCATCAAAAGGATGAAGCAGCAGAAATGTTGATGTAAAGTTGGAATACATATTTTGTAATTTTAATTTTTATTTTGATTATGTAGGAAAATTCAAAAGATGTAAACAGCAACCTGTTTCTCTTGTCATCATTTCACAGTTTGGCCATCTGTTTCCATTAAAGCCAGTAGCATTTGTGGCGTTCAGCTGAGTTTCCAAGCCACAGGCAGAACTGACCTTTTTCTTCAGTTGATTTTGGTGCAGTTATGACATTAGCATGGCAGTACAAGTTTTTGTCTTCCTGGAAATTTTCTGTGTGGTTTCTGCTACTCTGTTTTATGGAGGATGTACTCCCATGCAGCTAGAAAAGAGAGGAGACGATTGTTCAGGTTTTCTTACTTTTTCTGTTGATTTACTTAGATCTTCTTTCACTGTATTTATGTAACAATATTGTATTTGATTCAGCAGGATTAGTGAATAAAAGGAATTCTAAAATGAAATTTAAAAGACTGCATAGCTGTTTGCTTTTAAATTGAGGTCCTTTTCTGTCTTTATGGAAAAAAAAAAACAGATGTAAAAGAAAAAGGTGAAAAGGACCAAGTAGGAGGAGGTATGGACAGTTTTAAATGATGGAAATTACAGTAGTAAGAAGTAGCAGAAGTATGGCTGGGATCAGAGTTTTCTTGCTATGAACAAGTACACTGAGAGCTTGCTGAAGGAAACAGTTCATAACCGATGAAGGACTTTGAGTAGGAAAAGTCTGTTGAATCTCTTTAGTGATTTTTTTTATTGAATGTACTATGAATAAGTAATGAACTGTTTCTGTAGCTTTCTGACACCTTGTGAAGTGTTTTTTTCTGTAGAACAGGTCTATAAAATTATTTGATCCATGAACAAAACAGTGTGTGGCTTGCTTTGACAGCTTACCATTTTCCTATACCTACCCTTGGAATACTTGAATTCAGCTTCCACCCTCTTCACATAATACCTTATTTTGTGCTCATGCTAATGAAATTGAAGACTCTCTACTGTTTCTGTATCTGTTACTGTCCTCATATGGTATGATGAGACATTCACGTTTCATGGGCAGTATGATTTATTCCTTCCTTCTACCTCCTACTGTCCTGATGCCATATTTCGGCAACAGAATAGTAAAGTAATATTAGTTACCAAGTTTATTTAGCAGAGCTTTTTGGGTTTTTTTAATATGAATTAATATACTTTTGCTATTTACACCCTTTCTTTGTGAAGGTCAATTAATTGTAAAGCTGCATACTTGTTCTTCTGGGGTCGTAGCATGTGGCCTTGTTTCAGAGAAGCATTGGCTTCTAGTACTGGAAAAGTAACTCCTCATCAACAGCTGTTACCAGAAAAAGTCGCTTTGGGCATTTGTTTCTTCAAACTGCTTTATCTCTCTTATAAATCCAGCAAATGATGATATTCTGTGCTTTTTATTTGTTTCAGATGATACATACCACATTGTTTTTAAAGTGTGTGTTTTACTTAGCTGCCAAATGCTTTTCATTGCCAGTGCAGTTTAGCAGATGGGTTTGAAGGGTTCAATTACGTGTAATTTGGGTTTCCATTTTTCTTCCAGCATCTTTACATGGTTCCTTAAATCAACATCAACATTTTTCAGGCTTAGCAGTAATCCTGTAGTTTGCTCATTTCTCATAATTTCATCATTTAGTCATATAGCATTTGGGAAAAAGGTATATTATGATTTTACAGTTGTTATGTACCACTGTTGATTGATGGCTTTGGAAAACAGAAGTGATGTTTTAAAAAATGCAATTTATATTACTTTTTAATCTGTTATTCCCAGCTTTTAGTAAATGATAATTCTCTGAGTGGTTGCAGGTCTTTCATAATTTTCTTTCCCTATTAGATTATTATTAAGGATTAATTATAGGATCCAACAAAGTCTCTGTTGAATACTTTCTTGAGGGACATGTTTTGGACCTCAGCTCCTCCTGAGTTCCTATTTCTGTTGTTTCTTACTGAGTAATATCTTTGAGAAATGTATGGTCTGTATGAGCTGGGCCTTAGTTACAGTCTGGGCCATCTCAACAGGCTGTAGGAGTGTCAAGTACAACACAGTGCAGTGGATTGTGTGCTGTTTAATGTGTAGCTGCTGTTCCTGAAGTTGGAGGCTTTGGGCTATGTTTTCATGATTTCACATCTAAGTTCAGGATTTACTTTCTACAGCATTGTCAGTGTTTACTAAATATAACATTTCCTAAAATGAGTTTCTTGCGTGACTTTGGTTTTCTGGCCGATTCTTAGATGTAATAATTTGCTAACATACTCACCTGCTTCAGAACTCCATATTATTGTTTGCTTATCTTGTTCCCCTCTCATCTCTGCATTTGGACAGGTAAAGTAACAGCCTACATGTTTTCCATATTGTTAGTATGTATTAGAGACATGGATAGGGGTGAGATGTCATGCAGATCTGAAGACTGAACTGAGCATAGTAGCACAGAACCATGGCAGTAGCTATCCTTAGTGACCCACTTTAATTTCTGTGCCAAAGCGTTTTGTCTGTTTGCATTGCAGTTGTGTTTAGAATAAACTACTATTTTTTTCTTGTCCATGAGTTGTGGTGCAGGAAATACTTTGCTGAAGATGTTAATTTCATTTGGTTTTGAGAATATCAATATAGCTGTTAACACGGGCAGCTTTGTGGTTTGTATTTTCATATGGGCTGGTTTTGATATGCGTGGACTTGTAGTAGCACTATTTCATGCCTAATTTCATGCCAGGCTTTGAAATGGAGAAGAATTATGGTAATGAATATTGTCTGTATCCTAAGAATTAAGCAGATGCAGTATGTGACTCTGTGGTTTCTGTTCACATTTGGATGTTACTTGTCACGTGAGCTAGTAATCTAACATGCCAGTGTTACTATTACTTTTTTATTATGAAACAATGAGGGTCCTCAAGCTCAGTTGCTGTATGTTATATGTGCCTTCCTATGAGCCGCTGACCCATTTTTAATGGTGCTGTGCTCTAGCCTTAAAAAGTATTGTTGCCTTGGTGAAAAAGTGCAAAAACATGTTACAGTGCTTCAGGGACTGCAATGAATCCAAGGAAGAAAGAAGACTGATTAACTGAATCAGAGAGGTGTGGGTGATATTTTACAAGCAGACTGATGGAATCTGTTCCCTCTTGACTAGAGAACTGGAGGGTAATTGGGTAGTTCTTTCTGAGAAATTACTTCTTTACCAAAGTGACTATGGTCTCTAATAATAATCATGCTTATTTATGACTTCTCAGAGTTTGGTGGTGATATTTGTGTAGCCTTGAGAGGAGATATGAGAAGAAAGTGCTAGATTATGTAATGCATTATCATCCCAGAGAGAACTGTATAATGTCAGTAAGATTTTGAGTAGAACATGGTATTTCATTTGCATTTCTGATTGCAGTGTCTGTGTTTTACATTGCAACTTAATGCTGCGTGGTTTTTGGTTACAACCTATTGACAGGGTAGTGTGGTCTGCCTTTATTACTGAGAATAAGTCTCCAAGCCTTGTTACTGAAGGAATGGCTCAAGTTACACAGAAGAAAAATGCTTTTCTGTGACAAGAAGATTGTTATTCATCAGAGCGCCTTTAGGTTGGGTTTTGTTAAACACTGTAAGTTGGAAGGATGTGGGAGAGCCACTGAAAGGCAGAGTCCACTAGTTTCCTTCTCCTCAGTATTCACTGCCTTCTACTGGCCGAGGTTAATGAGTCTTAAATGCGTTAACTGGCTGTTAAATGAGTCTGACGAACAGATCTGGCTGTGAAAAATTACAAGAAAAAGTAGGTTTTGAATGTTCTGTTATGTTTGGTTTTCAGCGATGTGCATATTGTAAGCACCTTGGAGCCACTATCAAATGCTGTGAAGAGAAATGTACCCAGATGTACCATTACCCCTGTGCTGCTGGTGCAGGCACATTTCAGGATTTCAGTAACTTGTCCCTCCTTTGTCCAGACCATATTGATCAGGCTCCCGAAAGATGTAAGTACACAGTGTTCAAATGACACAATTAATACCAGGTTTCATGAAAACTGCTTGCTCTGTGGTAGTATCAACTTCGTAGTGCATTTGTTGAGACCTGTTTTCCCAGTTCACGTAACCAAGAATTCACTGGTGTTCAGGTATGAGAAAGATCCAAGTTTGTATTCCTCTCTTTAAAGACTGAGAGTGATGCACAACAAAGTTAGCATTTTTCTTCTTTTTCTTTTAATAACATATCATGGGAAGGGTTTCTCATAACGCTTGTCTTCTGTCAGATTTTAGTTCAAATTGGTAGGCTTGCTTTCTTGCCCAAATTCAAGTCAGAGCAAACATTATGCAATCACAGGTTTAGCTCTGTTAGAAACTTTATTTTGTACTTGTTCCAAGGAAGAGTTGGTCCTAAAGCTCCCAGTTTTATCTTATGGAGAGCAAAACTACTTCTTTTGGTAAGACTTTATTAAGGTTTAAAATTAATGTACTTTTGTTAGGAGATTAGTTGAGTATATTGGAAAACCAAATTAAAGAACTTGTTATTAAATTATTATTATTATATTAATTAAATTTGAATTTCTTAAGAATGATCAGATTTTGAATGCATGAGAACAGCTAATGAATTTCTTGGCTGCATTAGCTTCAGTGAATTGTTCATTATTTTGAATGAAATAGCAATTGAAAAAATTATTTCTTTGTAGCAAAGGAAGAAGCAAATTGTGCCGTGTGTGACAGCCCTGGAGACCTCTTAGATCAGCTTTTTTGTACTACCTGTGGTCAGCACTACCATGGGATGTGCCTGGACATACAAGTTACACCTTTAAAAAGAGCAGGTTGGCAATGTCCTGATTGCAAAGTGTGCCAGAACTGCAAGTAAGTGAGACTTACACTTTATGGAGGAGGACAGTGTGAGATTTGTGTGCTGTCATTTTAAAATACTTGTTATATTAACCATTCTTTTTTCCAGAAGTGTAGATGATTTGTCCAGATATATCTGTTATGATATCATATGAAGTAGCTGAACAAACCCTTGCGTTGGTAGCTTTGTTCTAAAAGAGCTGAGCTGGAACTCCTGCGCGTTATAAGCAAGAGCAGTTGATATTATTGTGACAGATTCTGGAGAGCAGCAAAACCTTCTGACTTTTTCCTTCCTTCATACAGGGAGATTTTCCTCAATTTTACCACATGAACAAATTAGCTTAATGTAGTGCTTTTACAGGCTGGGAACCTGTGCTGTTACTCAGCTGACATTTAAGCTGTGCATATAGTACATACTGGGTGTAGGTCCCCTGCACTAGGCCCTCTCCTATTTTGTAATACCTTTCAGAGGCAGTTAATGCGTCATCTTGAAAACAAAAGCATGGCTTAGTTGAACGAAGGAAAAAAAGGTGGCATGAGTGGCCATGATTGAATTGTTAGCAAACTAATACTGAGAGAACAAAACAGAATTGTTGCAGTATTATAAGGGTTCACTTGGAATACTGTGCTTGTAAGCTTGTTCTCATATAACTTAATTTGATGGGCACTGCAGGGTTCTTTTGCTTGCTTTTTTTTGGGTTTTTTTAGGAGGTTACTAGAAAGGAAAAAAGTTTTGTTCAACTTCAGTCAGATCAGATGGGACAATATGAAGGGAAAAAGCCACTTCACTACTGCTTCATGCCGCTGATCAGAGAGTGCTTTGCTGTTTTCCAGGCAGAATGCTTGGTATTTGCTAGCATTCATTCACCCACTTTAAAGAAGATTGTTCCCTGATCACACATTGCTGGTAGCAAATGCCAGCAAGGAAGTTATAATAGGGAAGCACATTCTACAAACGTTGAACTGGGTAATTAAAGTGTTTGCTAGCAAACCATCTCTCTAGTGGAAAACTAGAAGAAAATGTGATGTTTTCACACCTGTTACTTCGTGTAGTATGGCAGTTTTATTCCAGTGTTAAAGAATAGCATTTTAAGCATATCTCCATGCAAAGAGAGAGCATTTACTGCTTTTTAAAATAACTCAGGTCTCCCAGGTAATGAAGTAGTATCTAATATGTGTAATGTCATATATTGTGAAGATTTTTCAAGGCAAGTCTTGTTGCATACTTATTTATTGAATTAATTTATTTAAACTAAGGCAGAATACAATCCCTTTAGATATCCCCAAACTATGTATCTCATTCTCTGCAAATTTATTTTATCACTGAAATTTATGGTGGAACTCTGTAATACAGGATTGTAGGAAAATTGAAATATCTTCTTTTAATGTTTGTTTTGCTCTTGCAGTCATTGTTTGACAATGTAGGAGCTCTGGTAGTCAGAGGTGATGGTTAGGTTTTTCTCTTTGAGAAAAATACAGTCAGACTGTAGGAACAAGCACAATTGCCTGTTCTCTTCAGAAAGAAATAAAGTACATATTTCAGATTTGGAATTGAATTCAGTACAGAAAAGCTGTTAAATCTGCCTACACATGTGTAAATGAAAGTGGGATGATTTCTACGAGTTGGAATGGCTGCACAAGGCTCAGCACTTGTCAAAGTAAGCATAGTGGTCTTCATTCCTACTTAAATATGAATTTGAGGGCATGGTCTTTGGAGCTATTTGTAAATGCAGTTCATATGTTTTCATGTGCTCAGCTATGAGTCTTCCTGTTTAGGCTTTTTACTAAATAAATTTTTTGTTATGGCTTGCTTGAATAATTTTTTTAACCCCTTGTTACTTTTCTTAGACATTCTGGGGAAGACAACAAGATGCTGGTGTGCGATACATGCGACAAAGGCTACCATACTTTCTGTCTGCAACCAGTTATGGATGCTGTACCAACAAATGGTTGGAAATGTAAAGTAAGTTGAAAAGGGTTTCAGAATAATTCCTTGTCATTATAGGGGCCCAAATTTTGTTACCCACATTATGCTGTTCTGGGTGTATTGCAGACTGCTGTTGCTGTGTAACGTATCATTTGTGAAGGAATCCTACTTGTATGTAATCACGTGACTCTACAGCTGCTCTGTGAGGGTAGCTGTCAATGCAGTGGCTGAAGTAGCCTATGCAGGACAGGAAATCAACCCCCAGAGGGGAAAAAGAGAGGTGTAGAATCCAGGTGGAGTGGATAACCTTCACTTAATGACAGCTGCTCTCATGATCTAATGTAAATTAAAATGTAAACTAAAACCTGTGCAGTAGTATATGTAATCCTACTTGAAGGCTCCTATGTAACTACTTCTTGATTATTAGAACAGTGGTTCTGCTGCTCAAGGGTTCCTTTGCTCTTGAAGAGGGCAGGATGAATTTGTTTTATCAGTAACTTTGTAAGTGTAAGTAATAATAAAAAATAAATTTCAGCATAACAAGGAAAGTCTCCATATATAAGGTGTATATAATTTCGTAGTTTAAGACAGTCATAAGATGACTGAGATGAGAAGTAAACCAGTTTGGTCTCATAAGAAATACTCTTTCAGGTCAGGGAGTAGTGAAAGGAAACTGTTGTTGCTGTTTCAGAGGCTCTTCATGCTCTGTTGTCAGATCCTGGTTATTTTATTAGTGTTATCAAGGACAGAAACTTTATTTAATTTAATTCAAACCAGGAAGTTGTCAGTTAATGGCAGTTCTATCACATTGTCAAATACCATAATTAATAACTAAATTCTTGTGATCTCTAGAACTGTAGAGTATGTGCTGAGTGTGGCACACGAGCAAGTTGTCAGTGGCACCATAATTGTTTGGTATGTGACAGTTGTTACCAACAGCAAGACAACTTATCTTGTCCTTTCTGTGAAAAACTGTGCCTCCAAGACTTCCAGAAAGATATGTTGCATTGTCACATGTGCAAAAGGTAAGCATCCTAATTTTTGCTTAGTTGTACTAAAATGCCTAAAGTCTACGATGAGCTGTGTGACAGTGATGCATTTCTGTGAAGGGTGTAGACTGTGTTTGATGTACAGTGCTATAGTATCTTATTGTGCAACATCTTTATCCTTCATCCCTAAATACTGTGAGCAATAGTAGGTAGTCTTATTTTAATCTTTGCAAATAAGTAGTACTTAGCAATTACCTGAGGCATACAGAGAAATAATGTGCTACTGCTTCTTACATTGAGTCTGGTTTGTGAGTAAGCAGACTAGAAGAGTCACCATCCTGACTTTTCAAGACTGTTGTTTGCAGTGGTCTGTTTTCTAAAAGGAAATTCAAGTATGTGTTCTTGGCTTGATTTTTTGTGTTTTGCTATGCCAGTAATAATAAAAAAAAATATATTGGAAACCTTTTAAGAATGTAGATTCTGTTTCATATTAAATACTATTATATCTTGCTGTGCATGTCTTGACATTTCCGTATATGTCGTAGTGTCCAATAGGCTTTAGTGACAGATCAGGTCTTCATGTATAGATTTGTTCATTGCTTGATGTACTGACATGTCATGCTTATTTCTCTAAAATTCTCCATAATAAAGTGTTCATTGACATTTTGTGTTTCCCATTGGAATGGAAAACAGTGCTATTTTTTAACTGATTTTTACTAGGATACTTTTTATTTATTAAATATGATTTAGTAAAATCATAGTCACACTAAATTAATCTCCCCAGGTGGATTCACATAGAATGTGACAGATCTCCAGGTGGTGAATTGGAGTCTCAGTTGAAAGATTACATCTGCACTCTTTGTAAACAAGGAGAAGGGGATCAGACTCAGTCATGTGATGTAATGGACACTTGTGAACTCATTCCCGAACCTGACAGTATAGCAGGTAATCAAATATAATCTCTACATTACCAAAATCCTGACATCAGATATCTGCATCTGTCTCACTAAGTCTTTTGTGAACCATCCACTCATACTCTACTCTGTGGAGTTCATCCATTCTTTTATTTAGCAGCACCTTCTTAACCAGTCCATGGGTGAGCTGTCTTCTCAGTATGCTTTCTGGCTTTCCAGGAGGAACATGGGCAAGTAAGCACCTTAATGGTGGGTCTCAACTTTTGCAACTCCAGCTTCCCAGCCTGTGGCTGCAAACTTCCCTATTTTCTTTTGCTGTGGTACAGTTCATAAATGTGTTCATTTGATAGCCTGTTTTATTTATTTGTGCCTATCTACCAGGCACGAACCAACTTCTGGTAGATGTTACTGGTGACATCCAGTTTTCCTGTTTCCTTCTTGGTACTTGTCAGTCTCTTAGTGCCCATTCATCTTACTATGTCCAAGTAGGACCCAGCAGTGGAAGCTGGACTGTCTTCAAGGGACAGTTATATTTTATCTAAAAAGTTTTTACTTAGGTGTCCTTTTTCAAAACAGTATGTGATTAGTCCTCTTGTTTCTGGGACATTCTTGTCTATGTAGACAAATTAAGCAAAAGGTGGAAAGGGAAGTTGCAGAAAAGTGTAAAAATTACTTAGTAATAGTAAGGAAGCGCAGAGAGAGCTTGGATCTCTTGATCTGAGTCTGGTGTGTCATCTACAAGACCTGTGTAATGAACTTGTAACTGAATGCCTTTGTGTATTCCATACCACATGCTCTGTTGGATGACAGCTTATCTCATGCAGACTGAATATCGTAAGAGAAGTACAATTGTGGTTAAATTTGGAAGCAAGATAAATCTAACAGATTTAAGGGCACTACCACTGCCATGTGCGTTTTTGATACTTAAACAACAATGCTTGTGCATTGATCTTTTGTTAAATTGATAGCTGAGTTGCACTAAGCCTGATAATTCTTGCCTGGAAAGGAAAAGTGTTAGACTACAACAAAGCTCTAATTTTTATGTGTTCAAGCTGATGTTTTGTGTAAACAAGTCATTCTCTTTGATGTTATCCTGTACACGTAAATGCATACCTTTCGTGAGCAGTAAAGAAATGGTGAAAAAGATGATCCTGGAGGAAGGGCAGTTGACAGTAGGTAAATCTATGTAAATGAGCAGAAGAACTCTGTCAGTGAGCACGAGCGCCGAGTTAGAAAGAGTGGCGACTTCAACCTTTGAAGATCACTTCTATTCTGAAAGGTTAGTAGAGGCTGTTGGACTCTCAGGCAGTGTATTTAGAATATTTTGGAAGATGTCCAAGTCATATCCAAAACTTACACTAGAAAAAATTCCAGTCTTCTACTGAAAACCCTTTTGAATAAGTAATGAGTTTATTTGAAAGGCTAGAGTTTTAAGTCATACTTCTGTTAGGATTTCTAGCTGGTAGAAGCATTGACAAGCATACTCTTCTCCCCAGGGAAGAACAGGACTACTAGGAGTAATCTGGAGCTATTACATCAGTACAGTCATGCAGTGTTTTATACCCAGGAGAGCACTTTTGTACATCAAAATCAGATTTGGAGCTAATCTGAATTATAATTTCCTCAATGTTAAAATATCACTTTAAAGTTGGCAGAGTCTGAGAGCAGCTTTTTGGTGCTAAAAGTAGTATCACCTAATAGTTCCTTGGGTTTTGGACTTTAAAAATAACATTCCTGAACAGAAAGCTACATTCATTTAACTAATTTTTTGTGCTAACATCCATGGAAGATCAGTTCCTTTTGAGTTAATGCTTACTGTATGCTTTGTTTTTTCTGCTCCTACTTTGTCTAGTATGTTTTAATGACTTTCCTTAACTGAAAAAGCCTTTACACAAGGAAAAAAAAGTATTTCCTGTGTCTGTGCTCTGTAATGATACTGTCAGCCAAAGAAGCTCTCAGTAGTGCCTTTTCTGTGCAAATTCCTTTATTTGATAGGAGGAATTAACACATAAATATATCCTAGCTCTAAAGTGGTAAAATTCAGTTTTCATGTTGTTGAAGAGGTAGGTTGAAAATCAGTGTTCTAAGTGCTGAAAGTAGATGGATCCTCATACCTATGGAATAAGATATTGTAGTATTTGTGTAAAAATTTGAAGCTTTCATACTACAAGTTCTGTAGAATTTAGCAGACCTGAATTTAAATAAAAATATTGCTCAGGTAATGCAAAGTCAGTGACTCTGTGTAAATAAAATTTTCACAATTAGGCGTATATAGTTGCTTTACAGACATTTTTTCACTGTCTGAAAGGTAAAAAATGGCTTCAGAGTCTATGAGAAAAAGGCTCTCAGTCTTCAAGGAGTGCTGTATAGTCTCCCTAACCCTCCCATTGACGTGATTTGTCCTAGCTGCTATCTTATCATTAAATATCATTCTCTTTATCCAAAATATGAAGCAGTGACAGCAACTACTGATTCCAAAGTAATAAATACCTCATATTTTTTTTAACTTCTTTACTTCTCCTGAAGCTTGTACAAATGAAATGGAAATGGAAGGTGGTGGAGAAGATGTGACATTTCAGAAACAACCCATTACTGGTGATGACCCTGATCAAGAATCAGCTGTTGGATGTGTCACAGATGGTAAGAGTTTTGCAGTCTGAGAAAGTGCCATCAGAGAACCCTTCAGAACCCTCTTTCCATTCAGTAAGATTCATGGTACTTTATAAATTTAAGAGGAAAAAGTGCCTGGAAAACAGTAGGAAACAAATTGATCAGTTCTAGCATCTGAACTCTAAAACAGGAGTATTAACTTCTTTGTTGAAGTATTTTATTGAAGGCAAAGATAATCTCCAGAATATTTGTATAGGAGAAAGCTGGTTTCCATTTTCTGGTGGGACTGGTTTTCTCCAAAAGCTGGAAGTATAGTTAAATGTTTTGTACACTGGAGGTTTATAGTAAAAAAGACTATTTATTGCTATCCAAATGCAGTCACTCACACTTTCTCTTCAAGTCTTCCTTGTTTGTAGCTGCAAATAACTGGATTGGATTAATTTCCCTTTGTGTGTTTTGAGGCACACTGTTGAACTTCCCTCCAGTTTATGTACTTTGAGATTGTAAGTCCACAAGTATCTTTGGTTAAGGTTTTCTTCTTTCCTTTTTTCCCTTTGTAAAGGAAAGATAATTTGTTTAATAAACAAATGTACCCATCAAGACAGGGTGTGTTGCAGTAGCTGATCATTTGTGTTCCAGGACTGAATCTTATCAATCACACATTGAAGTACCAGCCAAAGAAAAGAATACAAATAGAATGGTTTCTGGATCAAGTCCTCTTAATATGTTAGTGATAGATACCAATGACAAAGAACTTTCCAGTATGTTCCATCCACTCACATCTGATGTTGGAGGATAGTTGCTGTAAGGGGAAACAAGAAACCTGAATTTAAATCCAAAGCAAAAAAAAAAAAAAATAATCTTGCAACTGATAACTCTGTTATGCATCACATCCTGTGTTATAAAATCTATGATTTAAAACTATCTGTGAAGACACATTCATAATTAAATGCTAAGCTTTGAACTGTGGAGGCTGAGGAGATTGTAGCAGTGTGAATTTAAGAAGAGTGCAAGCGTAGTAGAAAGTAAGTGGCCTGTAAGAGAATCAGGGTCCATCAAAAGAAGATGTGAGAAGCCAAACTGAGGGCGAAGAGGGTTGTTCTCCATGAAATGAATGTAAGCCTCTGGAACTCCTTGATGAAGAAGGTTGTGCATGGAAGGTGCTTGATTTGGGTCAAAGGAAGGCTAGACAAATACTTTTGAAAGAAATCAATGAAACATTAGTAAATGAAAAACCAGCATCAGCTGTTTACATTTCCTGAAGTCTGAAAGAGTGCTAGGAGGAAAATGTTGTGGTTTTTATTTGTACTTGTCCTGTTCTTAGCTGTCTGCTTTTTAGAAGTATTGGGACAGTTGCTTAAAATACATTAATTTATGCTAGCATACATCTTCAATATGCAGAAATTAAAAAGGAGAAGCTTTTTCTTCTGCCTACCTGGAGATGTGTGATCATATTCCTCAAAAATTAATCTTGGGTCTGCTCTCTCATGATTTACTCTGCTGTGTGTCTGGGAAAGAAAAATAATGAACTAAAAGCATAGGCTACTATAAACATAGGTACAAAGAAAGATATTTATGAAATGTATTTTAAACTACATATTAAATTGACTGAAGTAAAGTGATACGCATTTGGTGTACTTGACATGTATCAAGTATACTTGTTCACTGGTGTACCTGTGTAAGGTTTTCTTCTTCGCACTGAGCTTTTAATGTGGTTGTACTTAGTTACAGGCATATCACCAGAAGAAAAGGCTGCACAACTGGAAGCAGAAGTCTCTGTTGAAATTAATTCTGCTGAAGTGGAAATGTCTCCTAAAAAGACGCCAGCATCTGGTGACAGTCAGACTGAGAAAATGATGGAAGTGATGGAAGGCGTTCAAGCTGTAATGCAGCAGGAGTTAGACAAACAAGTGGAAGAGACACAGCTGCCACAAGGTAGTGTGGAGGTGTCAGAAGTATCCACAGTAGACTCTCTGTCTCTGCCTTCAGTACCTGAGACCATGACTGTGATGCCAGAAATACAAGAGTCTGAAAATAAAGGAGATACTTGTATCCCTGTAGAACAACATCTGGAAATAACAAAAGTGCAGAAAGACGTAGAAAAAGGAGAAATACATGAAACTTCTGACACACCAGCTCTTCTAGAAGTAGAAACTACTTCTGCAAAAGAAGGTGTTGCAAATAAGTCACCAGTTGGAGACAAACCCATAAAATCACCAGCTGAGACTTACCCCTCACTTCCCCCATCAGTTAATATAAACAAGACAAATGTGTCTTCCTCACCAGATGTTTTGTTAGACTTGCATTCTGTACGAGATGTACAGCACAGTCAGCCCCCAGCATTGCCTTCCACAGCTGGAAGTGCTCTCCCAACGACTTATATATCAGTTACTCCAAAAATTGGCATGGGAAAACCAGCCATCACCAAACGCAAGTTTTCTCCCGGAAGACCTAGATCGAGACAGGTAAGCATGTGGAGTGTTTCATTATATATTTATGAAGCACATAGTTCAAATTTCAGTGTAATGCATTAAACTCACCTGTTTTTTAGAACATAGCATACATTTATTCTCATAAGTGAGTGTGTAGTGTGTTTCTTCAAGGAAGTAATTTCATGTTAAATAATTGAAAGGTCAGACATCATAAAGGTTCTCTCGTTTGATTTTAAGTTTCTTCTGGTTCATGCTAAAGAGTGAAATAAAAGAAAGTTTGTTAGATTTTCTCATACATATGCTACAAATGCAGATGCACATGCGCTGTGCCTTTTAACTTACCTCTTAATAATTCTCATATATCCATTTATTTTGGCTAGTAGTTTCAGAGTCTGTTACAAAGTTTCCTAAACTGGCTTTATAGAAAAACCCACTACAACTCTGTTTCCATTACACTGCGAGAAATTTTCTTGATTGGAATTTTTAATGGTGTTATAAATAATTTTGTGGTTTTGTAACATTAGCAAATACCATTCAAGAACTGTCTAGTACAAATGGTTGTGGTTTGACTAGGATTAAATTTGATAAGGGAAAAGAATCCTCAAGTCTGTCACTTTCTATGACATCTTGCTCCCTATTTGAGTTGTGTGGAAAACGGTTCATCATTCTGACAATTTATTTTGTGTTTGCAAAATTGTATGTAAAAAGTATGTCAGTGTTACAAATTATTGTTTCGTGTCTGTTCTTATGTCAATTTATTTTTAGCCTTTGGGGCTTCTAGGTTAATGACTTCATGCTTTGCTGAGGATTGCGCAACACTTTCCGTTTTTACATGTTACCTAAGGGTTCAGATTCTTAGTTCTTAGAAAAAGGTATGAGAGAGTGTTCTGAAAGGGTTAAAAGTATATAATAAAGGCAGCAAACATAAGAAATTAAATTTGGAAGGGTTTGGAGTATCTCTGGGTTGTTTTGGGGTTTTTTTTACCCCCATATACAAGCATGTCTAAACATAATTTTTCTTAATACTCTGTACCATCTTAAAAGAAATGACTTCCTCATCCATCTTTGGATCCTGAATATGTGGCTCCTCAGTTATATAAGGCACTCACTTTACTAGAGTCAGGGGAATCCATGTAAAGGAATAGTTTCTGATTTGGATTTCTTTCCGTGTAATTTAACGTATTATGCTGGGCAGTAGGCTGAATGAAAGGGATAACTTTCTTCAAAATCTGTTAATAGAATTGCTAATAAAATATATTTGAATAATTACTCAGTTTTGCTGTCTAGTATAGTTATGCATAATCTGAAATTATTTCCTATATTAGATCTTAGTAGTTTGCATTTTTAATAGTCTTTAGTGATGTATCTGCAATGCCCCTACATCACTCATACTTTGCAAGGACTAAAACCCTGTCCCTGTGAAAGGACACAAGCCCTGAAAACTATATTCTGCTTAAAAAGGCTTCATGAGTCCCTTCCAGGGCAGTGCTTATCAGTGTTGCTGTCATTACCACCCCTGTCTCCCCTATTATTTTTTTCAGGCATCACTGCTTTGGTTAGAAACTAAAGAAGCAGGGGAAAATCCAGCTTCTGATCAAAAGGGGAGCTATGTATAAATCAATCTGTAGGTATAGTTGATAAGAATTGCTTTGGCTGGTACAAGCTTGTTCCACTTTGGAGAATGTTTTTTTTTCTGTGTCAGCAGAAGAGCTCCTGTCAGTAGGTACAGTTCACAGTTCACACACACAGTGTGTGTTCCGATACTGTATTATCCATACCTTCAGCTACAGGGAAGCTTTAAATCTGCATTCAGCTTAGTGAGAGGACCATCTCTCTACCAGCTTGGCATCTCTTGACTTCCAATGGGTTTTGGTCCACATGCTGTTTTTTTTCTGTTACACGACATCACAGTAGAGCCAAATTGATTTCTACATATATCTGAAACTCAGTTGTTCATACATCAGAGATACTCACTAGTAGCTTCCAGCTTGATAAAGTTTTCACAGCGCTTTCTTCAGAGTTGTGCCTGTGCATTTTTTTTTCCATGGAACGTGGAGATTCTTCACCCTTGCCTATAAACTGCAGATTTGTGCTGGAGACAGCACAAATCTTTCGTATTTCTTTTCTTTCATATTTCTTGATCTTTCATATATTTTTTCTCTGAAGTAGTAGTCTGAAAAGACATTATCAGTAAGTTTATCAATGACTAATCTGACATATTTCTAATTTGAAATAAATTTTCACAAAGAAAATAGGGTTTTTTTCTGCAAAAGCATACTTTAAATGGTATTGGGTATATTCTAGGTATCTGAGTTGAACAAATTTGAGATAGTAATTTTTGCTACAGCCAGTTTTACTGAAAGCATAATATGAAGTCAGTAAATGGAGGGCATTACAACATATTGTAAGACTGGTAGGTAAAGAGTTGAGAATGGCCTGTAGAATAATACTGAACAGAAAATAATAACCTTCTACTGTCTTTGTTGTACCATAAGTATTATTTTAGGATGCATTCCATGGAAAATACTATAATTAGAGGTATTTTATTTTAATCATGAAGATACCGGTGATCGTATTTCTGGGTGTTTTAAGAGATTTTCTAAAATGACGCTGAAAAATGCAAAGCACCATGATGGGTTCAGATTTCAGATGTATGTTCTTTCTTGGGTATTACAGCTTTTTTTGCTGTTTTCAATTACGTGGTACTACTAAGTGTGGTGTTGTAGTGGTAGATGCTGGGGAAAAAGGATCAGAAAGAGTCTTTTTCAAGGATTGGGTTTTGTTACTGTTTTTGTGTTTGGGGTTTTTTAATGAGGGGAGCTGTATTTTTAACTGGTTAAATTATGTTCGCAACCCTAAAATTACATCAAATACTAAGTTTCAGATCCAGCTTTGTGCATTTGCAATTGCAGTAGATTTCATAAAGCATTAAGCAGCTAAACACAGTCAGTGGTAATTTAGTGAGATCTCCTTGCTGACACTGGGTTTCCTTTTGTTATAATTTACTTGCAGCTGTGTTGTTCAATTTTGAGAACTCAAGAATATGATGGAGAATTAGAACTTCCTGTTTCTGTCACAGTACATAATTATTGCTGTGGTTCTGATGTAAATGAACTGAAAAGAACTTTCTCTTCAATGTTGTGTGGTAATAGGAATTAATTAAAAGCCAAAATATAATTAATGTATCTCTTTGATGTAATTCATTTGTTCATAGTATTGTGGAAGTGTGTGTTTTTAATTAAGTTTATCTGACCAAGAATTCAGATGTTTCTGATCTACAGTAAAGCTTGGATTAAATTTCTAATTTAATTCTTAACAATATGGTTCATGAATCATCTACAGTTCATTTTGTCTTGCAAGACCAATTATTTCATATTCAGGTTTAATGTTCTATTAGCATTTTAATCTTTTGAATATACTTAATCATTGGAAAAGTGTATCTTCTTAAAAGGTAAATAATCTTCTACGTCCTGAGTAAAAGTAGGTAGGTTGAGTTGTTGGTTAAGTGTTTTCAACATGGTTGAGATCTCCAATTTTGACCTTTAGCCAGCATGTTGCCTCCTTTATAGATTGATGTAAGGATTGTTTCTGCAATACACATATCTTTTGTGTTGCTATACAGACTTTGAGTTTGCCATATTCTAAGAACAGTTACTGACTATTCATTACAAATTTTAGGGTAATAGGGAAACTAATTAAAATTCAATGGATGTTTTAACTTTATCATGCTAAAACGGAATGTTCTTTGATATTAAAAATATGGCTAGCATAGTAAAGGTGAATTTCCTATTGCCACAGAGCTGCTGATGTAGTTGCTGACTAGGGTGATGGTGCTTAGTAAGAACATGAGATTTTGACATAGAAATGGCTCATAAACTGTGGTGCTCTTGATACAACAAAATCAGACTTCAGTCTTGCCATTTCTGTATGGTGGAAGCCGTTGTGGGTTCAAAGAGTGGGATTCACCCAAGCGCAGTGTGAAAGGTCTGCTGTAGTCACCTCGAGGTTCCCCTTAGAGCCACTGGAGAAGGCTAGGAGCATGTAGGCTGAGTCCACCCCATGTGTGGTGAGTTTTCCTCTGCAAACACCTGTTTCATTTTGCTGGCCACACAGGATGCCCAGGGTGGCCAGCACAGGTAGAGTGATGTGTTTTCCACTGGAGTCCACCCAGGAATGTGTTTGTGTAGGTGTATGACAGCTCTGTGTCTATGGAAGTTTGCTTTCTTTACCCTGGTTTCTGACTTGTTGCAGTTGTGCCCGTGTTCTGTCAGGAATATTATGCCCTTATGTTCTGGATGTGAGCATTGTCCATCTCTAGGTTTGCAGGTGCAGAAGGTTTCTGCTCAACACTATTTCCCTTTTAGAGGTTGTTGATCCTTTTGATCTGTTGAGTTATCTGCATGGTAACCATCTAACTGAAGTCAAGTAAAAAACTGGGATAGCAACGTCTTACAGTTTAAGCTCTTTAATCAAGCACACTCAACTTTAACCCAAGTGAAGGTGAGCAGTTGCTGGCATTAGCAGTTCAGCTAGAGTATTTTTGGAAGCACTTTGGCAGAGAGGAGACAGTGTTGAGCAGTTGAAAATGCACAGGTAGTCTTCTGGGCATGAAGCAGTTCATAGTTGTGTGTTACATTACCACCTTGTGTAGGCAGAACTGTGTTCTGACGTTTTTTTATTTGTCAAGTTTCAGGTTTTTTGGTTTTGCTTGTTTGTTGTTTGTTTTTTTTTTTTTTTTGTGAACTTTAAGTGCTAGATTATTCATATTCCTTTTCCCATGCAGGCATAGGTGAACTCATAGAAAACAGATTTATAGTGAATACCATCATGTCCGCACTGTGGGTTGTACCACTTGGACGATGTTGGCATTTTTAAAATGCAACCGTTAAGCATAATTAGGCTTTTAGGTTGCTGAAAAACCTTTCCTTGTGGATCTGTTGTGCCAGTTTGAATACTCAGCCATATGAAGACAGGCTGAGAGAGCTGGGCTTTTTCAGCCTGGAGAAGGTTGTGGGGACCTTAGGGCAGCTTCCAGTAGCTAAAGGGGCTGATAAGAAATCTGAAGAGGGACTTCTGACAAGGGCATGTAGGGATAGGACAAGGGGAAAAGCTTTAAGATGACTGAGGGGACATTTAGATTAGGTATTAGGAAGAAGCTCTTTCCTGTGAGGGTGGTGAGGCCCTGGCACAGGTTGCCCAGAGAAGCTGTGACTGCCCCATTCCTGGCAGTGTTCCAGGCCACGTTGGATGGGGCTTAGAGCAACCTTGTCTAGTGGAAGGTGTGCCTGCCCATGGCAGGAGGTTTGGAACTGGATGAGCTTTAAGGTTGCTTCCAACCCAAACAGTTCTGATTCTATCTGAGCGGCCATAGGTTACTGCCTACCCAGCTCTGCAAGCAGAAGGCATCATAGGAGCTTTTCCTTATCTGCTCAAGTCTAAGTGAGATGTTGGCTTATACTCATTTGGGCTAATGTGGCTGTGCCTTACATGGATTGGTAAGGTCCTTCTGGCCTGAGATGGGTTAAGGGGTAACCCTTTCTTTTTTTTAAAGTCATCACAGCTGTTAAAATACCTATTTACAGTCTGAGATGAATGTGTTTTGAGGAGTTGTTGATTCCAAAGAAACTGTATTCCCCACATTCTTGATGAAGACTATTTCATTTCAGGAAAAAAAAACACAACATGTTTTGCAAAGCTGTCTCATTTTTTTGCAGGCTTATTACTCTATAGAGCAGTATTCAAAGGCATAAATGTGTTGGGGCTTGCCCATGTGTGCAGTCATGCATGTGTGAATAGTTCGGACTATTAGTATGCGTAAAGTTATTCCATATAATCTGTACAATTCTACTGCCAAATGTAATTCTCAGGAAGGTAAACCTACACTTTTCATCTTGTTTTACATCTCATCTTGGTATTCATTATTCCTTACTCTCTCAGACTTAGGAAAACATATTATTCTTTAACTATCCTAATGCGTAAAATTAGAATAAAGTTTTTTTTGGTGGCTATCTCCTGCAGTCATTACTCAGGCTTTTCAAGTCTTCCTCAGATTTTAATGTGTGTGAAGAACTTCAGTGGGCTTTTTTTCTTCACCAGCTTAACATTTTCCTCTTATTTTGCTGTATTTCTTGTGTCAGAGTTATACAATGTCTCACCATGATGGGAACTATATAAATAGGGATAATAGTCAATTACTTTAAAAGAGTTTGTTGGTATACCATATAGATGTTTATTATTGCTTGTATATAATAATGTATTGAAATTTGATAGCACAGCGTAACATGAAAACACTGGAGTGGAAAAAACTTAGTGGGGTTTTAGAATGGTTTATTTGTGTCCAGCTGGCAGGAAGGAGATGCTTTGTTAATTACCATGGCTATTTTTGTTTTCTTTTTTCCAGTGGTTTCTTTGTATTCCTTTTGTTTTGCACTCTTTTTAAACCAGTTGTTACTGTGATTTTCAGTAGTATAGACTCAAAAGTCAACTAAGGCCATCTGCTCTCTGAAAATGTGATTTGAAGTATGAAAGAGAATGTTATCATCTCAAACCACTGTCTTCATTTGATGCAATAAAATTTAGGGATATAATTTGTTGTTGTTATGGTTGCTTGCTTTCGATTTGTATTATACTTCGTTTATAGAACTCATTGTTGTACTTATCCATCAGTTGGAGGTTAATACTTGTTTTAGTGTATATTTCAATGAAAACCTAAAAATTTCCCACCTTCCTCTTACTCAGTGAACTAATTGACTACCTAGGTTAACGTAGAAATGCCTATGCCTGCATGTGCTTTGCTTTTCAGATTTTTTTGTTGCTTGCCTTTTTTTTTTTTTTCTTTTTTTCTTTCCTTTTATGTTGCGAAGTTTTATACATCTATTTTCTCACCTGCCGTATCCTAGGGGGCTTGGAGTACCAATAATACAGTCAGCCCACCTTCCTGGTCCCCAGACATTTCAGAAGGTCGGGACATTTTTA
Organism: Ara ararauna; assembly: GCA_028858755.1. Classification (NCBI taxonomy): domain Eukaryota; kingdom Metazoa; phylum Chordata; class Aves; order Psittaciformes; family Psittacidae; genus Ara; species Ara ararauna. Next base: position 107,915,338 of record CM054377.1, on the reverse strand, counting down.
AATCCAGACAGCTTCCTGGCAGTGCCATTTGGAGCATCAAAGTGGTAAATAATCCGAATTTATTTTCATATCCATTGCTATCTTTCTGCTGTAGAAACTAGTGATGAAATTCTGTATCTCACAACTGAATTTATCTTCCATTCTATTACTGTTTAAGGCCTTTAAAAGTTATTGAAACTCTGGAGCTTTCAGGCTAAAAAAATATATGCTTTCCAGAGTGTACAGTATGATGGCATTGCCTTGATGCAAAGAATAGTTTGTATTGCCAATTTTTCATGTGTATGGAGTACTTCACTTTTTGTGGCTGGCTTTACGTAGCTGTCAAAATAAATTACCTGAGGAAGAAAATGTCCTTAAGCCTGGCAGTAAGGTAAGCCAGGCACGGAAAGAAGCAGAGATCTGAAGGGTGGCTGTGGAGAAATCTTGAAGAGTGGATTCAAAGCATCATCATTCTTAGCTTATGGGGGAATAAATAACAACTTTCCTACCTGATTAGATGGATCAAAACTCATATCCACAGTGATGGTAACTATTAAAAACACCTGAAGAAACTAAGTGGAATTATTTTTAAATAAAGGCAAAAAACTAAACGATGAAACTCTGACAGATAGCTGTAGCTTCCCAATGTTTTATTTTCATCTCACTGTAACTCTCATTCTAATTTTATTTTAGTTTGACATTAGCTTAGCTTTTGCTGCTTTAAGCATTAATTTTCAGCTTAATATTCAGCATTAACATTGATATAAGTGTGTGCTTATTCCTGTTACTAGTTGTGTGAAAATAACAATACTGATACCTAGTCTGAAACAGACAAAATAAGACACGTGCCAGAAGAGTTTTCATTTTAAACACCTGATACTTGTATGTCTGTGTGTCCATATGTATTAATTCCATATATATGTAAGGACAACATTTTTTGTTTCACCTTAGCGTATATAAATATTTAAGCCATCAGTAGCATTCTTCTTTTCACTTCCTAAAATAACATGGTGTAACATTATCTCGTTCTGTACAAGTAAGTCAGTTTAATTTCTCTTTCCATTAATAGATGGATGTTAATAAAATTTTAACATCGGGATGCTTGGATTTTCTGTTAATTATGGCCATAAACTTCTATATTTTCTTTAAAACAGGAGTTGGCATATTTGAAAAATACTGTTGCTAATATTGAACCCACAGTGCTGTTTTCCATCTAGGGAACTCCTGTCTCTGTCAGTAAAGACTCTTCATGTCTGTTGGCGACACCATCCCCAGGGAGCTTTGTGGTTCCATCAGCACTGTTTTATTGAGCAAATGTTTTGCCTTGGTATTAAAAGTAGTTTCCAGCAAATGTTTGGATCCAGACATTGTATCTAGAAACTCTGTGGATAGAGTCAGGCTGCATTAGGAGCCAAGGTTATTCACAAATTTGAAATGCAATATATAATGTCATTGGTTATTTTGTAGTAGAAAAAATGCTTATTTGAGTATACACTGTAACTATCACCAGATACACAGATCAGAGGCTCCGAAAAAAGTTGTAAAGATATCTAGTATACCACTGAGAACTTGGCGACATTGTGAATATGTTCTTTTTCTTTCTGGAAGTGATTAGGGAGGCTTAAGGATCCCCTTTGTGTTTAGTTCATTTTGAAATTTAGGGGAAAAAAGAAGATTAGTTTGAACTAGTTCACAGTACAAATATCAGCTAATTGTTATTATAAACATACTTGCTTTTCCACAGTTAGTTGTAGTGGAACATACTGTGAATACTCCAGAGCACACCACACTGCAGCTGTCCATCTGCATCTAAAATAAGGGAAAAAAGAAACTGTCTAAGAATACATGTATATTTTGTAGCATAAACATCATGTTATAGGGAATGTTGGTCTGAGTGTAATTGGTATAATTATTATGAAAAGCTCTTAGTGTATCTAATGAATTAAGAGCTTTTGTGGAGCCAGTTCCTACTTCACTTTGGGAGCAGGGTTGAGTTCTAATAAATTCTACTTTTTTGCTTGATTATTCATAGCATAAGCAAAGCATCTATGATTGCAAGTAATCAAGTGTCCAGACCTTATTCAGAAGTCCCATGTCTGAGCTGACTGTTTAAAATTAAAAGAAAAGCTAATCATACAATAGAGGATATTAATTTTGTATACATTGCAACTTGGGGGGGGGGGAAGCAAACCAACAAACGTTTCCATATTTCCAGTTATTCCTGAGCAAAAAAGTAAACATGTCTGGTTTTGACTGCTTTCTCACTGGTGATAAAGGTGGTCACGTATGTCATATAAGTAGTTAAAGGTATTTCACAACAGTCTGTGCAGGGACTCAATAACTATGTCCTAGTGTGCTCATAGTCACTTGAAATCATAGGGTGGCTTTTTTTCTTATGCTTTTCCCTAGATGCGTTGAACAATTTTAAATCCCCTATAACAAAAGAACTTCAGGTTTCATTTATATTGTTATCTTACGTTTAATAGGGCCGTGGATCAGGATTCCCAGGGAAACGGCGACCGCGTGGTGCAGGTCTTTCGGGAAGAGGTGGCAGAGGTAGATCAAAACTGAAAAATGGAGTTGGGACTGTAGTCATTCCAGGGGTAAGCATGTTTATTTTTAAGTCATACTGAAGTCTGTTAATGTAACGTAATTTTATTCAGCTATAATTCTTGTATTAAAATACCGTATAAAACCAGAGAGCACTAAAAAGCATAAGTATTTGATAAAACCTGGCCGTTACTAAGTGTTTGTGATGAAGAACTAGAGCACTGTAGCTTAATGGATCTGAAGCAATTCTCTGCTGATCTTGACACTTGAAGGGACAACTGTTGGGATTCTTAGAGTACTCCTGCTATTTCCTCGAGTGGAAAACATGCTGGGTAAAGGCATGGAAGGCATTCTCAATGGAAGAACATGAAGAGGGAGAGAAAGACTTGTAACAGCAGCTGTAGCGTGATCAAAGGTTCTCTGACCAAGGGGATCAAAACTGAGTACTGGGGGAAGAATGCAAAACCAGAAGAAGCTTAGAGAAGGAGACACTTCAGGAGTTTGTGGCGTGGGGACTTATTGAACAGGAGGTGGTATCTTTGTCTTGGGCAGCCTGTGTTGGTGCTTTCATAAATTTGTGTCTTCACTTTTAAAAATTTTTGGAAACCATGTTAACTTTTTTTTAGTTCTACAGCTCATCAGCCTGTTGTTTTAAATTGCTGCCTGCTCAGTTGATTGCCTGTGCTCTTAGAGAAGAGGCAGTGGAGACTTGTGTTCTGTTTGCGTCCTCTATCCATATCACTCAGTTTCTATAGATATCCGTAATTTCTCTTCCTTTTCCTTCCACTCTTTCCTTGCTAGTCTGGAGAATCCCAGTACAAGGTTTTCCTTGTATGGAAGGTTTTCCATCTTCTTGGTCATCCCTATCAGCTGTTTTGTCACATTCATTTTTTTTTCTTGGGAAACTTTCCTCTGCCGTTTTATAGCCCAGCACTCAGCTTTATGAAGTTCTTGTGCAGTTCACAGTTGTCTTAGCTTTTACTACTATGAATATCTTAATACGATTGGTAAGTTTTGTCACTTCGCTCCTTGCTTGATTTGTCAGATTGTTCAAAAGTTAGTTGAACACCACGGCCTGTTAGCAGACATTCCCTATCAGATGTCCTCAAGTGCTGTTTACCCATAGAGAAAATTAGTAACTTATTTCACTCTTTATTTTGTGTCTTGTGTCAGTGTAGGGCCATTCCTCTAATTCTATGTCAGTTTACCTTTTTTCAAGTAACATTGGTGGAGGACTTTGCCTAAAGAATTTGGTAACAAAGTTAGTTATGTCAATTAGGTTTCTTCTTCACCAGGCTTGTTGACTTCTTCAGTGAGCCCTGATAGATCATGATTCACCATAATTAAAGGTTCCTTGATTTTTTAATAAAAGATTATATCAATGTGGCTGCAAGTTCTCTGTTGTGATCAGTTGTCAGATATTCTGTAGGACAATACACAGCTTCCCTCCAGAGACCTTTGAGAAAATGGTTTTGCTGTCTCCCATACAGCGCTGAAGTGATTCTGAGCAAGTCATTGCTCACTTCAGTGGATAGTTAAACTATTTCATACTTGAAGTCCTTTTAAAACTCTTAAATCTTGCACAAGTCGTGGTTTGCTCCTCATAAGAAGAAGGATTTTGGAGAGAAAAACTGTTTGAAATCTGGAGTGCAAAAAATTCAGAGGTTTTTTCCTCCCATGGACTTGTCATCTTTGAACATTCTGTTCAAAGTTTGATTATCAGTCAGCCCTGCAGATTTTGGAAGGCATCCTGTTCCTCATGTTCAGAAAAGGACTTACTTGGTTTTATGTCTTTATGAAGTAATTCCTCAGCCTGTCTTTGTAGCCACTTTTTTGTGTTCATATACAATCTGAGTTTATACAGCATTGTTCTACTTTTTGCTTCCTGTATAATAATTTCTTGGAATACTCTGGTATTTGTGATCTTAGAAAGGAGCAAATGTCTCTATCATTGTTCCCTTTTAAAGCTTTGGATGGTCAAGATTCATAAGCAAATATGTAATTTTAAACATATAAGATGAATTCCACTCAGGCTAGTCTTAGGTACCTTAGTGAATCGGAGGCATTCATATCATTAGTTTGATGTTACAAACCGCAGACTTGTGCTTCAAGAGAAGCTGAATTTTCTGAAACACATTCTTGAATTTTTTTTTACTGAACAGAGGATACTGAGTTAGGTAAATTGCTGTAAAGGCAAAACGGACATCACTCTCCACAATTTCCGATAGAAATTTGAACCTTTGACTTGCCAAGTAAGTGGCAACTTCAGAGTTGTAGAGCAGGGATGGGGCTCTTCCATTTCCATTTTAGAGTGCAGTGGGGTAATGTGTAAGGGTAGACAAAGGAAAAGAAGAGAATATGTCTATAAAACTGAAACGATGATGATGCTTGTACTGATGTGAAAATATGAATTAATGTAGTAATTTCTGATGGTGGTAGGTTTTTTAATGAAAGTTCATACTGTATGAATAAATACCTGCAAAGCTGGTATTCTTTGGTATTACTAAAAAGGTGAAATATTTAGAGAATGTTTCATCTTGTCTTCTGTCTCAGAATATGTGATGTGCTTGCAGTTCATGTTCTGTGTTTTTTATAATAGGTCACAACTATGGATATTTCATCTAACAAAGATGAGGAAGAAAACTCGATGCATAATACAGTCGTCCTCTTCTCCAACAGTGACAAGTTCACTCTCCATCAGGTTAGGATAATAGTCACTATGTTTTCATTTTGTTTCTCTGCTTTTAATCAGAAAATAGTAAATGAATGTCCTTGTTAGGAGTTAAGTTATACAGCAAGCTAGATGGATTTCACAGTGTTTCCAGAATTTACTGTCTGGCATGTGTTGAAACTCAGATCTTTTCTCTCATTTCAGGATATGTGTGTGGTTTGTGGGAGTTTTGGCCAAGGTGCTGAGGGCAGGTTGCTTGCTTGTTCTCAGTGTGGTCAGTGTTACCATCCATACTGTGTCAGTATTAAGGTGAGTTACATAAAAAAATTTCTTAGTTATACTGTTTTCATATTGTACTTTAATAGCACTATGGTGCCTTTGGTTTTATGGTAATTAAGGAAGTCATTAACTTGTTAGATATTCATCAGCTAATGTGACCGTTATTTATATGCGACTTGTGAAAGACTTTAATTAAATGTCATTTTATAGTATGCATTGCCTCAAGAGAAATTAACCTTTTTGTAATTTTGCAACCATAAATAACACTGATTATCCAGCAGTTGGTTAAAATAACAGTTTGAGATATAAGCTTAAAACCTAAATACAAGCAGAATTAAAAACAAGGGAAAAAATTACACTGCATCTTCATTTACTAGGGACATAAGGTTTAGTTGATTCAATTTGTCTGTTGGCTGTCAGAGTTGACAGCAGTTGGAGTGGTTAATTAATACATTTTGCATTCATTAGCCTAGGAGAGAATGTGTGAAAATTAAATTTGAATGGTATGAGATGACTTAGCAAGCACATAATAAGCTATTTATTGCAATACATACAGTATACACTCTTTACTGTTTATTATAGGAGCACATCTATGCAAAAGATGGCTTTACTACATAGCTAAAAAAAGCAGCCTTGCATTTCCCTTAATCCCTTCAGGACCAGTTACTCCCATAAAGAGTAAACTGTCCTACACATAGAGCCAATGCAGTATATATTCTCTGTTATGCTAGGTTATCCAAAGAAATTGTCTTCTGGAACAGTATCAGATGTCATTAATTACAGTTTCTTTCTCTTTAATCCGTTCCCATTTATTGAAACTTCAGGAAGTCTAATTAACAATTGCTAAACAGCTACTTGTGGTGTGGATAGTGTGCACAGAAGAGCATCCTGTGCTTCACTAGCCAAACCTTAATTTATACAATGATCACACTTCATAGAGCAGTTTTCAAATAATCTTCACCTTGCCATTTGCAGATTACTAAAGTGGTGCTTAGCAAAGGTTGGAGGTGCCTGGAGTGCACAGTGTGTGAAGCCTGTGGGAAAGCAACAGATCCAGGAAGACTGCTTCTCTGTGATGACTGCGACATCAGCTACCATACATATTGCTTAGATCCACCCCTGCAGACAGTTCCAAAGGGCGGCTGGAAGTGCAAATGGTGTGTTTGGCTCTGGGGTCAGAAATGCTGACTCTTGGCCTCTTTTTTTCCTTTTGTCACTTTGTATTTGCATTGTCAATTAGCTGTAATAATGTTTTAACTGTATTTAAGTCAGGTGTATTAAAAAAAGCAAACAAAATACTTCTGAATTGTTTCATTCAGTTATCAGTTTAATAGAGAAACTCTTATCTCTTAATACTGTTTCTTCATGCCAAAACCCAACTAAGTAGAGGTGGACAAAACTTTTATTTTGACACTCTTAGCCAAAAATAAAATACCCAGTTTCCATTCATTGGGACATTCATTCCAGTGCTTGGTTGGAAAAATGAATGGGTGCTTCACCAAATTTTTCTCAAAATAAAACCCTCTGAAAATCGTTTGTTTTACTTGGGTGGAACACAGACATCTCACATAGTCAAGTCTCTGTATATCAAAGTGAACGGCAACTGGAAGCAAGAAATCCTTTGACCAGGCGCCCATCTACCTAGTTTTGCAGATTGAAGGGAATTCTTACTGAGGAACATTCTTTAAAAAATGTTGGTAATGTTCAAAATCCAAATAATACCATTTTCATTCAGTTCAAATAGTTTGACCTGAAACGAGTCCCCCCTTCCCCAGTGGTTCATGATCTAAAACTTAATTACTCACCCAGTTCGAAGTAGGAGGGTTTTAAAGCCACAAAATAGTCTTCCTGTGCACTGAAAGTAATAGATCATTTTGTCTGTTCTGCAGGTGTGTGTGGTGCAGACACTGTGGAGCAACTTCACCAGGTTTAAGATGTGAATGGCAAAATAATTACACGCAGTGTGCTCCCTGCGCAAGTTTGTCTACCTGCCCAATCTGCTATCGCACTTACAGGGATGAAGAACTTATAATTCAATGTAGACAGTGTGATCGGTAAGGATTTCTAATATTGTACAGGTTGTTCCTGTTTAAGGCTTATTTTAATTTTTTTCCCCTAATTAATGTAAAAGTGTAAAGATGGAGGGAATGGTCTTGTGGTAAAGATCACTGGATTGAGTCTCATAAATCTTGTAGTTCATTCCAAGTTGTACCACAGACTTAAGTATATGACTCTGGGTGAATTAATTAATCACTCTGTGTCTCATCTTCCCTTCTGTAAAGTTACAACTAATTTACCTCACAGGATGATCGTTGTGAGGCTAAATCTAGATTACATTGTATGAAGTAAGTAGTTAAAATGATTGCAATATCGGGAGAAAATTATAATACTAAGACATATTTGCTTCCAGATGTTGTTTTATAAAAAGTTCCTTCCTGTGAAGGGAAATAGATAATCTGGTACTGTATGTACAGTATTTAACACACATCACAGTAGGGGAATACTATATATGGATTAACTCGATTCATCATTTCTCTCTGAAAAGAATTTCAACTAAATATTTCACATTTACTCGGACCGTATACTGATATTTTGGTCTCCTAAAACACCACATATTTCCTTTAAATTGTATTTTTTCACCACTTAATTTCTAGATGGATGCATGCAATCTGTCAGAACTTAAACACAGAGGAGGAAGTGGAAAACATAGCTGATATGGGTTTTGACTGTACCATTTGTAGGCCATACATACCACCAACAAACGGTAAGAAGACAATGGAAACCGATGGCAGGATTGCACACTGCAATAAATAGGTTTGGGAATGTGTTATGGTTCTTTGCTCTGGTGGAGATTTGGCTCTTGGTAGAAGGAAGATTTTTCATGTTTGTTTTAAGGGCCTCCCTGGAAGTGTCCTTAGCTCTTGCACACCCTCTAGTGATTGGTTGCAAGGCCAAAGAAAACCTAGCAGGGGATTCTGGGTAGATGTATTGAAGATAATTCGGGTAAACAACTGAAAGCTTTTGGTTCTGAAAGGGTAAAAGACATCTAATTTTGTCAAGTAGAAAAAAGCCCAGTTCTCTAAAGAATCTGAAAATCAGTTCTAAGCAGAGAAACCTATATTTTGATATTCAGAGGCTGTCTGAATCAGCAGTAGCTGTAACAACAGTCCATACAACCACTTTTCCCATCCTCCCTCACATTTTATTAATGATACTTGCTCAGCTCTGCCAGTATTTAAGACCAGTGCTTCCCTCCCTAGCTGCAGTCTGTAAAAGAATTTGCCGTAATTTCCTCCTTAGGAGTTGTCACTTTCTTGTTAGTTAAAGTGTATAGTTCTTTCTGATGAACTTTGCTCTTCTGTGTACATACTATCATTGAATATATATATATATATATATATATATATATACACACCAACCTCCTTGTTAGTCTGTGTTACAGTTCTGTAGCAGTGGTACTTCAGGAGCTGAGGTTACTGCAGTTTTTAAGCACAGCTATAGCATCTGGTTTTGTGGATACTGGTTATTGTTATTGTGAGTGGCCTGTCAGCACTTAGGTTGGTCTGCTGTATGATTTATGGGTTTGCTACAAGGATGGTATTCCAGGTCTGTTTTCTCTGCGTGTCATCTCATGGGATTTTCTGCTTCAGACTGCTACTTTAATTGAACATTGACACCTGTACCCATTTTTTAGTGTAATAGCATGTTGAAGTGTTCGCATTAACACTTTACTCTCATTGCTCATGACAGTATAGGGAGGAGGGTACAAGAACTAAGTATTTCAGGAAATAATCATATCCACCAAGAAGATGCCAGTGAGATTGGCTTTCCTGATCAGGACTGAAGATACCATAAGGCATGTGTTCAAGAGGTTTGCCAAGAAAAGTTCCATAGATTCCATTTACACTGGCTCGTTGTCATACCAGCATGGCAGTAATTGTAACTTACTATTGTGATCTTGGAGTTTAGATGCTCCCTTGTCAACCACACATGGTTGTGGAACACTTCCAAGTAGACAACTTTTATCACTATTGAAAAAATGATTTATGTATTTCTGCAAGTTACTTCATTTCTGAGATCTGCTTTCACAAATTCAAAAAAAGGCTTTGTAAGTGGGAAAAAGAAGAAACTTGCAGATATAACACAGATTTCTGTTTATTTTGATAATAAGCTCTGAACATGTAAAAAGCACCAAGTAAGAAATACTCCCTCTTCCTTTCTCTTTCAAGCTGGCAGTTACCTTTTAGAGATAATTAAAGCTCATAGTACGTGAGATGGGAAAACTTCCCAAGATGGTATTCAGAGATGTTTCACTTCAGGCATAACTGGTCCCTGAGCTAGTCCTTCCTGTGTTGCTTAGGTTTGTCTTCCGAAGGATATGAACCAGTCCCACAATACTTGTTAGGGAGCTGCCAAGCTTTCTTTGCAGGGTTTTTCTTTTTTCCACTTTTTTTTATGACAAGTTTCTCTGCTTATTCTTTCATGTTTTGCCTCAATATATATTATACCTCTTTAACACGTGTGCGTTTAAAGAGTTGCATGTCTGAATGTCATTTGGTGCATGTTCATAGAAGTACTTGCATGTACTTTTATGTGAAATATTTCAGTCTTTTCATTAATTCTTCTACAACTCCTTTGAAAATTTTCCATGAGAGCAATCAGCATTTGATAAACTTAGAGAAACTAAACAAATGTTAGTTAATAGTAGAAAACTGTTCAAAATGTACCGTGTTGTAGGATTCTTACTGGGGAGGGTTCTTGCTCTTTCCATTTGATATATCACAGATGTGTTGCAAGTATTATTACAAGCTTTTTAATGGCTTTATTTCTACAAGAAGCAAGAGCCCCTTATCCTAGTGAGTTACCAAGTATTGCAGGTATACTGTTGGTAAAGAGTATATTTTTCTAGCATGCAGGTATTGAGAAAGAGCTTCCATTTTTCTTGCTTCAGAAAATGGAAATCTTTACATTTCTAAGAGCTCTTCCTATCTCATCATGTCTGATAATCTTACAAAGTTATCTTCTTCAGGAAACAGAAATAAAAGATAAATAGTTGGGTTTTTTTCTTCTTGAATATACATAATATCAGAAGTCATAATGTCATAAGATTTACTCCAAAGTAGTATACCATAAAACCTTCATTACTAGATTCTTTTGAAATAATCAGCTCTGATCAGCGTTTCATCAGCTTCCTTTTACTCTGGTCTCAAGTTATAACATATGTTCCCCTGCGTATTTGCTGTGCCTGTATAAATTTATTTCTGATTTAGATTGCTTGAGTAGTATTGTGGCTGGGTACGAGCAGCTGCTCAATGTAGCAGCAGCTTTTTCTCTGTGTTGTAATTCCTGTACGTTCAGAAGAGGTGTGCGCATCTCTCATCTGCATTCACTCCTAGACAAGCAATTCTCCACCATCTACCCATCACTTCTGCCTTTCTGTCTTTTGCCCTTGTATGTCATATGCCCCACCTGCAGTTTTCGTTTCTTCCTTGCTTACTCCAGTCCTCTCTCCCTCCCCATACACCAGCGTCCTCCTCTGTTGGTGCTGTTGAGTTTTCTCAGCAGGAGGCAAAGGGACCAGCTCTGCCTGGTTTTCTTTAGTTACGGTTGTTCTGGTAACAGTTTCTGGTACCTGCCTGTGTGCCTGCATTCCTCCTGTGGCTTGTGTAAGTATGCCCTCAGAGCCAGTGAGGACTTTGTATCACTACTTCAGAGATGCTCAATAGTGCTAGTGATACACATATTATGGCTGGGAGCCTCAGTTGTACAAATTTTGTGAATAAATTTTTTTTTTTCGTTCTGAAACTTAATTCAATGTACTTTACAAATACAGGATACAAAAACAAAACACTGTATGTTAAAGAGTTTAACTTTTGAGCTTGCTTTATTATTTGGCACATTTATTTTGTCACCTCTCACTTTGTGAGTTACTGTATCTACAAAGAAATCCCTGGGTCATGCATACAGTTACGCAGTCATTGAATAGTGCTCTGTTATTATAGTGTTTTTACATAAACCATTTCACTCTGTCCCTCATGCTGATTTAATTTCTTCCTAGAATTGTTCTGTTCTATTACAGCCTTACAATTGGCAGTCCCCTTTCTTTTCTGAAACTATGATTCTTCTCATCGTATTGTATTCTGTGCAGTTTGTTTCGAGCTGAGGCTACTGAATGTTGTACAATATTCAGCATGTTTAAACCCTTTTGCAAATAAGCATAATAATTTTAGTTAAATTTCAGCTTAGTGCCTCAGAAAGCACTCTTTTTTGTTCACTGCTTTTTTTTTTTTCCCTTGAACTGTCTTTCTCTAACAGTACTGTGTTTCTCTGTTACTCATTTTATTGATTTTAATCCCTAGTCTGCGCTCTACTTAGCTCCTTTTCTGGAAGTCTGTTTGATACTGTCTTCAAACACTGTTTGTTTTGTGAAGCATTTGTGAGTTGGTCTCTGAAGGCCTCACCTCTGTCACTGTCGGCTTGTTTATTTGACTATTTCAACTCTATTCCATCTCCAAAGCTAAAATTGTTCACAATCTGACCTGGACCAGAAGAACGCTCCCTGTTGTTTGACTTCAAAATCTGGATTTCAAATTCCCTTTCACAACGGTCTTTTCTAAATTTTTTGTTTACCTTATATTCTAATTTGATAATTGCTATCTCTGCCTTAAAACATCTTGTAGATTATAACCAATTAAATGAACAGATGATGTCTTATTCCACTTTTAGTATTTCTTACAGTCTGCCTTTTTTCTGTTGTTTCAATTCAGTGCTGCTGAGTATCTTCCATCCTGCAGCTTGTCCCATATTTTTTGTTTCCTTCCAGCTTAGTACCTCTTTCAAAATCTAATTTCCAGTTTATTTTCTTCCTTGTCTTTTCCTTCCGCTCTTGTATATCAGTTTTTCAGTAATTCTCATGGGCTACTTTCATTTAGTTGTTGCATGGAATATTGGTTTTCTGTAGGTTATGTCATATACTTCAGTTACACCTTACATAAAACTTTTAAGGGACTATAGTTTTTGAAGATAGACTTTCACTGTCCTTATTTTTGTTTATATGCTTGGAGTGCATCCTCTAGATTTCATACCCATTATTGTATTTAGCAAAGAATTTAAGTGTTACTTCAAAATTTTTGGGCTTATCCTAGTCTTGCCCCTTACTCCCATACTGTGTGTGATATGGTCAGTAGCAGCACACCTGTGGTGGTCTGGTATGTTGAAGAAGCCTTAAACCTCCAACACATGCTTTGCCTCAGTGGTCTCATCTTGTGTAAAGATGCAAAATAAATACTCCAGATATTTTTCTGAGTCTTAAATTCACCATAGATAAGATTTCTAGGCAAAAAAAGGAAAAATTGTAGATCAGCTTGCCTAGTAGTGCTAACTGTGCCAAGCTAACAGGTTTTCCAATGCTACTTCTCAGTGCTTATGAGATAGAAGCTTGTAATTTTCACTTTACTTACTCTGTCTACATAATCTCTGTAAAGTCACTACTAACATTAAAAGTCTAGTCTGCACATCACAGGTTAGTGAAGCGTGATTGCGGTTACTGTAATTAAGGCAGATGGGAAAAGCATTTCTACCCACAGCAACAGTAGTGTAGTTTTGTAGGACATTTTGATCATTTTTTGTTTAGTCTCACTCTTGCAGTGCTTCCCTGAAGCTGTAGTTTTTTAAATTGAGTTTCTGCTGTTCCATGTATTGATATTCTTATCTTGAATAAGAATTACCCTGTCTAACTTCAGCAAGTCATGTATCATCTGTTCTCAGATGTATCACCCATCTCATATGTGTTGTATAAGAAGCGCAACAGCAATAGACACAGCTAGAATATTGTGTATGAAGCTGTCGGAGGTTGCCTGCTCCTCCTTGGGGAAATCAGACAGCGGTCAATACACAATTTACAAATCCCTCCCGTTTTTTAATGCTTAGGTGAGCAAAACCTGGATGTCATTACTGTAGGGGTTGCTTTCCAATCCAGTAGATCCAGTGTATTCATTTGCCAGTCAAAAGAGATCATTTACCATTGAGTTCAGTGCTGTTCCAGTGCCATTCTTGGCTCTAGGCAGTTGGAGAAATTCAGTTTGTATCAGGCTTGTTTTGAAGTCACATCTTCTGTGGCACCGAAAAGCACTTTATTTTAAAGGTGCTACTAAATGTGAACAGCAGTATAGATTAGGGAGTTCAGTGGAACTGTTTGAAGGAAAATTAATTTCAGTTTAAAAGCAGTTTCAGTTTAAATCAAGTCACAATTTTTAAAAGTTGAAATTATTTTCCTTATATTTTTCAGTGCCTTCTTTGGACTGTTGTGATTCATCAGGTGGAGCTCAGATTATTTCAAAATCAAAAGAACTAGGTAAAGAATGTAAATGCTTAACTTTTGATCATTTAGCGTACTTCAAGGGTATATTTTTACATGAGACAAAAATTCCTTTTTCTATGATTTTATAACACACAGCATTAACTATCCTTCAGTTACTGCTGCATGCTTTTCATTTTTCCCCCTCATTCTCTCTTCTTTCCTCTCTTTTGCCTGCCATACCTGCACTGTAATAATTGCTTTAAATTATGCTTTGATCCTGCAGATTTACCTTAATATTAGCAAACTTGCCTTAATATTAGCAGTGATGACACAGTGAGGCTGAGTCAAGCATGTAAGCAAATGTTTACAGGCGCAAGCTGTAGGAGGACACAACTTTTCTGTACCTGTCTGGTTTGTGCTAGCAATTTATAATCTTGACAAGCCTGGTCAGAATTCACTTTTCATAATGATAGGACCCAGCAGCTTCCATCATGTCAGGACATCTTCCATAATGTTGGATTTTTTTTTCCATTTAGCACCACACAAATGTAGTTCTGAGAGAAGGTTCTCCCCTCAGATCTTCCACCTAAGAAAAAGGATGTGATTTTTTCTTTTTTTTTTAAAGTAAACACTCCTTTTGATGTAAGAAAACAGTAATCTGGGAAGAATTGTGTTCGGAACCAGCTGTGTTTTGAGGTGTTAAATATTGCATAAGAAAACATTTCTGGTTAAAGGGAGCAAATGTTTATGTGTTTTCAAAAACCGCGTTATCAAATCAGTATTTAATTGGCTCCAAAGAGCAGAAGCATCATTGCAACCTCTTCATTATTGGGCAATTTCCTGAAAGTTCCCAAACCTCCACTTGCAGGGTGCCAGCACAGGTGACATTGCCTTTCTACATGGTGAATTAAGGAATGCTATAGTTTATCGGTAGACTCAGTTGTCATGTAGCAGCTTGAGGAGGAAGCAGTCTTGCAGGTCTTGGGAGACTTGGGTTCTACCCATGATTTCCAGTTGGATCTTGAGCAGCTTACTTGATATAACTTGGTTTTTGTCTGCCTGTAAAATAGGGCTAATAACTTGCCTGAGTTACCAAGAGTTCTGGGAGGGTTAAGGTCGTTAATAAGATGAAGGTAAAGTGCTGAGATGAGGGCCTTGGCTGATAAGCAGCAGGGACCCAAAGTAAGACTTGCACAGTTTTCTGTGAGTGCCAGGGATACAGAAATACCCTGCAAGGCACCAGTTTCCAATAATCAAATTGTTCCTTCTAGTGAGTCCTTGATCTAAGTTGTTTTGTAGCAATATAATGGATTGTTGCTGGATTTGACACTGGACTCTAAATTATAAAGCTGTAAGTGTAATGTGTAAGACAGTATCAGAGATCTCTGTTTTATGTATACCAATTTCCTCACTCATTAATCAGCTCCATAGATGTGGATTATTAACTCTTAAAAGTTACTATTCCTAAAAATCTAAGACTTGTAAATTAAAGAGTTTTATATTGCTGTTATGATTCATTCAACTTTATAGACCCACCGAAGACATACACCCAGGATGGAGTCTGCTTGACAGAGTCCGGCATGTCTCAGTTACAGAGCCTAACTGTTACAGTACCACGAAGAAAACGGACGAAACCAAAGCTTAAACTGAAGATTATAAATCAGAACAGTGTGGCTGTGCTTCAGACCCCCCCAGATGCCCAGTCAGAACACTCAAGAGATGGGGAGATGGATGACAGTAGAGGTAGCAGTCTACTTTTGGCATGTCTTGTATCTTGGGGTATTGCAGTACATGTGTGTATTGCAAATGTCCCTGGGAGATGTTATTATACTGATACTTGTATGTTCTGTACAGAATGCCTTATGGTAATTACTTGAACAATAGTCATGAGTCGTTACTGTCCCTTTGTTGATCTGTTTATGGGTCATCCATCTCAGAGGAAACTCATCTTTCCACAGCTGGCAACACTGGAAAAACGAGTTACCTTTTTGTCCAGTCCTTGGGTTACTTGTGCACTCATTGAGTACAATATATTGTGCACTCATTGAATACAGGTGTATTTTGAGGCTCTCAAATTTAGGGCAAATGCTGTTTCAAAGTCATAATGTTGACTCAGCAAAGCAGCATCTGAATCACGGTAAAGCTGGTCTTCAAAACAAAGGGAAAACTGGAGAGAAAAGCTTTTTGAATGTATATTTCTTTTCTCTGGAAGAATTAAGGTGGACTGACGTATCAGTCCAAGTGAAAAAAGTTATTTTCTTGTATTTCTGTAGAGGAAATGAATGTTTTGTTTGTCCTCATCTCCAAAATAGAATTATAACAGAATTTGAGTTTGGAAGCTTTGGGTGTTGTTCTTATTCAAGTAGGCAACGCTGTATATAGGGTCCATATGGAAGGGTTTCAGATTCCAGGATGGGATATCCATGTAGTATGGAGGGAGAGGAAGATTAAACAGTGTTTTTGAGGCCTCCAGGGCTGATGAGAGACAAAGGGATCTGGGCTAATGCTTGCCTACCCAAGCAGATGTCTGTGCCTGAAGCCCTTGGGAGAGCTGCTTCTGCTGCAGGCCTAGACATGAAGCAAAGATCCATGTGTCCGAGGGCCACCAGTACTTGTCTCACCTGCTTCCCTCACAGCTGAGTGAGCACAGCAGCCCCAGCCAGAGGAGACCAAAGGTGGGAGATGAGAGTGGGAAAAGCACATAGGAGCAGCCAGCCCTGCTTTTCAAATCCTCACTCTTCAGCACTAAAAACTGCAGCCAGTGTGATACAATACCATTCTTCTGTCCTCTTTGCCCTGCTCTGGTTGTACATCCTGATAAGTGTTGGTAGAATAGGTGTTAATCTGTGGCCTGGGGAAAGGCTTACTTAAATAGCAGGTGTGAGAGTCATTGCATTAGTCTGTTAGGAGAGAAACAGAGGAATACAGGCACCCCACAATCTAAAGTGCTTTCTGTTTATACAATATTGCCTTGTTGTTAATCAGATTAAATTTCATAAGAAGCTTTTTTTAGATACAGAAAGTGTACTTGACATAACTGGGTAGTTTAACCATCAGTGCAGTTTCAATGCTAACTTGTTGGTGCAGGTATTGTTCCTGTGTTGGGTTAGCACATTCTTACTGTCTGCTGTTGACTAGAGGTATACTTTTTTATAACAGCTTCCCTTCATTTGTTTATTACCTTTAAAACAGTTAACTAGTTACTTTTCTTTCATCTTCTTCAGTACTCACAGGGTTTGGTACATTAGCGTTACACTGACTTCTAGACTTCATCTCATACTTTCATATGAGATGAAGAATCATCAACAGCCATCAGGTGGGTTGTTGAAAGCAAAAAAGCATTTGATTGTGTTTGAAAGCATCACTTCCCTTGTTCTTTTTCAGTGGTTAATCATATCTACTTCTAAAACATGCCTGTTTTCTGTATAACTTAGTCTAACTTCATTATCTGCTTGTTGGCTTTTAGAGGTATCCCTTTTCAATTAGGTAACAAGATAAATTATGCTATGGCAGAATATGAGAGAGAGAGCCAAAGCATCCAGTGACTTTAATTTCAGTTCTGATCACCTTTTATTGCCTTTTTGAGAGTCATAACATGTTCATATATGTGACAGTAACAGCACAGCATGTATGTGGTAGACTGGCTGGATTTCCTGGGAGCTCTCCATGTACTCTGCAGAGTGGATCAGTGCTTGTTCTGTGAATGACAGAAATTTTTGTATGAACATCAGGATGAATAAAGCTGTGCCACGGCTTTGGTAGGAGCAACATAGTGTAGTAATTCCAGGAAAACAGGAGTAACCCTTACTTAGTCTCTGAAGTTCCAGGTGGAAAAAAAGAGGCTGTATCTGAGAAAACTGAGCTTGTGGTAATTTTGTTACCATCTCATCTATAGGCTTTTTCATCAGATACGGCATTTCATCAGGTGTTCCACAGTTTGAAGTCCACTTGAAAGTTCATCTTGCTTTGACAGCTTCAGCTTTGGTAGACTTACTGTAGCTCTCCTGCTAGTATTTGTAGAGCTATGCATTGTAAGTAAATGGGAAGGACCACTGTAGGATTGAGCATTTGGTATACTGCTTTGTGTAGCAGGATGCGTTAGCGCTTAAGCAGCTTTCTCTTCTGCCAGAAGCGGACATATTGCGAAGAGGGCTCACCCGTGCTCTTAAGAGGAGGGGGGAATTGGCTGTGGTGGTCAGTGGGGCCTGCCTTTGGCAAACCTCCAGCTTTGCTGATAAAACTCAGAGAAGTCTTCATCAGCAGGAAAGTCTAGTCTGTGCCCCTGCCTGTGGAAGAGCGAAGGTTGCAATTCTAGCACAGCAGAAGTGCTAGGAAATAGTCCAGCTCTGTCTGTTATAACACTATTTCTCCCTCTTACAACTGTATGTGGGTTTAGTCCGTGTAGAATTATACACCTAAATCCGTGTAGAATTATACACCTAAATCCAAAGCAGGGAATTGTAATTCCAATATCTTTTTAGCTCAAGAGTATATTTAACATATCAAGAAGATGAAAGGTCGTTATTGTATTGACATTTTGGGAATCTCAGAAACAGAATTAACTCCCTCTGTCTTCAACACCAAAGACTTTTTAATGCCATCATACTTTACATCTGTTTCTACCCTGCTTTCCCACAGAATATAAACTCTAACTCAAAATTACAGTCTTCATCTTCAAGGCTGAGTAATTGCTTTGGGCTGAATTTTCTATTATGCAAGTCAAGTTCCTCTTCATAGATAAGTCTGCTTTCAGTCAGTCACGCGGCTTCAAGTCAAGAGCCCTCTAAACTAAAAGCCATTAAACATTGCCTTCCAAGTGCAGGCTGCAGACAAATCTGTCTTCTCATTAAAAAAAAAAAAAAGCCCTGCCAAATCAAATTTAAGAAGACAATAAAAATGAAGTGTATCTTGCATGGTAAATTGTGTCCATACATATTCCTTGGTGTATGGCTAGAAATTGGTCAGAAACTTAGAGAATGAGATAGCACAGACTTCCGAAAGGGCACCAAAAATTTTTCTTAGATTCACATATAGTAACTATAGCACTTATTCTCTGGTTTTGTGTGGATCTCATCTCATAGAAAATATATGTACGTACTGGGCCTTTGTGTATAGGTAGGGTGGGCTTCCCAAAAGTATTCAAAGAGTATGAGTTTCTGTCACACTTGTGAAAAATCTGACATTCTCAATCAGTTTCTCATATATCAGTCAGGTGTAGAAATTTTGGTAAAATACCTTCTTTCCCTTTTCCAGTTAAAGTTACCATTGCCTCTTTTCTGCAGAAGGTGATCTTATGGATTGCGATGGTAAATCAGACTCCAGTCCGGAACGGGAAGCTGTGGATGATGATACCAAAGTGGCAGAAGGAGCTGATGGGATTAAAAAAAGGAAGAGAAAACCATATAGACCTGGTAGGATACAATAATTTATGTGGTTATGTGTCCCTTTTTTTGTTTTAACACTTATTTTCTGTACAATAATAAAAAAGATACTAAAACCTAGCATTGAATTCTGAAGTATTCTGTTGTGAATTGTAGAGTTTAGATTTTTACCCTGGTCTGTTAAGACAATTTTTAGTCCTCTTACCAAAATACATTTCCAAAGGTTGCTGCTCAGCAGTACGACTGTTCTTAGTGTGCTTTCAGTCATTGGTCTCTTCCTTGTATTGATTCTTAGCATGATATGAAAACTTACTGTATTTCTATAACTGATGAAGGCCAGGGGTTTTTTTTGTGTATGTTACGTAGATCTGGCAATATCTGAACTTCAGAGAATTCTTTTTGTGGATATCTTATTTTCTGAAACACTTGATGAGGGTAATTTACTAAATTTTGCAGTTGATGTGGCAGTGAATTTTAATTAATTCAGTTTTTGGATAAATTCATTTATTTTAATTTATCACTGCAGTCAACTCTTAATTATCTTGTCTGTGGATTAACTTGATGTGTCCTGTGTGCAGACACACTTGAACCATCTCCAGGCAGAAAAAGCTAGAAGTACATAACCGACTCTGTAGAAAATAGCTGTCATACATTAGGACTAAAATTGAACCCACTTACTAAGCTCTGCTGAAACCCTGCCTGGCTTTTTGAAGAGCCCCTGTCTCACGTACCTTGATACGTCTTAGAATCTGTGTTTATATGTTGGGTTTGTGTTTCACTGTGTGGCCTCTGACTACTGTGGATAAGAAGTTGGTTGTAGTGTTTACAATCACAAACACTGTTTTGGCCAGTCACACCTATCCTGCTTGCTGTAACAGGCCATAATAGAAAAGGAGAACAGAGGCAGTGAAATGACTGAGGAGGTGAAGGCAAGGAATGCAGTAAAGGAAGGAAAGGAAGCTGAACTTACAACAGGTTTCTCTTGCTTCTCTCTCAGTAGCTAAATAGAGCTCTGCTACCTTTTACCCCCCTCCACACATCATTTCCCACACCACTGTGTAAGAGCCCTGTCTCAGCAGGTCATGCCCATGTGTACGTATATTCTTTCCATCATGAACCCACCCGGGAGAGATGGTGGTACAAACCCACATTGTTTAAAGAGGTTTCCTTTTTTTCTGTAAGTAATGTACCTCAACAAGCCATTTATTTCTACTGCTGGGTCCTCAAGAGAAGAGAATTTCATTTGCTCAGAGTGGTTTTGGGTCATAAGTTGAGCAGCCATCTGTTAGTTTTCTGCAGCCAACAATTTCCCTGAAAAATGAAACAAATCTGAACCTGATGCATGTACATACATACACACCAACTGTTTCATAGAACAGTTAGTGTTGGAAAGGACCCTGAGATCATCTAGTTCCAACCAACCTGCCATGGGCAGGGATGCCTCACCCTGGACCATGTTGCCCAAGGCTCTGTCCAGCCTGGCCTTGAGCACTGCCAGGGATGGAGTATTTACCACTTCTTTACTGCAAAAAGATCAGGAGCACTGCAGTCAATCTCTAGTGAAGGATTCTGGGATTTCAGGCAGTATGATGTTCATTAATTATCTTTTTATTTTGTGGTATGTCCTTCTTTAGTATTCTGTAGAGTTGTGGGCTCTCTACAGCAATTTGTAGAGTTTTTAATGGTCCTTTGAGATCCTTTAGTAGGTTTCATTTAGTAGATTGACTTCTAATTTGAGCAGTTCATTAGCCTGCCAAGGGATGAAAAAAAATAACATTTGAAAGTTGACAAGTTTGGTGATTTGAACTTCTTGTAGGTGTTATAAAGTCTGAAAACTCTGATCCTTTTTGATAATTACATATATACCCACGGAGACATTCAAATTCATAAATATTTCGTAAAACTCAATGAAAACTCCTTAAATCTCGGATTCATTCTTAGACCTTTGCAGATGCAGTAGTTCCCTTTGCCTGCAGAATGGTCCTGGCTGTCATTCTTACTATGAAACATAGTTTTAATCAATATACTGAATTTTTGCTTCCTTGTTAGGTATTGGGGGATTTATGGTACGTCAGAGAAGTCGTACTGGGCAGGGGAAGACTAAAAGATCACTGTCCAGGAAAGATTCTTCTGGATCTGTTTCTGAGCAGTTGCCTGGCAGAGAGGAAAGTAAGTGCAGAAATTTGTTTTTAAACTTCTGTTCATGCTTAAGGTAGTAAAAATAATGCAACTCATCAACATGCAGTTCTTTCCAGAGATGTACAACAGAAAACATTTTTTGTGTTTGTCATAATGGTTTTATTAAGTCAACCGAAAATACTAATTCCTACATACTTGTAATTTCAGTAAAGCCCATGATTTAGAAAGAAACTGAAACGACGAATTGCAGGCTGTCGTGAGAGATACATAGTGAGAATTACAAGGACTGCTGTATTGTGTCAGAGCACTGTTTAGCCTAGCTTTGACCAGTAAAAGACAGAAAAAAATGTAAAAAATGAGGTAGGTTTAGAGCAGTTCTCTTTCTGATACACCTTCCACCAGAAGTCCTGATCCAGAGGTTTTTTGGACAATCAGTTTTAATATTCAGTGTTCAGTGTTCCACTAATGTGTCTGATATTTTTATGTATCTGTTTAAGCTCTGGAAAATTCTGTATTGGTGAGTTCAACAATATGCTGTTATTGTTGGATGAAGAAATAATTCCTTCTTATTTTAGACTGGATATCTGAGAGTTTCATAAGCTACCTTTGCATTTTATGTTATAAAAGATTATTTTTATGAAAATCAGTACATATTAATTTATAATACAGAAAGATTTTGTAAACATGTATCATATTCTCCCATCAGTCGCTGTCTTTTCCAGGGCTGAAGAATCCTACTCTAGTCTCTTTTCTCGTATCAAAGCCATTTTAATGACTGATACTTTAATACTTAGCAGATTGGGCACCTAACAAGAAGTTCGATTTTGGTTTTTGGGCCTTGTTCTCTTACTTGCTGTATGTGATCAGAGTAAATTACTTCATATGTCTAGATTTGTTCACACTATCTAATCTAGAAAATATTGAGGTAACATTAAGATGAGATGTAGAGTATGTTTAGGTCAGAGCCTGTTTCCTGTAAAGGTTGGCTGATGTCATCTCAGAAGACTTTGATTTCTCTTGTCACTCTCTGCTGTCTGTTTAGAGGCAGATCAGCCTCTTGCTATATATTTGTACAACGTGGTGGAGGCTGGATCTTTACCACAACGTCCAGGGACATTAAAAACTAATAGTTAAATTTTGTCCTTACTTGCATTTGTAGAACTACTGTATGAAGCCAACAAATGTTTATTAGTGCAATTCAGTATTCTATCTAGGTCCCCTGTTGCGATAGAGTTCTTACTTTCTCTTTAATATCAGTGTTAGAGATATGCTTTTCTGCTTTGTAGATGTTATTTCAGTGTAGTATATTATGTTGTTTCAAGTAGTGCTGAAAATTTTGCTTTGAAGTTTTTCTTGTCTATAGGGATCTGCTCCTTTAAGTAAAAAAAAAATAAATAAATTAATTGGCTAAAAATTATTTCCCCATTCCGCCTAACACTACAATGCATATTGTTAAAAAGCAGTATTCTTAAACAAGTATTCTTCAGTTAAATGTTGGAGCTTCTTTTTGTCTGCTCAAGCATAGTTGCTTTGTTAAGAAGAAAGCAACCCCAGATGATGTTTGTATGTTTTAAATCATGGTAGCTTGCTGAGAGCCTGCTTCTCAGCTGCCGGTACTCATCAGCCTTACCAAGCGTTTTGCTGCTTTTGTTGTGTTCTCCCTCTTTTCTCTGCAAAAGCTCATTCTCAAACAATGCAGAAGCCATGGTGTTGGTGAGCTTCATTCTACTTGCAGTCCTCCAGATACGGTACAAGAGATTACTGTAGTATAAAGCATAGCTGATTTTACTTCCACAATAATACAGTTTCTTTTATAACTTCCCAGGATCTTTAACTTGATGTAATTAGCTTTGCCAGGGCAAACTAGCAGGACTTAAAAAGTCCTGATTTTACCTGCAGTGTTTTCCCTCGTCTGTTGAAATAAAATACTGAATGATTGATGAGCACTCTGTGCTTTTGTGTTTATTAGAAGCAGTGCCACTTTGGAATATGATAGCTGAATAAATGTATGATTTTTCTTTAAGGGCTTCCTTATAGATTTCTTTTTTCAGTCTGTTCATTATTTATATGACAGTCTTTTTCTCAGATTAAAAAAATTATTACTTCTAATTTGAGAAAAATTAGTGTATAAAATGAAAGGTGATTAATGTGTAGCTCAGCATTGGTGATTCAAATTCTTAGGTGACTTGGAGATATCAAAGTTAAAGGTCTGTCTTCAGCCACTGAGGTGTACAAGGTAACAGCAATGTGAGCAGTGTCACATATGGTATTCCTTATTGCCAGAGCCCAGATGATCAGGTGGCAGTTCACAGCTGGCTGGATAAAAGCCACCTGTACAATTTATCTAGAGTGAGATTCAGTACACCTTTTCACCCAGATATATTAGGTATACTGCCACTGTACCTGTAGAGCAAGATACCAAGTATTTTATTTATTTGTGCCTGAATGTTACCGTTTAGGTTGGACAGAACAACTACCAGACACTCCAGTTGAGGAGTCCACCCCAGCTTCAGAAAGCACTGAGAAAATAAAAAAGCGTTACAGGAAAAAGAAAAATAAGCTTGAAGAAACCTTTCCTGTCTACTTGCAGGTAAAGCTATTGGTATACTCCTTGTTTAAATCTATTTAGAAACCTGATCTTTACATGTGGATTTGTACTTCATTTAAACCATTAATATTTTCTTTCTGTTCCCAATTTATCCTTCAGATTAAATGGGTTTTCTGTAAAGAATGTTTATAATTGTACAGAAAGCTGTATATTGTATTAGATCTCCAGTCCTCTGCTGTTATTTCTCACTGTATAGATCTTTACTTGTTCTGAGAGAGGAGGCGGGGGAGGGGGGAAGAAGCCTGTCTTTTCTCTTTGAACTGACATGTGACGTTTCACCGTTCAGCTCTGTAGATGTCTTAGCCTGATCATGTTATTTTCTCAAGATACTGATTTTTCTTTTCTGAGGATTATAGAGCATGATTTGGTAGGGGAAACTTGTCTTCCTGACTGTGGCTTTACGTGCCCTGTATCTCCCTGCCACAACGATCTCTGCTCTTTCCCCCCCTTTATTTCAGTAGTGTCCCTAGCAGGTAAGAGGTAGCAGTTATAGATAATAACCAGGATATTAATGGTGACTGAGCAACTTTCAACCAGTTTATAAACTCACTGGCTTAGATGTGTCTCACACAGAGAATATTATTTGTCTTGCTCTTCTCCTCAGCCACTTTTTTAATGAAAACTTCATTATCTTGGAGATGTTCACCAAATGTCGTGACAAAGACTATATTGGGATTGAAAGCAAAGAACTGACAGAGAGGCAGAACAATCTCTGTCTAAAAATAATTTGTATTTTGTAAGTGGGGAAGTGAGTTGGAAAGAAAATTCTTAAGCAACATTTCCTTTGGATTAATAAGGATAAGGGGTGTTTTTCTTAATGCATGTTTTGCTCGTGTAAAATAGAGTATTTCTTAGATTATTCTTTTGCTCTTGTTGAATAACTGGTACTGGGGAAAAAAAAAGCAATCTTCAGCTTTATTTTAGTGTCTATATCCTAAATCAAAAATTTAAAGACTACATACAAACAGAAGAAGTTCTTATATAAGGAATAAAAATTAGCTTTAAAATTTGATAGATTGTTGTCACAGTACTGAGGAAGAGATACTGCTATATTGGCAGACATGTGAGACTGAGAGTGTGTTTTTATATTTCTAGTAATCACTGGCTTTTAATTTCAACTTTGTCGTTTACCCAATAGATACAGTGTTCTTCCTACATTAAATCATTTTGTCTTCTTTGCAGGAAGCTTTCTTTGGGAAAGACCTACTAGATACCAGTAGACAAAACAAGATGAGCCTAGATCATTTACCTGAAGAATCGCTTCAACTCTCATGTAAAACAAACCTGACCACCAATTTCCTGGATCCTTCATCTGATCCCCTTCTTAGCTCAACCTCCACTCCAGCTCAGGCAAAACTGGGACCTCAAGGTATGAAAAGCTAAAGTTAGTGATAATTCAGTAGTCTCATTTTCTTGTTGCCACTGCGGCTTTTCCACTCTTTCCTACTTTACATCAGATAAACATTGTGAGAATTTTTCAATGTTCTGTGTATTAGCTGTCCTTGTGAGGTTAAGTTATGTTGATAATTAGTGATGTTCAGCTTGAGGACTCCAGCTGTTTCAAAAAGAGCAGTGGATAGCACAGTTGCCACTTAATGCACATTTGAAACTCCTTGACTGTAATGTCCATGTCTATAAAATTCATGAAAATTAATTCTGTGTAAGAATAAGCATACAGATCCATTATAGAAGACAGAAGTGCTCTAATTAAAAGATATTTTTAGTAGTCTATTGAGTATTAGCTGAATGAGTATCATCCAACTTGTATTTTCTTTAATGTCTTAGATTGTTTTAGGTTGCTGATCTCCTCAGAGATTTTGGTTCACATTTTCTTTCTGGACTTTACCCCTTCTAGGTGAAGTTTATAGCCACTGGGCAATCTTCTGCTATTGCAAAACCTCGCTGGAGTTACTGCTGAGAGTTTTGCAAATAGCTAGAGGATTGTAAAGTGCTGCTGAAAGGGCAGCTTCACACAAAGGAGCAATTAAAAGGAAAAACCTTGCTGTCCCCTCCAAATTATT
The DNA here is from genome assembly GCA_028858755.1 of Ara ararauna. Classification (NCBI taxonomy): domain Eukaryota; kingdom Metazoa; phylum Chordata; class Aves; order Psittaciformes; family Psittacidae; genus Ara; species Ara ararauna. The sequence continues at coordinate 107,889,411 of CM054377.1, read as the reverse complement.
CTTTTACTCCATGTGTCGTAGTTTATGCTGTTAGCTAGAGGTATTTTACCAATCTGTGTCTTTTAAAAACTGTTACTATTTCTTGTGTATATTAGTTAATTTGCAGCTTGTGTTTCAGCTCATCCTCACAAGGTTTTTCATCTAAAAATATTTACATATATTGATAAAGTTTCCCATGTCTGGAGTCATTTGAAGAAAGGTCAATTATTTGTGATTGTTTCTCAGTGAAAATGTGCCAAATTAAAAGCAAAAGGCTACATTATAATTGAACACTGATTGTTACACAATTGAAATATTGGGTAATAGGGAGCGCAGAAGTTAACTTTCCCTGAAGGGAAAACTGCTGTGAATGTAGTGTTTCCAGATCTGTATTTCATTGGTTCCAATACTACGAGAAGATACACTCTCACAGACCTTTTTCTACCCCAGCATTCTTTTGAAACCAGAGAAATACAGATTCAGAAATCTTTAGTGGCCTATGCAACTGCAAGATTAAAATCACTAATGATCCTGTATTATGGTAGTATAAAGTTTTAGAAATTCATGAACTTGAAGTTAACCTAATGTTCTACATTTCCAAAATCTGAAAGGATTTTTTTTTTTTGTAGAAACCTATTCTTTATAAATAAGGCAAGTTGCAAAACTGTCATTTCCTCTTCTTTTTATTCAGAAATAAATCATAACAAGTTGACAATAAATAAATCACGAGCAAGAGTTTTAGTGGATAACCTACTGTCTTTCCCATTTTATATATAAGAGACTCAAAGGACAGTGCTTTCTGGTTATGGGAATGTTCTCAACAATTGTCTCTCAACCTCTCAGTTTTCCAGCTAAAATTGTGTCCAGACGGAGCTGTTTGTTGTAGCTGGAGCACCAGTGGGTGAAGTCATCTACCAGTATTGATCAGTTCCAGTGCAATTTTTCTTAACTCTTTCATTGTGAGTTTGTGAGAGACAGTAATTTCCACAGTAGCATCCACACGTGTGAAACAGATTCATTATGAGTGGCAGAGACCCTGGAAAATGCTGAGCTAGCAACAGTCACATCTCCCCTTCTGGATTGTATTGCAGAGGAGCTGGAGGTGGGAACAATGTCCCAGAGCACCTGTGATATTGTCGGCATTTTGGTACAGACCTGGCTTTGGAGCAGAAACAGCCTAGATTGCTTTATTGTCTGCACTGGGGGCCTGTAGGGCTGTGTTGTTACTGACCTTGCTGTTCTCCTACAGTGCCATCTTCCACGAGTGTTGACTCAGTGACAGTCCTTGCTTAATGGGATAGGTCTTTTCCACAAGGAAAGTATTCTCTTGGAAACGTCACTTCTTTAATCCCAGGATTAAGGGTTAGATATACTTGTTATTTATAAGTTCTTACAAGGAGCTCTGAAGCAGCTAAAAAAACTATCCTTTTGCTTTTCAGCCTGTGCATAGGACTGCTAGGGAGTAGAACAGTGTGGTGTGTTCAACCTGCTCATGAACTGGCAGTGTGTTTCAGTGACATGTTCTGAGACTGTTCTTAGGGCTTGGTTAAGGGTACCTGAAACGTTTGCTAAACAAGGTTGCAATGGTGATAGGGATAGCCAGAAGAGGGTTTTTGCAGTCCTTTGTTTATTATTAATTTCTAGTAACTGTGACTGAAATGAGCTTTAGGCTTCCAGTCCTGATTTCTGTGTGGCAAGAATGTTGCAGTTTCTGTTTTCAGTTATAAGGCTCACCTTTCCTGTAGTTTTACAAGTGGCACCCTGCACAGTGTATTCTGCATGGGACCAACTCTTGAAATCATTTCCAGCAGGGTACTAGAGCAAAGTGTGAAGGCTTGCTCACAGAGCACCAAATCTCCAGGCTTTCCCTGGCTGTTGATATGTTACTTGAAGGTGGTGTCTGGGATCTGTTGCATCCTGACTAATTTGAGGACTGTCTGCATCTCTCTTGTGTTTCTTGACCTGGGTGTCTCTAATGAAAAAGAGGCTACTTGGTGAGGTGGGCTCTGTCAGGGCTCTGGCAATGTGATCTTTCCTTTTACTTGAAATAGCTTAAATTAAGTGTATTTTTTCAAGGGATGCTAGAAAAGTAATCTCTTCAGGTAGGGTCTCCAGGGAATGCTGAAGAGATTCTTCATTGACAAAAGGAGAGGAGTTGTCTGAGTCTCTGCAACTGATTCAAATGCTGCTGGGATAATTTATAACTAGATCTGCTATTGCATTATTAAACATCTTTGGGTGGCTGCAGCCTTGGAAGAGGCATTTTTACTCTTTTAGAACTTCATAAATAAATAAAAGTAAATGCATTGGAGGAATCCAGATCACAAGATAACAGTAGAACTGTGCTGTCTTAGAGATCCAGCATTACAAGCACATTATTTTCCTTTTTGCTTTGTCTTAGTTTGCATCTCCATTCTGAAAGAGTCAAATTAATGAGCAGTATTGAGCTATTTGTTTGGCAGCAGATGTCAACCAGCTATTGATTCTGATCTGAAGCAGCTGCCTAAAGTGATTTAGTTGTTTCCAAGATAGTATTTAGCTCATGGAATTAAACCATGGAAAAAATAGAAGCAAAATGTGAAAATAATGCTTTAGAATAGATGTCTTACATGAGACTTATGGATCAGAGAGTCTAGCCCTCTGCTGTCATCAACACTCAGCCTTTTTATAGACTTAACAAGCTCCATTTTGAAAGCAGGAAGCTTTTTTCCAACCTATTAATCTCATTTGAAGTCCATTACAGCATCTGGTTGCCTTAATAGTTAGGAGCCCTCTAATTTGAAGCCTGAATTTATTCATGGCCAGTTTGTAGCTACGGGTGGTAAAGCCTTCAGTTTTAACTTTTCACCTGAGTTCTTTCTAGCTACTTATGCAATATATTTATATTCAAATTTGAAGTTGAATTTTTAGGGACTGTTCCCAAGCACATTACTAAGGGCTGTGGAGAAAAACACCATAATATAAAATGCTGCAGAAGAATTAAAGGCTGCTAATACAGTCTCAGTGCTTCCTTCACAAAGGCTTTTTTATAAATCATATTTACCTGCCTTCAAATAGGAATTCAGGAAATTTACGGAATAGCTAGAGTCAAGCCTTTTCCTGTCAGCCAGCTGAAGTCATTAACATCACCTTGCAGTGCCTGGTGTTAGTTAATTGCATAATTAGACCAAATTGCCACAACAGCAACTAGGTTCTGTTTAAAACCTTACGTTTCATAGGACTTTTTATCAGGTGCACAAAACCATTACACCCACAAATAGATGTGGTTTTGAGGCACTCTTTAATACATCTAGTGGCAAACAAAAATAATTTAATTAGAATGAAACCATCTTGTCTGCATTATGAAGGAGAAAAATAAACAAGCAAAATAGTAAGATGAACTAAAAATACTTTCTTGTTGACTTTCAGTAAAGGTAGAAGGGAAGAGGGTTGACTCTAAAAGAGCAGAAGGAACTTCTAATTCGTTGTAGAATTTAGCAGTTTGGAATGTAGCCTCATGATACAAGTAAGTCCTTGGCACCAGACCTCTGAATTAAGCTAGAAATACTTTCCTGGGGCACTTGGGTTGTAACAGTGGGAAAGGTACATGTACATGTGCAAAATTTGTTTGTTCTTTGACTTTCTGGTCACTCTTCAACCTGCCCATGTTTGTTTTCCACATTATACATGTGGAATATGATTCATATTAATCCCTTTTCTCTGTTTAAATATATGCATATTTACAATCTCAGCACGTTTCATTCATCTGGCAATGATTGCTCATGTGGTCAGCATAAATTTTTTCTGAAAAATATTTTTCTTAACTTTTATTTATTTGCCAAACAATTTTCTTCAAGTGTTGCACCTCTGTTATAGTCCTAAAAACCTAGTTAATAAAACCACGTAGGCCATTTGGAGTAATTTCTTTCTAATGAATTGGATGTCAAGAAGATAATCATATCCAGAATTTATTATTTAATATTAGATAATTTATTGCTAGGACGAGACCAGTTTTTCCTAGACAGCAGCCAAACATGACATTTCTACCTCTGGCTGTTCTCACTTCTTCGTGATTTTTTCTGATCTTAAAAATAGCATCTCCAATTTCCATTTACTTAATACTGCTTCTGACTCGTAGATTTTTCTTCCCTATTAGGGTGTAGTAACTGGTTACTCTGAAGTCTCAAGAAAAATAGTGGTGGTAAGAGAAGTAACTGATCCAGTTTCTTGCCTTTTTTCTTTTTTAAATACAACCTATTTGTTGGCTTTTATATTCACAGGCCTTTGTGTCTTAGAGGTTGCAAGTTCTCACTAGGTCTTAGGGTTTTTTTTCCCCTAAAATCATCCAGTTATTCTTCCACATGACTGATTACATTAATCACTTTCACTGTATTAAAAAAAATAATCAACAGTGTAAGCATGTGAAAATGGCTACAGCACTGACTGGGAGGTTGTGCTAGTCAGCATAGCCTCTTACCCCAGAGTGGCTTGCAGTACAAATTACACAAGTTACACATGCTATAGAAGAACCTTATAGCCTGGTAAATCTGTGTCTGAGTTTACAGCTCAAGCTATAGTACATCACCGGAGTCATGTATAAATGCCAAATGGTTGATTTTATTTATTGCCTCTTACACAGGTAGCACCGATGATCCTTTAGCTGATCTTTCTGAGGTCTTAAATACTGATGATGATATTCTTGGAATACTTTCTGATGATCTGGTAAAGTCTGGAGATCATTCAGGTATGTATGTTTGTAAGGTCTATCTGGTATTTGTGTGCTTTTTTTCCTTCTTTGTTATAAATGTATTTTTATATCTATAGGTTATATTGTAGGTAATTTCAGATACAGTTTTCATATCTTAAGAGTACCTTGGTTTGAGATGATTTTGTTGCCTCCTACCAGTAAAAAAAAATCCCCAACCTTTCAACATTTTATTTTACTTGTCTCTTCGCTTTGCTTCCCAAGAGAGAATAAAATGTAGCTGCTGTTGTCTATCATACCTGCGTAGCTTTTTTTCAGCATGCAGCTTTTTCTTTACTTTTTTTTTGTTTTCATGTTATAATCATCCATTTTATCTGGTTTGGGTCCTGTAGGTCTTGATTTATGCACTTTCCAGGTTGAGAACTCACCCTCCCCATTTGGTAAGAAACTAAACAATGGATGATCCATGGTTAGAAGTAGTTATCTTTCTTAGTGGTTTTAGCTGAAAGAACTGCATGTGTAGAAACTAGTATTCCTTTACTGTGTCACTAATTCATGCTTTCATTTTCCACTCTTTTTGTGGTGTGTGAGTCTAACACAACCTATAAACTGCACTTTGCATTGAAGAGTACTGTATAAGGTTTTGTTATCAGCTTTTAAAAACCTTCCCTGGGTTTTTGTGTTTCATGATACAAAACCATGCATTTTCTTGCTGCCACTGTGCTATTACTTCTAGTAGTAGTGTGTAGTTTTTATCATAGTGGTATCTTTCATAAATAAAAAGCATTTTAACAATGTGAATATATTAAAGCATGATTAAAGCAGTAAGCATCAATCTTTTTATTTCCACTGGTTGATGATTCATCACTTTATCTAAAACACAGGTTGACAATAAGTGGAACAGCATGTTTCATTATCTTAAATTTAGTTTTATTTGGTATCTAACACAGAAATATATTTTATATACTGAAGTGTGTAGTTCGTTTGATTTTTTTTTTTTCCAAAGGCCTTTCTTGTCTGATTGATTTATTGGCTTATAAAGGATGTTGGGAAGTCTGTGTAGTCAGTTACAGTACCAACAAATCATTCTGTCTGATGTAAAGTAGAATATTCAGTAGTTGTTTTTTAAACAGAAACTGCTATAACTTGTTTTATATTGACTACACTTCAACAGCACTGCAGTAGATATTTAATCATAGAATCATCATAGAATTGTTTGACTTGAAAGGGACCTTAAAGCACATCCAGTTCCAACCCCCTGCCATGGGCAGGGACACCTTCACTAGACTGGGTTGCTCCAAGCCCCGTCCAGCCTGGCCTTGAACACTGCCAGGGATGGGGCAGCCGCAGCTTCTCTGAGCAACCTATCCCAGTGCCTTGGCACACTCATAGTGAAGAACATCTTCCTTATAGCTAATCTAAATCTACCCTCTTCCGGTTTAAAGCTGTTCCTCTGTGTCCTTTCCCTACCTGCCCTTGCGAAAAGTGCTTTCCGAATTTCTTGTATTCACTAGCAATGCTTTAGGCACTGGAAGCTGCTCTAAGGTCTCACTGGAGCCTTCTCTTCTCCAGGCTGAACAAGCCCAGCTCTCTTAGCCTGTCCTCATATGTAATATTAATGTATTTTATGTAATTTTGTAATGTGAAATGTAATATTAAGGTAATTAATGTAATATTATAAGAAAAATTGAATGAACCTTATCTACATGAGGATGAACCATATTCACCACTGATGTGATTGTTTTAAATTGTGAAGAATAGCTATATTGGAACTATACTTAAAACTATGCAATCAAAAACGTGCTGTACCTAAACTCAGTAGTCTTATTTCCCATTTTTCCAGTCATATTCTATTCAGTTAATATTCCTTAAACAGTAGAGTAAGATGGAGGTAAACAGAAGGTGATTTTGTTTGATTTTTCTTATGAATGTTGTATTTTGTCTTACCTTTCAAATCTTAGAAAGTCTTGGTTTAGTTGATAGCTCGGCTCTAAGAAGAAGGAAAAGTTTTATGCTCTTTATTCTATGTCAATAAATTTTACTATTTACGTCTAACTGAGCATTCCTTTCTCCTCCAGCTGGATTGGATATCGGTCCCATCTCTGATGATCCTTCTTCTCTGCCTCAGCCAAATGTCAACCAGAGTTCACGGCCATTGAGTGAAGAACAGCTGGATGGAATCCTCAGTCCAGAACTAGACAAAATGGTCACAGATGGTAATTTTTTTTGTCCTTGATCTTGGTCTTCTAGAAAATGTTAGTAAAAATCCTCCCTTTTTTTCTCAAATTACTTACCTATGTATTTTAACATACCTATTTAGACTTGGTTGCAGAATTAAAATTTATTGCCCCTTTTGATGATTCCTCATTCTGTGTTGTGTTTATTTTGTCCAGGCGCTATTCTTGGCAAACTGTACAAAATCCCAGGTACGTGTTCTAATCTTAGTTGACTTTCATAGAACACAGTTTGTAAACAGTGCCAGCCAGCTCATGGACAATGTTTTTGCAGAGCTAGGAGGAAAGGACGTTGAAGATTTGTTCACAGCTGTGTTAAGTCCAGTAACCACGCAGCCAGCTCCTTTGCCACAGCCTCCACCTCCACCACAGCTTATGCCTTTGCACAGTCAAGGTATGTTCCTCTGTTACTTCTAAAAAAGCAGCCCGGTCAGGATAGTTGTGTATATTTTAAATACTGATGTGAAAGTGGGATGTGCCTTACTTTCTGCAATTTTAAACTGGTGGAGTGCCATTGTTAATTTATGAAATATGATTCTAAAACTGTTCTGAAGGGGGTATGTGATTAAAATGCACATAAATATTGCTAATAGAAAAGGACATTTATTTCAGATTTTCATGATGTATTAGAGCTTTTATTTTAGCTGACACTTTTTAATAGTTTTGAAATTTGTCTGTGATAAGGCATGTATCCGCTCTTCTGACTTTACTCTTTAATTACTTGTGAGTAGCTCCTCAAGGGCAAGACAAGAGTATGTGTGGCAATGTGTTACTGAGTCTTAATTTCCTTTAAAAATTCAGTTTGACATGTTAGCCAGTCCTACCCAAATAACGCTCAGAAGGCTGAGTAATTTTGGAATGTACCAGAGAGATTATAATTTATTTTCTGTGTTGCTACTAAAATTATCCAGAGTTAATACAGGATATTCTTGTTCTTATATTGAAAGCAAGGGGCAGGTTGATTTTATTTATTGTTGTTACCAGTGGAAATAATTTTATTTTATTTAGCAGTATGTATAAGCAGAAATAAATGCACTCTTTTCCCATCAGACATCACCTCTAGAGAGTTTTCACCGAGCTCATGTGCCAATTCTGTTATACTGGCACTACAGAAAAGTAGTATGCAGATTGATTTCACCAGTTAATTAATCATAAGAGGAAAAAAGATTGATTTCCTAGTTGGATGAATTTCCGTAAAAAAGAAAAACTTCAAAAGTCTTAGAAAGGAGAGAGTTTAAAGCAAATAATGAGATGATTTAAAACAAAAGATAATATAGCTATCATTGCCTATTTCCCAGTTACTTGAGTACTTGAAGATAAGTTCATTTGAGCTCTGTCGGATTGTTTAACTTCCCTCTGTGAGTACTGCCACAATTACAAAGTTTTAGATTCATAATTTGGTTCAGTTACGGTGTAATGATCCACATGTTTCTGTGAGATAAATGCTTCAATAACGGGGAAGCTTGCATCAAGTTTCAGCAATTTCAGATAAACTTAATGCTCTCTTCTCATAAAAACATGTGATCCTACAGTGCAAACCCCAGGCCTGACTCTCCATGCTGTTTGCCAGGTCTTCACAGTTAATGTATGCTGTCTATTTAGTAGCTATAATAAAGGACGTTCTCTTAAATTTTTAGTTATTTTCATCCAAATTATACTTGCTGCATAGTGTATGTAACCTGTAGATCAGAAGGCAGTCTCCTAAAGCATGAGTAATGATACAGTCATCCTACAGAAGCATCTACCTCCTGAGCTACTTCTACACTTGTAAGAAAATACTGGGACAAAAGTTATGACACTTAGGTGACAGGGATTCAAAGGCCAGTGTTAATTATGTGTAGGAACATCTGCAAATACCATCTGCTGGAATGAATCTGCCTGTGCCACATTTGTAATATTGTAATCAAATAAATAAAATTTTCTGCTTTTGTACTGCTAGGCTGGACATTTAATTAGAAAATGCTGATGCTTATTTGACTAGATTTATCTGTTTCATTGGTTACAAATTGGGGAGTTTGTAGCTAATGAGGATTACTTTGGTATGCTGCTCGGAAGTCTCAGAAGGGGTGATGTTTAATTCAGGTGCCTAATGATAATTCTGCAAGGACTGAAACCAGCTTTGTTCCATGCTTGCTGCTTGGATCTGCATATAACAAGTATGACAGACATTAGCCTTTAAGAATATACTTTAATATTAAGTGCAGTTTCACAGCACGGGCTGCTGCAAAAGTCTTGGGAATCCATTAAAAAATCCCAGATTTTCCAGACAAGAAAAAAAGGGATGTGATACCATAGAAAAGAATCCCTTAAACTTACAGGGAAGCAGTGTAAACTGATACTTAAAATCTTTTCCAAAATACAAGGTCAGTACAGTTTTTAAGCAGTTATTTTTTCATTAGGCGAGACTGAAAACTTCCACCTCTGCCTTAAAAACAGTCACCCTTTAAAACAGTAATTTAAACTTCTTCTTTCCAGGGGAGAATGCGTTTCCAAGAGTGCCTCTTATGAATGGTCTGATTGGCCCTAATCCTCATCTCCCCCATGCAGCTTTGGCTGCTGGAAGCGGACTGGGCACTTTCTCTCCCATTACACAGCAACCATATACTGATACCAGGTAGGTAAAGATGGGAAAAAAACCCAAACATCTCTTGTTTAGTTTTTGTCATTTGTGGGGTGGTGATATTATTAATACTGTGATATTATTAGTATTTATCTACTTAGGTCTGGACAGCCTCTACGTAAACTTCTGTATTCTTGCAGCCTGTTCACCACTGAAATAACAAACAGAATAAGTACTTTGCTAGTTGGTTGGTTGGTTGGATGGTTGGCTTTATGTTGAGAGCAACCTATATATAAAACAAAACCCTTTTTTGATTTGTCAGGGATAAGAATCCAGCGTTCAATCCAATGGTAAGTGATCCAAACAGCTCATGGGCACCATCTGCTCCACCTTTGGAAGGTGAAGGTGATACAATGTCCAATGCTCAAAGAAGCACCCTGAAGTGGGAAAAAGAAGAAGCTTTGGGTGAAATGGCAACAGTAGCACCTGTTCTCTATACAAATATCAACTTCCCTAACCTGAAGGAAGAATTCCCAGGTGAGTGATTTTACTGAATAAAGTTAAATATTTTGTAGCAATATATGCATCTTCATTTGAAAGAATGTAAAATAGACTTTTCAAAGTCTTGCGGATTAACACGTTTTTTGATTGCAGACTGGACTACAAGAGTGAAGCAGATTGCTAAACTGTGGAGGAAAGCAAGCTCACAGGAGAGGGCTCCGTATGTGGTAAGAACAATTACACCTGCATTCACATACATCCAGCAAACGTATATTTCATTTATAAGGTTTTCATTTGTGGGTTTGTTGGGTTTGGGTTGGTTTTTTTTAATAAATTAAGTTTTAGGGTTAGTGGAAGTTCACTTACTCCAAGAATGCCTTTGTAATTTAACTTCTAACTGAATACTTCTACCTGTGTTCTTTGCTTTTTAGTCCTGGAATAAACTATGTTAGCATTGTGCAATCTAAAGACATGAACTGAGACAATAACATTTGTGGTTCCCATTGCCTCTTTCCTACATTTCATCCATGCCTCAAATCTTATTTGCTCTTTCGTTTTCAACACAGGATCTTACCAGTTTCTTCAGAAGGATAATAACAAATCATTATGTGGCTTTCCTCTCTTTAATCATCCCCTCTCACTAGTCTTTTTTTTCCCATTAGGGTTGCTGAAGTCTTTCACCTGTTGAGCTAACCAGTCCAGAATCATCAGTGCTCACATACCTACTTCCCTCACTTTATTTATTTCTACACCTGTGTTCTTGCCTTCCCCTTCTCCTTCACTACTCACTCTCTTCTGCTGCTTTGTGATGGAAACTTTTGATATCTTCCATGTTGTGGGGAGTGTGAAGGATTCCATTTCTTGCTCCAAAAGCATCCACTTTCTTCACATCTGAGTCAAGTATTTGTAGTAGCTATTTGGAGTTATGTGGTCGTTGACTCCATTCTGTAGAACTTGTACCATTCAAAGGGTGACCCTTATGCTTTGTTCAAATTTCTTGTTGAAGCCTGTCGACATCCAAATCTCCGACCCTGTAGTACATTTGCTAATGATGGCTGGGAAAGTCAGAAAGACTTTTCTTAATTTCCTGACACATCTCCATTCCTGATTCTCATGTTTTCTTTGTTTCTTCACAACAGCAATTGGATGATCATTCTCACTTTGTATGTTTCTGTGGATTTCACGGTGTTATGCTTTCAGTCCCTTAGCCTCTCCCACTACTAATAGTCCCATTAGTGAGCAAATCTGATTTCTGTACATGGGTGACTCAGAGCTTAATATTACCAACATCATCTCCTACTGTCCAAATAAAAAAAAATCCTCTTATCTCTCTGATAACTTTCAGAGGATAAATTGTTACCCCAACCTCAATGTGGGAAGTGCAGTTCTTTATCTTTCTGAGTCCCTTTCTACTTGAAATAATTCTCTGTTGTCTTCTTTTTGTCACAGAGGAATTGTCATCATTCTGCTTTTATTCAGGCCTGTAACTTCAGCACCTTTGGACCTCTATGCCATCTTGTCCATGCTATATTTAGTTGCAGTGATTCCTTCTATGTAGTATTTATAAGACACAATCCATGTACATGGGTGGATTTTTATCCAAGCGCTTATCACTTTACAATTATGTCTATTACTGATTTTTTGTCTTTTTTGTTCATTTTCGAAACATATGCAGTCATATTCCCCTTATTGATATCCAAAAAGCAGCAGCAATAATTATTTCCTTCATGTTCAGGAAGAGGGTGCCTGCAAGTGCGCACACATGGACACAGGAGTATTTGCATAGCAAGAGCAGTTACTTCCTCATTGAAGTGTACTCCTGCATTCAGCTGTCACTAGTGTTCCTGCCATTGTGCTCACAAGAAGCTGCTGCGCTACCTCTCCTGAGGGACTTACACTCTGTGGTGATGAGTAAAGGCCACCTTAGAAATTAAATTCAGAAGCATGTTAGTAAATGATAGGCTTTTTACTTACCTTGGTATGCACAATCCCCTCACAGGGGAAAATGACACTAATTTTTCTGTTGCTGTGACACTGATGCTGTCATCCCTGTCTCTGTTTCATTGTTGGAGGGGAAGGATTAAAGCCTTTTCTGCTAGGCAACCCCTGCTTGACAACTGCAAATAAAAATGTGAAAAAGATGATGTGAGGGTTTAATTCGGAAAAGGAATCACATCCTAGATTGCTGGTAAAACAGAGTCTTTGAAACTTCCATTAAATGCTCTAAAGTGTCAGTATGGTTATAAAATGCCTCATTGAAGAGGAATTGCTGTTCTTCTATCCAATTTTTCCTGATCCATAGGCCCATATCCTATGTTTATACTGCTAACTTAACACATACTGAGATCTACAGAGGCCATTTAACGGAGCAGACTGTATTTTTCTTGTCATTGAAGTTCTCCACATTAGTGGCCTTTATTGATCTAAACATCATCTGCTGTGCTCATGTCTTAAGATTGTAGACCACACCAGTATGTGATTTGAAAAGTAAACTGGTGGAATTCATGCTTTCTTGGCGCAACACAGTACCTGAAGTAGACACTCATAGTGTACAGAAAACCTCTATGCTAATAATTCCTTATTTCTTTCCATGTATGTTAAACACAGAATTTCTATAGACACTAATTGTTTTCAGTTTGGAATGCCTTCTAAAGTGCATATTTATTTTTGGACAAGAAAATAAGGCTAACAACTCTTTATGTTTTTCCAGCAAAAAGCCAGAGATAATAGAGCTGCTTTGCGCATCAATAAAGTACAGATGTCAAATGACTCCATGAAAAGGCAGCAGCAACAGGATAGCATTGATCCTAGCTCACGCATCGACTCTGACCTCTTTAAAGATCCATTAAAACAGAGGGAATCGGAACATGAGCAGGAATGGAAATTCAGACAGGTGCGTTGCATTGAGGCTGTTTTGTTATTTTCTGCATTTTATTGCATTTTTGGAATCTGTTGTAATAAAATCAATTTTAATCTTTCTTTGTACAAGAGTATTAAGTTAGCCAGTCTGCCTAGGAAGAAAATAGATACTATCACAAGAGAAGCTGCTTGTAAGTGTTAGAAATCTTTGTTTTAGAACTTTGACTCTTTGATCTTACATACTATGGAAATAGGTTATGCTTTCACTGTATGGAGTAGTTTGTTTTTTGTATACCCTATATTAAAGTAACCTTGTCCTGCAGACTGCTACTTCAGATTGGGCTGGCTGTCTCTTAAGAGCTCATTTGCCCCACATCAGTGCTGCATCTGTCAGTAACCTTTCATCTTCAGAGTATAAGGTTGGAAAGCAGTGCTGCTCTTTAGGCAGCAAGGAAAATGCTTCTTCCCAGGCAGTCAAGGTGCAAATAGCTAGACCCTCTGCTCTATTTGCATTTGAAATTTGCAGTTTGCAGTTACTTATAATTGATCTTTGGTGCATCCTAACGTTTTAATTACAGATTCAGTCACCAGAAAGAGTTTGTATATCCTGGGCTTAAAAATCTAACCTTTCTCCTCGTAATTTTAAAACAGCAAATGAGGCAAAAAAGCAAGCAGCAAGCCAAAATAGAAGCCACGCAGAAGCTTGAGCAAGTGAAAAATGAGCAGCAGCAACAGCAGCAGCAACAGCAGCAGCAGCAGTTTGGTTCACAACAGCTTCTGAACCAGTCTGGCTCAGACACACCTAGCAGTGGGATCCAGAGCCCCTTAACACCGCAGACTGGCAATGGAAGTATGTCTCCTGCGCAACAGACATTCCATAAGGATCTTTTTACAAAGCAGCAGCTACCTGCTACACCTGCATCGGCATCCTCAGATGATGTGTTCCTAAAACCACAAGCCCCACCCCCTACTCCAACCCGAATCTCAGTACACGATTCACTGTCTCAGTCTCAGAGTCCTCAAACATCATCACAGCAGATGTTTTCTCCAGGTTCCACAAACACAAGACCTCCTTCTCCAATGGATCCATATGCTAAAATGGTGGGAACACCTAGACCAGCACCGATAAACCAAAACTTTGTTAGGAGAAATACCATTGCACCATTAGATACCATCGCACCACAGTCATCCATATCTAGGCCTATTCAGGTAACTGAACCATCAGGAAGCAGGCCTTCACCAGTCAGGGATTCATGTTCTTCATCTCCAGGTAGCAGTGATCCCTATGCAAAGCCACCAGACACACCCAGGCCTGTCATGGCATCAGAGCAGTTCTCCAAACCGGTGGGTGTCCCAAGATCACCCGTAGTTACAGAACAGTCAGGGAAGGTTCCGTTAACATCTGGAAGCAGTGATCCATTTACTAAGCCTGCTCCTAGGACTGATACATTTCAGAGACAGAGAGTTACTCCTGATCCGTATGCACGGCCGCCATTGACTCCTACTCCTACTCCTGTTGATGGTAGTCCTGGACCTTTCAAAACCCCTATGCGCCCACCTCAGTCCCCGCAAGATCCTTATGCATCAATGCCAGCTACACCAAGGCGTGTTGCTGTTGATCCATATGAAAGGCCAGCATTGACACCAAAGCCAGTGGATAACTTTTCCCATAATCAGCCTAATGATCCATACAGCCAACCTCCCCTTACTCCCCATCCTGCAATAAAGGACACTTTTGCCCATCCACCCCGGATAGTGCGACAACAGAGTGATTCTTTCCCTCAGTCTGGGCACATTTCAAGGCCAGCTTCTCAGGACCCTTACTCCCAGCCTCCAGGTACTCCTCGACCAGTTGCTGATCCTTATGCCCAACCTCCAGGAACTCCTCGGCCTGCCACAGTTGATCCATATATGCAGCAACCACCAACACCAAGACCTGCTCAGCCAGCAGATTTATTTGCTCAGCCTTCAGCAAATCAGAGACATTCTGATCCATACGCCCAACCTCCTGGAACACCAAGGCCGGTTCTTAATGATCCTTATTCTCAGCAGCCAGCAACTCCAAGGCCAGGGATTCCAGAGAGTTTTAACAGACCTGCAATGACAAGACCAGGACTAATGCCAAATAGAGATCCTTTCCTGCCAACACCACAGAACAGGTTCCAGGGCACTTTTGTCAGGCCATCAGATCCATGTTCTCAAACTCCCAGACCTGCAGGACCTGCAATAACAGATTCATTTAGCCATGGTCCAGCTGCTGCAGCACGTGACCCATATGATCAACCACCAATGACTCCAAGACCTCAGCCAGAATCTTTTGCAACTGGCCAGCTGGCCCATGATGCAGCTGAACAGCCACGGCCTGGACCTGAGGGCACCTTCAGTGCACCTGGAAATTCTCCAATGGCTTCTCAAGGACAGCAATTTCCCAAAGTTTCACAAGTTCCTGGCCCAGCACCAACCACAGGAGTAACAGATGCACAGAATACTATGAATATGTCTCAAGCAGATACTGAGAAGTTAAGACAGGTGGGAATAATGTTTAATACTGATGGTATTAAAATTTCATATGTAGAAGAATTTCCCCCATTTTTGTTAATACTTGAAGTTTCTTGCCATGAAACGTTAATAGATAATGTAGAATCATCTTCATTCATGTACTATGTTAATTTGGTCCTTCTGGATAGAATCCCAGTATGGAGAACATAGAAACGTCAGTAATTGTTAAGTAGTTTGGATAAGATCCAAAAAGGAAGCAATGGCTGTCTTTGAAGCCACTGAAGATGTAGGTAATGGGTCTGTAGTAGCTCTTTTATAGTGTGAGGAAAAAAATACACAATTAATTCTATCCTGTAATAGTTGAAATATAGGACTGATCGTCCATGACTTGTTCACTGACTGAGAAAGGGAGTATCAGCAAAGATCTTGGACTAGACATAACTTTTCAATTGGCTGACACAGAGGTGAATCCTTCCATTGGTCACTCTTCTTCTTGAGGCATATTCAGTCCAGCTTTTTGTCAGGAAATGTCTGGCCAACAGCTCTTGCTGAGACATAGAATTACATTCAATTTGTGGAAAGCTGGTCAGTCTTTTTTTTAGAAGGAGCAATGGGAAGTGGATTTCATGGAAAAATTTATAATATTTATCATATTTTTCATTATCATATTGTAATCATATTCTGCAGCTTTGGTGTAAACCTTTCGCTGAATTTTCTTCAATGAACCTCAGGTCACCTTTCTCCCTCAGAATGCATGTGGTAAATTTCATTTGTTAAAAGGGCCTGTGTTACTGGAATAGAAAATGGAAAAGAGAATTGCTTATATGTTAATTGGTAAAATTGGTTCTGGAGATTTAACTTGCATTACCAGCATCTTGCAGTGTTTGTTCCCTCTTCTAATTTCTGAGGTGAACAGGACAATTTATGGTATTTCTCTGTAGTGACTGAAGAATTTCTTTTCTTCAAAAGGCTTAACCTAGTGGAGCGTAACACTTCCGAATATGTGAATTGCCACGTCAGGCACAATGATTATTGTATTTTTTTTTCAACAGCGCCAAAAGTTACGTGAAATTATTCTGCAGCAGCAACAGCAGAAGAAGAATGCTGTTCGGCAGGAAAAAGCCTTGCAGGATGCAGCAGCTCCTACCCATGCAGCTCCTCTTCAGCACTGGCAGCAAGACAACTTAAATCAAATGTTTAACCGCCCTCCTCCTCCGTATCCTGGGAATATTAGGTCCTCTGTTGTCACTCCAGGTGGGCCAAGGTTCACTGTGTACCCAAAAGATCAACGTGGCCCATTTCCTGCTGATGGGCAGTTCAACAGACCCCAGTTCCCAGGCGATATGAATGCCATGGGGATGAGGCCTCATGGTCTCAGGTAAGCTCTTTGATCTATTAAACCTAGGATATTACAGGGTAGTTCTGCATTTACAGAAATTGCTAGATAAAGGGTGGGTGGATTTTTTGGATGAAAAAATCATCTGTCCTGTCTACAGTAGCTGGTAAGCTTCCTGAAGGCAGTATGTCCAGTGGTTTTCCTAAAGCATCTGTAACATTAGAGTGTGTGCTTTACACTAACACTGTTCTACACTGGCTTTTATTGGGAATAAATCAGAAGTAAAAATGGAGAAACTGCAATACTTGTGAAAGTATTATGTGACCTGGAAGAAAGACCTTGTTGTCCATGGTTTGGGGACTGGTTTTTTTTTAAATGAAAGGTGATGTCTTAATAATGAATAAATGTAATATTCTTGTTTTCATGTATAATGAATGTGTTATCAAATGTCAGCTTCTGTGGGTGACATTTTTACAGTGAATGTTATGCTGGAAAATGAATACAGGTATCAACCTACATTGTCATCTCAGGAGTAATTATTTTCAATATTTTGGATCAGTAATTTCTAAATCCACACAACATTATTTTTTACACTGAGTCTCATTAGCACGTAGTTTATTTACTAATGTAGTTCTTTCTGTCAGTTTTCTATCCATTATTATTATTGGAACTGAAAACAGGTTGTTTATTAAATATAATTAAAGCAATTACTTTATTGTAGTCATAAAGCTCATTTAAATGTAAGCATAATTAGTCAAAATATTTATTTAAATATCTTAATGAATGCATTATGTAAAGCATTTTGGTGAGTAGTTACTTAGATATGCCAGATTAGGCAGTCCTGAGAAAAAATGATTATTTATCTTTCATACTTTATTTTAGATATGGGTTTCCAGGAGGTGGCCATGGACCACCGTCAGGTCAAGAACGTTTCCTCGGTCCTCAGCAGCCAATGCAACGCCCTGGAGTTCCACCACAGCTGAGAAGATCTCTGTCTATTGATATGCCTCGGCCAGTGAACAATCCACAAATAAATAATGCATCTGGGATTTCTCAACATTTTCCTCCCCAGGGGATTCCAGTTCAGCAGCATAATATATTGGGTCAGGCATTTATCGAGTTACGACACAGAGCTCCTGATGGGAGGCCAAGGCTGCCTTTTAATCCTTCTGCTGCAAATGTTATGGATGCAGCAGCACAACATCAACGACATGCAGGGTTTATACCCAGGCAGGAGTTTCCAGGCCCCAGACAGGCAGAACCCCTGAGACATAATTCTCAAGGTATACCTAACCAGTTGCAGATGTCTACAAGTTTGGAGCATATGTCACAATCACAGCAGGATCAAATAAATCCTGACAACTCCCCTGCACTTGTAATACGTTCTGTAAGTCATCCACCAGTTGCTGATGCATTCCCGGGTCCATCTTTGCCTACAGCTGCACCAGGTGATGAATCTGCAAATTTACAGATACCCAACCAGCCAAGTGACGGACTAGAAGAAAAGCTTGATCCTGATGATCCTGCTGTAAAAGATTTGGATGTGAAAGACCTTGATGGGGTTGAAGTCAAGGATTTAGATGATGAAGATCTGGAAAATTTGAATCTAGACACAGAGGATGGGAAAGGAGATGAACTGGACACTTTAGACAATTTGGAAACCAATGATCCTCACCTTGATGATCTTCTGAGGTCTGGGGAATTTGATCTAATTGCATACACAGACCCAGACCTTGATGTGGGGGATAAGAAAGGAATGTTTAACGAAGAACTAGATCTTAGTGTCCCCATTGATGACAAACTAGATATCCCGGGCAAGACAGAGGAACCAAAACAGAAAGAGCAAGGTGATAAAGCTGTTTCTCCTGCTGAGACCCAGTCTCCACAGAAAAAGTCTGCTGCAGAAAATGAAGTGAAAACCGAAGTACTTTCCCCAAACACTCAGGAGGAAAAGAAGAATGAAAATGAAAAAAGTGAGGGAAATGCTGAATCCACAAGTACTCAACAACCTGCTGACGTGGAGTTAAAGGATGGAGAAAAGGCTTCTGCACAGCCTGCTAACCCAGAATTCCCTGATAAAACTACTGCTGTTTCTAGTCAAGAAACAACTGTGCCTAGTCCAGATGCTCAGGGATCTGCACCTCCGACTGTTCAAGGAGCAGTAAGTTCCTGCAGTATTTCTGGGTCCACACCAGTCCTCTCAAGTTTGCTGTCTAATGAGAGCTCAGATAATGCTGAAGCAAGGACTCTAGGGTCTCCATCTCAGTCTTTGCCAGCAACACAAATGAATCATGCATCAGGTATTCCACAAACACTAATGACACCTGGTGGACAGATCTTGGAAAACAGTTTAAATTCAAATTTGACCATGGTTCCACGAATGAACCATAATTTTTCTCAAGGGTCACCAAATCCGGGATTTATTCAGGGTCAATCATCTAATCATAACTTTGGGACAGGACCAGCATCTAATCAGAATGTGGCTGTAACAAACCGTCCTGGTCCTAGTGGCATAACTGGACCCCAACAGATAATGCTCCCTCAACCATTAGCTCAGCAACAAAATCGAGAGCGGCCACTGCTGCTAGAAGAACAGCCGCTTCTTCTGCAGGACCTTTTGGATCAGGAAAGACAGGAGCAGCAGCAGCAGCGACAGATGCAAGCCATGATTCGCCAGCGTTCAGAGCCGTTTTTCCCCAATATTGGTATGTGGGTGATCTGTTTGTCTGGGATCTTGTTAGTTTTTTAAAAATGCAGCAAAAGTTAACTTATCAGGTAGCACTGAAAGAAGTGGGTAGATATGTGGAGCTTGAAGGTGACACAACAACAGCCTACCTAGTAGGTACAATGTCCCCTAGTAGGTGCAATGGCATTATGGAAATTGAGCATGTAGGTGGAATTCTGAACTCTGTGGCAAAGCTCCTGTTGACATTACCAGGATCAGGGTGACTCTGCATTACTGCCAGATTTTCTGACACTGCCTGTCATATATTCTCTTTATACTTTAGGTTCTCATATGCAATAGGGAATAAATACACCCTTTGTAAACAAATGATCAAATGCAGTGGTTCATATTTTGATATTTGATCTATCAGTGTTCTATTTCTGGTTTTCTCTTGCTTTTTTCTTTTTGCAGTGGGTATCATGTCTGAAGGAAAGAGATCATTGAAAGCTGTATTACTAACTCACAGTCTAGGCAAGGCCCAGAAACGTCACAAATAATTCTTCATGTACTAAAACCATTTAAGTCATTTCCTGTTTAATATAACTTAGCAGTTTGAGCATTCAGATCAAGACCATCACTATCATTTAATAGTTTTTAATGAAATATGAAATTTTGAGCGAGGTGTTAGCTGTAACTATACTGGCCATCAAGGCTGTTGGTTCAAAAGACAAATTTAACCTGCCCACTAAGTCACAGTTCCCTATGTGCGGTTATGTGGCACCCCAGGCGGCTAAGATGACCTTCACAGGTCCCTCCCAACCTAAGCCATTCCATGTTCCCACTTATACTGATCTCTGTGAGGCATCCAATGGGAGAGACGGCAAAAAAGCATGCTTACAGTCTTTTCAGATGCTGTGTGTACCTTTTTGCTTGTAGTGCTAGGATACTTACAGAGGCACTAAACCCTTTTCTTAGTAGTTTAGTGGTGGTGTGTCAGTTTCGCCAAGAGAAACAACTCTCCTTCCTAATTCTTAAACCTATAAATAGAATTTATTAATCTGTTGGGTCACAGGCCACATTTCATCTAGAGCCCTTCTCAGACTAACCTGCTTTTCTTTGTATGCTTTGGCTGAAAACAAGGACAGTTGCTGCTGGAGTAGCTTTCGTTAGAGAAGCTGCGTACTAACCATGAATTTGAAAGTGAAGAGGACAAGTAATGTGAAATAGTAATGCAATTATGTTGTTTTACTGATGACTTATTCATGAACTAGATCTGAACAAGTCAGTTCTAGTTAATGACTTGTAATGTTCAGCTATGTAATTCACTTTTACTGTTTTTCTTTTATAGACTTTGATGCAATTACTGATCCCATAATGAAAGCAAAAATGGTAGCTCTTAAGGGGATCAATAAAGTCATGGCGCAGAGTAACATGGGCATGCCACCAATGGTTATGAACAGGTAGGCAACACGTGATACCATTCTTTAGGGCTACAAAATGTAAAAGGAAATGATAAGAGCTAGGGGAAACTGTGTGTAGGAAATGAAGACATATTTAAGTGGAAAACATCTTTTTGTCATATACTTCATAGTCATTGCTAATACAAAATTATCTCCTAAGAATAAAACAAGTCTGGCAGTAGAAACTGTAAAAAGTATTAAAATGCCTCAGACTTGTGCTCAAGGACAAAAGGAGCTGTGAACTGTGCCGACTTCACCATGATTGCCTTTACCTTAGGTGGGGGGTCTATGAGCGAGAAAGATCTGCACCTTTTCTTTTTATGTGGCCCTTAAAACAGTGTGCTTTCTACTTCTAAACCATTTCTTATGATAATATGTGGTTTACCAGAGGTGTACTATTTACCCAGCTCTAATTGACTGTTGGCCAGGTTGGACGGGGCTTTGAGCAACCTGGTCTGGTGAAAGGTGTCCCTGCCCATGGCAGGGGATTGGAGCTGGATGATATTTAAGGTCCCTTTCAACTCTAACCACTCTGATTCTATGGCTGTGCTGGTGGCCATGATATCTAAACTATTAAATCTTTTTTTTTTGGTAGTACTGTAATATATTAAAATACAAATACAGAGTTTGCCTGTGTGTGTGCGTCTTCACTCTTTCAGCACAGTGCATCATGTTTACCTCACTTGTCTGAAAAGTGTAAAATGCTATAGTTTCAACAAAGGGCAAAGTATTTTAGCATCAAATGAGAATTAATGTTGTCCAGATGTTAAAAAAGTTTGGTACAGAAGTTCAAGGAAATACCTATAAAATATTTGGATGCTTTGTGTAAGTTCAGTGTAATAGAAGAGGCATCTTCCCTAACCCTCCAGTTTTAAAAGTTGTAATTTCATATTCTGCTTATCTATCTATAGATTTCCCTTCATGGGTCAGCCAGTTCCAGGGGCTCAAACCAGTGAAGGCCAAAATCATATGCAGCAGGCAGTTACACAGGTAATAGAACTTGATATGGGGTTTAAACACAAGTGTTTAATAATAATATTAATAATTAGTTTTCTGGGTTTTAATATCCTTGTCTGTATGTTTTACTGAAATTTCTAGGATGGAAGTTTGACGCCTCAGATGTCTAGACCTAATCCTCCCAATTTTGGTCCTGGTTTTGTCAGTAAGTACAGATTTTATAATTGTCTGTATGTTGACGTTAGATTCTAGAGCAGTCTTGGGCTGTGTTGTAATATTCTGAGCTCAGTGAGAACTACAGTCTATATTGATGGGGTTTTTTTTTGTATTTCAGAAGCACAAAGTTTTATGCAGCACTGTTGTCATTTTAACAAATACCAAGAAAAGCTTTCCAGGTATTAGTGAAGCAAGACTAGTTAGGAACCACAATTTTTGAAAGCAGAAATATACAGCCCTAGTATTTTGTGTTCTTGTTTCTGATTGCCCTAGATCAGTTGTAAATCCTAGTCTCTATGATGAGAAAGATTTATTAGCGGAATTTAAACTGAGTATATGTTGGGAGAGGAAGACCATGTGTAAGAAAGTGTTTCAAGTAAACACCTTTACCTTTTCTAGAAACTGGAGTAGCAGCACTGAGTATACAATAAGGAACTTTAGCATTATCATCTGTATTAATCTCTTTTTATGTGGCTCTTGAAACAATGTGTTTTCTCCTTCTTAACACATACTTCAGTGTTTTATGATAATCCGTGGCTTACCGGAGGTGTACATTTACCCAGCTCTAATTGACTGCTGGCCAGGTTGGACGAAGCTTTGAGCAATCTGGTTTAGTGGAAGGTGTTCCAGCCTATGGCAGGGAGTTGGAACTGGATGAGCTTTGAGATTGACATGGTGGTCAGCAGTGGTCTCATTCTGGTTGGGGTGTTGGTTCTGACTACTTGAGAAAATCTGTAGTAGTTACTCTTACCTGGAATTTGTTAATATTTCAATACTTTCATTTGCACTTTCATGTTGCTCCCCTCTGCAGTTACTCTCTCTCCTTCCCACTCAGTTGTCCCTTCAGGTTATGTGATTAGTTACACAGAATTTATTATCAAAAGAATGGGCACCCTTCAAGACTGAATTGATTTAGTTGAGCCATTAGAGTCAATAGTTGTCACTGCCACACAGATGTCAAAGTAGAAAGTGGCAGGGTCTGGAGCACAAGGAGGACATGATTATATTGAAATCCTACTGTCATGTAGGTATCTTTATTAAACAAACTTCCTTTACAAGGAAGATCATGTGGTTTTTCTGGCTATCGGGCTCATTGCCACAATGAGATCAGGAGACAAATGATATCACCACCAAACCTTCACTCTTGCCTTCTGCACTTAGTGCCAGTCAACTGTTACCAGACATGATTGTTTTGCCTCAAGAAAAATGTCTGAGAAAAACATCATAGCATATGAGCATTTCTCATTTGTAAAAAGAGTAATGTCTCAGTTACAGTCTAAATGAGAGTACATCGTTTGTGGGTAGGAAAGGTGACGAAGGCCCTGACATGAACTTATGTTTACAAAGACAGTGTCTTTCTTTCATTTCACAAATACTTGATGAATGTTTATGATTTTTTTTCTTAGAAGTAGTAATAAAAATAGGTTTTATACGTACGAAAATCTTCTGCAAGCAGCAGGATTAATGAAGCTGTTTCCTATAAATTTGTGTCCTTACTCCCTTACCTCTTTCCCTATACCTGAGTACTTCTGGAGGTCTTCCATGTCCCCTGTTCTGTGGGAGAGCAGGGTACTACCAGGTTCTGTAGCTGCATTCAAAGCTATGTTTGGTCACTGGCGAGCTGCATTCAAAGCTATGTTTGGTCACTGGCGAGCAAGTATACATCTACCGGCTAGATAGCAGGCTGGTGTCTTTTGAAATTAAGGGACTATGTTAAAATTGCTTTCTCTCAAAAATGCAGGTATTTGGTTCTCTGTCCCCTTTCCTCATGTCACTCCAAGAACTTAATATCTCTTGAGATAGCAGACCATCTGTCAAATCTGGCTGAACTTGACCAGTGGTTTCTTAAAATAAGGTGGGAAACTTCATCTCTAAGAAGGAGAATGAGATTATGTCATACTTAATTTCCCTTCTCTTTAGATGATTCACAAAGAAAGCAGTATGAGGAATGGCTGCAAGAAACACAACAGCTCCTTCAAATGCAACAGAAGTACCTTGAGGAGCAAATTGGAGCACACAGAAAATCAAAAAAGGCACTCTCAGCAAAACAGCGTACAGCCAAGAAAGCTGGCCGTGAGTTCCCAGAAGAAGATGCAGAACAGCTGAAGCATGTTACTGAGCAGCAAAGTATGGTCCAGAAACAGCTAGAGCAGGTAAGCCTCTGGAATCCAAACTGATCACCTTAATATTCAGCTGTCATACTGGTAGGACTCTTTCCTTTAAATCTTCTTAAAAGCAAGTTGACATGCTTAAATACAGCAGAGTTTATTTAAAGGGAGCCACTCCCTATCATGTTTTGTGTGTGTTAACAGCATTACTCTGGATTGTGGGTGACGCTGGAATTGTAGGAGAATATGCTGTGGCAAACATCATGACAAAAAGCTGTCTTCAAGTTTTGGGAAGAGGGGGCATTGCTTGGCAAAATGATTTGCAACAGTGTTCCTGGCACCATGAAAAGCATAAAGGAAAGATTCAAAAGAAAGTCTTAGCATGCGGGGCTTGGTTCCAGGCTTGAATGAACCTCATAATTCAAGTCTTTTTCAGGTCTCCTTACATAATCAGAACCTCTTGGTTATATTCCGGTTAAATGTTACTGGTTTAAAATCTCTTTTCATAGTATCTTTCGTGTTAGTCTAGTTTTATGATCTGTCTAGTTCCTAGATGCTGATCATCAGTGTATGTTATCTGTTGTATCATGGAATAATACAGGTCAAAGGGTTATCTGGGGTTCATCTAGTCTCCTTATCAGAGCAGAACTAGATTCATGGTTAAATCAGGTTGTTCAGCCAGCACCTTGTCAGTCAAGTCTCCAAGGGCAGAGATTTCCCAGCCTCTCTGGGCCCCTGTTCCAACGTGTAACCACTTCCACTGGGTTTTGTTTTTCTTTCTTTATATTGTTAGAATTTCACTTGCTACGTCTTGTAATTGTGATCATAGTAAGTGTCACTGAAGCTAAACCTGTGATAGCTTTGATAAATCTATGTTTTGGCCAACTGTATTGAATGCTGTTTTCCTCAATACGTTGTTCATAAATTATCTGGCATGATTGTCAGAGTCAGATAGACCTCCTGAACATGAAAATACTTCAGAATTATTAATATGAGGGAAAAAATTGGCAGCAGGCTGCTTGGAATGAAGTCCTAAATGATACCTGACTCTCAAGTTCTGTCTCCTGTGTTGCTTCAAGACAAAGGGTATAGAATATTACTTGGCTCGTCTTTTCACTGTGTGGGAGAGGGATGGAGCAAATAAATCATGTCTACATCATTTCTTCCTGTTTTTTTTTTCCCTTCTGCAGCAAATCACAAGTAGAATAAATGCAAAAAAAAAAAAGGAATAAATCACTTTAACCATCTTTTTTCGTATATATGTCAGTCTGGTCTTACAGCAGAGTTGAAGTAACAGCTGCTAATCATGACATTGCTGGCAGATTCATTTAGTGCCCCATGATTAAGGTTCTTTTATTTTTCAGTTTTAAATTGAAGTTTCATTCAGTGCTAGTAAATACTCTCCACTCCCCTTCAGCCACTGATTTAGACCAGTCATCCACATTGTAAACAGCACTTATTTGCATACCTAGTAGGAGCTTACAGTTTTATTGAAGTATATTTTTAGGGACCTCCTGTTTGAAACAATTCTCCACTCTTTCAGATCAGATCAAGTTATTTTTTCTGTAATCAACCTTCTGTAAGTTTTTGAAAAGGGCAAAGTCTCCATATATATATATAGAGAAAAGAGCTCTCAAATCCCAGTGAACTGCTGATCCTGGACACAGGCACAGAGAAACTGGAGCTGACGTGCTATATAAACTTTTATCTGACAGGGTTACTAGCCTAGGCACAGAGCTGTGCAGGCACTACTGTATTGTCTGGGGCCAGAGTAGCTTAGCTACTTTGGTGTGGCACTGTGCCTGTGCTAATATGCTCTGCCTTGTTCTCCCCTGGTCTGTTAAAATACAAAGTTGATATGCGCAAGTCGGCTCAGGTCCAGCTGGGTGTAGTCAGTGCTGGTCCTTAGAGATCCCAACTAATTCCAAGTACAGTCATATGGCTGATCTGCCACTGCAGGCCCTAGAAGGGTGTAGTGGTTTGGATGCTTCATTCCATAGGCATACAGAGCCAGCACAGGTTGAGTGCTCTGTATCCACGGAGAAGTCCTGGAGCGGTGGACAGTGCAGTGCAGATCCATCCAGTTGGTGACTTTATGCAGTGGCACTGTTTATCTGGTAGAGTCAGTGCCAGGCCAGAGCTCATAAATTATCTGGAACCTGAGATTACTGTTGTATATAGCCTTTTGGGTGCATCTGTCCTGCATTCTGGAGTACATCCTGTGATATTTCTGTTATCCTGAGCTTTCTGGCTTGTCCCTTGCCCCATATAAAGGGGAGTGCTATCAAACATTTTTAATTCTGTTACGGACTTTTTCTACCAGTACAAACAGCAAATGGAAGTCGTGGAAGTCATAATCTAATGAATAGAAGCAAAAGAGACATTTTCCATAATGCGTGTATCAGTGGATTTCAAGTCCTTTTGGTTGTAGAGGGCAGTGTAGTCAAGTATCTGCTGTATTTCTGAAGTGCTCTTTCTTGGCTGGTTGACACTGTCATATACTTCCCTTGGCTTCTTCTGCCTGCTTTAATAATCAACCATGAGGTTTTATGTTTAATATCCAAGTTGAGTTTATTCTTATCTTAATATTGAAAATTTTCATCTTCTGTGTGATGTTTGAGGATCTGTCTATGAAGAAATGGGAATCTACCTCACAGTTTTCTTGCATACCTTTCCTTTTCAATGCCATCTTTTAAAACCTTTTACTGACCTATGAAAATCATCCATCTCACTGTTTCCTTCCTCATGTCTGTTCCCAAGTGTTATCCTGTGCATGGATAAGATCTATAAGATCTACTGATTTAGGTTTGTATATTCTCTTGCCCAGTGTAGTCTTGGTTTGTAATTAGAACTTGGAGGCACTGTTGTTTTCTCTGAACTTTTGGGATGGATGGTATTTGTAATGAAACAATGGCTATTTAGCCTTAAAAAAGGGAGAGAAAATTAGACTGTGTTGAAATGCTATTTTTGACTGAGGTTCATTGCTGAAATTATAATGGTGAGTTACATGCTTTATGCTGCTTACAGTCAATACGTGTCAGAGATGAATTATGGCTTTTTAATTTTCAGATTCGAAAGCAGCAGAAGGAGCATGCAGAACTGATTGAGGAATATCGAATCAAGCAGCAACAGCAGCAGCAGCAGCAGTGTGGAATGGCACCCCATGCTATAATGCCCGGTGTCCAGGCTCAGCCACCAATGGTTCCAGGAGGAACATCACCAGCAATGAGTCAGCAGAACTTCCCCATGGTGGCACAGCAGCTCCAGCATCAGCAACATACGGTGGTAATCCCTGGGCAATCCACCCCAAACAGAATGCCAAACTTATCTGGCTGGCAATCTGCAAATGCCCCTGCAAGTCACATAACCATGAATCCAGCAAGAATGCAGCCTCCAATGACACCATTGCCAATTACTCCTGGTACACCAGCTCCTGTGCCTGGTCCAAATGCATCTGCACAGTCAGGGCCACCACCAAGGGTGGAATTTGAGGACAATAACCCTTTTAGTGAAAGCTTTCAGGAGCGGGAAAGGAAAGAACGTTTACGGGAGCAACAGGAGCGGCAGCGCATTCAGCTTATGCAGGAGGTAGATCGACAGAGGGCTTTACAGCAGCGCCTGGAACTAGAACAGCACAGTATGATAGGGTCTGAATTAAATAACAAAACATCCTTATCTCAGATACCTTTCTTTAATTCTGATCTACCTTGTGATTTCATACAAACTCCGCGACCTCTTCAGCAATCTCCACAGCATCAACCGCAGCAAATGGGGCAAATTCTGCAGCAAGGTTCCATGACCTCGCCTCCTGCCACAAATTTCATGCAAAGCAGTGAGCGAAGGCCAGTGGGATCTACAGCCTTTGGCCCTGACACATCTGCTGTTCCAGGTGGAGCCCCTAATTTCCATAATGTAAAACAAACTCATGGGAATCTCCCTGGAGCTGCCTTTACACAGAACCAAGTCAGGCCTCCATTTGCTTCTGCTGTACCTTCATCTACAGTACTCAGTAGTGGTGCCCCATGTGGTTCGGACACTAGCGTGCCCCAGGCAGCAAACTTCTCTGGATCAAGCCAGTCTCTCATACAGCTGTATTCTGACATAATACCTGAAGAGAAAGGAAAGAAGAAAAGGACACGAAAAAAGAAAAAGGACGATGATACCGAGTCGATAAAAGCCCCATCAACTCCACATTCAGATATAACTGCACCATCAACTCCAACCATTTCTGATTCTACCTCCACCCCCACAGTGAACACCCCCAATGAGCTTTCCCGTCACCAAGATGAACAAGAGTCAGTGGAGTTAACGGGCCCATCAACATCGAATGCAGGAGAGAGCCAGGCCTCTCCAGAGCTGGAATGTAAGCTCCCCAGCAGCAGTCTGCCACAGAAACAGCTGAGCGGAAGTACAGAGACTGAAAAGGCTAAAACGGATACACCTACCAGCATGCAAGAGGTTAAACTAGAAAAGGCAGAAACTGATCCGTGCTCAGGTCAAGCTGAGCCTAAACCTGAAAATCCAAGCAGTATTAAGGTGGAAGAAGATAAGGTCACATCACAGCCTGCCTCTTCAGCTCAGAGTCCAGCACAAGTGGCCAGCGTTCCAGCAGCAAAAGGGGAGTCAGGGAATGAATTGCTGAAGCACCTGCTTAAAAATAAGAAGTCCTCATCTCTTCTAAATCAGAAATCGGAGAGCAATGTCCAAACAGAAGAGGAGGCTTCTGGGGATAAGAAGCTAACTGAGAAGCCAAATCTAGCTGAAGGAATGGTGAGCCTGTTACCAGTTTTGTTACACAGTGGTCATCAACAGTCAAAGGCTAGTTTGTGCCTTTACCGCAGGCATTTGTGAAGAGGTGGGGAGATAACCTACCTGCACAAAAGTGGAATAAACAGCTTTCAGGATTTTCTTGCCTCTGTTCGTGCCTTTTCTCCATGAGTAAATCATCTGTGTTGCAAAAAGAACAGATTTTAACATGACTTTGTAGATCAGTGTGTCAGAAAGTATTAAAATGAAAAAACCACCTATTTTTCTATAGATAATCCTCTTAAACAATGCCACTTCCTCCTATTTACCAAGATTATGGAAAGATTTTGCAATATTACTCTATTACCTACTAGGATGTTTCCCAGCAGTATGTGGATGTCTGTATGTTGTGTGCTTCTGTGACTCCACCTTAGCCATATACAGGGTGACCTGTGCACCTTTGCAGAGGCACAGGGCTGGGCTTCACACCCCTTTATCTGCACCATTTGGAGCATTTGGTGAATGAACCAATTCCAAGCTCTGATTTTCCCTGTGAAAATCATATACTGTCTCTAATTTTAGTAAAGACCATGCTCTTGGTGTTTTTATCAAAAGTGTGAAATTGTTAAATTTCCTAAAATTGCTGGATTTCTGTGTTAGAGGATATTTTTTAATTGATTTTAAGTTAATGGAGAAGAGCATGAATTCTTTATATTAATACCATTATATGGTTTAATAATTTAAAAGTTCTTAAAAACAGACCAAAAGAAAACTCTTTTCTGTGGAGGTAGGATGCATTCAGATTTGTTGGTTGTTTCATTGTATTCTTCAATCTCTACTCATTTTTGTTTTGTGACTGCCTAATCTCTGCATCCTTGAAAATGAATACCGATTAAATCAAAGGTAACTTGGGTAAAGTATTAAAGATCCATGGTTAAAACATACATGACAGGAATAGTGGTGAGAGTATTTGTGGTAGAGGTTGTGTAGAGCTGTTTAAAATAATAATTGATACAAGAAATTGGACTTCCTTTTAGCTTGCCGCTGTCTGTTGCATTGCCACATCCCATTCTGATTGCTTCTACACAGCTATCCTCGTACGTGAAGAATAGCTTTGCAAATTCGTACTGAAATTATTTAAGAAATGGTACAATCCAGAAGCATTTCACGATACTGATTTTATTTCTAGCCTTAAAATACATTTGTAGTATATTAGCTTACATGCTTTTTTCATATAACCAGTCTGCCTTTCGTTATACCATTGTGAAAACCTGTAGGGTTGCATGCACATGTAACTTCATTTTAGGGGTGTTCAAAAGAAAATGTTTCTTGTCTGTGAGGCTTTGATGGTGTTTTCAGATGTTAGTGGTGTTAATGATAAGTCATAATTCTGTGTGTAGGGACAGTACAGCAATTACAGTTGTCAGTGAGACAACAAAGTAAACAAACCGTAAAATACAGTTTCTTATCAATGACATTTACTACACTGTGTGTGTTCTTCTAGACTGTTGTGCAGTAAATTTGAACCAAATGTATATTAAAATGTCAAAAATTCTGCTTCACTTTCTTTCTTTATACCAGCAAACTGCAGGAAACCAGATGCAAAGTGCATTTGGGTGTAGTAACAGCCAGCTTCAGAGAACAGATGTAGGACCTGAAACCAAGAAACAGAGAAATAAGCGAACTCAGAGGACAGGAGAGAAGGCAGCTCCTCGGTCCAAGAAAAGAAAAAAAGAGGAAGAAGAAAAGCAAGCTATTTTCCCCAACGCTGATACATTCATCCAGTTGAAACAGGTAGGCATACAGATGCTGGGTCATGCAAAAGAGGACACTTGAAAGAGTGCGCTTTTCATGATGTGAAGTTGATCATCAGGTTTAATTTTGAGTACAGGGTGGAGAAACTGAAGACTTCAGTGAAACTAGGAAATTTAAAATTTTGGGTTTATTTCAGTTTGGAAGATCTACTGACACAGCAGACATTTGGTAGTCTCAGAGCCATGGGGATCCTGTCAGCTCTGTCAACCTCTGTGGCTGAACTGGCAGGAGCTGGAGCTGTGGCTCTGGTTGGCCACCTTCCTTAACAGAGAGGCCTGTGTTTGTCAGTTTTCTGATAGTGGGTAAATTTCAATTACTCTTTTTAAGTTAGAAACCACTCTTAATGTTTGGAGATGTGCAGTGCTTCTCTGTAGTAGTTACATCAATTTCTAATTTCTTTTTCTTTTAATATAGCAGCTTTCTCTTCTGCCTTTGGTGGAACCAATAATTGGAGTGAGCTTTGCCCACTTTCTTCCTTATGGCAGTGGCCAGCTAAATGGTGGAAATCGACTTGTTGGAAGCTTTGGTAGTGCTACTCTTGATGGGGCTTCAGATTACTACTCCCAGCTCATTTACAAGGTATGGTTTTAATCTGGATTTCCATTGTGCGCTCTCTGCAGGAGAAGAAGTTCCATGTAATTTTTATTAGTACTAGTCAGTTGGAGTTCCCGCCTTTTATGCAACCAGAAGAAAATGATTTTGTGTTGCTAGACTGGTTAGATGGTGCGGTGATGAAACAGTCACCATTGTTTTACTCCCTGAAAATGGAAATCAGTTTTGGAAACTGTGTTGTAAACTAATTAAAAACTACAAGTATTTCTGTTGCAAATGGATGCTAAATAGTGAAAATTGTAATTACAGTTTTATGGAGCAGAAAAGGCTGAATTCTCAGTACTTTGCAAAGTCATTGAAAACATTAAAGCATTTCTTAATGTGACTTAAATGGGAAATAGACTTCTCTCATTTGTCCACTAAGCCCTAACTAAGAACCTGAGAACTGTGAACAAAATAGACTGTTTGTTGATGAGCTAAAAATCCACTGAATTTAAAACTCAGTCTAAGATCAGAGGGGCAGTACTGGGAGAGAAGATAGTGAACCGACAGAATCAAATTTGCTGCTTGGCTACCCTAATATAAAAGCTTTAGTAACTTACTAAAAACCAGTGATGTGTTTACTCCAGCATTACATGGCATGTAAGCTCAGAATATCACGCAGTAGAAATAGTCGCTGTGGTCAGAGTAGGCTTTGTAGGCATGACTGTAGCAAGAACCCATAGTGAAGTTCTCATTTAATTTTTGTTTAAAATGTGGGCAGTTAAGCCCATAGTGAGAGGTAGCCTGGAGCATGAGCTTGCAGAGTATCTGCTTCTCCATGGTAGCTGCTTCAGTGAAAGCTCATCCTGTGCTAAGTGTGAGGTAGCTTCCTTTTAGTGAAAATGAGGTAAGCTGATGGTGGAGAGTCATTGCAGAATAGCTCTTTTAATCTTAAATTCAAATCTTTGTTTAAACCACAGGAATGTGTTTGGGCTTCCAAACCGTTCCCAAAAATGTTCTTTGTGCTTTTCTGTAAATATTTTAGCTATATCTTTTTTCAATAATGTATACTCCGTGTGTAAACTATTTCTCTGATAATATAATTGATATTATCAATGAAAAGATTTATATTATCAATGAAAAGCAAAGCATTGTGCCTTTTATAGTAGATACTTTCATGTATTTGGTCTCCTACTTGAGAATTAACTATCACTGCGTATCAGTTCTGCCTCTGGGTGTAAAAACCCAGGTGAGTGGGTTACGTTACCTGGTAGTAGAACAAGGCAAGTTTTCACCTGGTGTTCCATGGCTGATATACAGTCCTTTCATCTCATACAGCAGAACAATCTGAGCAATCCCCCGACACCCCCAGCCTCTCTCCCTCCCACACCACCTCCCGTGGCATGCCAGAAGTTGGTAAACGGCTTCGCAACCACTGAGGAACTTGCTGGCAAGGCTGGTATGTTAGGAGGTCATGATGGTAAGGCTAATACATATTGTTTCTATAATAAATGAGTCAAGTTTGTAGCCAGTTACAAAATAGGGTAACGAGGATGCTTGTTAGTTGCTGTAGTCTTCTTTTATAAAACCATTATGCCTAAACTTTATAAGGTTGCAGTTGTTATCATCCAACTTTATTTTACACCAGAGTGATGTCAGATGATAGCCTTTTCTCTCTTCCTTTTTGAAAACATGTTGAGAGCTAGAAGTACTCTTAGGAAATGAAAAATAAAACCTTAAAATAATGTTTTCTGTCCAGTACAAATGACTAACAGGTTAGCTGAGTGAGCTCAAAAGCAGGTCATCCAAAATGTATTGTCATCAGGCTTTGTATGTAGTCAGTATGTATTCTCTGATGCTTGTAATTCGGTCAATTAAAAGTGCTTTCTAGTAAATGAAACCTCATGCTGCCTCTTCATAGGGACTCTTTTCCTTTGTTATTAAAAAGTTGTTGATTGTTTTCTGAATTAAACCAAGCATCCTCTCACAGTGCAGGAGGCATGCTCTTTTTGCTCAAAATTTTCAGTTTTTGTAAATATGTAGATTGATCATGAACAGTGGGAATTTTTGAACTACAAATGGATGAAAGTGGTGTTACCATCTGCTGTAATAACTTGGTTGTATCAGGCCACCGACACACAGAAGGTATGTCAATGGAAGAGCTGTACAGATATCTCATTGTGTTGTGCACTTCTGTTTGTAGTTACCAAAGCTCTGGGACCAAAGCAGTTCCAGTTGCCTTTCAGACCACAAGATGATTTATTAGCAAGAGCAATGGCTCAGGGCCCTAAAACTGTGGATGTTCCTGCTTCACTTCCAACACCACCTCACAACAATCAGGAGGAGTTAAGGTAGGTTTTGCTTGACATCATCAAAAACATATTTGAAGGAGATTCTGTGGTCTTTTAGTAGGAGATGAGACTGAGACTGTGTAAAGAAACAAAATCCATTGTGCACAGGCAGTGCAGAGAACATTTATGGGACGATTTTTCCTGGTTAACTCTTACCATTCCACACATGGAGAGCAGCATACTAAAATAGGTGACTTCTGCCATTGCTAAACTCTAGATTCTGTGAAGTTGTTGAGATTTCATTACATTGCTGTCTTGAAAGTGGAAGAAAACTACAAACTGGTATTTTTCCTGGAGCAACATGGTACTGTTAAACGATGGTAGTACAGGACTGCTGTACCAGGCAGCGGAACTGTGCAAGAGGCAGCCTGAAAACTCCCCAGTTCTACTCAGTTTCTGTTACCATGTGAGAAATGCTTGCTTAAACATGAGTCTCCCTAAAAAAATCTTTCCTTTTGCTTCCCTTTCACTTGACTAACCGAAAGTTGGGTGTCTTTGGAGTCTGTGCATGGATAAGAGGAGGTGGATCAATGACTATGCCTAAACCAGAAAGTTTAAATGTTAGATACTAGTATTTTACACAGATAAGTGGAGGCATGGAGAACAGACAGTCCTGTGATGGAGCCTGGGCTTTCTTAGTGCCTTTGTTTTTCTTTATGTATCTTTCCCAAGAAACCACCTTGTGCAATGGAGTCTGATATACCCAGAAGCCATGGCTTTCCACATAATTGCATTTCATGCCTAGTAGCAAGAAACAATTTCATTACAGCTCCTTGTCATGATTTATGTTTCGGCTTACCAAAGGTTTTTTGTCCATTTCCAAACCAGCTTTTTTGGGTATTGTTCCAGGGTTCAAGATCACTGTGAGGACAGGGATACTCCTGACAGCTTTGTTCCTTCTTCCTCTCCTGAAAGTGTGGTGGGAATGGAAATTAGTAGGTATCCAGACTTGTCGGTTGTAAAGGAGGAGAACCCAGAACCTATACCATCTCCCATCATTCCCATCCTGCCTAGCAGTACTGGAAAAGGTGAGACTGCAGCAGAGCAAACAGTTAAAACTTGGTTTGTTGGGGGTTTTTTGTTAGGTATTTTTGTTTGCATTCACATGTATGTAGGATTAACCTGGTGTATTTTGTTTTCTTTTCAGGATCAGAAGCCAAAAGGAACTATATAAAATCAGAACCCAGTTCCGGAGCATTACCTGGTTCTGGCTTCTTTGCATCTCAACTTGGTCCATCCCAGAATGGTCCTAAATCTGGCCTCATATCTGTAGCAATTACTTTGCACCCCACAGCTGCTGAGGTAAAAGAAATAAGCTTTAATTACATATGTAAAGTACCAACAGTAGTTAAGATACTTTATATATATATAGTGAACCTGAAGAGGTTATAGCGTTGTACAATAAAGCAGCTGTTGCAGTCTTCTAATAATTTATATTACTGTCTGATGAAAACAAAGGTGTTATTACTGTTTTTAGAACATCAGCAGCGTTGTAGCAGCATTCTCCAACCTGCTCCACGTCAGAATTCCCAACAGTTACGAAGTTAGTAACGCTCCGGATGTCCCATCCTCCATGGCAGCTGCCAGCAGTCACAGAGTGAACCCATCCATGGAGTACAGGCAAAGCTTACTGCAGGGTCCTCAGGCAGGAGCCATGGGACCTGCCAGGATTGTAGGGTCTTATGGACTGAAGCAACCTAATGTGCCCTTTCCTGCAAACAGCAATGGTGAGTGGGCATCAATTCTTTCACGTTTTCGATACCAAGATTTTAACTGAGTCAGTATTGAATGCATTTCAGCCACATAAATTCATGCTCTAGCATTGAATAATTGATTTTTATTCTGAATAATACTTTTCTGTTCTTACATGAACATGATCAGTACATGTGAACCTGCTCCTGATGTTAACCATAACTCTAGGTCTGATCCATCTCTGATTTCCGTTGTTTTCTACATCACTGTCATTGAGGTATTTCTTCCAGTAGTTCCCAACATTATTTGTTGGGGTTTTCATCCAATCTGATTTTAAATCCATCACTCAGAAAGATTGTTCCTATGCTAGCAAACTTGATGTAGTTGTTAAAGCATGTATTTCTATGTTGGTTTACTTACTCATTTCTTACACAAGAACATATTTTTGCCTTCTTGTTCACGCACTTTTTTTTTGTCTAATTTAAATAATTTCACTGTCAGGATGTAGTTTAAAGTTTGCCCTGTCAGGGAGGATGTTGCTCCTCTAGACCACTGAAGCATACTGTGACTCCTCATAAATTAGGTTTAATCTGATACAGCTTCTAACAGACTTACCTGTTTTGTAGGTATAGCTGGCTATAAGGATCACAGTCAGAATATTGCAGAAGGCTCAGCACTGAGACCTCGATGGTGCTCTCATTGCAAAGTTGTGGTTCTTGGCAGTGGTGTGCGGAAGTCCTTTAAAGACCTGCCCTTCCTTAAACAGGTACTGCAGTGGAAGTAGTTTCTTGCATGTAATGGTGAATGAGCAAACAAAGGCAACAAAGACTACTGTTTGTCATGCAGACTGGTACCACTTCCAGGTTTCTTTGTAGTCTCCCTACTACGTGTGTCCTAACTCAGGATGGGACATTCAAGTATGTTTGTAGTGCAGATAAGAAATGGCGCCAAAGTTGTTATTTACATAAAAAGAATTTCAGTAAATTTCATAAAATTGGTCCCATGGCAATTATTTTATAATAATCATGGTAATTTCCTAAATTCTGCTACTAGCCTTCTTCCGTGGCCACTTCAGGGAACTTGGTTCAGAAGAGTTTATTTGTAAGGCAGTACCATATTGCTGTGTCAGGAAGTAAGCAAACAGCAAGAATACTTGTACCCTTTGTGAGCAGGAACTGAGTTTCAGTCTCACTTTCTTGTATTCGCATTGGGAACTGTCATTCATTCAGGAACAACCATTGCTCTTTCAATGAGATTGAGATTGTTATGCAACTAAGGTATACAGTCAAAATTTATATACAAAAGTGATGGGTTTGTGTAGTCAGAGAAGAACTGAATTCCCAGTAATGCTTTGCAGATGGATAAGTAGATAAAACAGTGTGATCTGTCTTTGATTAGGCTGAAACAACATGTTCTTTCACCATCTAAAGACAAAAGAAATGGATTTTACTTTGCAAGTGTGCCTATGGAGCAGATGGGTGCACAGTATAGAATGCTTTATTTTGCTGCTTAAACTTCTGTTAATGGCAAGAAATGCTGAAGAACAAGGTTGTAGGTGGTGGTAACGTGTTTATATCACAGTATTGCTCATTATTTTACAAATGTTCTACAGATAAAGAGTTTCTAGCCAGATTGGAAGACTTGTTTCCTTCCACTTAATATGTGAAGAATGGTATTAAAATGCACTTCTGAGAATCTTCTGTGTTTGATTCCCAGGATTCCCAAGAAGGCTCTGATAAAATGAAGGACATTGTATTCTGTAGCAACAACTGCTTTGTTCTTTATTCAGCAGCTGTGCAAGCAAAAAACTCGGAGAACAAAGTGAGTATCAGCTGCTTTCTAGTGAGCAGAAATTACTGCAGCTAGTTTTTGAAGAACAGAAAGGGGGCAAGGGGGAAGTTTGCACTTCATTCTACAGGTTTATAAGTTAATTGCTCGTTTATAAGGTAATTGCTCTATGCTTAGACACTGAGATTCTGAACCAGCAGCATGAAGTAAAATTCATACTTGTGTAACTTTCATTGGGACAGAGATGCAGGGCAGAACAGCAGCCACCTTGTGCTGTCCTTACTGGCATTGAAGATGCAGTCTTGAAAAAGCAGACATTTCATAGAATCATAGAACAGTTAGGGTTGGAAAGGACCTTAAGATCATCTAGCTCCAACCCCCCTGCCAGGGGCAGGGACACCTCCCACTAAACTATGCCACCCAAGGCTATGTCCAATCCAGCCTTGAACACCGCCAGTGATGGAGCATTCACAACTTCCCTGGGTAACCCATTCCAGTGCCTCACCACCCTCACAGTAAAGAATTTCTTCCTCATATCCAGTCTAAACTTCCCCTGTTTCAGTTTGAACCCATTACCCCTTGTCCTCTCGCTACAGTTCCTCATGAAGAGTCCCTCCCCAGCATCCCAATAGGCCCCCTTCAGATATTGGAAGGGTGCTGTGAGGTCTCCACACAGCCTTCTCTTCTCCAGGCTTAACAGCCCCAACTTTCTCAGCCTATCTTCATACGGGAGGTGCTCCAGCCTCCTGCTCATCCTCGTGGCCCTCCTCTGGACTTGTTCCAACAGTTCCATGTCCTTTTTATGTTGGGGACACCAGAACTGCACACAGTACTCCAAGTGAGGTCTCATAAGAGCCGAGTAGAGGGGCAGGATCACCTCCCTTGACCTGCTGGTTGCGCTCCTTTTGATGCAGCCGAGGATACGGTTGGCTTTCTGGGCTGCAAGCTCACACTGCCAGCTCATGTTCATTTTCTCATCAACCAATACCCCCAAGTCCTTCTCCGCAGGGCTGCTCTGAATCTCTTCTCTGCCCAACCTGTAGCTGTGCCTGGGATTGCTCTGAGCCAGGTGGAGGACCTTGCACTTGGCATGGTTAAACTTCATCAGGTTGGCATCAGCCCACCTCACAAGCGTGTCAAGGTCCCTCTGGATGGCATTCCTCCCCTCCAGTGTATCAACCGAACCATACCGTTTGGTGTCATCGGCAAACCTGCTGAGGGTGCACTGAATCCCACTGTCCATGTCACCGACAAAGATGTTGAACAGGACCGGTCCCAACACCCATCCCTGAAGGACACCACTCATTACTGGTCTCCAGCTGGACATTGAGCCATTGAGCACAACTCTTTGCATGCGGCCATCCAGCCAGTTCTTTATCCACCGAGTGGTCCACCTATCAAATTGATGTCTCTCCAACTTAGAGACAAAGGATGTCATGTGAGACAGTGTCAAACGCTTTGCACAAGTCCAGGTAGATGACATCAACTGCTCTACCCCTGTCCATCAGTTCCGTAGCCCCATCATAGAAGGCCACCAGATTGGTCTCTGGGCATTATGCAAAACCATAGATACATCTTTAAGGGCTGTAATTCTGCAATTTGATTTGGCTTTTATGGTAAATAAAAATATAAATGTGCAAATAACAACTGAACTGCAGGTTTGCAAAAAATACTTCTATTTGTTAAGTGTAACCGGAATAATACAATCTTGTTCATCACTTTATTTGGGCATAGCTGCCATTTTAAATCATTAAGTACCAAAATAGTAGTAAAGAACCTGCTGACTGACAGTGAAGAAGAAAAAGAGGTTCTGATTACTGGACAAAGATGTTTTAAGACAACTGAAAGTGGAGTTAGGCCACGGATTTTTCTCAGGTTGGCTGGAACAGTACGCTGTAGTTTGCTACCTGCAGACCCTGTGAGGTTCAAATGTACCTTTTTCTCCCCCCTGAACCAATGGACAGAACAGGCCTTGTGCTTCAGACATTACCTAGTTAATGCTTTCTCATAGTCCTGTATTTACTGTAGAATTTGCTGCCTCACTTCAAATGCATCCTACTTTTTTTCAGAAGAAATTAAAAATAACCCATACCTGGAGGAGAAGATAAATGTGTGTTACATCCGCATCCTTGTAGTGTCCCATGTAGCTCATCTTCTCTAGTATTTAAGCAGGGTAGATACTGTACAAGTATTTCTGTACAAGTGCATCAGCACATACGTCAGTAAGCTAATTAAATGCTGTCTTCAGGCTCTTGATTTTCTCATTTACTCTGTCAGGATTAATTATACAAACCACATTAGGAACTTTTAAATGTAAACTTCCTTTGTTCTTGTTTCCTCTTCTTTATGTTTTGGTTTGGTTTTTAACAAATCTCTGCAGGTGTAATTCCTGCTTTCTGTGAGTGAATAGTAAAGTCCTCAAGGTAAATGTAATCTAGAGCCCTGCAGGAATTTCCTCCTTACTTGTTACCAGGAAAAATACGTGGCATTAATTCCAAATCTTCCCCTTATACCAAATAACAGTATTCTTACTCCTTAAATTAATTCTGTGACCCATATTTTGAAGTTACTTTGTGTTGTCACAAAACTTTCTAAGAACACCTAAGAACTAACTCTTGTCAGTTAGCTCCTTTAGGGTAACTGAGTAGTTTTTCATTCATAACCTGAACAAAGGATTATTTGTTCTTCCCCTTATTTATTGAGGGGCACCACATTCTAGGCTGACTGGGAGAACTCTCGTGCTCCGTATCCTGGCACAAGCTGTGATAATGCAGGTCAGGGTAATTTCCGTCCTTCTCTGTTGCTGCAGTGGGGTCTTAGGCATTCTTAGTAGACTCTTCCATACTGACCTGACAGTATTTTCAGGCTACATCTAATGGTTCACGTTTTGAGATTTTTGTCTGAAGAGTTTTCTGTTGATTCAGCAGGAATCAGCTCCCTCTTTGCCACAGTCGCCAATGAAAGAGAGGCCGCCTAAAGCATTCCATCAGTACAGTAACAACATCTCTGCTTTGGACGTCCACTGTCTGCCTCAGCTGCAGGAAAAAGTTTCTCCACCATCATCACCTCCCATCATGTTTCCCCCTGCGTTTGAAGCAGCCAAGGTAGAGGCGAAACCAGACGAGCTTAAGGTAACAGTGAAACTAAAACCTAGGTTAAAAGCAATACACAGCAGTCTTGATGACTGTCGGCCTCCCAGTAAGAAGTGGAAAGGCATGAAATGGAAAAAGTGGAGCATTCAGATTGTTATTCCTAAAGGATCATTCAAACCTCCTTGTGAAGAAGAAATAGATGAATTTCTTAAAAAAATGGGCACAACCCTTAAACCAGATCCCGTGCCTAAAGACTACAGGAAATGTTGCTTCTGTCACGAGGAAGGTGATGGGTTAACTGATGGACCAGCAAGGCTTCTTAACCTGGATTTAGACCTTTGGGTGCATTTGAACTGCGCTCTTTGGTCTACAGAAGTCTACGAGACACAAGCTGGTGCCTTAATAAACGTGGAACTCGCACTGCGAAGAGGCTTGCAAATGAAATGCATGTTTTGTCACAAAATGGGTGCCACCAGCAGTTGTCACAGGTTAAGGTGCACCAATATTTATCACTTTACCTGTGCCATTAAAGCACAATGCATGTTTTTTAAAGACAAGACCATGCTTTGCCCCATGCACAAACCAAAGGGAACTCATGAGCA
Source organism: Ara ararauna (assembly GCA_028858755.1). NCBI lineage: Eukaryota > Metazoa > Chordata > Aves > Psittaciformes > Psittacidae > Ara > Ara ararauna. The sequence goes on along the minus strand of CM054377.1, from coordinate 107,848,733 downwards.
AGAACTTAGTTACTTCGCAGTCTTCAGGAGGGTCTACGTTCAGCGAGATGAAGTGCGGCAGATTGCCAGCATCGTTCAGCGAGGAGAACGTGACCACACTTTCCGTGTGGGAAGCCTCATTTTCCATGCTGTCGGTCAGCTGCTGCCACAGCAGATGCAGGCCTTCCACTCCTCCAAAGCACTCTTCCCTGTGGGTTACGAGGCCAGCCGGTTGTACTGGAGCATGAGATACGCCAACAGACGCTGTCGCTATCTCTGCTCGATTGAGGAGAAGGACGGGCTCCCGTTATTTGTCATCAAGGTTGTGGAGCAAGGCCACGAAGATCTGGTCCTTACTGACACAACACCAAAAGGTAAATTTTGTAAGCTAAGATAACCACTTGTGTGAGTTTGCTGTTTGTGTTGTTACTCCTGATGCTTGTGGTATGGTAAATGTTACAAATGCATGTTGCAGGCACAATGTAATGCTTAAAGTGAGTTTCCAGGTCCCATTTTTAATAGTGTGCTCTGAAGACTGAGATACCTCTGAAGAAACTGTATGAGCTGAAAATACAAACACTTGTTACAAGTTCACAGAGGAGACCAAAGACCAAGTACTTAAAAGTAAATTAGTATTAAAATAGTAGGAATGTCAGTATAGGTTTCCTTTCATGGAAAGTGACTTTGTTTAAATACAAACTCAATTAGTTAGGAAGCAGTAAAAAAATAGTTGAGTTGACCATGCTGTTCTCAGGGCTGGTAACGTTATCTCTGGCCTGGGGGAGAAGACTGTGGTAGATCATAAACATATGGGCAGGTGGAGAAACACAGCGCATAGCCTGTAGTGCTCTGGTCTTACTTAATCCCTTCATGCTGTGCGTGCTGATACACTCAGCTTCTCTCTGTCCAGTCCCCCACCCACAACTGTGAGCTGACAATGATCAGCCAATGGAAATAGAATATATAGTTTATTTTCAGGAAATAGACTTTGTGCAGGTTTCCTCAGGAGAATCTATCAATGTCATTCTTGTCAGAGGACTGACAGTTTCCACGCTGCAAATACTAAAAGCTTCATTCCTGAGAATCAAGTGTGCAGTAGAAGTGTGGTGCTTGTTTGGGATTTGTTCAGGAAAAAAAAAAGCAACTCACCACGATTTTCTCTTTTGAAAACCAGCCTGTGTGTGTACACAACCAGCGACAAATTGCTTTGCCAGTGTTGGTTTCTGGGTCCTGATATCCTCAGGCATTCAATTTAAAACCAGTACCATTACTTTATTGATCACTGTAACTCTTTCCCATATGGTTGTGTAGGTGTGTGGGATAAAATCCTGGAGCCCGTTGCTTCTGTTAGAAAAGACTCTGAAATGCTCCAGCTGTTTCCCGGCTATTTGAAGGGTGAAGACCTCTTTGGTTTGACAGTCTCTGCAGTGGCCAGGATTGCTGAATCGGTGAGTCTTCGCCATCCCAGTTCTTGCTGGATCGCCCCCAATTGTTGGATATACATGTGAGAAGGGGAACAGGAAGAAGCGTGTGGTAAAGTAACTAATTGGTTACATACAACTAACGTATAACTACTTGGATTTCTTTTCTTCTTGTCTGTTTTTTTGCAGCTGCCAGGGGTTGAGGCCTGTGAGAACTACACTTTCCGCTATGGCCGAAACCCCTTAATGGAACTCCCTCTTGCTATCAACCCCTCGGGCTGTGCCCGTGCCGAGCCTAAAATGAGTACCCATGTCAAGAGGTTTGTGTTAAGGTATTTTGTTTTAATTTCACATAGTACAGCCCAGGGTTTATAGGCTGCTTAGGGTTATTTGTGCTTTTGTCTGCTGCTTACAAACCCTGTCATCCTTGGCTGTGTATGTGCATGCCCAAATCCGAAGAATTGCTTTGTTGTCTACGCTAGCTGGCTTTAAGTGTCTGTATGTCTAAAAGAATTTTTGATGGGGTTTGTGGCTCTCTTCAGGGATATCTTCAGTTCTTGTATTCTTTCCCATTACATGCCCAACTCCTCCAGGCCTCACACCTTGAACAGCACCAGCACATCAAAGTCCTTTCAGAGCACAGTCACGGGAGAACTGAACGCGCCTTACAGTAAGCAGTTCGTCCATTCCAAGTCCTCTCAGTACCGCAAAATGAAAACGGAATGGAAGTCCAATGTGTATCTGGCTCGCTCTCGTATTCAGGTCAGTTCTGTTTCAGATGTGTATTAAAATAAAGTATTTTTAATTTTTATCTATTTTTGATATATTTTTTCTATTTCAATCTATATATAAACATTTCTATGAAATTTATATTAAATACTGGAAATTAAACCTATGAGAAAAATCTTTCAAGTCTTATCCCCAAATCAGCGATTTTTTTTATGTGGCAAATCCCTTCCGTAGATCTATCTCCAGTAAGATTTTTTCTGATTATTGTGAACATCTTAAAAATTCATTTGTTTGTTATAAAATCACAGAATGGTTTGGTTTGGAAGGGACCTTAAAGCTCATCCAGTTCCAAGCCCCCTTCCACTGGACCAGGTTGCCCAAAGTCCCATCCAACCTGGCCTTGAACACTGCCAGGGATGGGGCAGCCACAGCTTCCCTGGGCAGCCTGTGCCAGTGCCTCACCACCCTCACAGGGAAGAATTTCTTTGTAGTACCTAATCTAAATCTACCCTCTTTCAGTTTAAAGCCGTACATACCCTTGTAAAAAGCCCCTCTCCAGATATCTTTTTGGCCCGTTTAGGCACTGGAAGCTGCTCTAAGGTCTCCCCAGAGCCTTGTCTTCTCCAGGCTGAACAAGCCCATCTCTTTCATTCTGTCTTCAAGTTCCTTTCAAGTTTTGGGATGCAAATTTCTTAAAAATGTAGTAAAATATAATAAAAACGCACACACAGTTGGGAGCTTGACACGCTCAGACCAAGCTGAGTAAAGTGGTGCGAGGCCAGTAGGAGGAGTTCAGTGCTTGTTTGCATTCATAATACTAAGCAGTTCATTGTTTCATGTAATTCTGGTGGTGCTTTGCTCCACAGACTGTTTGGCAAAAGCTTTGTAATTAATCTCACTGTGTATGAACAGAGTTGTTGTTCATTTTAGGTTGGATTTAATTGTGCTGCTGCGTTCCTATTAGGTCTCTCTGCTCTAGTAAGGCCTACTTGGTTTTTCAGTGAATTCCTAATCTTTACACAGCTAGATGCCAGAGGTGCAAAATAAGGTTCCTCGCCTAGACACAAGCCAAGT